>OY744518.1:109697514-109840014 GCA_963556195.1 Sepiola atlantica
TCTCTTTTTGTCTTCCACCTCTCTCTCTCTTTCTGTTTCCCCTCCATCTCTCTCTTTTTGTCTTCCACCTCTCTCTCTCTCCACCTCTCTCTCTCTTTCTCTCACACACATACACACACACACAGATATATATATATATATATATATATATATATATATATAACCATATTTATGTATTTATATTCTCTTCCTCATCCTTCCTCCCCCTCTCTTCCCTCTTCTCTTTCCTTCTCCTCATCTCCACTTTTCCATCCCCCTCTCTTTCTGCTTACTTTTACCCTCACCAAGAAAGAATTCCCTTTCTCTAACCGAGTACAGGACATATACTACACTTTGATCCTACCCCGGGGTCAACGAAAGTCTATTTTAGCTAAAGCTTCACACTAAATGTCGATGGAAAAACATCGCTTTAAATGTCGATACAACCTGACAATTTTTTTTTAAATAGGCTTACAATACCACTAACCATAAGACCGTGGGTGGTTTCGAGTCGCATTTGGGTAACTATTTTATTTTTTGGTATCTTTTAAGCCTGAAATAAATGATCAGCTAAAAATTAAAAATTGGACGCCATTTTTTGGACGAAATCTGTTAAGTGAAAATAACGATACAAATTTTGAAATAACAAAACTGACAAATAGTCTTAAACTTTTAGAAACTAACAGGTCGTAGAATATTAAATTTTATATCGTTTGGTAACAGCTATTTGTTGTTGTGGCTTTTTGTCCTTTTTTTCTTGTTAACTTTACTGTAAAATTGCCGAAATGTGTCCATATGCTATCAGAGGAAACGCTGAAAAATGATATAGCAGCTTTGTTGCTGTGTCTTGTGTAGTTTCTGATGCTTAGGTGGACACGCACACAGACAGACAAACGGGCAACTGCTTTGTATATAATAGAAGTAGAATAGTTGTATTTATTCAAAGTAGCCAAAAAGGCGGCGTTGTGTCTGGCTCCAGCAGATATCTGCTTCGGCTTCATTTAAGCATTGAAAATTGTATTCTTCGAAGATGTTCGCAGCTGCGACCACAATTGCAAGATTGTTTTGCTAGAATCTACGTTAAAAGAATAACTTGCAAGTGTTCCTGCAGGTGTATATAGTCTAAAGAGGTTCTGCCCTCCAACGTAGAATTTGGTCTAATCAATAGAGTGTGTGAAAAGTAACGCTTTCTTATTAAATTCTCATAATTAATTACAGAAATATTATTCTTACAAGAAATAAATGTGACAAAGGTTGTTTTTTTCTAATGAATCATCACTTATCAAGGCCACAATCTACTCAAGGACAAGGGTTAATGAGATTGAATGATTGTCAGTTTAAGGGTGAATAACATTATGATAGGATTGAGAATGATTGATCAGATGGACCAAGTTCGAATACTTGTGGGAACGGTACATAACAGGAATCTTGACATTGGAGTTGAAGATGACTATGTTTTAACCTGCAGGGAAGCAGTCTTGTGGTAATTCGTACCACGGACGGGAAGCCCTTGTGAAAAGGCTATTTTTGTGAAAATTTCACCTGACGCTAGGCACACGGAAGATAGGAATTGTTTTCGTTGTCGTAGAAAAACGAGTTCTTGCTGCAAATGTCTTACAAGGAAGAACCAGACATTGGAGTTAAGTCGTGCAACTTCTATGAAAATAACGATAGAGTAGAGAGAGACTAGTGCCGTCTCTTCTGAGAAAAAGGGGTTGTAAGGAACAGAACAGATCATCCTCAACTGGGCTGTATAGCATAGGGTTTTATTTAGAATTACATAAGGGCCTTAGCATTATCCAACAGCTTATCAAGCCGCCTGGCAACTGCATCAAGTGATTTAACATATAACTTTCTTTTTTAGTAATGAGTCGTCATTTATCAAGGCTAAAAAACACTCGAGTATAAGGGTTAATGAGATGAATAGATTCACAGTTGAAAACAGTAATTCTTCCTCGTTTTTCTAGAACATCGCTCATGGAATATGATGACTTGCTATTTTTTAGGTAAGCTGTTATGTATTAACGAGTCACGGTTTATCAAGGCCCAAAGGCCAGTCGAGGATAAGGGTTAATGAGGTGGACGGTGAGACAACACTTGGTAAAGACCGGGCAAATTTTGATTATTTAAGAAGACGGCTCAACAAGAGTTTGTTAGCATTGGACTTGAATACGATCATTTTGTAGTCAGCTGACAAGCATCCGCGTAGTATTTTGTGCCACAGACAGGTAGTTCTTGGAAAGAAACTTTGCTCATGGAAGTTCCGTTTAGTTTTATGTACACAGGGGAAAATGGGAATTATTTACAGTGGTTGTAGCTAGACGAGTTTCTGTTGTGAATGTTTTACAGGGAAAAACCATAAGTTTGAGCTCAGTCGAGTAACTACCATGAAAATAACGACAGAGTAGAGAAAGACTAGCAACGCTTCTTCTGCAAGAAAGAAGCAGTTGGAAAGAGAAGAACACCCCCGCATACTTTGAGTAAGTGGTATGTGAAGATTTCCAATCTTCTCATAATATGTATTATCATTCAACTAATAAAAGTAAGAGTTACTGTCCACACACCCGTATAGAGAATAATGTCAACTATCGACTGGTTTACGGTGTTTTTTCTTTTTTTTAAAACGAGAATAGCTATAATTGTCTGGCTGTTTGCGACCGTAAGACCGGCTAGTACCAAAGCCATTCACAAAAATCAACCCTAATTTCTCACTAGTGACATAGACAGGTCGGCTGGCAAAATAATTCGTTTATAAAATAAAGACAAACGTTTGTTCATGAACATCTCGGAACTGGAACAATTCGGATTTCGAACAAAAAATTCAAGCCGGAAATGCTTCGGTTTTTTAACAAAATTTCGATTCCCGAACCACGTTAACGGTAACCGAAGCATACCGACTGATGAAACGTTAAAAATTCTGTGCAGGGTTGCCCAGTGGCGGCTCGTGGCTAAGATTAGTGTGAGTGCTGCTTCAAAAAAGTTTTACTCATTGTTTTAATATTGTGTAAAAGGAAAACAAACATATAAAAAATTATACATATGCATACATATAAAAATACATAAACTTAATAGAATCCTAAATAGAACCAAATATTTTTATTTACTTGAAACATTCATTTTAAAATAAACTCCATTCTTCTTATTTTAATTTGCGAGTAAAGATTAATAATTTTCTCTTTGACCTCTGAATGACTGCTGAGGATTTTTTTTTCAATTGAAAGCACAGCAAGTGCATTTAATCTTTCCAAACTCATAGTGTTCCGTAGAAAAGTTTTTATTCTTTTCAAGGTCGAAAAGCAGCGTTCTGCTTCTGATGTAGTCATAGGAATTGTCAAGAGGATTTTTATCAGTTTTGTGATTTCACTAAGAACATCATCTACATTATTTTCCAAGATAAATTTCAAGAGCTCAATTAATTTGCAATATTCATGAATATCTGACCTACTATAGAATATTTCTAGCTCATTTTCAAGCTTTTCTTTGTCAATCATGGGGTATGCTTCAATGGTCACTAGTATCTCTTCTGTAGGCAGTCCATTGTTAAAACTAGTGAAGCTTTTCTTGTTGAACAATTTAGCAGCTACTAAATGTTTAGTGGAAGAATATCTGTCCATTATATCAACACATATACAGTCACACACTTCTTTAGCTTCTGCCTTGAGAGTCTGTGAAGGATTCTCACAGTATTTTGAGTTTCTTATTTCTAAAATAGCAGTCTTGAAATTTGTTATGTATTCATTGACTTTATACACACTAATTTTTCGAGATTGCATTTGGTTGTAAATAATTTCAACATGAGGCATAATCTGATGAAAAAGCTCTAACCAAAACATGAAATTATCATTATGCAAATATTTCAGAATTCCTGTTCCTTCTACAATGCTTTGATCTACATGTGACGTTGACTGAATTTCAGTAAGGCAGTTTTTAAAAGGTTGAACATTTTCATGAACTCTGTTTATTGTCCGTATGTTGAAGTTCCACCTTGTAGTGGATGGGCGTGGAATGCTTATATTCATATGTTTCTTGAGAATGGACACACGTTGTGGTGATCTTGAGAAGAAAGTTGGAATTGCCAAAATTTTAGAAAAAATATTCTTGCATTTCGTGTAATGCTTGCTGAATTTCTCATTATTAAATTAAGTTGATGTGCATGAAAGTGAATGAAATGTGCATTACAAGAAACTGCTTTTATTTTTGCTTGAACTCCAGCTTTTTTGCCTTTCATGACATTTGCACCATCAAATGTCTGAGATATCAGAATACGTTTTGATATGCCATCAGCGGTTTGGTTTTATGGAATAAAGAACCCCCAAAAGCGTTCAAATATTTCTCCATCTAAAACGTACCGTAGAACAATGACCATTTGTGTGTGTTCAGACACATCTGTTGCGTCATCAGCCATGACAGCTACAAAGGAAGCTTTGCTAATTTCTGCCCTTATCTCCTCATTGTATATTTGTAGAAGGCAGTCAAGTATGTCATTCTGAATGGTCTTAGAAACACCTTTGAAGACCGTACTGGTTTCTAAGTGATTCTTTAAATCTGGATCTAATTTAGATGCCAAATTTATTAATCCTCTAAATACACCTGGATTTATTGAATCATCTTTTTCATCATGTCCTCGTAAGGGAGTTTCAAAGTGACTACAAATGAAAATACAATCGATTATTTTTGATAAAATTTCACGGTTCTTTTTAACCTTTATGTTATGATGATTGATGGAAAGTTTGTATGCCTCACGAAGTTTCTCCTTAATATTTATGGTTCCTAAAATTGACAGTGAAACCACATTGTCAACATGCTTCTTTGATTGTTCATGCTTTTCAGTTCTATCTTTCATTTTGCTTATAGTTCTAAAACCATCTTTTTTCCACGTTACATCACCTCCAAACAGCAAACACGGGAAGCAGAACAGTGCATGTTTTACTTTACAGCCGCAAAGCTTACTTTTCCGTTGGTACCATTCAGAATTAAAACTACGAATATATATTTTGTTCTTGCTAATGCCTGGCTGAGATATTTGAATGTCAGGTGTTGAACGGCCTCTTTTTTAACTTCAACTTTCTCATGGAGAGACAGCTGTGAAAACTGAAGTTGGTGAAGTTCACTTACAGTCACAGAACTTATTTCTTGGGGATGCAAGGAGGCCATGGTTAAATTTGCTGTAAAATAAAAGTTTTAAAAAATAATGCATCTGGATAGCGTGGCTTTTGATATAAAATGTGTTGGCACTCTTTGGTTATTAAATCCAGATCCGTTTTTTTCTGTTTTTTTTTTTTTAATCTGTTTCTTTTTCGTCGAAACTATACATTTAAATATCTGCAAAAATTATTTTTAATATATTACAAAATGTTTCGTAAAATGGTCAAAATATACACTAAGAAGAGTCTTTATTCATGAAATATTCTCAGAGAATATTTTTAACGACCTAAGCTTTTATATTATACATTGTAGTTAGTATGGAGAACAATAATATAACTGAGTCTCAATAGTTTTGTATATTAACCCATTAAATATCTAAAAATTGTCTATATATAAGAATTAATGAATTAATCTTTTTTTATATATGATGTACCCCGGAGCAGTGGTCGTCAATCAGTGGTCCGCGGGCCACTATTGATTCAAACAAAGGTTTTGATGGTCCGTAGAAAAACTGAGACATTCTTTCAATTTTTATAAAGCTTCAGATTCTTAAAATGATTTATTGGTATATGAACTCTCACCAGAAACTCCATCTCTCTTTGACACACTAAAACTGTAGAATACTTGAATGAATTTTAATCTTTTAATTTGTTTTATTTAAATAATTACATTATAACTGTGTAACCTTTGATGCATGCATTTCATATATATATATATATATATATATATATATATATATATATATATATATATATATATATATATATAGCATTATATGGAGTGAAATAATAAAATAAGGTGCGAATCAAACTTTATTAGAATTCAATGTTCAGGCGAAGTACCTTTATTGAGCTTTAGTTGTATCCGGATGTTCACTAATTAAAGATATTAGTTGCCTCTTATATCTTTTGTTGGATTAACTTTATATATATATATATATATATATATATATATATATATATATATATATATATATATATCCACTCTGATGGGGGGGGGGTCAAATCTCTCGCCAGTCACAATCAATTAAAATGACCGTTCATAACATTACTGGGGGTAAAACGAGATAGCGAGGTAAAACAAGATCCAAAGATAACTGAGAAAGAGAGAGAGAGAAAGAGGGGGAGAGAGAGGGGGGAGAGAGTCTGATCAAGAGATCACGTGGTATCGTGTTGGCGCCAACTTCTGGTATCGTTTAGTTCAGCTCCGTACATCGAAAAGAGGTATATATTCGAAGTTTATCTATTTTGATCTATTTTTGATGTTTCTGCTGTAATCTTGTTTATAACGAAACGGGTACAGATTTGTCAAACAAGAATTAACATTCTGATAGATATTTCTGCGCTCTATGGTCATAGATTCATCAGTTTTACCTACTTAAGCCTGACAGCATGTGATATGGAAACCTTATGAACAAGCATGTATGGGGTAAAACAGGACAAAGCAGTGGGGCAAAATGAGACGCTGTCTCGTTTTACCACATATGCTCACAGGGCCATTAACGTGAAGTGCTGTGTTTGGCTTTATTTGATTGAATCAAATTGGAGCATGGGCTGAGTGCCACACGAGTGGATTGATTCAAACAGAACTATTTATCAAATGGATGAGACAGTTCACACAGTTCGCAAATGTTGATTGTAGATGGCCATGCAACACATACCAAAAGCCTGGAGCTGATTTAGATTGCAAGAGAACATAGTATTATCTCTTGTGCCTTCCGCATATTGCACGCAACGACTGCAGCCATTGAATGTAGATTTTATGAATCCGCTCAGAACCTTTTATGACAACTAGGTTTGGATTTTGTTGCGTGAACACCCAGGGCGTGTGGTGACTCAGTTCCAAATTATAACCCTCTTTGATCGGGCATACCTGAAGCAGCAAAGATGTTGAATGCAATAAACGGCTTCAAGGCTTCAGGAATATGGCCCTTGGACAGAGCGTTTTTACCGATGTTGACTTCATTGCAGCTGAGGCACCATATATCCCTGTCGTCGCTGATGACCTCAGCCTCCATCTCACCACCTCAACCTTCAGCCACCCCTCTGCCTCGACCTCCAACGTCCCACCACCCCAACCTCTAGCTTTCCACCCATGTCAACATCCAGCTCTCCAACTACAGCACAAAATCAAAAGGAATCATCATTTGGAATTTCCTCACAAGCCATCATACCCTTTTCCTAAAGCAAACATTACTAAACCAGTGTCACGACAGAGAGGAAAGACTCCGTATAAAAAGTATTTGATGAAAAAAAAATGAGAAGATGATGCCAAAGACTCAAACCAAGGGTAAGCACAAATGTCTCAGCTCAGTCAGAAAGCACTTTTTTCGACCAAGAGCCATGCCAGGAAGAAGACACAGTGTCTGTACTGTGATGGCCTGTACTCTGAGAGTGCAGAAAGCTGGGATGCATGTCAAGGAGACTGTAAGAGATGGGTACACTATGGCTGAGCAGGTCTAGATGAGAACAAGGCCCCAATATCCATTTGTGAGCTCTGCGAAGACTGACCTATGCAGACCAAGGCCCGTCCTGTTTTGCCCCAGCTGATGTCTCGTTTTATCCTAAGCATGGAGCAAAACGGGAAAATAAAAGCAGCTGAATAAATCATGTGTATTTCCTTTGAAAAACAATACTCATTTTTTTGTTGTTGTGGCATTGTTGTCCAATACTTTGCATGTTCAGAACACTGAATATGCTTTATATGGCAATGTTACCTTTGACTCCACAATTTGTTTTCTATTAAGAATCTCGTTTTGCCCCAGGTTCTCCTACATTATTGGCCGTCCGTTCCGGAACGTGTCCTTTGATGGGATCCTGTTCGACTGAGGAAACGCCGCCTGCCAAAATGTGCGTTCATACTCCGAAAATAAGGGCTAAGAAGAGACAACAGTTTAAGACAATGTGATATTTATTCGTTTGGGGTCGTCTGTTCTCAATCACTGATCAGTGGCGCGGGAAAGATCAGAGAGGGGTCGATAATTATTGTTCAACATATCTTATCAGGACATTTCTAGCAGCAGGTGTTCGTGTGAACCTGTATGCGTGCGCAATCGTCACACACGTTGTGCCGGTCCAAAGTTGTCGTCCGACTCAGTCAGCGCTGCAACAAAGAATTCTCATCCCAAATAAAACCATAAGTCCAGTTTATAAACAAATAACAGGTTTGTTTGTTTAAATAAAACTCATGTTCCTAGCTTGCATGGCAGACTTGCAAAGTCAAATTTTTCCCGACCAAAAAAAGGCAATTCTAATCAGCACAATCCTTTAGATAAGAGCCTCAGTGGGCCCATCTTGCCTGGGCAGGCACACCGTTCTAACTGATTGCCAACCCTCGGGTAAACAAACTTCCTATCATGCCCAGTGGGTCAAGTCTCTCCCCTCTCTTTCACATCTCCTGGGGTCTTTTCCTCCTTATCGGAAATGTTGCATTCCAGTCTTTCTCACTGGTCACCATTCGACCACCCAAGCACTGGCTACTTGAGATATATACTGGAGATAACGACGGGCATATAACATGGGAGTATCATAGAGACAATCTACAACCATTACTTTTGGGTCTCAGCAGGATTCCGTCACTTCATTTAAAAGAGAAATAAACTTCTGGGTAGACCAAAACAAAATAAAATACATTTTCACTTCTTTCTGTGCCACCCCTTCTTCCTTTGGCCGAGCATCTATCGCCTGCATGTCTGCCATTCGCATGCACCACTAAAAAAATGAAGCCGATTGCATGTTTTTACATCCGCAAGTCGAGGCTTCCGATCTAACTGACGACACCTCTCTCTCTCTCTCTCTCTCTCTATTTAAGCTTTGTAACGTCACATCTGTTTCCAGCATACAGAAGGTCTAACTGACATCTGAGTACACTAAGCTGACCTCCGACTGAACCCCTATTTCCCGTGCTTCTCAAGTAAAAAAATTATTCTCCCTCAATATTTAACATATTAATAAAATAAGTTTCCTATTTTTATCTAATAAATATATTTACCTTTTCTTTCTAAATTCATAATATGGGTTCACCAAATTAAACATTTTCCACTTCGTGGTCCATGAAGGGTATAATTTGTTTTTATACGTAGCAAATCGCCTGACTCCAGCTGTCTTTCTATGAAAATGCGTTGTAACATCTTTAGTAGTGGATTCGTCCATCTGTCTGTCGCTCAGTCGTTCTCTCACGTTTCAATTTGAAATAGCAGTTTCGTCGTTCTGTCATGCTTACATTTGAAATATAATTTTTGGCAGTCTGTCATGCTTACATTTGAAATATAATTTTTGGCAGTCTGTCAAAGCGTGACAGATTGACTAAATTCTATTCGCTATTCATTACCGAACGACAAAATTTCAAATAGAATTTTCGTCAGTCTGTCACGCTTAAGTTTAAAATAGTATTTGGGTCAGTCTGTCACTGTTCAGTTTTAAATAGAATTTTCGTCAGTCTGTTACGCTTAAGTTTAAAATAGTATTTTGGTCAATCTGTCACTGTTCAGTTTTAAATAGAGTTTTCGTCAGTCTGTCACGCTTAAGTTTAAAATAGTATTTGGGTCAGTCTGTCACTGTTCAGTTTAAAATAGAATTTTCGTCAGTCTGTTACGCTTAAGTTTAAAATAGTATTTTGGTCAGTCTGTCACTGTTCAGTTTTAAATAGAATTTTCGTCAGTCTGTCACGCTGAAGTTTAAAATAGTATTTTGGTCAGTCTGTCACTGTTCAGTTTTAAATAGAATTTTCGTCAGTCTGTCACGCTGAAGTTTAAAATAGTATTTTGGTCAGTCTGTCACTGTTCAGTTTAAAATAGCATTTTTGTCAGTCTGTCACGCTTAAGTTTAAAATAGTATTTTGGTCAGTCTGTCACTGTTCAGTTTAAAATAGAATTTTCGTCAGTCTGTTACGTTTAAGTTTAAAATAGTATTTGGGTCAGTCTGTCACTGTTCAGTTTTAAATAGAATTTTCGTCAGTCTGTCACGCTTAAGTTTAAAATAGTATTTTGGTCAGACTGTCACTGTTCAGTTTAAAATAGAATTTTCGTCAGTCTGTTACGCTTAAGTTTAAAATAGTATTTTGGTCAGTCTGTCACTGTTCAGTTTAAAATAGCATGTTTGTCAGTCTGTCACGCTTAAGTTTAAAATAGTATTTTGGTCAGTCTGTCACTGTTCAGTTTAAAATAGAATTTTCGTCAGTCTGTTACGTTTACGTTTAAAATAGTATTTTGGTCAGTCTGTCACTGTTCAGTTTTAAATAGAATTTTCGTCAGTCTGTCACGCTTAAGTTTAAAATAGTATTTTGGTCAGTCTGTCACTGTTCAGTTTAAAATAGTAGTTTCGTCAGTCTGTTACGCTTAAGTTTAAAATAGTATTTTGGTCAGTCTGTCACTGTTCAGTTTTAAATAGTAGTTTCGTCAGTCTGTTACGCTTAAGTTTAAAATAGTATTTTGGTCAGTCTGTCACTGTTCAGTTTAAAATAGTAGTTTCGTCAGTCTGTTACGCTTAAGTTTAAAATAGTATTTGGTTCAGTCTGTCACTGTTCAGTTTTAAATAGTAGTTTCGTCAGTCTGTTACGCTTAAGTTTAAAATAGTATTTTGGTCAGACTGTCGCTGTTCAGTTTTAAATAGAATTTTCGTCAGTCTGTTACGCTTAAGTTTAAAATAGTATTTTGGTCAGTCTGTCACTGTTCAGTTTTAAATAGTAGTTTCGTCAGTCTGTTACGCTTAAGTTTAAAATAGTATTTGGGTCAGTCTGTCACTGTTCAGTTTTAAATAGAATTTTCGTCAGTCTGTCACGCTTAAATTTAAAATAGTATTTTGGTCAGTCTGTCACTGTTCAGTTTTAAATAGCATTTTTGTCAGTCTGTCATACTTAAGTTTAAAATAGTATTTGGTTCAGTCTGTCACTGTTCAGTTTTAAATAGTATTTTCGTCAGTCTGTCACGCTGAAGTTTAAAATAGTATTTTGGTCAGTCTGTCACGCTTAAGTTTAAAATAGTATTTGGGTCAGTCTGTCACTGTTCAGTTTTAAATAGTATTTTCGTCAGTCTGTCACGCTAAAGTTTAAAATAGTATTTGGGTCAGTCTGTCACTGTTCAGTTTTAAATAGTATTTTCGTCAGTCTGTCACGCTTGAGTTTAAAATAGTATTTGGGTTAGTCTGTCACTGTTCAGTTTTAAATAGTATTTTTGTCAGTCTGTCATACTTTAATTTTACATAGTAGTTTCATCAGTCTGCCACGCTTAAGTTTAAAATAGTAGTTTCGCCCGTCTGTCATACAATCGGTCACGGTTAAATTTTAAATATGTTCGTCTGTCTGTCACGCTTAAATTTTATATAATATTTTTGTCTGTCTGTCACACTTAATTTTAAAATAGCATTTTCGTCAGTCTGTCAAACTTAAATTTGAAATAGAATTTTTGTCAGTCTGTCATACTTGAATTTGAAATAGTATTTTCGTCGGTCTGTCACGCATAAATTTGAATAGTGTTTTCGCTGGTCTGTCACACTTAAGCTTAAAATAGTATTTTCGTCGGTCTGTCACGAATTAGTTTGAAATAGTATGTTCGTTACTTTGTCAGATTAAATTTGAGAAAGAATTTTCTGTCACGTTTAAGTTTTAATAGTTTTTTCGCTGGTCTGTCATGCTTAAGTCTGAAGCAATATTTTCACCGATAAACGCGCAGATTAAATGGACGCATCTTCCGATCAATCGTTATTTTTTAGAGTTGCTGTTTTTCTTCCCTTCGTTTATTCTTTGTCTCGTTAACTGTCAGATTCATCGCGTGAAACCATCCTCATCACAGGTGAAAATATGAACTGTCGTCGCAAGCACCGGCCTATTAAGTGCTTAACACACAAACGCTCACCTCGTTTGTGTTTTGGATTTAACAGAAATGCATATTTTGAAATCCAATCCTAGCAATAAAAAATAGAGTATTATATATACTACTGAGGTTGGTGGAAATTCCACTGTTAATTCAAGAAATTACAGGATGTATACCTAAACTTATTAACCGATCATTATGGATTTTGAAACACAGTCGCTAGGCGTAAGGAGTCCAAATGTCGTCTACATTTAGTTTAATTTAATTTTATGCAAAGGAGGTAAAAATTCACATAGCTCTCATTTTTGTGAAATTTTAAGAATATGTATTAGACATCAATTAATTCCCAAAATTTCAGTTTCTCTTTGAGGGGTATAATATGGGCACAACTTCCCATTTGAAAATACAAGTATTTCAGATTTGCATTGAAGTTGATCCATAGTCATTAGAGACAAAAGCAAGATACTCTGAATTTCAAGGCATTTTTAAGCCCTCTTAAACTTAAGCCTTCATTTTTAAACATTTTCTAGAATCAAAATCATGTAATGGATTTTGATCAAAATCATGAAATGGATTTTGATCAAAATCATGTAATGGATTTTGGTCAAAATCATGTAATGGATTTTTATCAAAATCATGTAATGGATTTTGATCAAAATCATGTAATGGATTTTTATCAAAATTAAAATAAGCAAGAATTTCTAAACTCTTCTGTTCATGGAATTTATTTTACCCGTCCCGGGACGAGTATCCTTCTAATATATATATATATATATATATATATATATATATATATATATATATATATATATATATATATATATATATATATATATATAAATTTTTCGTGGTACAAAATTTTATGACAGCAAGGAATACAGATGTTTGTGACATTTTTTGAGGTGGAATGAAATTGAAAAAGTATAAAAACGAGAGGAAATAATTAAAACAAATTCATGAATATATTAAGCCGGCTTTCGTCCACACTCATCAGAATATCTACGTGGAAATAATTCAAGCAATTACGACTAAAAACTTTTAAAAAGTAGCCTGAAGACCAGTGACAAGGTTAGGAGAAAAAAAGGGGGGAGGGTCACAAGTTGATCACATTGAGTCCTAGAAACCACTCCTTTTGTTTACAAAGGGAGGGTTTGACTGACTTAATATATATATATATAGCTTCCAAGACTTTGAGGTGGAATAAAGAATGTGATCTACTAATGACAGAAAACCAGTCACTAGTGTAAGTCGACGCACACTCGGCGCTATTTATAAGATGGGCAGCAATAGCTGACCCGGATGTGTTGACTAAATTATTTAAATTATTTAGTCGGCCCCGGCGTATTGCAATACGAGAGAAAATATACATGAGAGAACAAAATACATGAGAGAACAAAATACATGAGAGAAAATACATAAGAAAAAATACATATTAGAAAAAATGCATGAGAAAAAATACATAAGAGAAAAAATACATGAGATAAAAAAATCCATGAGAGAAAAAATACATGAGAAAAAATAGATAAGAGAAAAAATACATCAGAGAAAAATACATGAGAAAAAATACATGAGAAAAAATAAATAAGAAAATAATACATAAGAAAAATAAATAAGAAAAAATACATAAGAAAATAGATAAGAAAATAATACGTAAGAAAAAATACATGAGAAAAAAATACATAAGACAAAATACATAAGAAAAAATACATAAGAAAAGTACATAGGAAAAAAATACATCAGAAAAAATACATAAGAGAACAATACATAAGAGAAAAATACATGAGAAAAAATACATGAGAAAAGATATATAAGTGAAAAAATAAATAAGAGAAAAAATACATGAGAGAAAAAATACGCAAGAGAAAAATACACAAGAGAAATACATAAGAGAAAAAATACATAAGAGAAAACATACATAAAAGAAAAAATACATGAGAGAAAATACATAAGTAAATATACATAAGAGAAAATACATAAGACATAATAGATAAGAAAAATGCATAAGAAAAAAATACATAGGCAAAAATACATTGGAAAAAAATACATCAGAAAAATACATCAGAAAAATTACATGAGAAAAAATACATGAGAGAAAAATATACATCAGAAATAATACATAAAAAAAAATACATAAAATAATACATAAGAAAAAATACATAAGAAATAATGCATAAAGAAAAAAATACATCAGAAAAAATACATCAGAAAAAATACATGAGAAAAATACATAAGAGAAAAATACATGAAAAAAAAATACATCAGAGAAAAAATACATAAGAACAAATACATAAGAGAAAAAATACATAAGAGAAACAATACATGAGAGAAAAAATACATGAGAAAAAAATAGATTAGAAAAAATACATGAGAAAAATATACATGAGAAAAAAATACATGAGAAAAAATACATAAGAAAAAATACACAAGATAAAAAATACATAAGAAAAAAATACTTAAGTAAAATAGATAAGAAAATAATACATAAGAAAAAATACATGAGAAAAAAATACATAAGAAAAAATACATAAGAAAAAATACATAAGAAAAGTATATAAGAAAAATACATAAGAGAAAAAATACATAAGAAAAATACATAAGAGAAAAATACATAAGAGAAAAATACATGAGAAAAAATACATGAGAAAAGATATATAAGAGAAAAAATAAATAAGATAAAAAATACATAAGAGAAAAATACGCAAGAGAAAAAATACACAAGAGAAATACATGAGAGAAAAAATACATAAGAGAAAAAATACATAAAAGAAAAAATACATGAGAGAAAATAGATAAGAAAATATACATAAGAGAAAATACATAAGAAATAATACATAAGAAAAATGCATAAGAAAAAATACATAAGCAAAAATACATGAGAAAAAAATAAATCAGAAAATACATCGGAAAAAATACATGAGAAAAATACATTAAAAAAATACATAAGAGAAAAAATACATGAGAAAAAAATACATAAGAAAAAATACATCAGAAATAATACATAAGAAATAATACATAAGAAAAAATACATCAGAAAAAATACATCAGAAAGAATACATAAGAAAAATACATAAGAGAAAAATACATGAGAAAAAAATACATCAGGGAAAAAATACATAGGAAAAAAATACATAAGAGAATAATACATGAGAAAAATACATAAGCGAAAAAATACATTTAAAAAAATATATGAGAAAAATACATGGGAAAAAATACATGAGAGAAACAATACATAAGAGAAAAATACATAAGAGAAAAATACATTAGAGCAAACATACATTAAATACAATAATAGAAATACATAAAAGACAAAATACATGAGAGAAAAATACATAAAGAAAAAATACATGAGAAAACAATACATAAGACAAAATACATTAGAAAAAATACATAAGAAAAGTACATAGGAAAAAAATATATAAGAAAAAATACATAAGAGAACAATACATAAGAGAAAAATACATGAGAAAAAATACATGAGAAAAGATATATAAGAGAAAAAATAAATAAGAGAAAAAATACATGAGAGAAAAAATACGCCAGAGAAAAATACACAAGAGAAATACATAAGAGAAAAAATACATAAGAGAAAAAATACATAAAAGAAAAAATACATGAGAGAAAATACATAAGTAAATATACATAAGAGAAAATACATAAGACATAATAGATAAGAAAAATGCATAAGAAAAAATACATAGGCAAAAATACATTGGAAAAAAATACATCAGAAAAATACATCAGAAAAATTACATGAGAAAAAATACATGAGAGAAAAATATACATCAGAAATAATACATAAGAAAAAATACATAAAAATAATACATAAGAAAAAATACATAAAAAAAATACATAAGAAATAATACATAAAGAAAAAAATACATCAGAAAAAATACATCAGAAAAAATACATGAGAAAAATACATAAGAGAAAAATACATGAAAAAAAAAATACATCAGAGAAAAAATACATAAGAACAAATACATAAGAAAAAAAATACATACGAGAAACAATACATGAGAGAAAAAATACATGAGAAAAAAATAGATTAGAAAAAATACACGAGAAAAATATACATAAGAAAAAAATACATGAGAAAAAATACATAAGAAAAAATACACAAGATAAAAAATACATAAGAAAAAAAATACTTAAGTAAAATAGATAAGAAAATAATACATAAGAAAAAATACATGAGAAAAAAATACATAAGAAAAAAATACATAAGAAAAAATACATAAGAAAAGTATATAAGAAAAATACATAAGAGAAAAAATACATAAGAAAAATACATAAGAGAAAAATACATAAGAGAAAAATACATGAGAAAAAATACATGAGAAAAGATATATAAGAGAAAAAATAAATAAGATAAAAAATACATAAGAGAAAAATACGCAAGAGAAAAAATACACAAGAGAAATACATAAGAGAAAAAATACATAAGAGAAAAAATACATAAAAGAAAAAATACATGAGAGAAAATAGATAAGAAAATATACATAAGAGAAAATACATAAGAAATAATACATAAGAAAAATGCATAAGAAAAAATACATAAGCAAAAATAAATAAGAAAAAAATAAATCAGAAAATACATCGGAAAAAATACATGAGAAAAATACATTAAAAAAATACATAAGAGAAAAAATACATGAGAAAAAAATACATAAGAAAAAATACATCAGAAATAATACATAAGAAATAATACATAAGAAAAAATAGATAAGAAAAAAATACATAAGAAAAAATATATAAGAAAAAATACATCAGAAAAAATACATCAGAAAGAATACATAAGAAAAATACATAAGAGAAAAATACATGAGAAAAAAATACATCAGGGAAAAAATACATAGGAAAAAAATACATAAGAGAATAATACATGAGAAAAATACATAAGCGAAAAAATACATTTAAAAAAATATATGAGAAAAATACATGGGAAAAAATACATGAGAGAAACAATACATAAGAGAAAAATACATAAGAGAAAAATACATTAGAGCAAACATACATTAAATACAATTATAGAAATACATAAAAGACAAAATACATGAGAGAAAAATACATAAAGAAAAATTACATAAGACAAAAAATACATAAGAGAAAAAATACATGAGAAAAAATACATAAGAAAAAATACATAAGAGAAAAAATATATAAGAAAAAATACATAAGAAATAATACATAATGAAAAATACATAAGAAATCATACATGAAAAAAATACATAAGAAAAATACATAAGTGAAAAAATACATAAGACAAAAAATACATGAGAAAAAAATAGATAAGAGAAAAAATACATCGGAGAAAAATACCCGAGAAAAAATACATGAGAAAAAATAGATGAGAAAAATATACATGAGAAAAAATAGATAAGAGAAAAAATACATCAGAGAAAAATACCTGAGAAAAAATACATGAGACAAAATAGATAAGAAAAAAATACATAAGAAAAAATACATAAGAAAAAAATACGTAAGAGAAAAATACATAAGTAAAAATACATAAGAGAATAATACATTAGAGAAAAATACATGAGGAAAAATACATGAGAAAAAATACATAGAGAAAAAATACATAAGAGAAGAAATACATAAGAGAAAAAACACACAAGAGAAAAAATAAAAAAGAGAAATACATAAGAGAAAACATACATAAGAGAAAAATACATGAAAGAAAAAATACATAAGAAAAAATACATAGAGAAAAAATACATCAGAAAAAATAAATCAGAAAAAATACATACGAAAAAATACATACGAAATAATACATGAGAAAAAATACATAAGAAATAATACATAAGAAAAAATACATAAGAAATAATACACGAGAAAAAATACATAAGAAAAAATACATAAGAAAAAATACATCAAAAAAAATACATCAGAAAAAATACATGAGAAAAATATATGAGAGAAAAATACATGAGAAAAAATACATCAGAGAAAAAATACATAAGAAAAAATAAATAAGAGAAAAAATACATAAGAGAAACAATGCATGAGAGAAAAAGTACATGAGAAAAAAATACATCAGAGAAAAAATACATCAGATGAAAATACATGAGAAAAAAACATTAGAAAAAATAGATAAGAAAAAATAGATAAGAAAAAATAGATAAGAAAAAAATACATAAGAAAAAATACATAAGAAAACATACATAAGAAAAAAATACATAAGAAAAAATACATGAGAAAAATATACATAAGAAATCAATATATAAGAAAAAATACATAAGAAAAAATACATAAGAAAAAAATACATGAGAAAAAAAATACATAAGAAAAAATACATGAGAGAAAAATATATCAGAGAAAAATACATGCGAAAAAATACATGAGAAAAAATACATGAGGAAAAAATACATAAGAGAAAGAATACACAAGTGTAAAAATAAAAAAAAGGAATACATAAGAGAAAAAATACATAAGAGAAAAATACATAAAAGAAAAAATACATCAGAAAAAAATACATCAGAAAAAATACATCAGAAAAAATACATCTGAAAAATACATCAGAAAAAATACATAAGAAAAATAGATAAGAGAAAAATACATTAGAAAAAAATACATCAGAGATAAAATACATCAGAAATAATACATGAGAAAAAATACATAAGAAATAATACATAAGAAAAAATACATAAGAAATAATACATAAGAAAATATACATAAGAAAAATACATAAGTGAAAAAATACATGAGAGAAAAAATACATGAGAAAAAAATACATGAGAAAAAAATACATGAAAAAAACACATAAGAAAAAATACATAAGAAAAAATACATAAGAAAAAAAATACATCAGAAAAAATACATAAGAAAAATACATAAGAGAAAAATAAATGAGAAAAAAATACATCAGAGAAAAAATACATAGGAAAAAATACATATAAGAAAATACATAACAAAAATACATGAGCGAAAAATACATAAGAGAAAAAATATATGAGAAAAAATGCATAAGAAAAAAATACATAAGAGAAAAATACATAAGAGAAAATACATTAGACCAAAAATACATTAAATAAAAATTACATATGAGAAAAAATACATGAGAGAAAAATACATGAAAGAAAAAATACATGAAAGAAAACATATACATCAATAAATAAGTTTTAAAAAATTAGAAATATAAACAATGGTTACATTAAATAATATTAAGAACAATAATAATAATAATAATAATAATAATAATAATAATAATAATAATAATAATAATAATAATAATAATAATAATAATAATGTTAGAATACAATAAAATGAAAGAAATAAAATAAAATTACTTTACGTATATAAGAAAGTAAAATTCTGAAATAAAATTACAAAATAATAATAACTGATAAATAAAAATAAAGTAAAATAAAATAAATAGATAAGAAAACCATATAAAAAACTAAAGAAAAATTGATAACAAATAAATAAATAAACAAAATAAGAATTTATTTCATTTTTTTTTCATTTTAAATAAGAAATAAGATTGAGTTTAGTTTAAATTGATAAAATAAAATAATTAGTAGATTACAAATCTATAAGAGAGTAAATAGGTATATATCTAGAAGTAAATATATAACTCGAAAATATAATTCTATTTTTAAGAATAAAATATATCATAATTAGGTAAACGTAATCTAGAAATACTGTTGATTGGGTTGCAGCATATACTCATATATAAAAGAATACCAGAGAAGAACAAGAATTTGTTTTAAATTTTAAATTAAAAATGGAAATAGACAAAAAAATCGTATTAGAAAGATATAAAGTAAAAGAAAATTATTCAAGTAAAATTAAGAGAAATATAAAAAAAACAACGTTCCAAATATGATTTACGGTTAAGATCTAATTCTAACTCTACCTGATCAGATCTCAGTTTATAATAGCTGTTGATCGATAAAATCGACATGCCAGTGTCGCAGATTTTGTACATGTATGTGTAAATAAAAATAATCATATATATATATATATATATATATATATATATATATATATATATGCTGACTTTAAATCCCCCCAAATATTTGGGCCTGTAAAATGCCCCATTTATTTGAAATTACCTTGGATAGGGGGAAATAGTAATAAACTATGTAAACAGATTGTTGATAACATCAGTGATTGTTTCTACTTTGTTGCCTTACGATTAGTTTATGCTACTAGACCTGCTTTTCCTTCCTTTCGTAAGGATAGTGTGCCCTATACAAATTATAGTAATATTGTATACCAATTTAAATGCCAATGTGAGGATGGCTATATAGGGCGCACTTCCTTGCATTTACAGACCCACATAGACCAGCACGTTCCATCAAAAATACGTCAGGGAAGGGTAGGATCCTTGTGTTACCCCTCCTCTAATTCTTTGGACTCTGCTATTGGCCAGCATTTGGTTAAAACGCAAGTTGTGCCAGTAGCTATAAAATAGACCGTTTTGAGGTCTTGCATAGAGCAGATTCCAAGAACCATTTGGAAATATTGGAATATGTCTCTATCACTATTCGCAAACCTTCCTTGTGCCAGCAGAAGGAATTTGTCAGATCGCTAAATCTCTTTGGGGAACTTTGAACCCCTCCCTTCTTTTTCCCCTCCTCCCCCCTAATGTAGTGCCTTTTAATCGTTTTTTTTTAACGAAATCATTAAATTCACTTTTTTTAATCGCTCCCTCGTTAATTTTGGCACATTCAATTCCCCGTCTGCTCTTTCTTTCGACGATATTATTGATTAAAAACTATCGATTTTCTCTTGACGAGATGATAGTCGAAAGGGCCTTTGAGAGATTTCCGCACATCTTTTTTAAATGCATATATATATATATATATATATATATATATATATATATATATATATATATATATATATATATATATATATATATATATGATGGTCAAATAATAGTTTGTGTTTAATGAATCGTATACAATGAATCCTTCACGGTAGCCATTGTGTTTTCGGCATCGAACAGACTTGAAATCGTTGATATGACGTAACGCGTAAAAGCTAACGAACAGGCCCACGGTATTGATCTAAAAAAAATGGCATCATTTTATCGTTCGTCTCACGGCCAAACAGTACACACACATACATGTATACATAGACACACACCTGTACTTAGAAAACTAATTGTTACGAAGAAAATATCCTGAATCTGCGAAAGAGGGTGTATCAATTTTACTAATAGACAAACGCCGCTTAAATCGTGAATAAAACACTCTTTCAAAAATGTCTGCCATCGGCCAAGGTTTAAAACACTTCCACCAGTGCTGATGCCAATAACAGATGTTCGAGGATGGTTTGTTGTTCAGCACTATATATAATAGTAGATAGTGCGTCTCTCGTCTGTTTATTTTGCGCATAGATTCAACGCGAGGTTGCAAGAGTGTGGTAATGTATACCGACGCTGATTATGTCAATCGGCTATGCCAGGTTCAAATCTAGTTGGATATGTCGCATTCACTTACATTGTAATACTGTCGAGGAGTGAAGCTTTAGATAAAAAAAAGTAACCTATGTTCAATTCGTCGTCTAACATGGATCGTTTCTATTGGAACTGTTGTTCAGTATTAAATATCCCTCACGGCTGTTTCTTTTAAACCTTGTGTCGTACATGAACGTTCATAATCCTACCTTGTTAGCTGCTTGCTCCTGTACGCGCTATTACTGTGGTCCTTCCACGCCGAGGGAACGTCGTCTGCAAATAAGTTCGATCATACCTCGAAAAAGGACAAAGTAAAAAAACAACTGTTGAAGACAGAGGAGGTTTATTCGTTTTGATCTTTGTTTCAAATCACTGACCAGTGGGGAAGAAGGGAGATCGACAGATCGATAATCACTGTTTAATCATATCTTATCATCGCACTTAGTTCTTCCAAGAAGCTGCCCCCATTCCTTTCTCTTTAAGCCATGTGACGGCACATACGTTTCTATCAATCCCACAGCTGAGTAAAAACTAACCTCAAGTTCTCAAAGATGACCCTGACTGAACTTTCATTTCCTGTTATTCTTGACTAACTATCTTATATACTAGTGGGTGTATTTTCCCAATATTAAAAACTGAGTTCGACATAAAAATACCCGAGTTCTACCAAATGCACGAAACTAAGGAGACACCGCCTGCAAATAAGTTCTTTCTACCCTGAAAAAGAACCAAATTAAGATAAAACTTGTTAGAAGAGAGAAAAAGTTTATTCGCCTGGATCTGCATTCCAAAATCACTAACCAGTGATATGGGGGGGGGACAGAAAAAGATCGATTATGACTATTTGATACTTTTCTTATCAGGACAATTTAAAACCACGTTCACACTTTACTGCTTTCAAGAAACTGGCGACTTCTCTCGCTCACTCTTTCTTTGAGCTATATGATGTCACATCCGTTTCTATCAGTTCCCACAACCGATTAAAATTTACCATCGAGTTCACAAAGATTACCGAAACTGAACTTTCATTTCCTGTTATTTTCAACCAACTAATTTATATACTAGCGGTCTATTCGTTTAATACTTAACACGGATAAATAACGTTTACTCACCAGTTTCCTTGAGATCACCGTAATTAAATCATGTTGAGTTGTAATGTTATTTGGAGTGAGATGTGGATTAGAAAATTAGAAGTCAGCATACGGATGTAAGGTCAAAATCAAAAGACAAGAGAATAAATAATTATTTTGGAGAGAAATGATAAAGCGAAAACATTGCTTTATTCGTGACATCAGTAGGTCGAAAGTACGATCGACAAGAAAATGTTATTGTCCGAAAAAGCTGTGATTGGAAATCAGGTGATGACCGAAGTCATGTTAAACGACGTAAACAAATCTTATTTAACATGTGGACTACTGGGACCCAGGGAGATAATATGACTAACAGACAGGCAGATCAGTCAGGAGTAAGGAGAAAGACAGACAGATGAGTCGAGGATAGATAAACATGTACAATTACGAAGTTTATTAATTGTGAATGTCTTGAACGAAAACAAGTTAAAAACATTTTTTTAATAACAAAAAATCTGTCTTGTTTTTTTATCAAGTGAAGCAACTCTTCCAATGACGGAAAATAAAAAAGACAAGTTTTGCTATCTCCATTAAACGCGAAACTTTGTATTAGACAGACAACGGTTAAGAATTGGTTGAGTGGTCACGTTACAGAATTTGGACCATACTTATTATATCGAGATGGTAGACAAAGTCAGCAGTGTTCGCTACTAATCCTGAGATTCTTTCTCAACCTAACATTCCGTACTCTATAAATAATTCTCGTACAATCCATTCTAAGGTATGCCATCCAAGCAACAAATCTTTATCTTCGAAAAGATATCGTAGATATGGAAGGTGTTCAACATTTGGCAACCTGGATGGTGACAGGACTCTCCACGCTTACCTACAATGAGCGGCTCCAAAGCCTAAATCTTTTCTCCTTTAAGCAGCATGGACGAGGGGCGCGTAAAATATCATTAACGGGAATTTAAATCTACCTTTCGATGTGATTTCCACCCAACGGCATGTAGCGGTAATCACGGAGACCTGAAAAAGATGTACCATCGTCGGTTTCGTCTCAACAGTAGAAAGGCAGCATTCTCTGTTCGTGTTTCTGCTCCCTGAAACAGCCTGCCAGAAGAGGCCTTTGACAAACATTCAGACTGTATATAAATGTAAATACCATCGGTCATTTTACATGGCTTGTTGCACTTTGCTATTTTTACCGGTAAATTTAATTAGATGGTTGACATTTTGGGAATACCAGGTGCTGTAAGTGAAGACTCCATCCAGGTGTATAAATATGTTGCTGTGGGGTATAACAGGTGCCATACCTTCTAAAATGTATAAACGGACTATTCGTTCCGTTATTTAAAGAAAAAAAACAATGGGCTGGTATGCCGTAAAATATGTTGACAAACCCATCTAAGACTGAAGTTTCATGCACTTTTATTAAATAGTCGGTGCTTCTGTATTATTTCGGAGAATATGTTGACAGGGGAGATAATTCAAACTGTTTTTTGTTATTGTTGTAACCCTAATCTATAAGAAAAATCCAGAGAATTAGTAAAAAATAAATTAAATAAAGGGTACTTATACAGTTAATGGACCGAACTGAAATGATAACGTTATACTTTAGAAAGCCATTCTTAACATGGGAAGAGGGGTGATTAACTCTTCTGCTTATTAAATTGTTAGGTGAAATTATAACTTTCAACTGACTCTTCTAAAATGAAAATCAAAATTTCATCTGCCTCAATAATACAGAAACACCAAATAATCACTCCGAAAAATGGCTCGACGATCCGTCTGCAAACTGATGATAATGGGTCATTTTACGACCTGGGTTGTACTTAGCGGGCTGTGGTTGTTTAGACAAATACGTCTCTTCTTTTTATCGACTGTGAGAATGATGATGCGATTGGATGCCCCTTCGCTCTCGCTCTCTCTCTCTCTCTCTCTCTCTCTCTCTCTCTCTCTCTCTCTCTCTCTCTCTCTCTCTCTCTCTCCGGGCCTATTTTGTGCAAGATTTAATATTTATTCATAAAAATATTATTGTATATATATATATATATATATATATATATATATATATATATATATATATATATATATACTAGTAAGAAAGCTTTTTGCAATTTATCCCTTTCTTATTAAATCACTTTCATTAATTACTGTTAATTTCGGCAAAACTATTACATGTATGTAGGTAAATAGGACAATAAAATTACAAATGTATAACACCAACTGTTTAAAAAGTAGTTATGCAAATTAGGCATTCAATTCTTTGGGTCTTTCGTTTGTACTATATATATATATATATATATATATATATATATATATATATATATATATATATATATATATATATATATATATATATATATATAATCCGGGTATGGTATATATCCACAGGGTATAAATCCAGGGGGGTTGAACCGGGTTTATGAGAGTGCTCAATAAAAATATAGAGCAGAAATATAAATATATATGAGATAATTTATTTCATTTTGACTACAAAATTGATTTTGTTTCACGAGAGCGATTTGAAGCGCTCCCGATCGTCAGGTCATGAAAATTCATTATGCCTCTTAAGATAAGTTCAGAATCACACACAGTTTTATGAAGATGACAGAAATTTAAAATAAAAATTAAAAATTGAATATGAATAGAAACAAAAACAAAAACAAAAGCAAAAAGCAAAAATAGAAATACAAGTAA
Source organism: Sepiola atlantica (assembly GCA_963556195.1). Taxonomy (NCBI): domain Eukaryota; kingdom Metazoa; phylum Mollusca; class Cephalopoda; order Sepiida; family Sepiolidae; genus Sepiola; species Sepiola atlantica. Next base: position 109,722,629 of record OY744518.1, read on the forward strand.
GAAGAAAAAGAAAAAGAAAAAGAAAAGGAAGAAGGAAATATTAAGAGCTACACGGGACATAGAAAAGAAATAGAAAGAGGTGAAGAGAACGCAGACGTGATTTGGTGAAGGTTGGTCGAAATATGACCCTACCTTAATCTCGTGTAAATCCCATATAAATCGTTGACACATAAGTTTTTCTTATATAATTTCTCTACTTACCCACATAATTTAATTTTTACCCCCTATTCTCGGCCCTCTTTACTTACAATATCCTAACTCCCCTCCAACACATTCTACCATCCTTTATAACACATTATCAACCCCCACTCCTACGCATCTCTCCTCACATACCGCGTAATCACATCCCCCAGAACAACTATGGGTTAGTAACCATTTATCTACTCTACCTCATTGTTTCTGAATACAACCAGTAATTTTACCCCTACTGTTAATCCATAAATACTACTTATACTTTCTTTCTTCTATGACAAACTACCCAGAATATAACCCCCACCCTCCTTATTATATAAAAAATGACCTATTGACTTTTTGGCAATAATTTATGAATACTACATCATCTTAATTGATACTATGTCGTGCTTTTATCTTGAGTATCCCTTATATATTTCCCTAATACCACCGTTTATAATATATATATACTGGCATTGCCAAAGATAAATAAGAACCTAAACTTGATCTTTTTAGGACTACTATAAGAAAAGTATCATCTTAATTACCATTATCCCTCTAGTTATTATTATTATTATTATTATTATTATTATTATTATTATTATTATTATTATTATTATTATTATTTACTCACTAGGAGTTCTCACACTGGTCATCGTCAGTGATCGCCCACTGCCAACAACCTGTGGTATTCCCTGGAGTCTGGGTGACAACAAGTCTCCTCAGACTTCCAGTATGCTCCGCCTCTTTTCGTTCATCACCGCTGATGACCTTGCGGTATCTCAACAGCCACCCACCACCGATTTCCCGCTGATAAGGGCCATTGGTACCCTCTAGGGCCCGGGTGGCAACAAGCCTCCCCAAGGTCCCAGAGCTGTCCGCCCTCTTCCAGTGGAGTTCTGGTTTGCGCTTTCCCTCCTCGACCCTCTGTCCATAATTTTCGTGGCGTCAGCCTATGCTTGCGCCTCTCCCGTGCGGTTGTATTTCCCCCGGTTCTGTTTTCTTGTTCTTCCATGTGTTTGTTCTCCATTCGTTGCTTATGTGGGTTGGTTTCCGCATTCGAGGACATTTCTCAGGAGTGTAGCTGTGTTGATCATTACTGTCCTTTGTATGGTCTCAGTTATTCTATTGATTTGTATTTCTTTCAATTCTCTGGCAAGTTCGGTATATTTGCTTTTTTTTCCGTCTCTTTGATCTTCACTCTGTGGTCCGCTGGAACGGCGAAGTCTACGATATTGCAGGATTTTTCTTTCTTGTTGATTATTATCATATCCGGTCTCTTTGCTCTTATGGGTTTGTCTGTTTGTACATTCATATCCCATATGATTTTGTGTTTTTCGTTTTCTAGTACAGTTTCTGGTTTGTGTTTGTACCGTTTTTTTGCATATTCGAAATTCAGTTGTTTGCACATTTCCCGGTGTACTTCTTTCCCCAAGCTGTCATGTCTGTTCTTGTATTCCTTTTGGGCTAGCTTGCTGCATTCACTTATTATATGGTTTATCGTTTCGTCTCTTTGTCCACACAATCGGCATTTGCTGTTTTCCTGGGTTTTATCTATCTTTGCTTTAATAAAGTTTGTCCTAATCGCATTGTTATGTGCGGCCGTCAGCAGAGATTCCGTTTCTCTGTTCAAGTGTCCTTTTCTTAGCCATGCCCAGCTGTTTTCATTGGCTTCATCGCTTGTGAGTCTTATAAAGCGTCCATGTAGTTGTTTTTCTTCCCACTTTTCCTTTCTTGTCTTTTTGTTTCTGGGTTCAGTGCTTCCGGAGTTGTTTGTTGGGCTGGTGTCTCTTGCTGTGGTGATCAGTCTTTCCGTGTTCTGGGTTACATATTTCTCCAGCTCTTTTTTGGTGTCTTCCACACAGTCTTCTATACTTACCAGTCCTCTACCTCCTTCATTTATTTTCATGTAGAGTCTGTCCGTATCGTCTTTTGGGTGCAATGCATTGTGCATAGTCATTAGTTTTCTAGTCCTCTGGTCAAGGTGCCTGAGTTCTTCTTTGGTTCAGCCTATGAATGGTCCAGAGTATCTTATTAGTGATACAGCCCATGTGTTTATCCCTTTTACTAGGTTTCTGCTATATAGTTTAGTTTTTAAGAGTTTCCTTGTTCTTCGTAGATATTCTTTTCCAATCTTCTCTTTCATTTCTGTATATTTGATTGTGTCTGCTTCCAGAACTCCAGGTATTTATAACTATCTTGTTCTCCTAGCGCCCTCATCTCCTCTTGGTTGGGGAGTTCTATACCTTCTGTCGTCTCCAGTTTTCCTCTTTTGATCTCTAGCAGTGCACGTTTTTCTATTCCAAACTCCATTTGGATATCCTGGCTGAATATCCTGGTTGTATTTATCAGCTTTTCCAGTTCTTTTTTTTTGTTTTTTGCAAACAGTTTAAGGTCATCCATGTACATCAGGTGGTTTATTCTTTGTTCTGTATTCGTGAACCTGTATCCGGCATCACACTTTCTGAGTATTTAGTTGAGTGGCATCATGACTATTATAAACAATAGTGGTGATAGAGAGTCTCCTTGAAAAATGCCTCTCTGTATTTTTATCTCAGACAGGTATTGTCCTCCGGCTGTCAGTTTTAGTCTCCATGTTTCCATTGCTTTCTGGATTAGATTAATAATCCTGTCTGGTATCTTGTATATTTTTAAGCATTCAATTATCCATGTTTGGGGGATTCTGTCGTAGGCTTTCTTGTAGTCAATCCATGCCATGGTTATCTTCTTTTGTCTGTTCTTCACCTCCTTCAGGGTCTTTTGATCAATGTATAGTAGATCATGTGCCCCTCTTTGTCCTTTCCGGCATCCTTTTTGTTCCTCGGGGAGCAGTCCACGTTTGTCCAGGAATTGGTAGATTTGTTCTCTCAGTTGTGCTGTGAGAATTTTCCACATTATTGGTAGACATGTTATCGGTCTGTAGTTGCTTGGGGTCGTTCCCTTTTTGGGGTCTTTTTGTATTAATGTTGTTCTTCCTTCCGTCATCCATTCTGGTACGTCTGTTTTGCGGATACATCCACTCAGTTTCTGCGCTAGTCTTTCATGCAGGGTCGTGAATTTTTTAAACCAGTATGCATGTATTCCATCGTGGCCTGGTGCTCTCCAGTTTGCCATTTTTCTTAGGGTTCTCTTGATCGTTTCTTTGTTAATTTCTGTTTCGGTTCCTTCTTCGATTTCCTGCAGTTCATCTTTCATGTTTTTCAACCATTGGGCATTCTTGTTGTGCTTTTTTGGTACTTCCCATATCTTGCTCCAGAATTGTTTTGTTTCTGTCGGGTTCGGTTGCTCTGTTGTTTGTTTTTTATCAATTTACGTTTTTGTAAAACTGGCTTTCATCGTTTTCAAAGGTCCTGTTCAGTTTTCTCTGTTCTGATTTGTACCTGTATCGTCTCAGTCTTCCTTCTATTGCTGCTATCTTTTGTTTTATTTCTTCATGTTTCTCATTTAGTTTTTCCTTGCGGTTCTTCTTCTTCTTCTTCTTCTTCTTATTATTATTATTATTATTATTATCAGTATTATCATTATCATTATTATTATCAGTTTTATATATGTATATATATATATGTATATATATGTATGTGTGTGTATGTATGTGTATATATATATATATATATATATATATATATATATATATATATATATATATGTATATGTATTTGTGTGTGTATATATGTGTGTATATATATTTCTCATAATTTTATATTATTGGTATAATTACGATTACATATTTGCTGTATTCATAATTTTATATTTATTTTGACCCGTATATAGACATTCTTAATCCTCAATTCTTTAACTTTTTAATTTTTTAATTTTATTATTATTAGCACCTTAAATATTGTTATCCCTCTACCCCCCTACTTATCCACCCGCCCACCATATAGGGTTAATCTCTCCCTTCCCCTTCATAGACACATTACCAAATTGATAATCGGTTACTTGCCCATTTCTGCAAAAGCAAGACCCAGACAGAGTTTTCTTTTTTGACACGCCTTGACGCTTTCATATTTCGACCAACCTTCACCAAATCACGTCTGCGTTCTCTTCACCTCTTTCTATTTCTTTTCTATGTCCCGTGTAGCTCTTAATATTTTCTTCCTCCTTTTCTTCTTCTTTTTCTTTTTCTTCTTACTTGTATTTCTATTTTTGCTTTTTGCTTTTGTTTTTGTTTTTGTTTCTATTCATATTCAATTATTTTTTATTTTAAATTTCTGTCACCTTCATAAAACTGTGTGATTCTGAACTTATCTTAACAGGCATAATGAATTTTCATGACCTGACGATCGGGAGCGCTTCAAATCGCTCTCGTGAAACAAAATCAATTTTGTAGTCAAAATGAAATAAATTATCTAATATATATATATATATATATATATATATATATATATATATATATATATATAAACAGCTATCGTCAGGGGCACCGGGCAGAGATTGCATCCCCATTGAGGTGTACAAACATGGCGGAAGAGGAAAAACTGACCATCTTGTGTGTGGAGATATGGAAAGTTGGCAGAGTCCCACAGGACTTTAAGGATAGTAATGTCAAGCATCTTTATAAGAGCAAGGGAAGCAGGAATTCTTGCGATAATCATCGCGGGATATCTCTGCTTTCTGTTGCAGGTAAAATTCTTGCACGGTTGATTCTGAACAGGATCATCAGACATCTTATTGATGAGATTTACCCAGAGTCCCAATGTGGTTTTCGCTCTGGTCGAGGTACAATCGACATGGTATTTGCCCTTCGTCAAATTGCTGAAAAGGTTCGTGAAAAAATCGGGAACTGTACATGGTTTTTATTGATTTGACAAAAGCATTTGATACGGTCAGCCGCGTAGCACTTTGGAAAGTTCTTCATAAGCTTGGAATCCCCAACAACATGCTTGATGTCATAATCTCCTTTCATGAAGGGATGAAAGCACAGGTCATTTCCAATGGGGAAACCTCAGAGCCTTTTGAAGTAACCAACGGTACGAAACAGGGTTGTGTGATGGCACCTGTGCTGTTTGCATTGTTCTTCTCGGTGATGCTTCGGCACGCATTCGCTGATGAAAGCACAGGTGTTAAGTTTCAATTCCGAACCACAGGTGGGCTATTTAACCATCAGCGTTTTAAAGCCAAAACCTTGGTTCAAGAGGCCATCATTCGGGACCTTCTCTTTGCAGATGATGCTGCCCTGGTCGCGACTTCTTTTGAAGAAGCTCAGAATCTTTTGACAAAATGTTCAGGTGCATGTAGGGCTTTTGGTTTAACAATCAGTTTAAAGAAGACTGAGGTGGTCAATCAACCATGCCCTACCCCTAAACAAGTTCAGGGAGTGAGACAAAATCAGCCTGTCCATGAATTTCCATTAGAAAAACTCAAAGTGGATGGCAGACCAATGAACTATTTCAAAAACTTTACCTACCTAGGTAGCAAAGTTAATTCTGCTGCTTCACTTGATGATGAAATCGTAAACCGAATTGCAAAAGCGGCAAATGCCTTCGGCAAGCTGAAACATCGTCTTTGGAGTAGCAGAGGCATTAAGTTGAAGACAAAAATCAATGTGTATAGGGCTGTAATATTGACAGGTCTTCTCTATGGATGTGAGGCGTGGACGCCTTACCGGCATCACATTCGCCAATTGGATGTGTTCCACAGGAGCTGCCTTAGGACCATATGCGGACTTAGTTTGAAGGACAAAGTCGCTAACACCGATCTTTACAACAGATGCCATATTGGTGGAATTGAAAGTTTCCTGTTGCAGTCTCAATTGCGATGGGCTGGTCATGTAGCAAGAATGGACGAAGGGAGGATACCTAAAGCACTGATGTACAGTCAGTTAGCTTGTGGTAACAGGAATGTTGGTCGGCCCTTGCTGAGGTACAAAGATAAATTGAAAGATGCGCTGACGGCAATTGGAGTACCTCCCCAAAACTTTGAAGACTGTACAAAAGACAGGAAGACATGGCGAGCAGCTTGTTGCATTGGACTGGAAAGATTCAACGAGACCTGTGTGGATAATATGAGAACTGCTAGAGTGAGGCGAAAAGCTAGAGAGAGTGCTCCACACCTGGCATCCGATTACTCACACTCTTGCACTGTTTGCGGCTTTCCTTGCAGGTCTCTTGCCGGACTCAGGTGTCATGAACGATCTAGACACAAATGAAAGTTGTTGGAACCTCATACGTCGCAATCGACGGGAGAGTCCATCATATATATATATATATATATATATATATATATATATATATATATATATATATATATATATATATATACAGTATTTCAAAATATTATGTTGTATTATTGATTTAAATAACAGTAACCCGTTTTGATGGTAATATGGGGGTAATAAATGAAAAAAACTTCTGTTTTTATTTATTTAAACTAGAGGAATATCTGTCCTAAGACATGTAAAATAGAATTCCCCGTACAGAACAGTTTTGCACCACTTTTATGTTCCTTATAAAGATTAAAATAAAACACTTTGAAGGAATTTTGTTTTACAGTTCGATGATACAAGTAGTGAAATCAAACGTAGCTCATTACACTCCCTTTTGTGTCTACAATTTATGTTCCAAATTTAATGAAGATCGATGAGGTGACATTTCTTTTTAAATGTGTACAGACCGACAGACGAACACACAGACGTCCATGTCAAACATATAATGCTATCTCGGGGATTTTCAAAGTTAAACCCAAATAACAATCTGTCTTTTGATACTTGATTCGGACTAGCCTATTTTTTTGTTTTTTTCTTCTACTGTGTTATTGGAACGAATATATTTTATTTAGCGTCAGTGTTTTTATCTGAAAATATTTATTCTTGCTAAGAAAACTGTTCGAGTGGAGACAGTTTCCCTTACTCACCTAATAGTTTTACACATTAAAGGAAAGTAATCATGTAAAGAGTTATTTCCCTTGACTCCTGCAAAAATAAATATCTGAAAAAACGTTATATTTTTAAGCATTCAAGCGTAGTAACTTCTTGAAAATTACTATTTTACAAAATTGATTTCCGTTTCTTTTCTTTTTACTCCTGGGTAACGCCGGTAGGTATCTACAGGTAACATGAATTGGAACAAATTCATAGAAGATACTGCCACGGCTGCTGCAAAGAAATTGGGCTCCCTCTATCGGTCGAGAAATTTTCTGACACCTGCCAGTATCCTATATCTCTATAAGGTCACTATTCGCCCATGTATGGACTATTGTACTCACATCTGTGCTGGTGCACCATCAACTGGTCTCTCCCCCCAAGACAGGGTAAAAAAAGAATCTCTAATCTAATAGGTCCTACACTATCTACCAAGCTCCAACCCCTGTCCCCATTGCCGTAATGTTGCATCTATGTACTTGTTTATCAAGTACTTTAATCGAATGTGCTCCGACAAACTTGCTGCTCTGGTGCCCTCTCGACGTAAATACACCCGACAAACTCGACAATCAGCTAAATCCTATCCATTCACAATGGAAGTCCCCAGATGTACGAGGACTTTCTAACTTAATAGCTTCTTTCTTCGAACTGCTAGCCTTCGGGATTCCCTCCCTGCTCTTTGTTTCCCTGACTGTATCGACAAGCAGAAATTTAAATGTAATGTAAACAAACGTCTCGCTGCTCAATTTCTCACTAAGCATAATCCCTATACATCTGGTCCCTAATCCACAGTAGCCCCTTACGTCTCAGTGGCAATGTGCCTTATTTGGGGGTGAATTCAAATTTTAAAAAATAGCTAGTTTATTATATACATACTTGGGTGCGCACGTGCGTGTGTGCATGTGTACGTACGTGTTTCTGGAGCGTAAATATATTATCATGTCATAATTAAGTTTATCTGAGATCTATTTATATATATATATATATATATATATGTGTGTAAATATATATATATGTAAATATATATATATATATGTGTAAATATATATATATATGTAAATATATATGTAAATATATATATGTAAATAAATATATATATGTAAATATATATATATATGTAAATATATATATATATATATATATATATATATATATATATATATATATATATATATATATGTTAGTATTTCATGTATCCACATAAAATTTTATAAGGAGATATACTTTTTTATGTATCAATTTTCAGTATTTACTTCAACAGTGCTCGATACGTAAGTAGTACTAGGTAGTTAGCTATAAAAATATATGTATTGCAATTAAGCTACACAGAGGCTCGCGTAAGCATTTTAGCCTGATGATCCCCCCCCCCCCCGAAGATGAAACGCGGGAACCTCTGTGTAGCTTAATTGCTATGAATATATTCTCATAGCTTACTATATATATATATATATATATATATATATATATATATATATATATATATATATATATATATGTAATAGTAATAATCCAGGTAAAAACATCCACAGGGTTGTAATCCAAAGAATTTCAACTGGGTTTATAACAACCACCAGACTTATTAACCCAACAAGACAAGAAATAGGGAAAATTAGTTTAAATATTTTATAAAGAGTAAATAAGCAAATAAAAGCATTTTATAAACTAAATCAATGGATAAATACTGAAGATACAATAAACTGGTTCTGTAACATAGTAAATAAAACCAATTGCTCGTTCATCCAGTTTGACATTATAAATTATTACCCATCTATATCTAAATAACTTTTTGAAAACGTTATTAATTTTGCCACACTTCTATCTAATATTTCCGTAGATGAAATCAATATAATTAGAAAATGTAGAAATACAGTACTAATCTGTAAACATGAACAATGGACTAAAAGCAATCAATTTGGATCTTTTGATGTTTCTATGGGAACCCTGGACTCAGCAGAAGTCACTGATCAAGTAGGTCTCTTCATACTATATAACCTCACAAAAGACATTAATATAGAAGACATAGGCCTACATAGGGATGACGGACTGTTAATAGTAAAAAACTCAAATGGACAAAAATGTGAAAGAATAAAAAAATTATCCTTAGAGAAATGAAAAGATTAGATCTTAAATTAGAAATAACATCTAATATTAAAATAGTTAACTTTTTAGACGTAATATTCAATAAAGAAACATATGAACCGTATACTAAAGATAATGCCAACCCAATCTACGTCCATCCATTCTCTAACCACCCAAAAACCATAATTCAACATATCCCCAGATCAATTGAAAAAAGAATTAGCGATAACTCCTCGAATTAAGAAATTTTTAACAAACATAAGGACTTTTACAATAAAGCATTAAAACAAAGTGGATATAAAAACACCCAAATTAAATTCACCAAACCTATACCTCCCAACAACAGACGCATAAATAGGGGTAGGAAAATTATTTGTTTCACATCTCCATATAATAACATGGTTAAAATCAAACTCGGTATAATAGTTTTAGACTTAATTAATCTACACTTTCCTCCCAACAATATACTGCATAAAATTTTTAATAAAAACACCCTCAAATTAAGCTATAGTTGTGGCGAAAATTTAGAAAAAATAATTCAAAAAACATAATAATAAAGTTCTAAATGGAAATCTACTGCAATGAAAACAACAAATACCAAGGCTTGTAACTGCACAAACAAAAAAGAATGCCCATTACAACAAAATTGCCAAATAACTCAATCAGTATATCAAGCAACAATCTCTACTACAGAAAATCCAACCGTGAAAATATTCTACATAACTATGGCTGGTAATACCTTCAAAGAAAGGTATACTGGTCATAAATGTTCTTTTAATAACCCTACATATAAAAAAAGAACCTTACTTTCTATATATTACTGGGAACTATCCAACAATAACCAATCACCAATAGTGACCTGGAACACAATCAGATAAACTAGCACCTGCGGTTCCATAAACTCACCTTGTTACCTTTGCCTAACAGAAAAACTTGAAATAATTAAATTTAGTGATAGGGGAAAACTTCTAAACAAAAAACAAGAAACCTACATTAACTGTAGGCATAATAGATTACACCTTCTCAGTAATCCACTTATAACCCCTCAAGCTAATAGTATCTCATAAAAAAACTAAAAACAAAACTAGTAATTTTGTCAACATAACTATCATCTTATACCATTCTTATTAATTATTATTATTATTATTATTATTATTATTATTATTATTATTATTATTATTATTATTATTATTATTATCATTATTATTACTTTTCACAGTTTTTACTACAATCACTACCTATAACCATCATTAGATCTATTATTTAAATAACCACCTCTACTATCATTATTATCAGGTTTATTAGTCAATTTTACAATTAATTTTATTATTATTCATAATACTATTATTATTTTTGTCATCTTGATCATTATAGTTACAATTATTTCAATTTTCGTAACTACCATTACTATAGCTATCACTATTATTTTTACTATTATTAATATTATTAGTATTATCACAACAGATAATTTCCCTATTATTAAATATTTTATTTTTTATTTTTATTTTTATTTTTATTTTTATTTTTATTTTATTTTATTTTTATCTTTATTTTTATTTTTATTATCATATTTTTTATTATTTTTATTATCATATTTACAACTATTATGATTAATATTAATTGTCATCTACTGTATTTTTCTTTACCCTCTAATATTCCCTTATATATTTTTTATCCATCTATTGCTTACTATTTTTACATTATTATTATCGATTATTATTATGATTATACATATTTTAAACTTAATTATCTGACATTGAATTGTTCATCATTCCTGCACTACTATCGAGATTATTATTATCATTGGTGGTGATGTTCTGCTTGCTGTTACTATCATAGTTATTATTATTTGTAGCGGTGGCATTGACAATCTTACCATTTTATTATTATTATTATTATTATTATTATTATTATTATTATTATTATTATTATCATTATTATTATTATTATTATTATTATTGATATTGCAATGGTTACCGTTACCTGACTTTTACTTCCATTGTCATTGTGTTTTGGTAGCAATGTTGATGCCACCATTAATGATAATGTCATTATCTATAACTCTATTATTTGAATTATTATTATTATTGTTATTGTTATTGTTATTGTTATTGTTGTTGTTGTTGTTGTTGTTGTTGTTGTTGTTGTTGTTATAATCATTGCTATTATTATTATTATCATTATAATTACTACAACTATTTGTTTTGTTTTATTATTTATTATTTTTTATTTTTTACTATCTTTATAACTATTGTTAGGATTATTGGGTTCACTATTACGATTGTTGCTGTTGGTATAACTACTAGTATTACTATTTTTACATGATCAGCATTATTGCAACCACTGACTTATATTACCATATTGGCAAACATTATTTTGTTACCTACATATTTATCTTTATTACTAATCTTATTATCATGATTTACTATTATTATGATTATTATTACCTTCTAGTATTTCTAATATTCCTTAATTTTCCCCAACTATTACTTTTTTTTTAGAAATTCTTAATTATTATTGACCGCTATTATTGTTGTTGTCGTCGTTATTATTATTGTATTTATTATTATTGTTATTGTTATTGTTATTGTTATTGTTATTATTATTATTATTATTATTATTATTATTATTATGATTTATTAATTAATAATGGCGCCATTTTTTTGTTTTTTTAGTACTTTAAATTAAATTAAATTATTATTGTTATTATCATTCATTATCATTATACTTTTTTAATTTCTATTATTATCGGTGTTTGTTATTATTATTATTATTATTATTATTATTATTACTAATAATTCTGTTAGACTTAACTAACTTACTAATATATGTATTTATTAATTTATTAATGTTAAGCTGATAAACTCCAGACAAAATATAAAGATAGTATAAATTTAGAATTAGCGCTACATTTGATTAACAAACCCTTACCACCACCACCACCCACCCAATCACACGCGTCTACACGTCCATAACGCTGACCTGGGGGTTAGCACGCACGCACGCATACACACTTACACACAATATTACAGTGAACTTAAAATTACGCATGTCCGCTCAAGTTTTTTACACTTAAATCTTGCATGTCCCCTCCCTCGGTCTGAATCAACAGGCGTTTCCATTTCTCTATTTGTCTACCTATCTATCTTTCTATCCATCTCTAACCTACTCTCTTCATTGTATGTCTCTCTTTCCACTTTGTTTTATTTTATTTATTTATTTGTTTTGTTTGATTTTAGACTTTAGATTTTAACTTTTTTGATTTTTAACGGTCCTAAAGCACGTGACCCCCTAATTTTTTAAATGTTAAATTTCTTTTCTTCTTCTTTTTATGTCCACTTCATTCTCTCCAAATATGATCTGAGGTTAAGATCGGATTCTAACTCTGCCTGATGATATCTCAGTTTATAGTAACTGTTGATCGATAACATCGACATGCCAGTGTCGCAGATTTTGCACATGTCTGTGTAAATAAAAATTATCATATATATATATATATATATATATATATATATATATATATATATATATATATATATATATATATATATATGAGGGGTTATAACTAAAAGGTAACTTTTAGAGAATTAGACCTATTGTGAGGTGAGGAAAGCTCAATATACTTAATAGAGCAAAAATAATATATATATATATATATATATATATATATATGTATAAGGTCATCTTTGACTGAGTCATTCTAAGTCTTTCTCGGCCTGCCTTTTTCTCGCTTACCCTCAACTGGGATGTGTGTGCATGTGTTTATCCAACCTTCGACTGAATTATTCAAAATCTTTTTCGGTCTGACTTTTTCGTAGTTACCTTCAATGGAGATGTGCGTATATATATTTATCAATCTAGGCTAGTGTATGTGCGTGTTTATGTGTGTGCGAATGATAGTTGGTGTCTGCATGAATAGTTTAACATATCTACAAACATTTCCTCAATATATGTTCACTTCTTTATTGTATTTGCGACAACAACGAAAAACAATATGGTGACTCTTCAGTGAAAATATCTCTATATTTAATTAACATTCGTAATTAAACTATTTAATTAGATTTATGAAAGTCCGCAAATACATATCTCAATGCAGCTTCCATAAATATTTATATTTACCCAATGCATTTTTCTTTTTCATGTATGTGCTTCCTTGTATCCTTTATTAGGTTTCGTGTCCGCTGACTTTTCAATGGAGGTTTGTGTCTCGTAACTGCCAGCTTTTGTCCATGTGTTGGCGCATGCTCTCTTCGGTTCATTGAGCGCTCAATATAGACGAAAAATAACCTCGAAAATGTATCATATTATAAAACATTTCGCCTCAAAATAAACAAATGACAGAGTTGCATTAGAGTTATTTTTGTTTAATATATTGTGTTGTATTTTATCTTACCGATGGGTATATTAACAATTATACGCCCGTGCCGCCGGGGCGAACCTAGACTTTTTAGTTTGCTGATAAACTCGCCGATGTTTATATAAAAGGTTTATTTAAAAAGACAGTCACAGAAAAATATCAGAGACGATTGCTATACGCGTGTGAGAGAGGGGGTGAGAGAGAGAGAGAGAAGAGGGAATGGAGGAGATTGACAGATAGATAGACGGATAGCCACATTAAGGGCAGCACCCAGACGCATCTTTCCTCCTTAAAATCTTGCCAGCTAAGAGAGTAAGAGAGACCTCGACTAGGGGTCACGTGGTTTCGTCGACTTCTGCTGGAGTTATGATCTTTTCAAAGCTAAAATGGTTGGTATTGAATTTTCATATAAAAAAAATTGAAGATATATATATTGCCATTACTATTTTTTCCGTTTCAATTTCCTCGGTATTATGATGTTGGAGATTTTTATTCACTGCGGATCTGTGATTTAATAATAATCATAAAATGTTGTACTAATAAACTAAGAACTTCACTATAAACCACATTTCCGGTGCAGATTTGTATTTCTTGCTCTTTTTTTTCTTTTAGATAAATTTCGATAAACGTTATTATTGGCGAGATAATTTTTTTAAAGAAAATACGGTTGAAAAATAAAGCAAAAACAATTTGTTTTTGATTTACCTACTTATTTGCGTTAAGTTTTATATTTAATATAAAATATAAGCATATGAAATTTCCGTAGATATCAGTTGTGAGTAAAGTAATCATGGCAGCCATCTTACTTTTTCTATGAAATAAGAAACCAGACCGGACCGGAAATGTACCTACGTCATATAAAAAAAGCCACCTTTAATTTAATGGATTGTATTAAAGTAGTATCCGGCCCCCATTTCGGGTCCGGTCTGGTATATATTTCCTGAAAAAGCAAGATGAACGATACTGGTTACTTTGCTCACAACCAATGTTTACAGTAATTTAACATGCTTTTATTTTATATAGTAAATATTAAATATAAAAACCTTTTTAACGCAAATACGTCACGAATGAGTAGGCAAACCAAAATAAATTGTTTTTGACTAATTTCCTAACTGCATTTCATTTATTTTGCCGTTGACCTAAGTTTCTAATGAAGGTGAAATATAAGAGAAATGTTAAATTTAATACATCTTCTAAAATTCCCATCTGAGTATTATGAGTTCGCTTATGGTGTCTAAATGTATCATTAGCGAATTACACGCCAATTAGACTCCTCCCCCAGAAAATAAAATCTTTGACTTCACGGCACGACGCCAATTAATAAAGATAGATCCTTCGATAAAAAGAAAACGATAAAAAAAAAAAATAATCAGGAAATCTTTTCGCAAATTAATAAAGACGTCACCGAGCTCCAAAGGCTAAACCATTACATAACATAACATATACACTTCGGGAAAATGAGGCCAGGCTTATAACACCCACTCCATGCCTGATCTTTTTGTCATTGCTAGTAAATACACTGAAATGGTCGATGTTGTAAAAAAAGGGGTAAATGTAAAGCTGAATTGACCTTCTATTTGTGTGGGCTAAGATCAAATTGTCGTATCTAATTTTATTCTTCAAGCATCAGCTTAAGGTTTAAATTAGAGGTGATAAAAAGATTACATTTCATGGAATACAACAAACGGTGGGTACAAGTTGATAGGTGGTGCGTACGAAAAGGGAGTCTGGTGTTCCATACCTGAACATGGCGCATGCGGTTCTGAGTTCTTTAGGAACCCACCCCGGTTAAGGTAGCCTTTTAGCTCACTCCCCACTTTTATTTTTTTGTTATTGGCCTCCCCATATTGTATTTGTTTTTGAAGGACAACATCCATTCCCAAAGCCCATTCCTATTTCTTTTTGCTACCACTTAAATCCCACTCCCACTTAGAAATTTGCCTGCTTGTTTTCGGTTCTAAACAAACTAGAAAACAGTGGGCCGTCTACTCTTAGAAAGGTTTGGGAGGGCCTTACCAACCCGCTCCTGATTTTATTTGATTATTTTATTTTTCTATCGTTTTGGGTGTTTAGTGGCCTATTTCCTATCACCAAATTTTTGTAAATAAACTCATTTAAAATCATTGAAAATATTTAAGTCGGATGGTCAATAAAGTAAATGTGGTATTGTGGTGACTGTTGAATTGAAAGTGATGAACAGATGGTGAAATAAAGAAAGGTACAATGCTCGGACGAATGTGTTTTGTTAAGAGTAAGATCAGGCAATCAATTCTAATTATGAAAAATTAGCTAAGTGCAAAAAGCCATGTAAAAAGACAGAAGATATTGCATCTATATATCGTCTGAATGTTAGTCCAAGGCGACTTAAAACCTGGATAATGTAGGCATAATCACGACCTTCTCTGACAGGCTGTTCCAGGGAGCAGAAACACCGAAAGAGAATGCTGCCTTTCTTCTGTTGAAACAAAAACAACGATGGTACATCTGCGGGTGACTCGAAGACCGCAACTATGGGTTGGGATAAACATCTACTCTAAAAATAGATTTAAATTCTCGTTGGTGATGCTGTGTGTCAGGATCAGGTCCCCTCGCATTCTTCACTGCTCGTGAAGACAGTTTCAGTCTTTGAAGTCGTTCTTTGTAGGTAAACGTGAAGAATAGACAGAGAACGATCACCAACCCCATTTCTTCTATTTTGAGGTGCTTGGACCTAATTTGTAACAATTGTATCATCATTTTTTAATAAATATATGATTCAAAGTGTAGTATCTGTTTTTTTTCTCAGTGAGTGGGGGCGAAATCCTCTTCAACTGGTGCAATTTTTTATGTTGTCTCATCTAGAATACCACTTTCTGGGGTCGTGGATATACCTCTTATTGAAACTCGACCTTATATTCAACCTTTTCCCTCGTGGGGTGGCAAGTAAGTGGGATAAAGCTGAAAGATGTGTGCTGCAAATAAGAGTGAAAACGTACGAACGGTGGACGTGTCGTGTGCTGCTGTTTTATCAAAATTATGAACTTCCATGAGCAAAGTTTATTTCCTAAAACTACCTGTCTGTGGAACGCATACCGCGTGGCTGCTTCCCAACTGACTAGAACGTGATCGTTTTCAAGTCAAATGTAAACAAATTCTTTAATAATCAAATCCTGCCCAATTTCAACTATCATTACCAATTGTCACTGTATTGTCGCACCATTCACCTGACACTTATCAACCCTTATCCTCGAGTGACTTTTAGCCTTGATAAGTGGTGACTCTTTTGTAATATATATATATATATATATATATATATATATATACATATATATATATATATATATATATATATATATATATATATATATATATTATTGGGTTTTATAAGGAACATATGTTTTCAATTTTATATTCTTTACTGCATATGAAAATTTCCAAATACAAGCTCAATAAAGATTCATTCCAAAACTTAGGGCATATATATTATACTATACTAAATCAATTTCAAAACTCATACAAAAAACAATCCAAAAACATAATTTACATCAGTTCCTTCAATTCTTTATTTCTGCACTTTAGTGGAAAATTATCATTTACAATTTCATCTTACATACAAAACCATCAGTTGTTTCCATGCTAATCTATTCGTAGACCTACACGTGTTTCTTGGCAGATGGAACAAAAATTACAGTTCGAAAGTCTATCCGTCAGTCATCAGGGGATAATAGAAATATATGATGGAGTCGTAGAAACAACTCATACAGTCCAAAGGCATAAGATGACACACAGAAGAAGACAAAACGATGACAGAACTTCCAAAACCTTGAAGATACTCAAAAGGAAAGATTTGATAAAATTCTAATTATTGATGAGGCAGCAAAGACAAATGATATTCCCCCCCCCCCAAAAAAAAATAAATAAATAAATAAAATCAAGTATCCGGCAGTAGTCCGACCACGGTGATCTCAGTTAAAAACAACAGTCATATATATATATATATATATATATATATATATATATATATATATATATATATATATATATACGATAATAAAACGAAAAAATAAATAAATAGAAAAGAAAGGGGAAATGGAAAGAAAGGGAGAAAATAAAGAAAAGAAAAAGAAGGGAAGTCAAAAAAGAAGCAAAAAGAATTTTGTCTTTTGTTTTTCGTTTCCTTCTTTTCTTCTTTTTCCCCTTATGAGAGAAAAAGAAAGAATACACGCATAAAAAGAAAGACAAAAGGAAAGAAAAATGAGTAAAAAAAAGAAAGGAAGAAAGAAGGGGGCTAAGGGATGAAAGAAAAAAGGAAGAAAGAAAGAAGAAAAGAAGACACAACAGAAAACGAAAGAACGAAAAAAAAAAGAAAAGTGTAAGAAAAATGGAAAAGAAAACACAAAAGAAAAGAAGGAAAAAAAGAAAAAAAGATAAAAAAGATAGGTAGAAAAAGAACAGACCGATAGAAAGAAAGGAGACAAGACAAAAAAAGAAAAAGGTAAAAAAAAGAACAATGGGAAAAGAAAACACAAAAGAAAGAAGAAAAAATAGAAAAGAAAACAAAAAGAAAAGAAAGAAATAAGAAAAACGTAGAGAAAAATAAAGAAAAGTCGAAAAAAGAAAAAAAAGAAAAGAAAATATTCATATCTGTATTTATCAAAGTTATTAACGATAAGTTTCCGACAAGTCCAATTTTATCGTTGAGCAAAAAAGCACATGCGTTGGTGAAAAAACGGGTTTGCCTCCTTTTCAGTCTCTCTCTCACTTTTGACTTTGTTTGCTCATGGTTGCTTTAATCGCGCTTGCTTTTCTGACTGATAACAAGTGTTGTTATTTATTAGCGTCGACTCTAATCGGTGGGCGTAGGCGGTGAGGGGGGGGGGTGAAGCTAGGGAAGACGGGGAGGGGGAGGGGATAAAACGAGCAAAGAAAGGCGTATTTATAGAAGAAAGGATGCCAAAAACTAAAACGAGGGTGGAAGGAAATTGGCGGGCTGCGAGGGTGGGACACCCTTACAGTAACAGAGGAAACGAAAGGGATGGGGGGGGGGCAGGGGAGTCAGAGAAAACAGAAAAGAAAAGAGAAGCAGTCGGCTGTGACAAAAGAGACATGACGGGAAAGGGGGTGGGCGAGACGCACGGTGAGGTGAAGAAAGCGGGGGTCGTTTTAAACGGAGCTGAAAGGTTGCCTGTGTGCGCGGGTAAGGATAAAGGAAGGAAGAGAGAGACAGCGACAAACAGGCAATTCTTTGGATGTATCCTTTTTTTAAATCACGTGTGAAGTGCTTTAATTGTTTTAAGAATGTCAATTGCGTCGCGGTCTGTGCTCTTTTATCCATCAGAGGCACGCGATAAATAAAATAGAAAATGGCGGGAAACACTTGTTCAAAGACCAGTAACGGATATTCTTACGTCCTCTGCCTATATAAGATACAGATACGTCCCAAGACGGCGTGCTGATGCCACATCTGGGGAGTTACCGTTTAGAGCAATGTCCGTTGCCTTGACAGAATTTAGAATCGTCTTTAAAATCCGTTCCTTACAGCCTCTTTCTCACAGAAGAGACGCTGCTAGTCTCTTTCTACTCCGTCGTTATTTACATGGTTCCTCCTTGTAAGACATTCACAGCAAGAACTCGTCCTTCTACCAGAAGGAGAAATACGTTCCTTTCTACCTCAGAGTGCCCAGCGTCAAGCGAAATTTCCACGAGCAGAGCTTATTCACAGTGTGAAACACATTGCAACAGGACTGCTTCCCCGCAAATTACAACTTAATCATTTTCAAATGCAATGTCGATAAATACCTATCTATAAACCTCTCCACAAACATCCGGACTTGATTCTTACAATCATTCCATTTTGTTACCCTTATTTTCGAGTGGCATCTGGCCTTGATAAGTGGCCACTCTTTTTAGTAAAAATAAGCAAGTTCATTCAATTTGCTTCCTTGTTGTTTTTTGTCGCGTCTTTGGATGTACCATGATCCATGCTGACAATTTAATGAGGAAACCTACGTTCCTCTGTTCCCAAGAATGTACTGAGTATGATTGTGTTCCCACACAATCATACTCAATACAGTGACTTTTATTGAAAAAATTTTCAATAAATTTCTAGTTTATAAACTCATCAAGCATCATTTTGCATTGCCAGGTGATGAATTAGAACCCATATGTACACTTACTCGAAGCTCTGAATCTCATATTACAATCCCTATTATTTTCCTTCAATTCTATAATATTCAAGTTATAAATAAAATAAAATATATTAAAACGTTGTAGTTCTATTTTATGTATGTTCTGCGCGAATGCAGACCCCTATGCTACTATTGTGTCTTTTCTGATTGAAATAAAATACAATTATCTCTGGTGTCTCTATGTAGTTGCAGAATATATATATGTTTATAAGGGTCTATCACCAAAACAATTATAGGATTTTATGAACAAACATACAGACAAGAATTACAATTATATGATATATTATCTCTTCCAACTCCGTCTATAACATTAGTAATCAAAACAGAAACTGGCGGCAAATGAGAAAGATGGGCAAACGTTCACATTACGAATGATTGAGAATGAGCCACCACTTAGCAAGTGTCTGTCATAAGAAAAAAGTGTCGTGAGGGGGGGGGCGTTTCATGCGATTAGCAATAAGCTAGCCCTCTCTCAGAGAAAAGGCAAAGCACGGATTTATTTACATTCGGAGACTTTTTTCAGGGTTGACGTTGTCTCTTTTATAGCTTGGCCTTTTGGCCAGGATCAAAGTGAAGTATCTGTTCCAATGGATACTACACCTTATAGACCAGTATCGTCTTGGCCTTCGGGGCTTGATTCCGCCGGTCTATGGGTTTATCCTGTGCAGTTCTAGGAAGTCCACCCTCCCAGGCTTTGCCTTCTCACCCTTTGAGAAGGGCTTAGTTTATTGCTAATCATCTGAGGCACCCCTACCGAGGAATGCCGACGGGGCTGCCCAGGCATTTTTTAGGGTCACAAGTGCACAAGTGCTGACTTATCAAATCCCACTTTCCGACCTTGTGTCACATCTTACTTTGTGGGCGTTAGATAAATACCTGTTTTCCAGGGATTTTTGTTGTTGTTGTTATTATTTTGTTTGATTAAAGCACATGGCGCAACCACAACCATTACTATGTTGATTTCATTCGGCGACCACGTGGTTTGTCAAGTCATTTTCGATGTCTTGGTATTTTGTAATCTTTTTTGCACTCGGCTCTATTGGGATCATAGCAAGGCGATCCATAATAAAGGCCTGGCAAATATGCCACTGTGGTCCACGACTGGGGGCGTTCATGCGAAGACCAAAATTACTACTCAATAATAATTACCGATATATTTGAAGATATATAGAACTGTAATTATTATTGAGTAGTAATTTTGGTCTTCACATGTCCGTCCCTAGTCGTGGACCCCAGTTGCATGTTTGCCAGGTCTGTATTATGGATCGCCTTGGGCCATAGTCATTCGAGGACAGTTATATCGATAACGATAGCATGTTTAGTCCATATATCAATGTCTCGTTTGATGGTGTTGTCGTTTATGTATCTGCCTGCCTTATGCCTTTGTCATAGAACACTGTCAGATTTCCGTTTGATGCTATGGGTAACGGTTCATGCTCCCAAATGTACTGCGATCTCTCAGTTGAACCTCTCACCAGATCTTTCAGTGTGCGTATCTAAATAGTTTGTTGCGGCGAGCAGTGTAGTCATAGTCATAGTTTTTTTTTTTTAATTTCATCCACGATATTTTTAGGGGTGTATCATTACTGAGGTGTCCTCCAATCCCCACAGTGCGCCCTCCTCCATAATGGGTGCACTTCGTTGACGGGATTTACTGGTGTAGCAATCAAGGCTTCCATCTCCCATTGTCTCCGTCGTTGTCCTATTCTTCCCAATAACTGCTTTTACGAACGTTATTTAAAATAAAAAGACGAATAAACAAATGCAGTTGGGCTTTAAATATCTCTTTTTGGAGTGTTATTTGTTCTTAATAGTATAGATATATATACACCTCAAACAACCGCACACACCAATCACCATGGGGGAGGAAGCAATTATCCAAAAGCCTAACCGCACTCTCTGGTGGCTCAGACGAAAGAGACCCGATTCTGTCTACCAATTTGCTACATCTGCTTACCGTGCCAGTCACGTTACAGCCAGGACACGTAGCCTTCTTCTAATCTTAATTGAAAAATTCCACTCTACTTAATTTTTTAACCCTACGTGAAAAGTTACCATACTGATCCTATTCTTACACACTCGTCTTTAATATTGATACAGGGGGGGGGCGGTCAACCGTTATAAACACTAAATTTACAAGACCTTAATTTGAACATACATAACACAGATTTTTAAAATAGTGGAAGTATGCCGGAATTTCAATTTGGCTCGGATTAATGCACACGAGAAGTAACTTTTATCTATGTTGTTATTGTGAAAAGCGTCTCTAGTGTTTCCGACAACACTTTCAGCAAAGGGAACAAGAAATAAAATTCCAGAGTTCTGCTGACTTCATCCTTTTCGATGTCCCCTTTTCCGATTCGAAGTTTGCAAGTTGGTAGCGCCAGCCTTGTTTACAATAACGACATACACAGACATGAAAGAAGTAAATAGACACCCTTATTATAATTAATAACGAAGACCGCTGTCATAGCGTCCTTATGGATCTAGGCGAGATTATATTTATTATTTCCCCTCTCTGATGAATTGGACAATCACTCGGTTAACAGTGGAACGTGGAATCCCTTATTAAGTCCGCCTTCAGATTGACCTATATTACTGAGAATTCCAATGTTTCTTTGGCCGTGCCATACTTAAATGGTTATATATATCATAGATATATTGATATCTGAAACACAAAAAAAATGTCAATTAGTATAAAATATCGGTGTTTCAAACTTGTAACTTCTGCTTTGTACGGCTTCAAGTATTGGTTGTTAACGAAGAAAGCAAACTAAATATGTATAAATTAGTTTTGTGGTTTGTCTATTTACTTCTTTCATGTCTGTGTATAATGGATGCTGTTATCAAATTTGAAATCCATAAACCCCTTTCCTACCCGTGACCTGTAAGCTCGCCATCCGCAGTCGTAAATGCCGAAATGCAGAGCTTGCTAAATAGGGTTGTTGCCATTTATTAGAGTTTGTATTAGGACAGTATGTGTAACGAAGTTGGTTCAATGACGAGCATTTTCTTTGACACGGCTATGAATCGTTGCTACAATAACTATCTCGAAATTATCCAACACTAGCAATCCCTACCCGGCGTTGCCCGGGATTATGTTTTACTATCAGTAATAATTTACGTGACTGAAATATAAAAAGTATTTTGCGTCAACTTTACAAATAAAAAGCGAAAAGTAGACAAAACAAAGGGAGGTAACTCTGTATTCGTCAATATTGAGTTACTTCGTTTTTTTCTTAAGTTGGCGTCTTTTGGAAAATTATTCCCGTTGAATAAAATAAATTCTTATAACGAATTAAATCGAATTAAATTTTTTCTTGCTAAGAACATGCACTAAAGTTGTACAAAAATGATGAGACAATAACCAATATATATATACGCATATCATTGAACAGCGATAACAAGACTGTTGGGCATTCATGATTGAAACTTGGTGGACAAGTCAGGCATAGACTGAAGTTTAAGTGTACCCAATATGGTTGGAACGCGAAAAATGTTTTGAAATTTTTCAACGATTCCATGGGTGGCATTTCTATGAGGTCACCCTGAATATCTCGTGTTTAAGATACGCAATAAGCTATTGTCGATGGGGGTACAGGCGTAGTCTCAAGGATATCAATTCAGACTATGGATGTTGTATTTTGTCTCCCCTATAAAGGGTCAGTCCATATTTCTCCACGTGGTCGTCTATTACGGTTGTAATAAACATAAAACAAATAACAAAATTGTAATAACCATAAAAAATAAACAAATTCTATGATATTTATTATTTTTTTATTAGCTGAAGAAAACAATACGCGTGGACCATGGTATTAATTGTCCTTGTTTTGTCGATAAGATAATGCTCTTTAATATTTCAGATTTTCAAATGCATCTTTGTGAATATGAGGCAATAAACTTAGATGGAATTTCCATTATAATGAGATACGTGACTTATTAGACCATCGAAACAATTATTTTCCAATTTCTTATTTTTTAATATTTCTATTCGAGCAAACAGGGGAAAAAGAGAAAGCAGGGAAATGGGGTAGAATGAGTCAGGTGCACGAAGTACGTTTCGACACTGACGTACGATATTGGATTTTCTTCTGAACAGTTTGTGGTTTGGTCTGCTGGAAGCATTAAAACTTCAGCGAGTCGATCGGGGAAGACCACTTGCTGGGTTTAAGGTTACATGTCTCACTCGAACGGATCGATACTCCTCGCGATAAGAATCATGATATTACCTCGGATTAATATCCAACCTAATGAAAAACAGCAGGGTTTTCTTTTTTTTCCTTCTTCAATATTTTAGGTTTTATTTTTATCCATCTAAATCTCCACACTTACTTCCCCTTCTTCTCCCCCCCCCCTCTCTCTCTCTCTCTCTCTCTTTCTCTCTCTCTCTCTCTTTCTCCCCCTCTCTCTCTCTCTTTCTCTCTCTCTTTCTCCCTCTCTTTCTCCGTCTCTCTCTCCTCGCCCGCTCGTTCGCGCATGCTGATATTTTAAAATACATTCACAACATCTGTCTTAGAACTACTCCAAGGACGTTCACCGAATGAAGTTCCCACAAGCCTTTGCACAGAAGCCCCTTTTTTCCGAACAGAAAAAAAAATCACTATCCCATTTTTCAATTATAATTTCACAAAATTAACTGACACGGGAACCACCCCTAGAGTTTCGAAAAAAAATATGCAATGTATCAATTTTTATGTTTAGGAATTTTTTTAGATGAGAATTGATAATTTATACTATTTGTATTATTCGGACTACTATCGTCATCTTGGTTATTATTTTCGCAACGTTTCACATACACCCTTTGCGCAACAGATAAAAGCATTGAGTAGCAATTAGTTCTTACTAACAGTCTTCTGAATGTTCAAGGTTCAATCCTTACTACAGGCGATACTAATTGAGAATAAAAATAAAAATTACTAAACTTCTATGGATTAAATAAAGGGTTCGGTTTGAAATTTTGTATAGATTCCCGCGTCCCCACAAACCTTTGCACAGAAACCCCTTTTTCCGAACAGAAAAAAAAGAAACACTCCCCCATTTTTTCAATTATAGTTTCACAAAATTAGCTGACGCCGGAACCAGCCACAGAGTTTAAAACAAAAATATGCAACACATTCTTTTTTATGTTTAGGAAATTTTTTTTTAGATGAGGATTGATAATTTGAATTATTTGGATTATTCGGACTACTATTCTCATCTTGATTGTTATTTTCACAACGTTTCACATAGACGCAACGAATAAAGGCGTTGAGTTACAATCAGTACTAAGTGACAGTCTTCTGGTGGTTGAAGGTCCAATCCGTACTGCATGCAATACTAATAAAAAATAAAAAATATATTACTTAACACTTTTAGCCGATCATGGCTTCTTATGTTTCGCAAGGTTTTAAATGGAGGATTGATAATTTGGATTATTCGAACCACTATTTTCATCTTGGTTGTTATTTTCAAATCGTTTTGCGTGTACACACTTGGCGCAACGGATAAGGTCGTTAAGTTACAATCAGTTCTTAGTGACAGTTTTCTTCACTACAGGTGATACTAACTAAGAATTTTAAAAAAATACTTAACACTTTTATCCGGTCAGTGGCTGACGGGACGAGAACAATCTACCCCGTGGATTAAATAAAGGGTTCGGTTCGAAATTCCGTATAGATTCACACGTTCAGCATAAAGATTAGCGAGTTCGAAAAGATGCACCTGAAGAAGGTCGGAGATTACTCTCGGCCGGAACGTTCTCAAAATAATAACCAAGATGAGAATAGTAGTCCGAATATAACAAATAATCCACATTCCCTTGTATTATTACTAACTTGCAGCTTTCACACAAGTCCTCACTCCAGTACTCTACGTTAAATTCCTATTCCATAATAACTCATTTCGTGTTCTCGCACCAGCCGTTACAAATGATGTCTCGTTGACTACGGTTACTGATTTACTATTGAACCTGGGTGACAATAACCCTCCTAAAAATTCCCGTAGTTTACTCTCCGTGCAGTCGAGGTCTGAACGGTGCTATCTGTCTTCGACCTTTCTACGGCCATTTTTCAGAATAGGAATCGATTTTGTGCCACTGCGTTTTTTAGGGGGTGAGAGTGTCCCTATTTACTTGCCTCCCCACGAGGGCAGAGTTAGACCCAAAGTCGGTATTTAATGTGTGGAAAATCCAGCTTCCCCAAAATAGGCACTTTGGATTAAGAGAAAAAAATTTAAAATGCTTCAGTATACAATAACAGGGGACAAAAAAATAAGAACAGCATCAAAACAGATACTACACTTTGCTCCCAGGCAAAAGGCTAAGGAAGTGCGTGAGTTCGTTAAGTTATAGTATTTTTCTAATATATTTATACAACTAATCTAAGCTCCCTTGGGTTCCCCTCAATATGTTCTACTTATACTTCTCGTTGTATTTGACCCAGTACCAATTCGTGTTTGGTCAGTGGCACATGTCTTGTTGGTTGGTTTCTGCAGTCAAGGATTTTTCTTAATATGCCAGCTGTGTGATTAAGTATGGAAGTTAAACCTGGCCAATGAGGATTGAGAACATGCGTTGCATAGAGCGAAATGATGTGAGAATAACAAGATGGATATGTAATGTGAGTCTTAAAGAGAGGTTTTGATCTGATGACCTAAGAAGAAAAGTTAAATCTGGGCATTACAGAGAGGTGTGTGCAGAAGAGGACTCTGTGTTCGTTGGTCGCATTGAAACAATGGATGAGAGTTATTGGGTTAGTAGATGTAAAGCAGTTGAGGTAGCAAGGTTAGCGGGCAAAGGTAGGTCAAGGAAAATATGGGCGGACGTGCTAACGATCAGCTTGAGAGAAAGGGGAATAAATAAAGACCTGGCCAAGGATAGATTAGCTTAGAAGTCAATTTCCAAAAGCCACATGATGATGATGATGATGATGATGATGATGATGATGATGATGATGATGATGATGATGATTTTCATCATTGCCGTGGTTTTGTTGGTGTCAATCCTCTCTTTAATTCCTCCTCTTTTTTTAGAGTTTTTTGGAAACTATCCCTAGTGCTCACACAATTATTGGTATTACGATAGTTTTAATGTTTCATAGTTCCTCCAACAATTACATGTATTTAGGTTTCCTGCCTTCTTCAGCTTCACCTTGCAATCAACTAGGATGGTGAAATTTATTATTTCGTAGGCTTTTCTTTTTTTCTTTTCTTTCTTAATACTAATGAATCGCCACTTACCAAGGCCCAACGACCACTCAAGAATAAGTGTTAATGAGATTGTCAACTAGATTGATGACCAATACTATGAGAAGATTGGAAACGATGGGTGAAAGGGTACGATTTGGTTACTTAAGAGGACGGCTTGACAAGTATTTGTTGACATTGGACTTCAAGACGACCATCTTGTAGTCAGCGGGAAGCAGTCCCGTAGTATTATTTTCGACAGATGGGAAGTTGTTGGAAACAAACTCCATTCATGGAAATTCCGTCTGGTTTTAGGTACATAGAGGAAGAAAAGAAAGTTCTTCGCAGCGATGGTAGGTAGATAACGTTTTGCTGGCGAGAAGCAAAGATTGTAGTTGAGAATAAAAATACAGTAGAAAAAGACTAGCAAGGTATTTTCTGTAAGTTGTTAACTATTCGAGTGTCTGTCTTTTAAATTTGATGGATTTATTTTTATTTCAATGTCCCAAGGGAGATTACTTTTCTAACCCAGTCATATCTCTTTTTATATTACTTTTGGATCAGCTTGCTGCATTTACTTATGGTGTGGTTTTACATTTCGTATCTTTGTTTATAGAGTTTACATTTGCAAGTTTTTCTTGGTCTTGTCTATTTTAGTTTTTATGCGGTTTGTTCTAATCGCATCGTTTTGCACATCTTTTTAACGTCTTTATTTCATTCTTGAATTGCAATTTATGTTTGATGTCGCTAAAGTTGCAAAAATATTAATCTACATTGCACAATCGGAAAAATCATTTTTTTGAAGTTGTACACTTGGGAAAAGTTGACATGGCATAGTAGCTAAAATAGTATTTTAAGTTGCACACTTAGTCGACATAACACAATACACAATACAAAGTTAGTATCCTCGTGTCGCACTTCACAAAATATTAGCTTACGTGGCACCTTTGCCAACATATTACACGTGCAATATTGCACACTCGACAATAATTTAGTCAACGTGTCACAGTAGCCAGAATAATATTCTTAGTTGCACATTTTCTAAAAACATCAACGTCCCTGACACAACAAAATAGTATTCGCAATGACATACTAACCAAAATATTTACCGACATGGCCCAATAACTAATACATTAGTCTATTTGTAACCCTTGGCAACATCTTAGTCTACACTTATCTCTATGAATCGGGGTATGAATACTTGTTTTCTCTGTCTGCGTGTCTTTGTACCCTTCCCACTCTCTCTCTCTCTCTCTCTCTCTATATATATATATATATATATATATATATATATATATATATATATATATATGAATTGAAAATAGAAGCCATTATCAATGCAAGATTAATTTTTTTCTTCTTACTTTTATCTTATTAATTTATGCTTTAAAACTGAACGACCCATTTACTAAACTACGAGCACGCCAATGCTTTCTTCGTTCGACAACCAGAATTTGAATTCATAACCGCCAACGACATCGGCGTGCATACATCACAACAAGGATATTTCATCAGAAAAACAAAAGAAAAAAAAGTTTGTTTATTTTTTGCTTTTGTGTGTTTGATGGAAAAGAAAAAAAATGACACAATAGTGGTCAACTCTGATGATGGAATTTTATTCCGAAATTAAAAAGATTAAAGTAAAAAATTTAATAATAAATTAATCTTGCATTGATAATGGCTTCTATTTTCAATTTATAATACTGACCCAGCAATGCTTTATAACTGAACGACCCATTTTATTATATATATATATATATATATATATATATATATTTGCGTCTCATTTAAAATAAAAATAAAAATTAGTCAACGAACACTCAAGTGGTATATCAAGGGATAACGTCATATGAAGAAGGTTCCATAGAAAAGCCAAGTTTCGAAGACAGAAAACAATGGCGGCCCATAGAATTAGAACCAACAACAAGAGTTAGTCAAGAATTGGGTTAAATTTACGTCTTTCTGGTAAAACGCTCTTTCTCTCTCCATCGCCTCTATCTTCATAAAATTAGATATGTTTATATATTTATATATCTGTATGTACAGAATTCACTGTTAAACTAATTAATCAATCATTTTGAACTTTTGAACACAGCTGCTCGGTGCAAATGGTTCAAATGTGGGCTATATTTAGTTTAATTTAGTTTTATGCAAAAGGAGTAAAACGGGGGGGGGGGCTTCGTGAATATTCAGATACTCCTGATTTTTATGACATTTTAACAATAAGTACTAAACATCAATTAATAAGTATTCCCTAAACTTCAGGGGGGTGTATTTTAAAGAGGTTTAGGATAATAATATAGGCGCAACAACCCATTTGAAAATTAAAATATTTCAGATTTACATTAAATTGATGCATAGTCATTAGACACAAATTAAACATGATTCTATGAATTTCTTTTTTTTCTCGACAAGTTAAGCCTAACATTTAAAACATTTTCTAAAAATAAAAATTCATGTAATGGATGTTGGTCAGAATTGTAGTAAGCATTCTAGACATAAGGTTTAGTATCATTATATCTTGATTTTACTCTTCGTAGGGAGACATAAAAGTGATGCCAAACTGTTCTGTTTAGGAATTAATTTTACCCGTCCTGAGACAGGTATTCTTCTAGTACTCTTGTTATGTTTAATTCTCGGAGCGTAAATTAATGATCATGTAAGAAAGTTTACCTACTAATATATATATATATATATATATATATATATATATATATATATATATATATATATATATATATATATCGTGAAGTGTTTAAAGCTCAATATACGTGATAGAGCAATTATATAGATAAATGAAAGAAGAGAAATAAAAAAATGTAAGAATAACGAATCTATTTCATCTTCACTTATTCAAGACAAGGTGTAT
This sequence comes from Sepiola atlantica, assembly GCA_963556195.1. Classification (NCBI taxonomy): domain Eukaryota; kingdom Metazoa; phylum Mollusca; class Cephalopoda; order Sepiida; family Sepiolidae; genus Sepiola; species Sepiola atlantica. Next base: position 109,752,292 of record OY744518.1, read on the forward strand.
TCATTGAAAGAAATGTTTACTTTGTTCTTGTCAAGAAAGAAAAAAATAAACATTTCTTTTATTGCTGTCTTGAATAACTGAAGATGAAATAGATTCGTTATTCTTACATTTTTTTTATTTTTCTTCTTTCATTTCTCTCTCTCTCTCTCTCTCTCTCTCTATATATATATATATATATATATATATATATATGTATATATATATATGTATATATATATATATATAAATGTGTGTATATATATTTGTATCCACATAAGATTTTATAATGATATATAATATTTTATGTCTCGATTTTCAGTATTTAGTGCTCAATACATGAGTAGAGCTAGCTAGTAAGTTATGAAAATATATTTATGGCAATTAAGCTATGCAGAGGCTTCTGCGTTTCATTTTAGCCTGACAATTCCCTATTGGGATGAAACTCGGAAGCCCCCGTGTAGCTAAATTTCCATAAATATATTTTCATAAATTACTAAAAATAATGCTAAACAACTGTTAATCAATCATTTTTATTTTTATTTTTGAACAAAATAATGCTAAACAACTGTTAATCAATCATTTTTATTTTTATTTTTGAACAAAATAATGCTAAACAACTGTTAATCAATCATTTTTATTTTTATTTTTGAACAAAATAATGCTAAACAACTGTTAATCAATCATTTTTATTTTTATTTTTGAACAAAATAATGCTAAACAACTGTTAATAAATCATTTTTATTTTTAGTTTTGAACAAAATAATGCTAAACAACTGTTAATCAATCATTTTTATTTTTATTTTTGAACAAAATAATGCTAAACAACTGTTAATCAATCATTTTTATTTTTATTTTTGAACAAAATAATGCTAAACAACTGTTAATTAATCATTTTTATTTTTATTTTTTAACAAAATAATGCTAAACAACTGTTAATCAATCATTTTTATTTTTATTTTTGAACAAAATAATGCTAAACTGTTAATCAATCATTTTTATTTTTATTTTTGAACAAAATAATGTTAAACAACTGTTAATCAATCATTTTTATTTTTATTTTTGAACAAAATAATGCTAAACAACTGTTAATCAATCATTTTTATTTTTATTTTTGAACAAAATAATGCTAAACAACTGTTAATCAATCATTTTTATTTTTATTTTTGAACAAAATAATGCTAAACAACTGTTAATCAATCATTTTTATTTTTATTTTTGAACAAAATAATGCTAAACAACTGTTAATAAATCATTTTTATTTTTATTTTTGAACAAAATAATGCTAAACAACTGTTAATCAATCATTTTTATTTTTATTTTTGAACAAAATAATGCTAAACAACTGTTAAGCAATCATTTTTATTTTTATTTTTGAACAAAATAATGCTAAACAACTGTTAATTAATCATTTTTATTTTTATTTTTTAACAAAATAATGCTAAACAACTGTTAATCAATCATTTTTATTTTTATTTTTGAACAAAATAATGCTAAACTGTTAATCAATCATTTTTATTTTTATTTTTGAACAAAATAATGTTAAACAACTGTTAATCAATCATTTTTATTTTTATTTTTGAACAAAATAATGCTAAACAACTGTTAATCAATCATTTTTATTTTTATTTTTGAACAAAATAATGCTAAACAACTGTTAATCAATCATTTTTATTTTTATTTTTGAACAAAACAATGCTAAACAACTGTTAATCAATCATTTTTATTTTTATTTTTGAACAAAATAGTGCTAAACAACTGTTAATCAATCATTTTTATTTTTATTTTTGAACAAAATAATGCTAAGCAACTGTTAATCAATCATTTTTATTTTTATTTTTGAACAAAATTATGCTAAACAACTGTTAATCAATCATTTTTATTTTTATTTTTGAACAAAATAATGCTAAACAACTGTTAATCAATCATTTTTATTTTTATTTTTGAACAAAATAATGCTAAACAACTGTTAATCAATCATTTTTATTTTTATTTTTGAACAAAATAATGCTAAACAACTGTTAATCAATCATTTTTATTTTTATTTTTGAACAAAATAATGCTAAACAACTGTTAATCAATCATTTTTATTTTTATTTTTGAACAAAATAATGCTAAACAACTGTTAATCAATCATTTTTATTTTTATTTTAGAACAAAATAATGCTAAACAACTGTTAATCAATCATTTTTATTTTTATTTTTGAACAAAATAATGTTAAACAACTGTTAATCAATCATTTTTATTTTTATTTTTGAACAAAATAATGCTAAGCAACTGTTAATTAATCATTTTAATTTTTATTTTTGAACAAAATAATGCTAAACAACTGTTAATCAATCATTTTTATTTTTATTTTTGAACAAAATAATGCTAAACAACTGTTAATCAATCATTTTTATTTTTATTTTTGAACAAAATAATGCTAAACAACTGTTAATCAATCATTTTTATTTTTATTTTTGAACAAAATAATGCTAAACAACTGATAATAAATACAATTTTTTCTATTTGTTTTTGCATTTCTTTTTGTTTTCAGTTAACTGGTTAAAAAGTTGTGTTTTTTTGTTTCTTAAAACTGAAAAAGAATGTTTTGTGTGTGTGTGTGTTTTTGGCGGGAGGGGGAGCTTTTTCACATTGTCTTTTTTAATCAGTCGGGTTAGGGTTAGGGTTAAGGTAAGGTTAGGGTTAGGGTTAAACAGAGACTCGTCTATCTCAACCGTATGCCCTGGGACTCCGATATGACGAGGATTCCGTAACAAATGGTCTTTGCAGACCTCCCTCAAGAAATTCTTCTAATCGGTTTGCGTGTTCAGTAATCCAACGTCGCAATCTTTCCATGTCGTCTGCCAGCTGACAGATAATTGGCTAATCGCCTCGGCATCTCTCGAGTGTTTACGTAACATGCCCGAACACTGCCGACGCGAAGTTCCCGGAAACTGGTTCATATTCGATATCAGTACCAACATGTTTACGTGTTTCTTGATATAACACATCTCGGTAAATACGCTAAATACAATTCGAAGTTTGTTATGGTGAAAGAAAAACGGTAACCAAATTTTAATCCGTAGTTTTTTTTATTATTTAAGAAATTCAATTTTTGATTCGAATCAGCAGATGATTTCAGAGCCGCCATTTTTCTTTAATATCAAAGAGAGAAATCGCTTTTAGTGCAAATGGTGAATTCCTATTTAGCGGAATGTATGTGGCGACAGGAATTCGATGAAGTGAATATGTTAAATAATAATTTTATAAAACTACTGGGTTGTTTTCTGTAACATTTGGTTACCGGTTTTTAATCAACATTACAAGTATATATTTTTTGATAAGCGGTGACCCATCAGTAAAAGAAAAAAAAAGTCGACGAGCATTTCTTGTGTTTCATAATTTATATTGTTTCATGTTCGAAGTGTAACACTTCTGCCCGCTTAAGCTGCGCGAATCATCTTTCTCTGTCAAGTATTTATTTAGTTTGTATCTCTTTGGGACTCACGCGTCAAAAATAGAGCGTTGAATATTTGAACAGTCTGCCTACAAGTGAAGTGTACTCTTTATATATGTGTGAGTGTGCGTGCGTGCGTGCGTGCGCGTGCGCGCGCGTGCGTGCGTGGAGATGGTGTAATTGATGGCGGGAACGAAGACAAAGATTGAGGAGAGAAAGAGCGATTGAACTGTGTCAACAAGAAGCTGGAATCAGATACTTAACAACAAAGTTTTCGATGGCGTTTTCGTGTGTGATTGATCGTAGCTTCACTGAGCCATTCGTGTCATTCGTCGCTCAGGAAAGCAGTGACTTTAGCGTGATCAAGAAAAGAATTGAACTATTTTTAGAAAGATGGTTGTCAAATCTGTCGGTTGAGTCTGATCCCGGTGCATCGTCTGGCTTTGATGATTTTCATAGAAAATAAGAGCGCATTGGCTATCTACTGTTTCAACCAGTCAGCATCTAAAAAGAAACTGACGTATTAAATTATTACCGTTGAGGGTTAAATGATCAGTACATGTTTTATGCGACCCTTTAATTAGGACTATTGATGTTGCTTTGCTCTAAGAACCGAGGTTGACGCTGTTGTCTAGATTCTTTCTTATCTTAAGGACAGGTAACTGATGTTGTGCTGAGGGGGATCTTCGTCCCAAAATATGTCGTAAACTCTACGTGCGTCATAGTTGTTGGAGAAACGCGAAAAGCCACAACTTTTTAAAACACTTACTTAATATTACGCGTCTTTTGGTTTGGAGCAAGATGTAGTATCTGTTCTGGCGCTGCACTTCATCTTTTCTGTCCTCGGTCGGTGAAAGATGGGTCCTTCTAGATTTAGACCATTTTTGTTTTTGCCTCAATCCAGAGTGCCCCTATGTGGAGAGCTTGATTTTTCCCTACATTAAAAACCGATCTTGTGTCTAACGTTGCCGTTGTGGGGGATCTCCGTAAATAGGGATTTAATATCAGGGTAGGAATGCTAAACACAACAGATACAGATTTTTTTAAAACTCGACCACAATTCTTAATTCAACTTGAAGATGAGATATTTCGCGAAATATTGGAAATATATTTATACTTTAATAATATAAGTTCTATGCTATACACAATGCTTCAAGCAAATTATCACATTTTAACAAATAAAACTACATACTCTATTAAACGAAAATAATCAAGATTTGTAAATGCATACGTTATTAAATTAATTATTATCAAAGGAATAAAACTACCTACGTCATTAAACGAATAAAATTCGAAGTTTGAAATAAATATTTCTAAACTATTATTGTTAAATATTGATGGGAGGAACGTCGGACATTTTTAACAATATCCAATACAACAAAAAAAAGGGGTGAAAACAAATAGGCAACAAATGTTTCCAAATGCAAGATTAGTTACTCTTCTATCTACATGGGGAAGTTTGTTTTTCTTTGGGGGGGGGTAACTTATTTTAAAGCGCTTTTTAGTTCAATACAAAACTAGTTAAAATTGTTCAGTTGGAACGAAAAATAAATGACTGACATTAAACTGCCATGTGGAATCTTGATAATCTCTCAAAAATCTAAAAATAAAAAAAATCACAGCTAATTACTGTCATCAATCGTACGAACATGTAATATTCAACCGAACTATATATTTTATTATCAGTATTTTTGTGTAATTTTCGATTTTTGAGCGATTATTGAGGCTCCATGTGCCGCAAGTTAGGCAGTCTTTTTATTTTCGTTCAAACTGAACAGGGTTTTAACTAGATTTATATTAAACTAAAACACGCTTTAAAATAAGTAAAAAGACTTATCAAGGTAGATACAAGAGTAACTTATCTTGCCTTTGGTAACATGTATTTGTTGCCTATTCGTTTTGTTTTTTCACTCCGTCTAGTAGTAGCTATGAGTTGTACTTATTTTTTAGATGAATTTAGAAAATAGAAAACATTTCGGATAAGGGGTCGCGAAAAGGGTAAAGAAATTAACTCTAGTGAATCTTGGGAACAAAAGTTGATGAAGAGACATAACATGACGTCAGAAAAAGAGACAGACAGAGAGGGAGAGAGAGAAACGGTCGAATGACTGGGAGTCTTGGTGTAAGCCTTTGTTCAGACATCACCTACTAACAATTGCCTGACTAACTGATAATAATAATAAAGCAAGATGCTTAAAATTAACTCTCTCTCTCTCTTTCTCTCTCTCTCTCTCGCTCTCTCTCTCTCTCTCTCTCTCCCGTTTTCGCTATTTTACCTTTCAGCTACGAGAAAGTCATCTGGCTGGTGAATCCTGTATTCTAATAAAAGACATGTTTGAATTAATTAAATAATTATGTTATGATGCTAGTTGACTTTTTTTTTGCAGTTAGCGGAATTAGGCTCGGTCCATGGAGGAAGAAAACACACGTATACGCACGTTTGACGACGTTGAAGAGCAACGAAGTTACGGATTTAAAGTGGATTGAAATAATTAAAGAATTGGGTGATTGCGTATAGTTATCTTGACGTCCCTACGCCAATGTAACACTATTAACCGGATGAAACTACATACTTCACTGAACGAAGACAATTCTGACTTGAAACTACATACTTTATAAATATCGATCAATGGTATATGTATATATATATATCATTTCTGAATATAAATACATTATATATATTATTATTATTATTATTATTATTATTATTATTATTATTATTATTATTATTATTATTATTATTATGTTATGTACATAAATATATATATATATATATAATATGAGATGATATAATATACCCAAACAAACCTAAGGAAAAGTGTGTCAAGTAAAAATCGACCAGGCCTTGTTTAAGAGAAGGTCGGCCATTGATAAATGAAAACATTAGCCGTGAGAGAGTAATAACAACGAATCTGATTGGTTAGTTAGCTCTATTAAACACTACTTAGATGTATAAAAACAATCGCTAACAAAACCTTGTGCACTTTGATGATTTCCCACGCATCTATGTAGCTTAATTGCCGTAAATATATGTTCATACTATATCTATACATATAACATAAATATGATATGCATATGATGAAGAAAAACGGCAAAGAAATTCAAACATTAACCTATATACTCGATTTACTATAGTTTAATGTACTTATCCAGGTGTTGTTTCTGGCTAGCTTATTCATGATATGAAGCCATTTTTACGTTGCACTGTATGACTAAAAATAAACATCGTCTTGAAACAGGTGTAAATAACTGTAATACCTTTCAGTGTGCGCGTTATTGGAATATGAGTTGAAAATTAATCAAAACGTTAAAAATACATATATATGTACGTGTGTGTCTACTGTTTTTCCTGTCAAATATAAGCTAATTAACAAAATAAAAACGGAACACATGAACAAATGACTTCAACCCAACAAAGAGTAACTAAAAAATGAAATATTTATATCTTAAATAATACAATTAATCGTAAACAAACAAAAACTTAATAATACAAAATGAAACGTAAACTAAAGTTGTTGCTGTCGGTAGTCTGTTGCTATGCAATAGATTGGATACGCTTGAGAAACGAAAATAAAACCCCTGCACTGGAGTTAGGTCAAATATACTAGATGAAATCCGTCCCATGACAGATAAAATGAATTGCTCAAAAAGAACATTTCTGCACAATCTTTATGTTCCATTATGAAGATTAAAATTAAGACATGATAGTATTAAACCTTATGGTTAGAATCCTTATTCCAATGTTAATCAAATTTCGTTAAATGATTTTGATTCTAGAAAATGTCTAAAATTTTAGGTATAGGCTTAAGGTGTGTTCAGAATAAATTGAAATTCAAGAAAATCTTAATGACTCTGGATCAAATACAATGCAAATTTGAAATATTAAAATTTTCAAATGGGAGGTTGTGCCTATATTATGTATTTTAAAATCACCTTAAAATACCACAAAGAAACTGAAATTTGAGTAATATTTATTAAGTAACGTCTAGTACCTATTGTCAAAATTTCACAAAAATCGCATGTATCTGAATTTTCGCGAAGGGATTCAACCTCCTCTTTGTCCACTTTTCATAAAACCAAATTAAACTAAATATTGCTACCATTACGTAAGCTTAACAGATGTGTACCAAAATTCATAATGATCCGTTAGTTAGTTTAAGAGAGAATCCTATACATACTGAAATATATAAACGTATACACATACTTAGCTTTATATAAATAGAGATGTCATAGCCTTGAGAGTCTCAAACACCGAGCAAAACAGAGCAGCGTTTCTGGTAATAGGTGGACAAGAACTACAGTAATAGTTTAAAACTCGACCTTAATTAAGCGCTGAACTTCGTTCGTTTTGTAAAAAGTTCGACTTCCAAAGTAAGTATTGGCATCTATTACTGATTGAGATTTCGTATCTGTCTGAAGCCGAGACTATACTTTTACTTTGATTAATTGTACTATTGTACTAGCTTTTAATGCTCAATTCAATTTAATGTACTATTTCATACTAATGTGATATCTTTCAGTGCTCAATTCGGCGGAGTAGTATTGTGTTTTCATGAGACCTTCCTCCCAGGCATAACCTCTTCCTTTGTTTTATATAATGGATGTATGTATGTTAAGAACTATTACATAAGCTAGTATGGATTTAGATCTAGGTGGGCCAGTGCAAGATCTTGACACGAAAATCTGGGGAACAAGTTCGCTCTCGGACTAAAAATATAAACAAGCCTGAACTCAGGGTAGAGATCAAGGAAAGGTCAAACAGGTGCGTTGTGACAGGTTCAGTGGCCCCCTTGACGCACTGACATCACGGTGTCGTGTGAATGGAAAACAAGGTGTTTTCAGCAGTCCGTTTTCTTGAAGCATGGTGCGCGGATGTAAGATCGAGATGTAATTCAAAAGAAAGGAATATGGGAATTTAATTCCTAAAAGAGTTGATAGCGACTGGTCTGACCCCTGTTCCTTTCTTCGTTCCCCGTAACGAAGTAGAATTAAGTTAAGAAGAACAATTTGACCTCTCTCTCTCAAATTTAATAAATGTGTGACTTTCATTCGTATGACGAGAAAATGTCTACCAAATAAAAAACAACGTTTAAATCCTCTGGCGCTTTGCTCTTCATTCTCTGTGCATGAAAAAGTACTTGGTTTCAGACCCACTATGACGATGATGGCTGCGGGGTGCGACCCACTGCGACGATGACGACGAAATGCACTAGACGATGATGATGGTGGTGACGAAATGAAACACACTACGATGATGATGACGACAGCGCCGGGTGTCAGTATACAAAAAGAGAAAAGTGTATGTTAGTATACTAAAGTGACGAGTGATTTAAAAAGAACTGGTTTTAAGAAACGACTACCTAACATTTAGGATTTAGTGTGTTATATGTCCTATTAGCATTAGATCATTCTCACATGTATTACCTCCTCCTTTGGCGGGTAGTGCAATATATGTTCTATTGTTATGAGATTATCCTCCCAGACTTTACCTCCTACTTTTTGGGAGTAGTGCAATACATGTGCGTTTGTCATGATACCATCCTTCAAGGCATTACCTTCTTCATTTTTATGTGTTTTGGGTATATTATAGTATCTGTTTTGTGGTCATGATACCATCATCCTCGGGATTACCTTCTCCTTTGTGGGGTGTGGTAGTGTAGTATCTGTTCTGTTGTCATTAAACCATACTCCCAGTCATTGCTTCCTTCTCCTTTTACGAAGCGGGTTATGTTGTATCTGTGCTGTTGTCATGAGATCATTCTTCCAAGCATTACCCCCTCCTTGGAGGGAAGGGTAGCGCACGTTAACAAGAAATTGTCAGAATTGGCTGTTCATTACCAAACTCAACACTTACATTATGTACACTAGCAAAGAAACATGCAACTGGAGGGGGGAACTAGTCCGAAATAATGGAAAGTAAATGAATCCGTTCCCAAACTTTTCCAGAATATTTACAAGGTGTCTGGGATAAATTCGATTATGTACTGATATTCTTTAATTTTAGAACCATATAAAGTATTTAACGGCGGTAGAATGCAACGATATCTGCTTCTGTGTGCAATTATTGTGCATTGTGCACAGTATAGTGCATGCATTGGTGGGTTTGAGAGCTGCAGACAATGAACGACTAGAAAGCACCGGGATATAGGAAAAGAGTGACTTGCATCATCATGTTTGGCACCGGATAACAAATTTTTAATCTTAGATGCGGCTCTGTGCTTCTTGAATGCCTTGAAGGACTCGAGATGTGAACTGGGGAATTGCGATAGAAATGGGGAAGCAGTAACTAGCAGGAGCGATCATTGTAGGCGTTTTGACTGTCCGTACGACGACATTCGTCGAGAAACTACAAAAAAAATGCGGCAAGGCAATGCGGGCCTTGACGAGAAAGATGGGCGTCAAAGTCGCGACTATGAAGAAAGCGCTGAACGAATATCTTCGATATCCTTAGACAAGGGTCGCAAGGGCAACCTACTCACTGCCAAGACCAAATATAACCATCTTACAAAAGCCAAGAAACTCTCCAACAAGGTCAAGCACCGAATAGTATATGAACTATTGTAGGCCTCCATCAGTGAGAGTTGACCATGAAGGATTCCAGTTGTCTGTTTAGGTGAAGTATTGATGTTTGTGGCTGTAGAGGCTGATGGGCGAGTAACAGTTTCTACTGCAAATGAAGCATGTGTGTTCTGCCCCTGGTCCGCTAGAACCGACGCTTTGCTTTCTGCGGGCCCGCCGCTCTGTGGCGACTTGTGTCAACTTCTCCTCCCTTGACTTGAGGTGTTTGGTCAGAATTCCTTTCCATTTGGATCTGTTGGCTGCTAGGTTCTTCCATGACTCTTTGTTGATGTCAACTGCCTCCATATCGCGCTTCATGAACTATTAACACGTCCAACTTCATCGAAAATTACACGTCAGCGCCTAAACAATATATAAAACAATTTGACGTCGTTAAGATTACATAAAAAACAATGCAGCAATAAAATAAATGCAATAAAATGAAAATATTTATTAATACCTTAACCTTAGTTAACAGTGATTATGGTGAATGTGGTGGACGGCGAGAAGGAGGAATGGGGAGTCAAAATGGGTTACTGTTACCAGTTCTTTAGATAATACAATTATGTTTACAGCCTTATAAGGCATTACCCTATCAAGGCATGCGCATGCTTTTTGTTTCATTCGAGTACCAAGAAACCTTCGAATTTTGTGATAACATCTAAAAAAACATTAACTTGTTCGACTTATGGGTCATTCGAATTCTCATGTATGACTATGTGAAATCTAAAATAATTTTACAGGGAAACAGATAGACGATCCTCTCTGGGAATGATCCAGCCTGAAACAATTCGTAAAGAAATTTATCTGTAGTTATGTATATGAACGTGTTACACAACTAACATGTATCACACCGCCGACTGCCGTGAACATTGAGAAAAATCTCAAGAAATTTAACAACAGTGCGTGTTTCTATTGTAAATTAATGAATGGCCACGAGGAGCGAACAAAATGCATAGCCTCATTATCTGTATGTGTAACTTCAATGCAAGCCTTATTAGTGTGTCATGCTTAAGCACAGTATATTTCGTTAAAGATTAATCGTATACAATTAATCGAACACAAGTTACTATTTTACCAATAGCTTGGGATGTGGGTTCATACCTTCCCCAATAGTACGTAAATGACAACTGATAGGATTTGAACCCAACAGTATTCAATAGGCGTGGGGAGAGGGCCTTTTCCCCAACTACTGAACATAAATATCATACAACAATGTTTGCATTCAAGGCTTGGTTACAGAATGTTTCGTTTCAGCACAACTGCACAACTACACACACGGTAATCGGATTGCCACAAGTCCTTATGTATTTGCGTCCCCACGAGGGCAGAGCTAGACGCAAGGTCGATTTTTAAAGTTGGGAAAATCAAACTCCTGAAAAAGGGGCACTCTAGATTAGGATACGAATAGAACTCGTCCAAAAAGAGTTATCTTTCACTGACTTGGAACAGAGCATGTACTACAAGTTTAATTATTTATTTGCGGAAAATACACAAGTTACATTTTGAACAAATTAGGCACAAGGCCATCAAAAGTGTGGGGAAATGTGGATTGTTGGTCATCCTTTATCTACGATAACATATTTGAATATCCTACTTTTGGCTAGAATCATTGCAATCACCACAATGTCACATTTACTCTAGGGGGCATCCTACTTAAAATAGTTCCAAAGTGTTGAAAATTTTCTTAGCCTGAAGGCCAAGCGGAATGTCACCAGCCATAACTTGTGATAATTTTTTGTGTGTGACAAGCTGTGAAGTGTTATCAATATGGACCTTGATAAATCTATTGTATAAGCATACACGTGACATAGTCGCAAACCTAAACAAAAGATCTAAGGATCAAGATGGTTAGGCGGTATTGGTCCAATGGATACAACTGCGGACTGTGAAATCCGCGTAACTGAGTTCAAGTTCAATCGGGTTTCTTACGCACGAATATTTTTTTAGATAGGTATGATTTTTTAGAAGTCACCACTTAGTAAAGGTAAAGGCCACTCGAGGATAAAGATTAATGGGATGAACAGATTGTCAGTTGGATGCTGACAATCACTGTGAAAAGATTGAAAATGATAAACGGAATGGCCAAAATTTGATTTCTTAAGACGACGGTTCAACAAGTATTTGTTGACATTGGATTTGAAGAGGAAAATGTTGTAGTCTGCGGGGAAGCAGTCTTGTACTAATATGTTCCACATGTGTAAGCCATTGGAAAAAAACTCGTGGAAATTCCGAAGTACACAGAGGAAGAAAGGGAAGTTCTTTGCAGTGTTGGTAGAAGACGAGTTCTTGCTGTTAATGTTGTAGCAATTTGTGTTCAGTTAATAGAATACAATGAATCGTTTACAACAGACATTACATAACCCAGAAAGATGTAATACGTCGTAAAACCTTGGTTTACTTTCCGCAGCATTGTAACGCTCGCTTCCTTTATTTTGTCCTTTAGTCCTCACATTAAATGAGCGATGTTTTTTACAAAGAGGGAAGAATGCTGTTTTCTGGGTTCGAATCTAGCCATATAACACTTATCGTTGGCTAGTTTTTGATCTTGAAGTATTTTTGTTGTTCGCTTCTTACATCAAGTGGCTTCATGCCTTGTCTGGCGCGATTTCCATTTAAAAAAAAAACAGACAAAAACAGACAAATAAAACCAAGAATCATGCTAATACAGTATGAGAGACTGTGTTCTGTAATAAACTAAACTAATGGCGGAATTCATTTTCCATCCGGTGATGGTCACATACCAGTCGAGGATCCGATCTTTTATCTGTCGGGCTGAGGTATTGTCCTAAGAAGTGCTAGAAGCTCCACCCTCTCAGGCCTTGCCTCCCATCTTTGAGGTGGAGTTTGTTTATTGCAACTTTTTAAAGTCCAAAGCGCTTTCTCTTTAGGGGCGCTGGCTTGATTCTCCTCACCTTCTGATCTTGTGTCACATCTTCCTGTGGTATGAACGAAGTAAATATCGACGAGTTGGCCTTTTTGACACAGTCCACTACATCATCTGTTCTGTCCTTGATCAGTGAAAGAGAAATCCTGCTAAACTGAGGAAATTTTCATTTGTGTTTTATCCAGAACGCCCATATTAAGGGAGTTGGATTTCCTCACATTAAAACCCGTCTTTGTGTCTAGCTCTGCCCTCGTGGGGAGGCAAGTAAATAGGTATCCGCAAACAAGACTGCTTTCGGGAATCACCACTATTAGATCCTCGGCAAACAGGTTGAGACCATTCCCATCTTGAGACTGGTCCTCGGAAATCTTCTCCAGCAACAGACACTGCAACAGGTCTCTGAAAATTGCACGGTGCAGACCAGACATTTATCTACAATCACCAACCTATGGAAAGACCCGCGATATAAACACGAGACAACAGTATGGCTTATGAAGCTTTATTAATTTGCTTCCACCAATTCACAAAATGTGGCACACGGCCAATTTCAGGTGGTATGTGTACGACTGGTAATTAATAATCTAGACATAACTTAGCTAATCGCATTCGTTGACTCAATCAATATGTCAGCAAAACAATGCATTTACACTAATCTTTTATTCTATCTAATCACAAAAACGCCACATATTCTCGCAATATTACTTAGTATCAGAGCTCAGGGCTACTCGTTGTCACCTGGGTCCTAACTATCCGTAGATTACGTAAATTGCAGTAAAAAATGAAAGTAAAACTAAAAGGACTCGCTTAATATTATAATTCAAAATGTTTAGATTCAGTTAAGAACAAAATCACAGTAAAAATACGTATGCCCGGGTGAGATTCGAAATCACAACCTCTGTCTTTAAGAAAAGCGCGCTAACCAATTGAGTCAGATAATAATCTGTTTATTTCTATATTATCCATAAGAATATTTTAGAAGTATAAAGACTGATGATTTTTAGTTGTGCAAGAAAAGACTTAACAGATATTTCACAGTTTATGAAGTTTCGAATGAAATCAAAGTGTAATAAATATTGGTAATAGTTGTGGCTCAATGGGTCTCGGTTAGTCCAGTATATGTATCTACATATAGACTGTTTCGCTGTATCACAACTCTTTAGTGTGGCTAGACTAGCACCCATCCCAGACCAGGTATCGAACGTTCAACTAGTTGATAGTCGGCAGCTCTCACAATGAGCCACAATGTTTTTTTTTATATATAAACATTGACCGCCACTTCAGAGCTCTATTTGTTTATTTACAAAGAGCTTTGCATTATGCTAATTAGTAGCAGGCGATCTCATTTAGCGAAAGTTCTAAACCTGAGAAGTAGGGCGTATTGTTCAAAGACCGTCTTAATTTGAGGGGATAATATTTTATATCCCGTGGAAAGAGAACCCATCAACTTTGTTTTGAAATAATTCTGAAGACGACTAGTACACATAGATTAAGAGAAGTGAGCTGCATAGTTCGACGAGTTGACAGCTTCCCCTCTGAAAGGAGAAAGGCTGGTTTTAGATGTTATAAAAGTAACAAGTCACTTTCTCGTCATTGCACCACGTGCTCCAGATCAGAAAAGAGAGCATCGGCAATATTGTAATCACCAATGATCAGCAATGTTTGTTGCAATGCCAGTCTGTAGAGAAGTATGTGATTTGTGCAATTGATACTAGGGATGGGACGTAATGGGCGAAAATTTCAGATTCATGCGAGTAGTATTTTTTTGTGTTCATTTATACATCAATAACACTAAACAATCAAGCATTTTGAAAATGTTGCAAAATTCAGAAGGTGCAGGCCAAAAATAGCCGTTAGGGCTCCACGGGACTCAAAATCCATCATTTTTCGGTGAAAAAGTGGTTTCATGCGACATTGCAGGTCCTAAAACATCCTCAAAGGCTATGAATGGATATAGATGGTTAAATCTGATATAGTACTTTAATTTAGGACCATTTTCAGGCTGTGAAAGGGTTTTCATGAATGTAAAATAGCCCAAAACTATTGGCCTGCCCCTTCTGAATTTTGCAAAATTTTCAAAATGTTTGATTGTTTAGTGTTATTTATGTATAAATGAACACAAAAAATACTACTCGCATGAATCTGAAATTTTCACCCATTACGCCCCACCCCTATTGATACTGTTCTTTGACTTTGATGTCTTGTTTAAATCGACTCGTATATATTGCTTTAAATTACAAACTAATACCCTTGGAAAAAATATGAACGTTCAATTAATAGTATACATTGAATCGTTTGCAATGGGTATTGTTTTTTTTGGTGTCAGATATCTTTTAAGTGGTTGATATGCCGATTTTAGGAATCAATTCTCGCTTTATTTGAGGAAAAACGTGTAGGGAAACGAATCCCCGAATACACGAGTGACATAACACCGACAAGTTATGTCCCTTTGTTAACCCTAAAAGAGTTAGAGAGTAATTGGGAGTCAGTAAGGTTGGGCGTCTCGCCTTCACATCTAGCAAAATGAAGGGTATTGATTTACTCCTCTCCAGGAGTTAGGCACAAGGCCAGTTTTTATCTTACTCCCACAAGTAAGATGTGACCCATGGTCGGGAAAGTGGGGTTTAAAAATTGCCTGGGCAGCCCGGTAGGGGCACCTCAGGCAGTAAGCAATAAACTTACTCCTCCCCAAAGAGGGGAGGCGAAGCCTGGGAGGGTAGACCTCCTAGAAGTGCACAGGACAGACCCATAGACAAGCATAAATCAAGCCCCGAAGGCCAAGACAATACCAGTCTATGGTGTGCAGTATCCATCGGAACAGATACTACACTTTGATCTTAGCCAAAAGGCCAAAATGAAGGGTAGCTATATTATTCAGCTATTTATACCCTACTTTAACATTAGAGAACGGTCACTACCTGTGAGTAAGAACTGTATAATAATGTTATGTATAATGTTATGTTTGCGTTTTTTTTTTGTATTTTGTCGATTCTAATAAATACGTAACTTGTACTTAACATTAATGTCCTTATATTATTAGTACTTATAATATTTATGTTCGGATCACCACTAAGTACAGAGCTGTAAAGTAAATAACCCTTTATCTCAACAGATGCTAACTTGAAATCTCAACCGTATTTGTATAAATGGAAGGTTAGTGTGTACGATCACCCTTTCTGACTTTCGACTATAATTTTGATGCCATGACTGAATATATTTTCACCTTTTTTGTCCCGTGGTGTCTCTATTTAGTTGCCTCTCCATGCAGACAGATTTAGAAGCAAGCTCAGTTTTTTAATGTAAGGAACCCCCAGCTACCTTAAAAGGGCCCTTCTGGATTGGGACAAAAATTAAAATTGCATAATAAGATAGTCTTATGATTTTTTAAAGAGATTTTATTAGAAACACTTTTCCCATTCCTTATTACAATTAACTACTTCGCACTACATCTGAACCGATAAAACGTCACCCCGTATATATCCCCAACTGTCAGCAGAAGACGATCAACCAAGATTTGACATGACTGTCACACTAGGACTTTTCGTTTATCTTCTTCTAATATATAAAGTAGAGACGATTTTTCCCCTGTACCTTCTCGGAATATAGGAAAATAACTACATGCATGACAGACTACTAAACTCACCGCTATACTACACTTATTCACTCTAGCATGTTTTAGTAAATTTCTTATTATTTTCATCTACCTAACACTAAATATTACATTTTGCCCACCATCAACGTCTCTCCGAAAAACCAACTCCATATAGGTGGTAGCAAAAACTTTTCCCCCTAACAATTGTGTACTATGACTACACTCATCGACACCTGGAAGTAATAAACACAGTTTAATTTTCACAAAACACCGGTTGTCATTCATTATTTGCCTGGTATTAATTTAACACGCATGCCAATAATGAAAGTTAGGTTAATTGGCCTATTCACACATGTATTTGTGAGCTGAAACCTTCGCGCAGGCGGTAAAAAGGTAAGTTTCATTATCGCGAGTTTTACCGTTCGATCCCGAGTCTACTCCGCCACTTTTTTCTTTTTTTTTTAATTTAAAACATTCGCCAACACGCTAGACGAAGGGGGAGGGGTGGAGAAAACAAAAGGCCGTTTCTTTTTTTTTATTCGACGTCATGCAATAGGTAGTACTTTCTCCCGTGCAACGCCGGGCGACGGGTTCCGCTAGTCCCAAATAAAAACCACTTTAATTATTCTCATCAACCAAGCCACGACTATCGCACATATACATTATTGATGAGCCATCTGATCTTAAGTAGGGCGGCCCTTAGTGTAAATGTGGTAGTGTGGTGAGTGATATGATTCTAGTTAAGAGTAGGATAGACAATTTTATCACGTTAGACAAAGGATGATCAACGACACACAATCTTCCCCATACTTTTGATGGCCTTGTGCCTAAGTTGTTCCGAATGTAATTTTTTATATTTTGTGCAAATAAATAATCTAAAGTGTAGTATCTGTTCTGTCTTCGGTCAGAACAGGAGATCCTTTTTGACTGGGGCAATTTTAATTTTTGTCCCAATCCGGAGTGCGTCTTTTTTAGGTGCTGGATATCCCACACATATTAAAAAAAAACGACTTCGTGTCTAACATTGCCTTCGTGAGAGGCAAGTATATAGGGGACACATCATTAAACATATAGTAAAGTGTACACATATTGTCGCACAGTAAAGAAGGCGTATTAAAATTAAAAGACCCACACGCGTCACTTCCTCGGAGTAACCACCGCTCTACGACAGGCGGCCAATCATCTCCTGATCCAAATGCAAATAGGAGTTGTTGAAATTTCTAAAGCTAAGCTAACAGCGTAGAGATTCTCTTCTCATTTTACTTCCTTAAAAAACAAGTTTCAATTAAATCTTTTTTAAATAAAAAAAGAAAGAAAACATTTGAAAATTTTATTGTACAATAATAAGAATCGTATTTCCAGGTTGAATTTTAATTTTCGGAATCATTAAAAGTGATTTCTAAACTGCTTTCAAAGAAGAATTGAAGAAGAGATTTGACTTTGATTGCTTTTCGGATTTTTAAGCAGACGTACGCGCATGCGTGCTAAGATTGCAGGCTCTGCGAGGAAATCCGATACAAAAATCGAACGAAGAAAAAGAAAAAAAACAGAAAAAAAAGGTTTAAAACGACTTATTGAATTGCTGCGAATCCGTTCAATATGGGTAATAAATACGATTAAACAAAAAAAAAAAGGAAAGAAAAAATAAAGAAATTAAAAAGAAAAGGAAAATGAAACAAACAACATCTTTCAAAGATGAAAATCCTTTATCCAATCATTTCTACGCCAAATATGTGAGGTGTAAATAATGTACAGGTTATTGGAGTTGATGACAGAATGCGTATTACGTTTTGATTGGCAGAGAGGGATCACGTGTCATGGGGGTAGAAGGGAGGGTTCAGTTAGAACAATTAAAAGCGAGACAGCATAGGTGAATAGACCATTTTCATATTATGATTGCTTATAGTCAGAACTTATACTCTAATATAAAGGATGAACTCTATGATTTGATTGTCTGGACAGATAAATTAACAAGAAAGAAAATTTAAAAAACTTTGAATTGTCTCTTTTTTTACTTGCCTCCCCACGAGGGCAGAATTATGCACAAGGTCGGTTTTTAATGTGGCGATAATCCAGTTCTTTTAAAGGGGGCACACCGGATTAGGGCAAAAATAGAAATTACCTCAGTCTAGAAGGATTTCTTCTTCGCTGACCGAAAACAGAACAAATGAAGTGTAGTATCAGAACATATACTACACTTTGCTGCTAGCCAAAAGGGGATTATCGTCGTTTTTTTTCTTCTTCAAGACACAGTTTCCAAGAACACAAGCTGCAAATCACAAATGGCGGTCGAAACGCGTGATTCCCCTTGAGAAATGAAACCGCTAGAATCCAGTGATTCCCAGCGTCAACGAGAAGAATAGAAAAATTATATTTTTTTACATAATCTAAGACAATTACACTTCTATTTAACAAGTTAAATGTCCAAGCCCTTGTGTGTATCACGCGATCTAGACCCACTCCGGTACAAGCCAACCAGTTAAAACAGCATACGCCTCAAAGTGAAGAGGAGAGTTAGAACCATTGCGCTGTATGACCCCGACTAAAATATGTAACATGTTGTGTGTAATTAAAATAACTACTTATATTTATGATTGTTGTGAAGACCAGCAAACAAATACAGCTGAAAAAGAAAAACGAATTTTGCTTAATACCATAACCTGCTTGTATTTAATCGATGCTTACTACTGTTCATTGGTTTATAGCATTATGCTGACCATTTCTTTGATATTCGCTGATTATCCGGACGGCGGCTGCCCATCACGTAGACAGTTTGAGTCTAATTGGTAGATGACACTCAGTAGTAATTCATTTCCTCTTCTCTTTTTTCTCGTTGCAAACGTCTTCTCGTGAACAGTTCTCGTGAATGTTATTAATAAAGAACATCACAAATTTACCCAATCTCTTGGGGGTCTTACTTTTACTTTATCGTATATATGTATACATACATGGGGGAAGAGAGCAGCTATTTACCCCTTCTCTCTCTTTCTCTCCTCTTTCTCTCTCTCTCTCTCTCGCTCTATCTCTGACACACACTATTTCTGCTGATTCAACGAAAGAGGGCAGTCTAGTCTGCTTATTTGCCACGTCGCACTAGCGACCTCCTGTCTGTGACGTAACTGCCGAGACACTTAGCTCTTACTCGTCTTCTCATGGAAAATACCATTATCTTACTTAATGTTAACCTTACCTTATCTTTATCCACCAGCATCTAAATATTACTGCACCAATATCACATCAAATTAGCGTTTTCAGGGATCGCAGATTATCCGGAGGGCGGAATCTCATCACGCAAACACGTTGAGTGTTGTTGGTAGACGATATGCAGCAGTAATTCGTTTCTTCTTTTCTTCTTTCTCGTTGTAGATGCATTCTGCTTTTTAATAACAGCTCTCGTAAAAGCTATTGAGAAAGAAAAGCCCAAATTCACTTCCGTTTTAACAATCATTTCAGAATGTTATTTATTCTTCACGGTACACATGTATACACACATAATACCGCTAACCCATCTCCCATGGGGGAACGAGCAGCTACTAAAAGTCTGACCTCTCTCTCTCTCTCTCTCTCTCTCTCTCTCTCTCTCTCTCTCTCTCTCTAGCGATTCAATTCGCCACGTCACACTAGCGACTTCTAATGAACGGCCTTCCATCTTTGCATGGTCTTACCTGGTAGCATCCGGTTAGGCCCCGAGGACATCTTCAACGAAGTAAGTCATATTTACTTGCACATTACTCACGCATCTCTCTCTCTCTCTCTCTCTCTCTCTCTATCTATCTATCTATCTATCTATCTATCTCTCCTATGACCTGGTAATACATGTTCTTTATCTATTCTATTGTGCCATTAGTGTATTCTTTTCCTTAATAAGTACGTATTTTGTCTTCACCTTATAATGTTTGGTATGCATATTTTACGTTTGTCTTCATGAAACTCTATTTAAGAATAAGTCGCCTTCTCGGATTGAGCACTGTGGTAAGTGATATCGCCAACTACTATCAGCGATAATGTAAAGCTATTTGTAAATCAACAAATGGAACACTCTCTAGTAGTTGACAATTTTTATAGAGAGCATTGAGACATCACTTGCTAATAGCGCCTGCCCTGTAGTTAAATTGTTAAAATCACCGACTATGACCTCGATGGTCGTAGGTTCGATCCTGACTTGGACTGTCGAGCAGCACTAAAGAGCTGTGATACATCTAAATCGGTATTTCGCCGTTCTGTGCATTAAAATAACATGTTTGTTTTTTAAGAAATGCTTGCATATACCAGATGGATATACTAAGATGATTCAACAATTTTCAAATATTTGTGTTTATTTATTTATTCTTGTGCAAATCAAACATAACTTTTTCTTGTGAATCGTGTCTCTGCCGGATGCCAGCGAAGAAGACGCAGGTGTTAACGTTGGTCGAGTCGGATTTCGTCCTAATTAATTTTCCGTTAATATTAATATCGCAAAGCCAAACAACGTCTTATTCGAAAGGAAATCTGTGAGCGGCGTCTCGCAATTCTTCAAATTTTCGCGTGACGTCTTCGTAGCACATCCACCAGCCCGTTCTCCCGAGGGAGATTCCTAATGAGAATGTCTCATCAAAGTCGCTGCTCGGATTCATCTACTTGTATAAGACTTCCCGAAGTCATTTCTCTTAAAATGAGTTACATCTCAACTGACGAGATGATAATTAAATTTTTGGCGCTATATCACTTACACTATAACGTATTAATAATAACGTCTTACGATTCCGTTAATTATGCCTTCATCCCCACCCATATATATATATATATATATATATATATATATATATATATATATATATATATATATATTATATTTATATATATATTATATTTATATATATTATATATATATATTATATATATATTATATTTATATATATTATATATATATTATATTTATATATATTATATATATATATATATATTATATTTATATATATTATATATATATATATATATATATATATATATATATATATATATATATTATATATATTATATTTATATATATTATGTATATATATATAATAAATATTTGTTATTGTTTATTATCCATGTATGTATACGTTTCGTCCTTAATAATCGGGACTCATCAGCATAGAGATATGACTATTCACTACCGGTCATGCCATTTGAAACCCCGGATTACGAGTATTTTGCAACTCGGCCAATTTTGAACAGCGAATAAACGGTGATAATTTTACCACTTTATACGGCGGCTTAACGTCTAGAACGTTCGACTTTTTTTTTCTTTTTCTTTTTTTAATGAAAGGAACGATGCATTTAAAGCTAGCGACGTCATGCTGTGTTAATACTACACTTACAGTGCTCTACTAGACGGGTTTTTCTAGGAGCTATATATAGTATATATATATTATATATATATATATATATATATATATATATATATATATATATATATGTGTGGGGGGGGTTGTGTGTGGGGGGGTGTGGGGGGGTGTACTATTTAGACTATTCAGACTATTGTTCTCACCTTGGGTGTTATTCTAACAACGTTTCGGCCGATGAAACCCCCGACCTTCTTTGGGTTCCTCTTGTCGAACTCGGAAATCTGTACTAAATTTCGAACGGAACCCTTTATTTAACCCCCGGGGTTTCACAAGAACCAGTGGCGAAGCGGATATAATTGCTAAGTAATAATCAGTTCTAAGTGACAGTCTTCTGGGGGTTAAAGATTCAATCCTCTCAGTACGGGCGATACTAAGAATACAACTACGAATTATTTAAGACTTTTACCCGGTCATGGCTGACTGAACAAGAGTAAGCTACCCCCGTAGATTAAGTAAAATGTTCCGTTCGAAATACCGTACAGATTCCCGAGTTCGGCATAAAAATTCCAGAGTTCGACAATCTCGTCCGAAACATTGTGAGAATAGCACCCAAGATAAGAACAGTAGACCGAATAATCCAAATAATATAAAATATCAATTCTCATCTAAAAAATTCCGAAACACATATATATATACAATAACAAATATGTATATTTGAAGCGCCTCGTAAAAAAGTAGAGCACTGTAAATGGTAGTGCTAACTCAGCGTGACGTCACTTGCTTTATATGCATCATTCCTTATAGAAGTTGAATGCCTGTATGTCTCGCCGCTTTAAATGTGTTAAAATTATCATTGTTTATTAGCTATTCAGAATTGGCCGATCGGTTAACGACGTTGGATTTGGGTTGTAGTCCAGGGTTTCGAATCGTGCGACCGGTAGTGAATAGTCATACTTCTATGCTGATGAGTTTTGATTGAAAAGAGAGACGAAACGTATACGTCCATAGATAAATAAACAATAACAAATATTTATATATATATATATATATATATATATATATATATATATATATATATATATATATATATATATATATACGATCGTTTCAGCGAGGAAATTACATTTTCTTGAATTTCATTAAAATTCTAATTGATAATAAAATAAATTCCTCGAACATAACAGATGTGCACCTCGTTTACAAAAATTAAAATCAAGATATATATGCTACTAAACTTTATATCTAGAATCCTTATTCCAAGTTAGAGGTATAGGTGGCGCCACTTCACAATAACTCAATAAATAAGGCCTAGCTTAACATATAGGTGGCGCCACTCTACAATAACTTAATATATAAGGCCTAGCTTAACATATAGGTGACGCCACTATATAATTACTCAATAAATAAGGCCTAGCTTAAAATATAAGTGGCGCCACTCTACAATAACTCAATAAAAAAGGCATGGCTTAACATATAGGTGGCGCCACTATACAATAACTCAATAAATAAGATATAACTTAACATATAGGTGGCGTCACTATACAATATCTCAATAAATAGGGCCTAGCTTAACATATAGGTGGCGCCTCTCTACAATAACTCAATAAATAAAGCCTAGCTTAACATATAGGTTCGCCACTATGCAATAACTCAATAAATAAGGCCTAACTTAACATATAGGTGGCGCCACTATACAATATCTCAATAAATAGGGCCTAGCTTAACATATAGGTGGCGCAACTCTACAATAACTCAATAAATAAGGCCTAGCTTAACATATAGGTTCGCCACTATGCAATAACTCAATAAATAAGGCCTAACTTAACATATAGGTGGCGCCACTATACAATAACTCAATAAATAAAGCCTAGCTTAAAATATAGGTAGCGTAACTATACAATAACTCAATAAATAAGGCCTAGCTTAACATATAGGTGGCGCACCTCACCAATAACTCAATTAATAAGGCCTAGCTTAACATATAGGTGGCGCAACTCTACAATAACTTAATAAATAAGGCATAGCTTAACATATAGGTGGCGCCACTATACAATAACTCAATAAATAAGGCCTTGCTTTACATACAGGTGGCGCCACTATACAATAACTCAATAAATAAGGCCTAGCTTAACATATAGGTGGCGCAACTCTACAATAACTTAATAAATAAGGCATAGCTTAACATATAGGTGGCGGCACTATACAATAACTCACTAAATAAGGCCTTGCTTTACATATAGGTAGCGCCACTATACAATAACGCAATAAATAAGGCCTAGCTTAACATATAGGTGGCGCCACTCTACAATAACACAATAAATAAGGCATGGCTTAACATATAGGTGGCGCCACTGTACAATAACTCAATAAATAAGGCATAGCTTAACATATAGGTGGCACAACCATACAATCACTCAATAAATAAAGCCTAGCTTAACATATCGTTGGCGCCTCTCTACAATAACTCAATAAATAAGACATAACTTAACATATAGGTGACGTCACTATACAATATCTCAATAAATAAAGCCTAGCTTAACATATAGGTGGCGCCTCTCTACAATAACTCAATAAATAAGGCCTAGCTTAACATATATGTGGCGCCACCCTACAATAACTTAATAAATAAGGCCTAGTTTAACATATAGGTTCGCCACTATGCAATAACTCAATAAATTAGGTATAGCTTAACATATAGGTGGCGCCACTCTACAATAACTCAATAAATAAGGCCTAGCTTAACATATAGGTATCGCAACTACACAATCACTCAATAAATAAAGCCTAGCTTAACGGATAGGTGGCGCCACTATACAATAACTCAATAAATAAGACATAACTTTACATATAGGTGGCGCCACTACACAATAACTATATGCATAAGGCCTTGCTGTAAATACAGGTGGCGCCACTATACGATAACTCAATAAATAAGGCATAGCTAAATATATAAGTGGCGCCACTATACAATAACTCAATAAACAAGACCTTGCTTTACATACATGTGGCGCCACTTTACAATAACTCCATAAATAAGGCATATCTTAACATATAGGTTGCG
This sequence comes from Sepiola atlantica, assembly GCA_963556195.1. NCBI lineage: Eukaryota > Metazoa > Mollusca > Cephalopoda > Sepiida > Sepiolidae > Sepiola > Sepiola atlantica. The sequence continues at coordinate 109,777,118 of OY744518.1, forward strand.
TCACTATACAATAATTCAATAAGTAAAGCCTAGCTTAACATTTAGGTGGCGCAACTATACAATAACTCAATAAATAAGGCATAGCTTAACATATAGGTGGCGCCACTCTACAATAACTCAATAAATAAAGCCTACTTTAACATATAGGTGACGCCACTATATAATTACTCAATAAATTAGGCATAGCTTAACGTATAGGTGGCGCAACTCTACAATAACTCAATAAATAAGGCCTAGCTTAACATATAGGTGGCGCCACTCTACAATAACTCAATAAATTAGGCCTAGCTTAACATATAGGTGACGCCACTATATAATTACTCAATAAATCATGCCTAGCTTAATATAAAGGTGGCGCCACTCTACAATAACTCAATAAAAAAGGCATAGCTTTACATATAGGTGGTGCCACTATACAATAACTCAATAAATAAGGCATAGCTTAACATATAGGTGGCGCAACTATACAATCACTCAATAAATAAAGCCTAGCTTAACATATAGGTGGCGCCACTATACAATAACTCAATAAATAAGACATAACTTAACATATAGGTGACGTCACTATACAGTATCTTAATGAATAAAGCCTAGCTTAACATATAGGTGGCGCCACTATAAAATAACTCAATAAATAAGGTATAGCTTAACATATAGGTGGCGCCACTCTACAATAACTCAATTAATAAGGCCTAGCTTAACATATAGGTGGCGTCACTATACAATAATTCAATAAGTAAAACCTAGCTTAACATATAGGTGGCGCAACTATACAATAACTCAATAAATAATGCATAGCTTAACATATAGGTGGCGCCACTATACAATCACTCAATAAATAAAGCCTAGCTTAACATATAGGTGGCGCCACTATACAATAACTCAATAAATAAGACATAACTTTACATATAGGTGGCGCCACTATACAATAACTATATAAATAAGAGCTTGCTGTAAATACAGGTGGCGCCACTATACAATAACTCAATAAATAAGGCATAGCTTAACATATAGGTAACGCAACTATACAATAACTTAATATATAAGGCATAGCTTAACATATATGTGGCGCCACCATACAATAACTCAATAAATAAGGCCTTGCTTTACATACAGGTGGCGCCACTATACAATAACTCAATAAATAAGGCATAGCTTAACATATAGGTGGCGCCACTACACAATAACTCAATAAATAAGGCCTTGCTTTACATATAGGTAGCGCCACTATACAATAACGCAATAAATAACGCCTTACTTAACATATAGGCGGCGCCACTCTACAACAACTCAATGAATAAGGCCTTGCTTAACATAAAGTGACGCCACTCTTACAATAACTCAATAAATAAGGCCTAGCTTAACATATAGGTGGCGCCACTCTTCAATAACTCAATAAATAAAGCCTAGCTTAACATAAAGGGGTACGCCACTCTTACAATAACTCAACAAATAAGGCTTAGCTTAACATATAGGTGGCGCCACTCTACAATAACTCAATAAATAAGGCCTAGCTTAACATATAGGTGGCACCACTATACAATAACTCAATAAATAAGACAGAGTGTAACATATAGGTGGCGCCACCATATTATTATTCAATAAATAAGGTCTTGCTTAACATATAGGTGGTGCCACTATACAATAATTCAATAAATAAGGCCTAGCTGAACATATAGGTAGCACCACTATACAATAACTCAATAAATAAGGTCTAGCTTAACATAAAGGGGGCCACTAATGAAAATTCATATTCATTTATAGTTATATTATATCATAAAATTTTTGGGGTGCAGTGGGGAAACAGTTACTTGGTGCTGATAATACCACTATAATCAAGCTGCTTTACTTTCACCAATTCCTAGAATGATCTCTTACTCAAAATCTTAATTGGAAGATTTACATCTAATCTATTGCTAAGATAGCTACAAAAATCATTGGATCATTCTACTTCTTTAGAAAGTATTTGACTACTGATACCATTCTCTACCTATATAAGCGTTAGATACGTCCTCGGATGGAGTACTGCTCTTGCATCTGAGGAGATACTGCCCAGAGCACTCTTCCTTACGAGAGTACATTTCGGTTCACCACATCCTCTTTCTCATCGAATAAAAGTCCATAGTCTCTCTCTACTTTATGGTTATTCCTATAGAAGTTTCTTGACTTAGCTCAAATCTCTGGTTTCTCCCTGTAGGACATTTACAGCAAGAACTCGACCAGCTACCACTACTGCAAATAACTTACCTTCTTTCCTCTTTGTACTTAAAACGAAACGGAATTTCCGTGAACAGAGTTTTTTTTATAACTTCTCATCTGTGAAACACATTGCCACGGGACTGCTTTCCTGCTTTCCTGCAGACTACAACATGGTCGTCTTCAAGTCGAATGTCAACAAATACTTGTCGATCTATCCTCATAAGTAATCAAATTTTGTCCATTCCATTCATCTTTTTCAAGCCTCTCATAATAGTTTTCATCATACAAACTGACAATCTCATTAACCCTTATCCTCCAGTAGCTTTTGGCCTTGGTCAGTGGTAAATCGTTAGTATATATATAAAATATATAAAAAATAATGAAAGTAACAACAAAATGTCTTTTTTAAAAATATTGTCAGATAAAATCCTTTATTATTTATATGTAAATAAATATTTTTAAAGACAAAAGATTTGAACGTATTTCTTTCTTTCTTTGAAAGGTGGTTGTTAGGTTTTACTTTAATTTTAAGTCATTATAACACTGCATTTGGTATAGTGGTTAGAGTGTTCGCTAATGGTCCGGGAGACCGGGTTCAATCCCTGTTCAAGTAATACTAAAGACTAAATAATGATAGTTGATGGCCCCTTGCTAAATACTCAGTATTATAAAGTGAGAATCAAGGGTAAGTAGACTAATCCTGAGAATAGAGTAGCGCCCTGCCCAACATCGCGGTGAAATAACCAATGCAAAGGGAACCTTTGGGTCGCCATCAACTATGGTGACTACTTATAACACTGCATAAAAACATTCAAAATATATTTACCAATTCCAGATCGTGATTTATTAACTGGTATTAGTTTCTAATAAAAATCCAGTATTTTCTATAGAGTTATTCCCTTCTCCAAATCGGGTTCCAACCCAGTTTATCCTTCTATTTTGGATTTATGTACGTAAAAAAACAAACTACTTATTTGCAACGGCTTTCAATGTTAAAATCGTTCTCAGGATACTCGAAAAATCAATAGAACTACTTTTTGAAACGGGAGTGATTCTATAAAATTACAAAAAAAAAATTAACAATGTCTAAATGTCCTGAACACGTTTGCCAATTTCGGTTCCCATTTTATACAATCTGTTTGCGTCTTCTAAGCGAAAAGAAATTTCAATTATGTGGAATTATTTTAATTGTTAATATAAATTATTGCAATTTCTAATTCGCAGACAAGTGGGAAATTATTGAAAAGCAAATATAAAAAATGAAACTTAGAAAACATCTAACAACTCAATTAATTAAATTTGTGATCTTTATTAATCCAAGTAGACATACAAGAATTTATTTATAAAAATCAGACTTTATTTTAATTACGGAAGACACTAATAACCTATAACCTTGTATATTTCTCAATCCCTCCTGAAGACTAATAATTAATACTTAATCCAATAGTGGCAATAGTATATACTGTAGGAATGTTATTTGTCAGAACTGGATGTGGAGGGAGGAGCGATGGAATTCTGTGTGGCGTCACTAGAATAAGAAACAGAAATGAAATATCTAACTAGTTTGTATATTCACTTTACATAGGAGTCCTCCCATTTTGATTGGATGAGGCTATAATAAGAAAGCGTTCGTACGGGCACTCACGTGTTTTGGAGATACGCTTGTATTCCCTAACCACACTTTGCCTATCATGATAGAACGAGCATATCCAATATTCCCATTCTTCACAATCACATTCCGTTCATATAAACTTCAGTCTATGCTTGACTTGTTCACCAAGTTTAAGTCATGAATTTCCAACATTCTTTGATTGATCACAGTTCAATCATATGCTCCAAATCTGTACCTCTGTGTTGATCAATACTAGGCGCTACACCGTGATTGTTAAGGAGGTTTGGGCAGCCCTAGGCGGACGAGTAGAAGTTTTTGATGAAAAGTGATTTAATCAAGATGGGCAACTCCCCCCCCCCCCCCGCACACACACACACACACTTCAAAGTACTCGTTGGAATAGATGCAGGGACACTTCGGTGATCGTCTCGTGAGTAGGAGATGTGCTAGTGAATGGGTTTCACACTCACCGGACTTTAACTTCTCAGATTTTTATCTGTGCGATTATCCCAAAGATAATACCTATGAAAACAATGCCAAGACTATTCTTGAACTTAAGAAGCCCATCACGGCCAACATTATGACAGTATCAAGAGAGTAGTGTGTCAGAGGTATTTTTAGAGGTTATGAGTCACCCTGTATTCTGCAATCTTTACTCATATTCCATTATAATTCCAGTTTAGTGTTATTAAACTGGACTAGTGTTCGATAGATATGAAGACAACAATTGCTTGTAACGATAATCGTATTATAAAAACCTTTACAGGTCCTTTGTGTGTACATGATTCACTCCTAAACTAATTAACCATTTATTATGAATTTTGGAAAAAACGCTTCTAGGCGTAAAGGGTCCGAATGAGGGCTATATTTAGTTCAATTTATTTCTATGAAAAGGGGTAAAAATAAGGGATGGAAGTCCTTCGTGAAAATTTAGATAATCTGATTTTTGTTAAATTTTAACAATAGGTATTAGACATGAATTAATCAATATTCCCCAAATTTAAGTTTCTTTGGAGTATTTTAAAATGTTTTTTACGGATGATGATGATGATGATGATGATGATGATGATGATGTTGATGATGATGATGATGATGATGATGATGATGATGATGATGATGATGATGATGATGATGATGATGATAGTAGTAGTAATAATAATAATAATAATAATAATAATAATAATAATAATACTAATAATAATAACAACAATAACAATAACAATGACAATGACAATGATGATGATGATGGTAGTAGTAGTAATAATAATACTACTAATAATACTACTACTACTACTACTACTAATAATAATAATAATAATAATAACAGCAATAACAATAACAATGATGATGATGATGATGATGATGATAGTAGTAGTAATAATAATAATAATAATAATAATAATAAAAACAATAACGACGACGACGACGACAACAACAACAACAACAATGATGATGATGATGATGATGATCATGATGATGATGATGATCATGATGATCATGATGATGATGATGATGATCATGATGATCATGATGATGATGATGGAATTTTGAATAGAAAAGTGTGCTAGAGATTAAAAAGGAAAGTTTGAGACGACTGAGGGCATGGAACTGCCCAACCAAGAGCAGATGAGAGCGCTGAATTAACAAGAGAGCTATAAATATTTGGGAGTTTTGGAAGCAGACACAATCAAATCAATAGAAATGAAAGAGAAGATTGGAAAAGAATGCCTGAGAAGAACAAGAAAGCTCTTAGAAACAAAATTATATAACAGAAACCTAATCAAAGGAATAAATACATGGGCAGTATCACTAATAAGATATTCTGGACCATTCATAAACTGGACTAAAGAAGAACTCAGGCACCTTGATCAGAGGACTAGAAAATGAATGACTATGCACAATGCACTACACTCAAAAGACGATACAGCCAGACTCTACGTGAAGAGAAACGAAGGGGGAAGAGGACTGGTAAGTATAGAAGACTGTGTGGATGACACTAAAAAACAGCTGGAGAAATACATAAACCAGAACACAGAAAGGCTGATCACCGCAGCAAGAGATACCGGCCCAACGGACAACGCAGGAAGCATCGAAACTGGACACAAACAGACAAGAAAAAAAAAATTGGAAAGAAAAACAACTACATGGACGCTTCATAAGACTCACAAGAGAAGAAACCAACGCAAATAGCTGGACATGGCTAAGAAAAGGAAACTTGAACAGAGCAACGGAATCTTTACTGATGGCTGCACAGAACAATGCGATTAGGACAAACTACATGAAAGCTAAAATAGATAAAACCCAGGAAAACAATAAATGCAGACTGTGTGGACAAACAGTAAATCATATGATAAGTGAATATAGCAAACTTGCTCAAAAAGAATACAAGAACAGACATGATTGTGTTGGGAAAGTAATACACAGGAAACTGTGCAAACAATTGAATTTCGAATATGCAGACAAATGGTACAAACATAAACCAGAAACAATACTGGAAAACGAAAAACATAAAATCCTCTGGGATATGGATATACAAACAGATAAACTCATAAGCAAGGAGACCTGATGTTATTATAATAGACAAAAAGGAAAAATCTTGTAAAATCATAGACTTCGCCGTTCCAGCAGACCACAGAGTGAAGATCAAAGACACGGAAAAACGAAGTAAATACTCAGAACTAGCCAGAGAACTGAAAGGAATATGGTGCATGAAGAAAGTTAGTATAATACCAATAATCGTAGGAGCACTAGGAACAATCCCAAAAAACCTGGAGAAAAGAATGGAAGAAATTGGAATCAAAGGGACTATCGAAACCATACAAAGGACGGCAATGATCAAAACAGCTGCAATCTTAAGGAAAATCCTTGAATGCGGAAACTAACACACATAAGCTACAAAGGCTAACCAGTCACAAGGAATTTACAACGGAGAAAACAAGACCACATGAAGAACACCACAACAAGAGCCAAGGAGCAGAAACTGCAAGAAACAGCACTTCATAATCTCTCCCCCCCCCTTTAAATTACACCGGCCTCAGCTATCACTACACAAAGATGAACCAAAGAAACAGAAATTACAAGAAAAACTATAAAATCCTTCCTCTGCCCCCCCCCCAAAAAAATTAAAAAGAATTAAAAATTATTTTTTTTATTTTTAAATAAGGAAAGAGAAAAGGAATAAAATAAGGAATTGAAAGGAAAAAATGAAAAAAAAATTTTTTTAAATTAAACATTTTTTTAAAAAATTAATTTAAAGAAATATTATTTTATTTATTTATTTTTTAACTGGTGCCGCCCTAGGCTGACACCAGACAACATATTTGTAGAAGGTCGAGGAGGATGAGAAGACCGAGGAAGGACAACACAAACCAGACCTCCACTGGAAAAGTGCAGAGAATGCTGAGACCTTGGGGAGGCTTATTGCCACCCAAATCCCAGAGAAGACCAATTATCCTCACCAGCGAGAAATCAATGGTAAGAGGCTGTTGCGATACCGTATCGTTATCGTAAAGAGGTGAAGAATACTGGAAGTCTGGGGAGACTTGTTGTCACTCAGACTCCAGGAAATACCACTGGTTATCGTTGGTGAGCAATCACTGACGATGATCTGTGTGAGAACTCCTACTGAGTACAAATAATAATAATAATAATAATAATAATAATAATAATAATAATAATAATAATAATAATAATAATAATAATAATAATAATAATAATTCAAATTTGCATTAAATTTGATCCATATTCATTACACATGAATTAAGCAATTTCTTCTTAAGCCTTAAATTTTAGACATATGCTAGAATCAGAATCCTGCAATGGATTTTGATCAAAATTAGAACAAGGATTCCAGACATAAGGTTTAGTATAATCATATCACTTTAACTTCCGTAAGGGGACATAAAAGTTGTGCAAAACTGTTTTGTTCGGAGAATTCATTTTACTAATTGAGCGGCTAATCTCTTAACAAAACCGATGACATATTTTTAAATTAGCATAATATTTTACTCATAGTTTGCATACATTTTGATATGGGGAATGTCATAAAAGTGACACCACACATGATTTTACATTTTTAAATTTCTCCGGTGTACATGAGATGTGAACCATAGGTATTAGAGATCAATTAAGATTCCCTAAATGCTAAGAACATGTAAAAACTTAAAAATAAAGAAATATCGTATTTTAATATTCATCAAACGGCCGTTTCATGGTTTCTCATAATCTGACATGTTTTTTTTGTTGTTTCGCTGAAACTAATCTTCACAATCCTTCTATTAATTAAAAAAAAAAATATGTTTGTGTTAGTAAAGTGTTTATCTATACGTTGGTAATCATCACTATTACCGACATAAATTATTTTAAAGGGAATGCAGTTGGGAAATTAGTCGAAAACAATTCAGTTATGGCCTATTTGAGTTTAAATATTAATATGTAATATTTAAAAGAAGTCTTAAGCCAATTTACTTTACCGTAAATAGTGATTGAGTAAAATAATCCGCGGTAGCCATTTTGAATCTCGACAGGAAATAAGTACATAACAGAAGCGTAACCAAGTAAGAACCGAATATGCAGAAGCAAAATATTTGGTCTTACTAGCTTTTTTTCTGGTTTGTGTTTTTTATTTATTTCATAGGCAACATGCCTAATAAATTGAACTTTTTGAATAAAAAATACAGTATATGAAAAAGCAAAAAGAAAAGAAAATCATGTTTCTGTTTTACAGAAAGAAAAACTGAAAACAACAGAAAAGGAAAACAATAATATGGTTCCACACACTGTACAACACATTGTGAAAACAAACATAGGACTCACTTTCTTACAGCCTATAGATGAAGTCTATAGACAAAGAGATTTCGTCAACTATTTAATAGAAACACTCTAAAGATCAGTTACAGCTGAACAATAAACATAGGTCAATTATAAAGAAGCGCAAGAAGAAAATAAGCAATGAAAAACACAACAACCAAACCACTGCGCATCGTGCGATCTTTAGATACAAAGCGACGTGTCCGTTAAATAAGAAATTGCTCAATAGAAAACATGAAAAAACTACGAGTAACTGTGCGCTGTTGATCATATGTCTATAAACATGGATCTCCCTTCCCCCCCCCCTTTTCTCTATCACTCTCATCTATTATTATACTAAGGTTGAGTTAATCAACATTTCTTTCACTAAGGCTTTTCCTGTATCGCCAGAGGTAGTAATATTATCTAACCTGTAGTCGTAGAAAGAGGGGGGTATATAGAAAGAGACTAATTTTGAATTTAGTCTTTTGTATATTTAACTGACTTTACAAACTCACCTTTTTCCGATTCAAACAATCTAACCCGAACTCAATGGACGATCCAACGGGTCACATGTCTCTAATATATAGGGGATAGTCTAGTATCTATTCTGTTGTCATAATACTATCCTCCCAGGTAATACCTCTTCATTTTGTGGAGAGTGTAGTATATGTCCCTTCGTCATAATACCATCTTTCCAGGCATTACCTCCTTCTTTCTTAAGGAAGTACTATAGTACCTATTCTGTTTTCAAGATTACATTCCCCTTTGTTTGTTTGTGTAGGTGTAGTGTAGTATTTGTTCTATTGTCTTAAGCATCGCCCGAGATATCACCTCTTATTTTTGGAGAGGTAGTGCAGTTCTGTCATGATACCATCGTTCCAGACATTACCTCCTTCTATAAGGGGGAGGAGTGGAGTATATATTCGTTCGTCATGCTACCATCTTTTCAGGCTCAGTGGCAGAGTGCTCGCTTGGCATGCAAGTGACTCGGGTTTCGAATCCTGAGTTCGGATTTGTTCTACTGATGAGCCCAGAGGAGGGCGAAACTCGAGTCTAGGACTTCCGGTTTGTTTCTTTCATAGGTTGTGGGCTGCGGCGTTGTCTGATTGTTGAAGTAATTATATATATCATCTCACAGTTATATATATATATATATATATATATATATATATATATATATATATATATATATATATATATTACTTGTGTTCATCCCAACCAAGGCATATTTCCACTGAAGCGTAAGGTGCTAATGTGATAAAAAGACAAATTTATAGGGGGCAATCTGGGTGGGAGTTTGACAGCAAGATGTTTGTATAGATTACATTTAAATTTTTGCATCTTAGTATCATCCGGGAAGCAGGGAGCAGGGAGAAACTTCCAAAAGAAAGCGGACCGAAGAAAGAAGCTATTTGAGTAGAACATCTACGGACCTCTATAAAGAAGAGGTGTGATCTTGATGCTAATCAAGTATGTCATAGGTATTTAAGGTTAGGGAGTGCAAGTGCAGTAAGTTCGTAAGACCACAATATGTGGAAGTATTTGTAAAAGAAGCACAGGGGTGCAACACTGCGGCGATGTGAGAGGAGATTGAGCTTGCCAGCCAGTCCGTGACCTATTAAGTTAGAAACTCTGTTTTGTAGTCGGTCCAAGAAGGAGAGGGAGGTGGCAACAATATTCTATACACGGGCGAATGGTCCCTTTGTAGACATACGAGAAAAATACCTTCCTATATAGAGTAAAATTAATTCCCTGAACAGAACAGTTTTGCACCACTTTTATGTCTCCTTACGAGAATTAAAATTAAGATATGATACCAAACCTTATGTTTAGGATCATTATACCAATTTTGATCAAAATACATTACATGATTTAGATTTTAGAAAATATTTCAAATTTAAGCTTAAGAGGTCTTAAGAAAAAATTCGAGGAATCTTCCTTCATTGCTGTCTACTATGGATCAAATTTAAAAAAGATGAATGATGAAAATAAAAATTGGATAAAATACAATATTTTTAATTGATCAGGTATTCAAACAAGGAATATAAAACAAATTTATTTTTCTTAATCCATGAATTTTCAAAAGTAAGCTCTTTTCATCGTAGAAAAAAAATCAGCAAAAATTGTATTACTGATTAGCATATATTTCAAAATATAAAAAGTTGTGAGCAAAAATGAAGATATATATTTTTTGGCGAGTCACTCATTTTATTATCAACTGATTTTTATTTTGCACTTCATTTGATTCTTTCATACTTTGGATCTTTAATTTTACCATCAGGACTCTATAGATCACAACTCAATGTTCGTCTTATATCTGCTTCTATCTGACCCCTTGTATATTAACATGGACACATATTTTTCTATCCACATTTCATTGAAGATGTTTTTTCACTCACAATTTGTATACTTTAAAATGTATGCTAACCAGTAATACAATTTATGCTGATTTTTTCCTATGATGAAAAGAGCTTATTTTTGAAAATCCATGGTTAAGGAAAATAATTTTTTTTTATATTCCTTGTTTGAATACCTGATGAATTATTGTATTTTATCCAATTTTTTTATTTTTATCATTCATTTTATATTATTGCTCTATCTAATATAGAGAGCATTGAATTATATTGATAATATCTAATATAAAGATATACTATTTCACTTTATTGCTTTATTTGTATATATATATATATATATATATATATTAATTATTTTAATACCTACAGACATCGATGGTTCATGCTAACACAATCTTCAGTGTAGGAAGCTAATTCTCAACGGTCGGCGGGCGCGAACCCCGATCACAAATCGCCACTGAATCGCAGTCAAGAGTCTTATCCCATCGGCCATAGACAATTAGTGAGTAATTACAGAGGAATTTAAATGTAAATAGCGAGTCGGCGGCTAGATTTACCAAGCAGCTAGAGTGATCTATATGTGCTGTATGTGTGATAATATAAAAAAAATCAATAATTCTATATAGTTCAAATAGATTGTTAAAGGAATCAAATTCCAAAGCAAATGAAGCTCAATATTCATACCGTAAAATTTGTAATAGAGATTTAAATAAATGAAATTTGTAATAGGGCCATAAATTCATCAAATAACAAATCTGATAGTCGAATTTTGTGTTACCGGTATAATTTGTTCAAATATGTTTTGAATTCCTGTAGAAACACGTGTTAGTTATTCTTTGCTTCAAAACTGACATGAAATCACAGTATGATATAACTTCGATCTCTCAATATATAATCATCTACAGACAGCTGTTTCGTCGTTTCACGATTCATCGATGTGACTAGATATAGCGAGCGTATCAACCTAGATCCGTGTGTTACGTTCAGATTGTGCGTTATGAAGAAAGAGAGAGAGAGAGAGAGAGAGAGAGAGAGAGAGAGAGACGGGGGGAGGTGGCTGAGTCACTGTCAAGTGAATCTGTTCATGGTGGCATTGTTGGGTCGAATATTGCGGAGGGAATCTAAAAGTTGCGAGAGAACTGGGATTCCCAAGAGCGAGTGGCCGCCACTGCCACCACGGCTGCCACCACCGCCGCCCGTCACTCGTATTTACACACGGGGGCAACAGGACAAATTAGATGCGAATGTAACGAGATGAGTCATGTGTCGACACACAACCATCGGAAAGACTTCAGTTTGAGTAACATGAGAACGTTTAACAAATTAGATCAGTGTGGACACCCCCTACCCCTCCCCCCTCTCTCTCTCATATGTATATATATATATATATATATATATATATATATATATATATCATTATTGCATATATATGTATATGTTTATGGGTGTGTCTGCGTGTATTTTGGCATGGGTACGTGTGTGTGTGTGAGTGTGTGTGAAAAGATTCAGTGAGAATCTGTAGAAATCTCTCTCTCTACCTATGACATCCACGCCCACTCTTATTAGTATGCTCTCTCTCTCTCTCTCTCTCTCTCTCTCATATATATATATATATATTAATTTGATTCATACAAACATTTTGGTTACATATGCGCATACATGTTTCGGCTGTAGCATTTTTCAAGGTAGAAGTCTTATCGGCCCAAGTGAAAAGATTGCCCTGATGAAGCTAATACCTTGAAAAGGGGCTATAGCACAAACATGTCTGCACATACGTAGCTAAAATGGTTGTATAAAAAATTATACTGAAATATAGCTCTATTTATTATTGAGCTCTATTACATAAACAAAGTAGATTTATAGGAGTATCTCCTATGAACAAAAAATGTTAAAAGACATATATATATATATATATATATATATATATATATATATATATATATGAGGATAAAATGCACGATATATCATTAAATGAAATGCCGTGAAGACAAGATGTGTGAAAAAGACAAAAGGAAAAACAAATTACATTTTTTATGATTTATTCCTGTATTTAATTCGTTTTTCTTTCTGTCTTTTGCACACACACACACACATAGGCACACTATGTATCTCATATAGAGATCAAGTGTTAGCCCCGGGAAGCGGTCCCTTGATTTCTGAGAACTTCGACTGAAGTCAAATTAAACATTATATATATATATATATATATATATATATATATATATATATAGTCTAAAGAAGCTTTGAGTTATTTTAAACAAAAAGACATAAAAAAAGGAAAATGCAGTTGAAATTCCCAGAGAAACTAACTAAATCCAAAATAGTGTAGACTTAACATTTGTTGGAAAATTCATAAATAAATAATATATAATAGTAAGTAAATAAAATAAAAAGGGGGATTACGTATCTAACAGTGAAACAAAAGCAGGAGACCTTAACGAAAGCATCTAATATAAACACGGGGATCTTCAGCTGTTTACCATGTAACTGTTTCGGAGATTTAAAAACAGGACAGTTATATGCATGGCTCTCCAATGGTACAGATAAAACTACCATTTCCCCAATAATCAAGTGTCGAAATAATTTAGCTTAAAATGTTACTTATATATATATAAATTAACTGTGGGTACATATTTTTATATTTCTAGTAGAATATCCAACCCAGGAGGAGTATAAGCCATAAATATAGCTTAAGTTTTAAATTTTAATGTTGTTTTTTTCATGGTAGGGTCCTCCTTCATAATAAAGTTTACAAAAAAATAAATAAGGTGTCTAATTACTCACCCTGTTGCATAGAATAAATATTACATAATTAATAAAAATAATAAGTTCAATAGATCAGTATTTTACGAAACACCTACATATTACTGACGCTCATGCGCGTGCACAAATCGTGTTAAAGATGTATTACTTAATATAACTCAAGATTTGATATAGAGAAATTCTTTTCTCTATTAATTTTATTTGTATCTTATATAAAACCTTTTTATGGGGAGGTGAATTTACAAAAAAAAATTAATAATGTGGCTATCTCACTCACCAGGTTGCCAAAAATATACATTCCAAAATTCATAATAATCGCTTCATCAAAAAAAAATAATTTTTAAAAAAAATTCTATATAATCCACCTACATTTTGGCATAGACAAATACATACTGGAAAAAATACATTTCAAAATTCATAATGATCCGTTCATTAGTTTAGGAGATGACCCTCAGTTTCGGTGGGGACTTAATATTAACATAGTCTTTACCTGATTCCCCTGAAGATAGACCCCGATGGGCCTGTAAGTACTTGGGACACCAACGGTTATGGCAGTTTCATCGGCCAATTCCCAACCGAAACAAAGACCCTGAAAGGATCCAGACATAAGCTGTCCGTCATATTCAACTATATATATATATATATATATATATATATATATATCATATTAAATTACTTTTACCTACGTACGCCAGCGTTTCAAACTTTTGCTCTCAGTGTAGGGAATGATAATCTCAGATTGTCGTAAGGTTCGAACGCAGTCACAGAATCAACCTAGACTCCGCAAGCAAGCGTTATAACTCATAGGCGTTACCACGTCAAGAAAGGGAATTTAAGTTCTATATATGCATTCAAAATGCAATAAAAATTAAAAGATTGTCATTATACGACAGGTCTTTATGGTGAAATACAAATGTTAATGGTGCCTTGAAAACCGTGACTATAAACGTTCTACACATGTACAGAAAAGTCGCCATTTATGGTAGTTTGGTTTGGTAGTTTTGTTTTACAGCATATCAACCCTTTTTGGGTTATTTAATGCCGAATCTGGTCATTATAGTAAAAGTTTTTATGCTTCAAGTTCTTTATATCTTCAAATGTTTAATCATCGTTTTTGGTTTGGTAGTTTTGTTTTACGGCATATCAACCCTTTTTGGGTTATTTAATGCCGAATCTGGTCATTATAGTAAAAGATTTATGCTTCAAGTTCTAAAAATAAAATAAAAAAGGGGAGGGAGAAAGGGAGAGGGGCTGTTGTTTTTGTTTTTGGTTTTGTAGAACATAATTAAGTTTTACAAAAAAAAAAAAAAAAAACCGTCAATGTAGGTGAATTTCGTCTCAGGGAGCCACAGGGCAGCCTGATCTGGTATCACCAGGTCGCCATTTATTTATATATGTCTATTTATATAAAATTAAATACGTGTATATGTTTTTTATATTTCTATGTACGGGATTCACCCGTAAACTAACTTATCGGTCATTACGAATTTAGAACACATTTAGGCGTAGTGAGTCTAAATGTGGGCTACATTTAGTTTAATTTTGTTTAATTCATAGTGTCCAAAGAGCGGTGGAAGCTCTTCATGATAATCAATATACGTCGGATTTTTGTGAAATTTTAACAAAAGCTATTGGACATTAATTAATATATATTCCCAAAATTTCATTTTCTTTGGAGTATTTTAAAGGGTTTATGAGGCATATTATGGGCACAACCTCCAATTTGAAAATTCAAACATTTCAGATTTGCATTCATTTTTATCCATAGTCATTAGACACTAATTCAAGAAGATTCATTAAATTTCAATTCGTTTTTAAAACCCCTTAAACTTAATCCTGAAATTTTAGACTTTTCTTTATCCAAATTACATAATGGATTTTGATAAAAATTGGAATAAGGATTCTAGAATAAGGTTTCGTTTTTTTTGTTTTTGTTTTTTAACATATTTTATCCCAAACAAGGCAGGCCGCCACTGTAGACGTAAAGGGTTACTGAGAATTTGAGTGTGGGTTTAGGTGTCACCCCAAGTTGGGAGCGGTGTAGCTAGATGTCTACTTACATTAGTTTTAAACCTCTGCATGTCGATACTGTCGGGGAAACAGGGAGCAGGGAGGGAGTTCAAGGGGCCAGCAGCACGAGAAAAGAAGCTATTGGAGTAGAAGGCTCTCCGGCATCGTTAAGTACCATCATATCTTGATCATAATCTTCGTAAGGGGACATAAAAGTAGTGTGCTACTGTTGTTTTCGGGGAATTAATTTTACCTGTCCTGGGACGGGTTTCTCTTAGATGTATATATCGGGTTGGGCAAAATAAATGGAGTGGTGCAAATTTTACTCGAATTTTTCAATGACTTATTTTGTCAAGAATATTTATCCAAATTTAATTTTGGGAGTTTATATCCATTGTAAACCGTTTTTATTTTTATCTGGTTTATTCTGTGTCAGATTTTGGTAAAAATTAGGGTAGAAACAGTGTGACGTAACTGAGTTTGAAAAAGAGCAAATTGTTGGATCTCGTATGGCAAGACAGATCATAAAGAAAGTGGCACTGCTTTCTCTTTCAAGAGGACCATATCTCGTACTATGAAAAAATGAAATGAGCAGGAAAACACCCGGTAATTCCGGTCGAACTTTTAAACCTTAAAACACATCGTGATAAGAAATCATCGCCAAAATCACTTCTGTGTGAATCAGATGATTCTAGTGTTGGCATTAGTTTCCCCGATGTTTTTCGGGTTATAAATCTTTCTAGAAAGACATCGGGTACTTACGGGAACGTCCACGAGAAGATTGTGGTACCGACTGGATTCGAACTTGCAACACCCTGGTCTTCAGTCCGTGTCGTTATCCACTTAACCACCTTGATATGAATCAACATCCGATTGGTCTAGTTACGACCCAAACTGTTCACCGTGAGCTTAATAATGCTGGATATCATGATAGAGCGGTCGTCAGCTTTCTTTGAATTCAACAACTGTTCTAATTATTCTGTCAACCCCCTAAAAAGGTATGAAAATATAAAAGAATATAAAGTAATGTAGAGAATATAGGACAAAAATTCACCGTTGAAGAAGCGTGAAGAGTTCGTAAGATCAGACTCGAAGATTCTGAGGGAATGGTGAAATCCGGGTCCTGTTTATGGAATAAGTTTAAGCAGCCAGCAAATTCCGTTTGCAGTAGTAGAGAGAAGACTCCAAAACATGGCACGACAAATCCGTCCTGGTGGAAATAGCGGGGATTTGAAAAAGTTCAAAAGATTTTCGTATACTCTATATCTTTATTTTCCTTTTTCGCACACACACACACACATATATATATATATATATATATATATATATATATATATATATATATATATATATAGTCTAGGAAGTTTCTCAACCATTAAAACTATATAATAAAAAAAATTTAAAAAAAACTTATAGTCTCAAGTCTTCCAGTGGAAAATCACTCATGTAAGTCAATTTATTTTTTACAGTTATTATATTAGTTAGTTTCTAACACTATTTTAAGGGATCATCAGTTGTTTACCATGAAAAACTGTTTCGGGAATTTAAAAACAAGACAGTATTTAATTTCATGGCTTCCCAGCAGAGTTGATCAGACCCCACTTCCCTTAAAAGACAAAAACATAAACGTTCCTTATACTAAATCTACGTTTTGTTCCATATAAATGTTTTGCTAACTTATATATATATATGGCTTGAATGCCTACTGGGGAGGACTTGAATGCCTACTAGACACCACCCTCGGGTGTCTTCGGTCTCTCTGTACAGGGATTTGTCAGAGACTCTGACATGAGGATGCTTTTTACTTGAAGTAAACCCTGACCAAATATTTTTTTAAATGGTGTGCTGTCTCCTCAAGTTATCCAGTACGTCTCCCGAATTGCGGACGGGGACACCCCTTCTATTAATAGAGGGCAGCTCCGAATAATGAATTAAAAGCCGTTGACAATGAGGAAATGAATGATAAAAAATATAAATAAAAACAAAAATAAATATAGGCAGGCCGGCACCCAGGATAAAAATGGCTCATCAACCCATTCATACACCAGGCGGTAAGATGTAAGCAATGGTGTAAACCTTCCTGCCTCTGGAAATGGTGCTCCAGCCATGACAGAGGCCAACCAGGGTCAGCCATCAGGCCTTGAGACAAAAGGTCCTGCCCCCTACCTCCATCAAATGCAGCAACAACAAAAAAAGAAATATCAGAGGCTTAAAAGCCCAACCATGGACTGTTGCGCAAAAGAATGTACTATTGTTTTGCTACCACTACTCAAAGTTTGAAAAGTAGAGCAAAACATCCGATGAGATCCTAGCTGATAAGATCCAAGAATCTACTCTCCCCGAAGAAATATATATATATATATATATATATATATATATATATATATATATATATATATATATATGTGTGTGTGAGAGAGAGAGAGAGGTTAAGAAGATATTTAGATATTTGGTTATGACATACCATTAGTTTTGTGCCTTAGCACTTATCGATGACGTCTAACTTTGCCTATGAATCCTAGTTTAGAAATGGTATGGCATAATCGAATATGTCAATATCTTATTAAATAAATATAAAATACTCTTACCAAGGTGTTCCGTCGTATCATGACTCCTCGGTTTGGCGAGATATAGCAAGTGTATCCTCACTGAGATTCGAAACTAGAACGCCGGGTTCCATCTATCTCGCGTTTAATCATTTTTTTCTCTAACTACTCTTCTTTACAAGGATCGGTCATACATACATACATACATACATACATAGATAGATAGATAGATAGATAGATAGATAGAGAGGGGGGAGAGAATGACGTTGAGAGAGAAAGAGAGAGTAAAAAAGATAGAAGAATCGATAGACAAACAGATAGATAACAGCATATATGCGTGTATGTGGTGTGCGTGTGTGTTTGTAACGATGTGTGCGTGGGGGATTTATCTTTATTTCTCTTTCCCTCTCACACACACAAATACACACACACAAACACACACACACACACTAATGTTTGATTTGATGATTGTTTGGTGTTTTCTATCTATGCTCCCCCTCTTCAAACTTACTCCCCTTTTTTTCGACGTGCAAGAATCAATCATTCCGAAAGAAAGACAATAAAAATGATAGGGAAAATAGATGGAGATAAGCAGACAGGTCGAGATAGACGACGCGGGTTTGCGTGTGCAACGGAATATCTGCGTGTGTGTGTATGTGTGTGTGTGTGTGTGTGTAGTAGTAGTAGTAGTAGTAGTAGTATGCGTGTGCCACTGGGTGATTATTTTACAGGCTATATTAATAATTTTCGAGATTACAAGAAGGAAAAACTAGAAACATAGAAACAAAGCTGGGATCAAAGTGAAGTATCGATTCTCTCCTCGATCGATAAGGGAGAGATCCATCTAGACTGAGGCAATTATTTTATTTTTGTCCCAATCCAGAGTGACCCTTTTTGAGGAGCTGGATTTTTTCCACATTAAAATCGGACCTCGTGGAGAGGCAAGTAAATAGGGCCTGTGTTTGCGTATACAACAGCACGTGTGTGCGTGGTCTTTATTTTTTTTTTATTTTACTTCAATGGAAGTTCTCAGATATCAAGGCGTCCTTTCCTGCGGCTAACACTTGATCTCCATATGAGTTACATAGATATCCGAGTGTTCCATTAAACTTCTCGTTTACCTCTCAGGCGTTGGTGGTCGACTCTGCAGATGCCGCGTTCTAGAATAATCACCCCATTCGTCGGATTAAAACCTACCAGAATTCTATTTTCATGTTTATTTGAAAGACCATGTTTACCAGCACAATCAACAGACAATTGCAGGATCCAAGGTAGTCATCACTCAGGATAACAATCGAAGAGTATTTCAGCGTAATCGAAAACTTCGCACAATGGCTCCAAATGCACATTTAAAACATGGCTTGCAACGTTTTAATTTTATAACAAGACATACTGAATGAACGCTCGTTTTAATTGTTATTATATCATTTTTTTTGGAAATCAAAAATTTTCTTAACTTTCTTGTCTGGTTTATAAGTTACGAGTATCTTGGCGCTTATTGAATAAAATAGGATGTCGATTCGATCAAGCAAATTGTAGCCGCCATGTTGAATGAATAAATGTTGCAGGAACTCTGTTCGTTAATTTCATTCGCTTAATTCCGGAATGAATATAAATATAAAAGTCATAGGTAGAATTAGAAATAACGTAATCTGATATTTGCGGAAAATCACCGGAGTGAATGGGAGCGGTAATTAAGTCTTTGCGTATTGCTTTATATTATGTAGTTTAGTAGCCTGTGATGCATGTGGTTATTTTCCTATTCTCCGAGAAGGTACAGGGGAAAAATAAGAAAGAATAAGAAGAAAAGAAGAGGATGAGCGTGTAGATGGCTCACATTTAGAGAGATAACCTGTATTAAAGTGTCAGAATAAATACATTCCATCGTATTATTTTAATTACTGCAGTGTAAGTTTGCACTAATCAAAGGACCTCTTCCTGGGGCCAACACTTGATATCTATATGAGATACATACATATTCGCATATTCCATTAAGGTTCGCCATTATCTCTCAAACGTTGAGTTAGTAAAGAAGTGAAGAACATTAATTTTTCTCTCCCCAATTGACCAGTTAACTATGTAATAGTATATATTTCTTGTTGTCACTTGGTCTTATCGGATTCTAGGACAAGAATTCATCTAGTCTGGTGGAGTATCCAGCTAAGTGTTGTTACTAGAGACAACATAACCTGCAGAAAGTGCACTATTCTTTGTATAAGCCAGTTTGGGGTAGATATACCGAGGAGATCTTATTTGTGCTTCGAATAATATTTTATTTTTGAATATTTGGTAAGGGTTTACTGTGAGCGAAAAGTATCCTAATGCCAGGTTGTCCTGACAAAACCCTATACAGAGACTCCTTAGACACTCGAGGACAGTGTCTAGTAGGCATTATGTATGTGTGCACGTTTGCGTTTACGTATGGGTATGTGTATGTGTGTATCTGTATGTGAAATTATCTCTCTCGCACATATTCTCTTCATCTCTCTTTACCAAACCCTCTTTATCTATCTCCTATTCACCTTCTCTCTCTCTCTCTCTCTCCCTCTCTCTCTCTCTCTCTCTCTCATACACACACACTAGGGTTGGGCACTTTACTAATAATTTCTATCAATACTTTCGCTTTTTATTATTTGTATTATTCAAACTGCTGTTCTTATCTTCGATGTTATCCTCACATCGTTTCTGTCGATGTAACCCCCGACCCTCTTTAGGTGCGTCTTGTGCAACTCGGGAATCTTCATCTCGAACTCGGGAATCTGTACGCAATTTCGAACAGAACCCTTTATTTAATCCACGGGAGTAGCTAGCTCTCGTTCCGTCAGTCATGATCGGGTAGAAGTCTTAAGTAATTCGTAATTGTATTTTTAGTATCGCCTGTACTGAGGATTGAACCTTCAACCCTCAGCAGACTGCTACTTAGAACTGATTAATACTTAACACATTTATTCGTTGTGCCAGGAAGAAGGCCGCAGGTTACATTGGCCGAAACGTTGTGATAATAATATCCAAGATGAGAACAGCAGTTCGAATAATCCAAACAATACAAATTATCAATCTTCATCTAAAAAATCCTAAATACTTTCTCTGTAATGTTATTTTTATTTCCTAATTTACAAGAATTAGACAAAAAAGATGCAATAATGTTATGTATGCGTGTGTATGTGTTTGAGGCAATATATAGGGGAAGTCTGAACTGGTAGAATACTCTTATTTGTAGAGGGATAATACCTCCTACTTTCTCGTATCAATATGGAAAAAAAATGGTGATTTATCCGAGAGCTTGCAAGAACCGGTAAGAACCGGCAAGAACGATGGTGAGTAAGAAAGAGAGCTAGACAGATCGACAAACCGATAGATAGACAG
Organism: Sepiola atlantica; assembly: GCA_963556195.1. Classification (NCBI taxonomy): domain Eukaryota; kingdom Metazoa; phylum Mollusca; class Cephalopoda; order Sepiida; family Sepiolidae; genus Sepiola; species Sepiola atlantica. Next base: position 109,798,759 of record OY744518.1, read on the forward strand.
ATAGGTATCCTCCCAGACATTATCTTCTCCTTTCGGAATGATGGGTTATTAGCTGACGGGACTATACAAGTATTTTTTTAAATTCCTATCCAGAATACTTCTTTTCGCGGAGTTGAGTTTTTACACATTAACAACCGACGTTGTATTTAACTTTACCCCCGTGTGGAGGCAAGTACAGGGTCCGCCATAAGTAACTATATAATTTTAGTTCAACATAATAAAAGTAACATAGAAAAAAATACGTAACTACAATATGGAAATTAGCAAAGGGCAAAACACTTAATTTTTACATAAAACATGATGTTTATTGAAACATTTATTAAAGCCCCGTATGTTCTCCATGATGTTCAATGCATTTTGCTAATCTTTCAAGTTTGTAGGTTAGATTCAATCACAATACAAATTAAATTTTGGGTAGTTAAGACCTCTATTAAAAGTTATGGGCTTAGAGAAGTTTTAGTTTTGTGAATTTAAAACCCCCATTAAAAATTTTTACAAATTAAATTTTGGGTAGTTAAGACCTCTATTAAAAGTTATGGGCTTAGAGAAGTTTTAGTTTTGTGAATTTAAAACCCCCATTAAAATTTTTTACAAATTAAATTTTGGGTAGTTAAGACCTCTATTAAAAGTTATGGGCTTAGAGAAGTTTTAGTTTTGTGAATTTAAAACCCCCATTAAATTTTTTTACAAATTAAATTTTGGGTAGTTAAGACCTCTATTAAAAGTTATGGGCTTAGAGAAGTTTTAGTTTTGTGAATTTAAAACCCCCATTAAAATTTTTTACAAATTAAATTTTGGGTAGTTAAGACCTCTATTAAAAGGTTTATGGCTTTAAGACCTCATTAAAAAAAGTCTTACAAATTTAATTTTGTTCATTTGAAACATTAATTAAAACGTTTTACAAGTTTTAATTTTGTTCATTTAAGATTAAAAAGTCTTAAAAATGTAATTTTATGGATTTAATTAAGACTCATTAAAAAGTTTGTGGATTTAAGATCCCATTAAAAAGTTTTACAAATTGCTATTTCGTGGATTTAAGACTCGTTAAAAAATCTTACAAGGTTTAATGTTGTAGATTGAAGAAACACATTAAAATTTCTTGCAATTTTTAATTTTGTAGATTTAAGACACCCGTTAAAAAGTTGTACAAGTTTGAATGTTTTGGATTTAAAACCCTCATTAAAATGTTTTACAAGGTTTAATTTTGTGGATAGAAGACCTGCTCTTTTTGGTTTAAATTACAACTTTAAAGTTCAACGACGTTTATTTACATTTTTAATACCCGACTATTGCTTCCATATGGGAAAGATTTTAAATAGTCAAAATGTTTTAAAAATTAAATGGAAAAAAATACTTTGAGAATAGATAAAAATGTCGTTAATTCTCTCAGTCGTGACGTCATTAGGGACAGACAAACTGTCAGCAATGCATGTTGGTATATAATAGGTTCATCCTAATAGATTAATTTATAGAACAAACAAACAAAAACATTATTACATTATGGCATATTTAGTGGCATATTTTGACGCACAGTCTCAACGGCACTTGAGCAATGACAGCTCAGATTTGTTCCTTAAGTTCATCGATGCTATATAAATATACAATTTACGATTTCGAATGACACATGTAATAGAAGAAATGCTAAAGTATCAACAAAGTTACAAACAAAAGAAAATATATAGTTACTTATGGCAGACCCTGTACACAATCTACTAGAAGAATATCCATCCCAGGATGAGGAAAAATTAATTCTCTAAACAGAACAGTTTTGCACCACTTTTATGCCCCCTTACGAAGATTATAATTAACATATAATGATACTAAATGCTATGTCTACAATCATTGTTCCAATTTTGATCAAAATACATGACATGATTTTGATTCTAGAAAATGTCTAAAATTTAAGACTTAAATTTAAGGGATCTTAGGGGATACTTACTTATGGCGGACTCTGTACATACGGAAAAACAGACTGACAGACAGACGATGCGTGTTTGGGTCGGCGTAAAGTTGTGCTCTATGTATAACGCCGTTCCGTATGAACGAACAGGAAAAATAGACTATGATTGAGAGTTGAAAAGGCAGTCTGTCTGTAAACTGTTGGAGATCTGTCAGTGTGTACGTGTATTTGCGTATGTCTATATTCCTGTGTCTGTTAATGTGTTGTAAGAAGGAAAGACCTGGAATTGTTTCTGGGGATAGGGAAAACACGTTATTAAAGGGTGTGGGAGTAATATTCCCCTCCATCCTCTCCCCCCCCCCCAAACAACTCCTCTCTTTTTTAAGCTACCCCCAACCCTTCTCTCTTTCTCTTTCTTTTTCAGCCTCCTTCTCCTTTTCCTTCTCGTCTTTTTTATTCTTTCGAGGCATTCAAGGGAACGTGCCACCTACCGTGAATCTAATATCGCGAGACAAGAAGAAAAAAATGGCGAATTGGTTGAAACTAAACAAGGTGGAAGAGGGGAGAAAGGAAAAAGATCCCATTTTTATTCTGGCTTCAGGTGGCGTTAGGGTCCTGGAATTATTCTGGTACGGGCTGTAAATATAGGGGTGCTACGCTGTTCAAACACACCAAGGACGCCGTGTTCGTCTGCATTTCTTTTCATTTTTAACGCGTTTTTTTTACCAGTCTTTTCCCTCGCTTTTTTTCCAATCTTTTCCCGCGATTTTTTTTTTCATTTTGTTCTGACTGGCGTAAATAGAGCCGTAAAACTCCTGCAAACACAAGAGGAAAGAAAATATTTGAGTAACAAATGAAGACAATATAAGTTGACTTTAATTTGCAATTAATCTTCCCGTCGATGCTGTTGGGTATATATTTAACTTGATGCGTTCGTTTGGATAAAATGAAATATTATTGATTTAATCACATCATCATCGGAGTGACGACCAACAACGACAAAAAGAAAATGTCCGCCGTGTATAACGTTGATTCACGCGCCATTTCTCTTTGCACCCTCAGGGAAGGACGGGATTGTGCCCCCTGACAAAACGGCGCCAATACCTCACCCCCATTTTTCTTGTCCGTTAACTTTCTTCAGTATTCTGATTAAATTGTCATCGTTTGGATTCCGTCCAGAAAAAAGAAAAGTGTAGTAAAGCGTAAACATAATAATTGTTTTTTAACAGAATTGGAATTAGTATTTGAAAATTGTATTTAGAAAATTTATTTGTAAATTGTATTTAGAAAATAAATGAAAAATGGCATGCTTTACTGTGATTTCAATTTCTTTTCTTTAATCATACTTTGTCCATATACACCCCCCCCCCCCCAAAAAAAACACTCACAGCAACCAGCAGAAAGAGAGGGAACAACTGTAATACTAATACTGGTTAGAGTACACATCTATGCTTGCTGGGAGGTTAGCATAATATTCGTAAAAAATAGCTACTATTAACTATTACTATTAGAGATTTTGTATCTGTTTGAAGCCGAACCCATACTATTACTTCTATTAATGTACTATTGTACTTCTATTGCAAATGAAGATTCAGTATCTGTGTCTGAAACGATACTATTACTTCTATTAATATACCATTGTACTTCTATTGCAAATGAAAATTCAGTATCTGTGTCTGAAACGATACTATAACTTCTATTAATATACCATTGTACTTCTATTGCAAATGAAGATTCAGTATCTGTGTCTGAAACGATTCTATTACTTCTATTAATATACCATTGTACTTCTATTGCAAATGAAGATTCAGTATCTGTGTCTGAAACGATTCTATTACTTCTATTAATATACCATTGTACTTCTATTGCAAATGAAGATTCAGTATCCGTGTCTGAAACGATTCTATTACTTCTATTAATATACCATTGTACTTCTATTGCAAATGAAGATTCAGTATCTATGTCTGAAACGATACTATTACTTCTATTAATATACCATTGTACTTCTATTACAAATGAAGATTCAGTATCTGTGTCTGAAACGATTCTATTACTTCTATTAATATACCATTGTACTTCTATTGCAAATGAAGATTCGGTATATGTTTGAAAGATACTATAAATGTCGAAAATTTAAGGCTTGAGCTTAAGGGGTCTTGAGAAGAAATTGGAATTCAGATAATCTTCATTAATTGGTGTCTAATGACTATGGATCAAATTTAATGCATATCTGAAATATTATGATTTTCAAATGGGAGGTTGTGACCATATTATGCCCACTCTAAAAAACCCTTTAAAATACTCCACAGAAACTGAAATTTGGGGAATATTTATTCATTGATATCTAATACCAATTGTTAAAATTTTAAAAGAATCGGGGGTATCTTAATTTTCAAGAAGGGTTTCCACCCCCTCTTTTGCTCTTTGTATAAAACTCAATTAAACTAAATATAGTCCACACTACCCATCCTTACACCTAGCAGCTGTGTTTCAAACTTCCTAATGATCTGTTAGTTAGTTAGTTATTTAGTTAGTTTAGGAGCGAATCCAATACATAGAAATATATAAACGTATACACAAACCTAACTTTATAGAAATAGAGATGCGAATTAATTTTTCCTATATACTTTAATAGCACAAAATGGTGCTTCTGCACATATGTAATATTTTTGCTTTTAATTCAAAAGAGTGACTTAAAATGGGGGAGATAATTCAAACTTTTTTATCAAATCTTATTTCTCCAAAAATTCATGTAAACGGTATAGACATAAAAAAAACTTTTTTTTAATTAGAGGTATGGGCAAATCAATAGATGTTTTGCAAACACACAGACTTATTTCAGGTTCAGAGACCTGCGTCTGTGGCGATGAGATGAAACTTATCACAGACACGGTTAGAAGCGATGGATTTGTGTGACAATGTCCAAGCTATACTTGTAGAACGAATGTGCCCATTAAGCGAGGGGGTATTGTTTTAACTCGAAAATGCCAGTCAAGGAAACATTAACATTTACTTAATTGGGAGCTCGTGGCAGAGCAACGTACGATACAATAAAAACGGAATGACGGATAATATATGATTTTACAATCGTAGATTGACGAATAACCATAAAGAAATTTGATTTGAGAAAAAAAAATTGAATTATCTCCCCCTTTCACGTCACTCTTTAAATTAAAGACGAAAATATATCATATGTACACAATGCTGCAGAAGCACCTACAAAATGTATACTAAAATATACTTTAGTTCTGCGATTGAGTAATGTTTTGAAAACAAAATTGTCTTAATTGTTTTACTAAGCCGTAATTTATAATTAACTAAATAAGACACCAATCTCCCTCTCTCTCTCTCTCTCTCTCTCTCTTATAAAGCTGGTGCAAAACTGTTTTTCAGGGAATTAATTTTACCCGTCCTAGGACGGTTCTTTTTCATCATCATCATCATTTCATTTGGATGTTTTTAGTTGGATTTTTTTTTTTTGAAAATGAAGGCAATAATTCCCTTGACTTTAGACATTCAAGCTGTACCTTAACACTTTCGCCGTTCCTAACAAGGCTAGCCTTTTATAGAATTGGAAAATAAATTGTCTCTTCAATCTGTTTAAGCCATTTATGGTGGCTTTTCCTTATTGTTCCAACTACAACGGGCATCACCTTTACTTCTTTACATTTTCATAGTCTAACCAATTCCCATTTTAGATCTTAATATTTTTTTCATATTCTTTCTCCTGCACTCTAGTAATTATTATTATTATTATTATTATTGTTAAAGAATAAGAATAAGAATAATAAGAATAAGAAGAAGAAGAAAAAGAAGAAAGATATGTATATTGCTTCCTTGAGCCGAATATTTATACAGGTTAGCCTAAAAGTTCCGCTACTAACTTAAAAAATGAATTACGTTCTTCCTAAAAAAGTATTAAATTTTCATTCTTTTAGATTGTACTAGCCAAATAACAAACGCCAATGAAACGTCATGATAAAATGTTATGCTGAAAATATGAAGTCTATTTTCTTCATTTCGAAAGACACTCGGCTCATTTTGGTATAATGGTAGTGTTCTCTTATGGGCCGGAAGTCGAGTCACACCAAAGACTCAATACATGGCACTTGATGCCACCTTGCTAAAAACTCAACATTATACAGTGAGGATCAATAATAACTGGAGCCACCCAGAGAAAAGGATGGCGTTCTCCCCTACATCTCGGTGTAGTAGTCAATGCATAAGGAGCTTCCGGGTCGCCCTCTACTACGCTCGGTCTATTAATTTCATTATAAGGGTCCCAACTGCTCACGAAACAGTTTTCGAATCTCAGCTTGAAACATTCGCGACATATAGCCACATTGAAGACCCGTAATACGGTGAAAAATGTTTTTTAATGACACATATATATATATATATATATATATATATATATATATATATATATATATATATATATATATATATATACCAGTCTAGATTGGCACTGTAAGTGTAATATTAACACAGCATGACGTCGCTAGCTATAAATACATCGTTCCTTTCATTAAGTAGAACGCTCTTATGACGTCAAGAGAGAGAGAACCAAATATGATCTGAGGTTAAGATCGGATTCTAACTCTGCCTGATGAGATCTCAGTTAATAGTAACTGTTGATCGATAACATCGAAATGCCAGTGTCGTAGATTTTGTACATGTCTGTGTAAATAAAATTATCATATATAAAGCTCTATTTTGATATTGAGCACTTCTTATAAACCCGGTTAAAATTCTCTGGATTACCACCTGTGGATATTTTTTATCTGGATTATCACCATTATATATATATATATATATATATATATATATATATATATATATATATATATATATATATGATGGACTCTCCCGTCGATTTCGACATATGAGTGCCCCACCAGGGGCTGCCCGCACGTGAATTTGTAATTGCAAGGGTTGCGCAATCCACAACAACCGCTCTCCTGAGTCGGCATTGCTTGATTCCAATGGCAAGTAGTAATACAAGACGACTGGAAACAATGCCGAGATAAGCAGAGAGCACATACAGCACCTGGTATTTCCAAATGGTCACCCATTTAGTACTGGCCAGGTTCGACGCCGCTTAACTTCGGTGATTATATATATATATATATATATATATATATATATATATATATATATATATATATGTGTGTGTGTGTGTGTGTGTGTGTGTGTGTGTGTGAAATAAGCTGATGGCAAGCTACTCAGGAATGTTTGTGTTTCACTCAGTAACAGATCATAAAGGTGAATGCTATAATATTTTCTTTCATTTAATAAGTAAATAATGTTCAGATTAACTACGCCTCTTCCTCCCATCAGCCAATTTATTTTTTCGGTGTGTTTTTCACTAAGTGTTTAGACTCACCTTTTTTATTTATTTAAGTAGGTTACGGTTTTCATATTTTATAATTATATAGATGGCTATCCCAAGGTGAAATTTGATCTCTGTCTACAATTAATAGCTATATCGTTTTGTTTTTTTTTCGATTTCGCAATTTTTTTTTACATTTTTTTAACTTATAAATTTCCATTTTTTTCCACTAAGACATAATCTACAAACTTTGATCTGTATTAAGTTTTTTTTTATATTTCACTGAACTGCTGGAGAATTTCTATTTTTGAGTTCCTCAAAATGATTTGAGAGTCGCGAATGATATGTATATTTTTTTTTTGTTATAACGAAGTAGTTTAAGTTTTGAATAGCATTTTCTTTGGTCAGTGAGGCCAGATTTTTAAACAGCGTTTTCTTTCATCTGTGACGCTTATGTTTTAAATACTCATCAAATTGTTTAGTTTATCTTTTTGACGAGTCTTCAACAGTTAAATATTCTACACTTTTACCAATTATTTATTTGATTTGCTTGAGATTGAGTTTAGTTAAAGCATTCTAAAAAGGAAATATTCTAACTATTGATACGAACAGTTTTTTTTTTTTTTTTTTTTTACATAGTTCACCCCAAACAAGGCAGGCCGCCACTGTAGACGTAAGGGGCTACTGAGAAAAAAGAAAAGGGGAGAAGGTTGACGGGGGGGGGGTCAACCTAAATTTGGATCTGTGCAGCGAGATGTCTGTTTACATTAGTTTTAAATTTCTGCATGTCAGTACTGTCGGGGAAACAGGGGCAGGGAGGGAGTTCCAGAGGCCAGCATCACGAGGAAAGAAGCTATTTGAGTAGAAGGCTCTCCGGCATCTGGGGACCTCCACAGTGAATGAATGGGATTTAGTTGATTGTCGAGTTGGTCTAGTGAATTCTCGCCGAGGGGGCACAAGAGTAGCCAATTCATGTCTTTTGTAGAAGTGGCCCGCCAACAAATTATCCCCAAACAAAAACTGAAAAAAAAATGGTATTTGTATTTTTTTTTAAAAGTGTTATTGCTTACATAAAATAATGGAATCCATTTATATCATTGAGTATTTGCAGAGAAAAATGGTTCCACTTATATTTATGCTACAAAAAAACAAACAGTTATTTTTTCTTTTAAAATTACGTACGATATATTCTGTGCAAAAAAAATAAAATAATGGTGCTGTTTCGGATAACGTATCCAAAGATACGTAGTTCCGACTACGAACGGAGAAAGACGTTCCGAAGCATACAAATATAAAAGACGCTATTTTTTTAGGACCAGACGACTTTAATAAAATAAAAAAATTGTTTAAATAACACTAGAAACATTGTTGTTCTTATTTACTTATAGATAAGATGTTATCTACGGACACGTGTTTCCCCGTTACTGCTGCTCATCGGCGTGGCTAACTATGACAGGTTTCGAACCTGCGATCACTTGGACTGTGGCCGAATGCGCTAACCGTTACGTTACGAAACCCGCCTGAAGTTACGTAATAATTTATCGTTTATAAAGTTATTTTTTTGTAGTAATTGTTTATTAGCGATAATTCTACTACTGGTACATTTGCTCACCTAAAGCATTACGGAGTTGCCTCCCTTTCCATACGCATCATTTTTAAATTGTGGATACCCTTTTAAGCGATTAGAAAGATCAATTTTTAGTTTTGGTGCGTATACTTTTTTGGGATACTTAGAGGCTAGGGTTAAGGTAACTGTTTCGGAAAATGTATCCAAGAAAATGTCAGTACTTACGTTATCAAGTGACTGTTTTCTTTTTTTTTTACTTCTGGAAAAAAAATTTTGGTAGAGGTATTTTGAATACAAGAAATTTACTTTGTGTTTCTTTGTCGAAATCAGTGGAAAACGCATCTAAACTTAACAATAGAAGCACAAGAAACCAAACATTTACACGCAGCAAAACTAACAATATCTTTTACTTGCTTAAGAATGTCGTCTGCTATCTACAATTTAAAAATGAACAGTTGTAGAAGTCGGAAATTGGTCACTTTATTTCTTTAAAGTCGTCTGATCCTTTTTTTAAATTGCATAATATAGATTCTATACTTCGGTAACATTCGAAACATCATAACTTGATTCCTCTTACTCTGTTCGTAATCGGAACTGCTACGTCACACCTGAAAATCTTTGAATACGTTATCCGAAACTGTCACATAAAAAACTTCTTAGTTTTTTTATCTACACTATTTAATTATCACCTTTTAAGTAGACGATTTTATTTTTAGCAAATGACTCAATTAAAAAGTAGTCATGTGATCATTTTCCCCTGCGTTCTAAAATGGCGGATTTACAACAAAGATGACGTTAAAAGACGATGAAGATTTGGATTTCAGTAAGTTTTTCATTTGATTATTCGTAATTCATTTTAACACTGTATTAAAACTTTAAAAGTATTTTACCAATTACTCGTCCTGACTTATTAACTGTATTTCGTAATAAAAGCAAGTATTTTCAAATAGAATTAACGCCAGGTAATTTCAAATATTAACAATGTAACCAAAAATGTATGCATTATCGGATTTCAGTACAATATTTAGTATGTTGTTTAATCTTGTGTTGGTAATGTTCAAGATTCGTTGCTGAAATTTAGAAGACGGTGACAATGCAGACAATGTCCCTTCTGATTATCTTTCTCTCAGATAACGTGAAGTCACAGTGAAACTCAATGAATTTTTAATGTAATTCATTATAAACTTTTCTTAAGAAAAAAATGAATTTCCGATTTATTTGAATATTTGCAAAAAAAAAAAAAAAAAAAAAAAAAGGTACTTCTGCCGTTTACAGACGGTGCTGAAATAATAACGTTATTATTTTAAAATCCATTCTTAACATGGGGAGAGGGCTTTGTTAACTATTCTGTGCTTTCACCCAACAATTTTTAATAAATAAAAGATACCGTAAAATTAAATTAAAAACGTTTGATTTTCTTATGTGAATTATAATGGGGAACACTTTCTGCCGTGTGACCGTCTTTCCGTCTGCGAAGCAGCAACCGGAATTGAATTTCATCAACGAAACATGAATATAGCCCTTTTATTTACTTTGATTATCTGTAAATATTTAAAAAAATAAAATTTGACATTTTCATCACATTCAGTCCTTCTCTCTCAAGACAAATTATTTTGACGAAACTCGCACAGAAAATACGTCCCAATTGTTTTCAATTACAAAATAATAAATTTCCGAAATCATCCCACATTAAAAATTCAAACAAACTAATGAATTTAGGAAAACTCGTCACAGGAAAATTCGTAAACGGTAAATTCGTAAACGGAAAATTCGTAAATGGAAAATTCGTAACCCGAAAATTCGTCACTTTTGGGAAAGTAGGAAAATTCGGCAATTATCGAATAAATATCGATTGAAAATAGATTTTAGAACCGTTTTTACAGGAGATATACTTGTACATACGAGGCTACCCACCTCACCAGTGGAGAACATTTTTTCATATTATTTTTTTGGTACTTGTGCAGTTTACGAACCGGGCTATTTTTTAGATAAGATTTTCAAGTTAAATTAAATTTTTACTTCAAAATCACTGTGAGAAAAAGTGGTTAATCCATCGTTTCACAACTAAAATGGCAGACAATGAATTGGCTGTATTTTTCTGATTTTTTTTGTTCCGACCATACAACGATTTATTTGAAAGAAGAATTTCTTTTTTAAGTATTAAATAAAGTTGTTAATTAAAACAAGTTTTAGGCAAGATGAAATAAAAACACTGAATTAGTTAGAAAACAATTTTGCTTTTTTAAATACATGGAAATTTTCTAAGAATTTAAAGCCAGTTACTCGATAGTTTATAAATTCCTTTCAAGTTTTGCACACACACGAAGTAATTGATGTTTTGTCAATTAAAATGGCTGACTTGTTTACGAATAAATCTAAATGAATTATGATGAATTTCATCTCGTAACTTAATTACGAACCAGGCTTGAAATAATAACATTATTTAGACAACGATTTTTTACATGAGGAGAATGGGGGGGGGTGCTTTGTTAACTATTCTGTACTTTCACGTAACGATTTAATAAACGAAAGATATCGTAAAAATTGAATTTAACTTGAAAATTTTATGTAAAAAATAACCCGATTCAAACCTTAAATTTCGTAACGTAATTACGAACTGGGTTGAAATAACATTATTTAGAAAGCCATTCTTAACATGGAGTGAGGGGGGGGTTAACTATTCTGTACTTTTACCTAACAATTTAATAAACAAAAGATATCGTAAAAATTTAATTTAACTTGAAAATCTTATCTAAAAAATAGCCCGGTTAGTAAACTGCACAAGTACCAAAAAAATAATATGAAAAAATGTTCTCCACTGGGGAGGTGGGTAGCCTCGTATTTACAAGTATATCTCCTGTAAAAACGGTTCTAAAATCTATTTTCAATCGATATTTATTCGATAATTGCCGAATTTTCCTACTTGGCCAAAAGTGACGAATTTTCCGTTTACGAATTTTCCGTTTACGAATTTACCGTTTACGAATTTTCCTGTGACGAGTTTTCCGGGCACCAAACTAATTTAGTGCGCTGGACGTACAGCATAGTTAACAAAGCCCATTCGTTAAGAATAGGTTTTTAAAAAATAATAACGGTATTATTTAGAAGTGACTTCTATAAGATACAAAGCAAACCAGAAGACTAAACGATTCAAAGTCAGCAGCAAACGGTGTTCGGTCAGATTTAGTTCCTGATATTAAACTTCATCCGTTATATAACTTCCGGAGAAAGTTTCAGTTTCCCAACTTTATTAATTAATTTATTGTTATGTGAAAGTACAGAATAGTTAACATGTAAGTAGTTATTGTTGTAAAAGAAATTATTTAAAATAAAAAAAAAACGACATTTTATTGTATTTTCTTTTTATTTAGAAAGCCATTTTTTAAAATGGGAAGGGGACTTTGTTAACTATTCTGTACGTTCACCTAATAAATTGATAAATAAAAATTAGTACAAAACTGAGCAAACCAGAAGAGTTAGCGACCCAAAACAGGAAATCTTAGGTTAGGGTAAAAAAAAACAGAGCTCGGTTCATATTCTGTAAAAGTACCCCCACACACACCGAACCCACTTACCTGAATGTATTTTTCTTCATGAAGATTTAAATCTGCTTAGGTAAGGGTCGGTTTAGTTTGGTTCGTATTTTGTAGAAGTACCATTTTTAAAAACCCTTTCTTAACATGAAAAAAGAGGTGAAAAAAACAAATATACAAATAACTTTTACCAAACGCAAGAATATTTACTCTTCTATCTACCTATAAAGATATCCAAAAGTTTACGTTAAAGTCGGAACTTGATCTTTCTGATTGATTGCAAAATAGTCGTCTAGCAAGTAACAGACGTCTTTTTTTTATTTGTATATTTCGGTAAAATTCGGAACAGCCTTTTGACTAAGATGAAAGTATAGTATCTGTTCCGATAGATACTACACCCTATAGACCGGTATCGTCTTGGCCTTCGGGCTTTGATTTCACCGGTCTATGGGTTTGTCCTGTGCAGTTCTAGGAGGTCCACTCCCAGGCTTTGCCTTCTCACCCTTTGAGAAGGGGTAGTTTATTGCTAATCGCCTGAGGCGCCCTTACTGGGGGATGCCCAGGAATTTTTTGTAGGCCAGAGTGCTATCCCTTTTCGAGGACGCTGGCTTTTCAAATCCCATTTTCCCGATCTTGTGTCACATCTTACCGCTGTGGGAAGAAGATAAATACCTTCGGAACAGCTTCCGTCACGACTGCAAATCTATGGATACTTATTCCTAAAAAGTACCCATTATAAACCTGCATTAAACTATAGTAATTTTATAGAATCACCCCGTCTCCAATCGGGTGGTTTTATGGAGTTTTCGAGTTCTTTGATAACGATTTTTGGCATTGAACCTCCAAGCCTGAGCAAGGTTCTAAAAAAAAAAAAAAAATTTTAAATACCAAATTATATTTACCAACTCCAGATCGTGATTTATTAACTGATATTGATTTCTACCAAAAATCCTTTTAATATGTTTAAATGTCCTTAATACATTTGCCAATTTCGATTCCTGTTTTATACAATCCACTCGAATCTTCTAAGCGAAAAGGAATTTCAATTATGTGGAATTATTTTAATTGTTAATATAAATTATTGCAATTTCTAATTCACTGCCAAGTGGGAAGTTATTGTAAAAAAAAAAAAAAGTAAAAAAATTATCTAAAAAGATCTACAAATAAATTAATTAAAATCGAGATAGTCTTTAATTAGACTAAGGCGATATAAATATTTCGATAATTACAGACTACTTTAGTTGCCATTACGAATGAAAATCGACGCCATGTTTTCTTGAAAAATCACTTTGGAAATTCGAAATCCTTTTTACTCTTTCGTCATTGAACCTGTCGACACGCACAGATATCTATTATACTAAATGTGAGTTAATCAATGTTTGCTTTCCCTAAGGCCTTTTTGGTGCTTGTGCAGAATAGGCATCTGATTATTTCAGTACTTACGGAGATTTACGAGTAGTAAAGTACATAGCTACCCGAACCCTCGGCGAGCAGAAAAACCTTAGGCGATGGTTTACAATAGTTAACAGAAAAAATACAAGTTACTTTTCAACCTACCTGAATAAAAATGTTTGTGTTTTTACATTATTTTAAAGCGTCGTTTTAGTCCAATCAGAAAGTACTGTCAAATATGTTACGTTCGAACAAAAACAAAATGGCTAACCTGTTAGCTATTTTTTTTTCCTTCGAACGTAACATATTTGACAGTACTTTCTGATTGGACTAAAACAACGCTCGAAAATTATACAAAAATACAGGTAATAAAAATATACAATTGGATTGAACAGTAAATTTTCGCCTGATTGGCGAGTTATTAGCTGTAATTTTTAATTTTCGAGCGATTATTGAGGCTTCTGTCAGCCATTTTAAAACCTTATTACAGCCGTTCTCTTAAGTGTTCATTTTTTTCGGGAATCTTTAACAATAGCCCTACAACTCGCGAGTCGGGTTGAAAAAAAGTTGTAGAACGTAGTCAAAAAAATGAACATGCAACAAATAAATGCGATGTACGTAGAGACTGGAGATTTTCCTAGTTATCTATTCCATTTGTTTGTATGTTTACGTAGGATAAATGGCTTTTTATTAGACATGAAAAAAAAAAAAATTTCGCCAACAAAATGTTTACTTAATAAAGATGGCGTCAATAGTTGTCACGTGGTGTGTGTTTTTTTTTACCGGGAGTCATAATCAAAGCGGCGTTTTTTTTTCTTTTTGTTCTTTTGCTTTACTGAAATATGAAAAATTGGGGTTCGGTTTAGATTTAGGTTTAGGGTAAGGTTAGGGTATGGAATTTTTTACAGAAACAACAGGAGAAAAAAAAACATTACGGTGTGACGAATGAAAATAAGGTATTTTTTTACTATCCATTCCCAGCGCAGTTTACCACTTAAAAAAGTTCAAATCCTACTTTTTTTGTGCAAATACATTTAAACAGCCTAAAAAAAACATCCACAAAGAAGGAATTAAATTTTTTTTTTAATATTTAAGATTTTAGCGTGGGGGATCACTTTCCTTTATAAACGTAACGTAAAATGACCACCCATTTCCTGGCCACTTAACATTAAACGAGACATGTAACCGACTTGAGTTTCTAATTCGAGACTGGAGATTTTCCTTGTTAGCTATTCCATTTGTTTTTATTTTTACGTAGGATAAATGGTTTTTCATTAGACATGAAAAAAAAAATTCTGGGCATTGACATGGCGTCGACAGTCTTGTTTTGTTAGCCTCGTTTCGGGTTCTCGTTGTCAAGTGTGTGTGTTGTTTTTTTACCGGGACTCATAATCAAAGCGACGTTTGTTTTTTTTAACGATCAGGGCTGGAGTTAGGGTTAGGGCTGGAGTTAGGGTGGGTTTTTTTTATTAAATAAACACGTAGAAATTTAGCCAATTGAGTTTTGTTTTTGTTTTTTTAGGGGGGGGGAACTCAAGTCAAAGTTTGCCCACCCCCTCCAAAACAAACACGAAAATCGCTAAATTTGTACGTGTTATTATTAAAAACTCAAGTCGGTTACATGTCTCGTTTGACGCTAACTGGCCAGAAAATGGGTGCTCATTTTACGTTACATTTATAAAGGAAAGTGAACCCCCACTCTAAAATCTTAAATATTTAAAAAAAAATTTAATTCCTTCTTTGCGGATATTTTTTTAGGCTGTTTAAATGTATTTGCACAAAAAAAGTAGAATTTGAACTTTTTTAAGGGGTAAACTGCGCTGGGAATGGATAGTAAAAATTTACTGAAAATATGTAAATAAAAGCACACTGACATGTAAATCAAAAGAAAATTATTTTATTCCTTTTGCTTAAAATGTAGTTTTGTTTTGTTCTTCTGCTTGGCTGAAAAATGCAAAAATTGCGCTTTGACTATGAGTCCCAGTAAAAAAAACAAAAACAATCGAAACGAGAACGAGAAGCGGCCATTAATTTTTGTTTCACTTCACGTACGCTAAAACTATCAATTTATAAAAAATAGCACTTTTAACGGATCATAATCATTAATAACTGTCACAGTTAACTTGGAAATTTAGTTTTATCGACTACGGTAACTTTTATTTGTTGTATATTTGTTTTTTTTCAGCGTTTTCGTTGTAGGGCTATTCGTAAACATACCCATTTTTTCTATTCCGTCAATCCTTTTTGAAACCTCTCATAGTGCTGTTCGTCTAGTTGACAATCTCATTAACCTTTAGTCTCGAGTGGCTTTTCGCCGTTAAGTTGTGACTCGTTAGTATATAAAAAGAAATAGCACAAAATACATGCTAAAATATACTTTAGTTCTGGGATAAAATTATTTTTCAAAAAATTATTTTTAATTGTACCAATTATCCGTAATTTATAATTAGCTGAACAATTCACCCATCTGACTTTTAGCTATTTATGTATTTCTCTTGCCTCCTCTCACTCTATGTTGATTCAACCTCTCTCTAATATGTTTTAATGTCTCTGAGAATTTAGAGAACGAGTGACTCCTTTTGTTTCAACGTTATCATCCAATCTACATAGTGTTTGTGCTCACCACAAGCGCGTATGTAAATTAGATGCAACATAAGTCCCTTTAATTCTATATAAGAATCATGATTATAAAGATAATATAGAAGTACGGAGACTATTCATTAGTTATGCAATAAGAATGTCTTAGCAGTTTATGCATTTTCGAATGAAGTGTAATAGTGGTTATGACCCAACGGGTCACGTGTGCGTCTAGTATATGTGTGTAATATATATATATAATTGAATAATATTCATGTATCGACAAGTTTGTTTTTCTTTTCGTCTTTTGAAGACTCATCAGTATAGATTTTACAACTGGTCTACTTACCGATAGGTTCGAACTTACAACCCTGGGTTTTGTAATTTCAAAATGTATCTTATTGGTATTAAATCTCCACATAAAATGATATAAGAATACAATGACAATTTTTTTTTAATGTTTTTAGTTGTATCATTCGTCCTCATGGGTGACGATTGTTACCGTTGTTTTGGTTCTTGTTTAAAAATGGACACTGTTCCGGGAAATAGACCAAAAAGTTACAGGCGTGACGTAAGCATGCCGTATCGAAAACAAATTCTACGAAAACGAACGAACTAGATGAAAGAAGGTACGCTGTTACGAATGTTTTCGAAGTCTCTCCTCCATGTTTAGAATGGCTTCTGAAACTTGTCTTTTCTTTAGAACCAGACGACTTCAATGATATAAAAATTGTAAATTAACACTAGAAACGACATTTTTACGCAATTAGAAAGAAAGAGCGAGCAATTTTTTTTCACCTCTTTTTTTTTTTTCGAAACCGACGACTTTAATGAAATAAAATTGTTAACTTACCTTTTTTAAACAGACGACTTATAACAAAAGAAAAAACATTTTTATTTTATTTTTTTTTAATACAAGAAATTTAGTTTCTTTTTACTGTTTGTTTGTTTGTTTTTTTACGGTCAGGGAATTATTTTTTTGGAGGAGGGGGGGGGGTTATGGTTAGGAATTAGGGTAAGGGTTAGTGCTGGAATTAGGGTTATGGATTTTTTTGTGTGTGGGAAGGAAATCCGAATTGTTTTTGTGTTTTTTTTTAATACAAGAAACTTTACTTTGTGTCTTTTTTTCTTCTGTAACAGTTGAAATTAGAAGGCATATTCACGAGATATTAGAATAAACGGAAGTAGGAAGTAGAGATTTAGCTTAAGATTGTTTTTTTTTGTTGTTGTTTTTTCTGCAACCGGGTACAAGTCAGAAATTTGTTCTAACATATTTTCGAAAGATTTTTTTTTTTTTTCCAAATGCAACCTTCTACTGATTTTAACATCTCATGTAGTTTTGCCAGATTCATTTAAGAAGCACGAGGAACGAAAAATTAGTACATGTATATGAGGTGCGAACGTTTCCAATCTTACTAAGTTCGCGCTACCGTCGTATAGTAACTAATTAAACTTGCCATGAAAATAAAAAAGAAATTGTTTGTACGGGGGGTGGAGGTATTCGGGAACATTCGGAACGGCATACCTTGTTTCGTCTTGTTCCGTTCGTTTTCGTAGCATTCGTTGTACATACGTCATGCTTACGTGACGCCTGTAAATTGTTGGTCGTATTTCCCGATTTGTGCTTCTTGCATTATTCAGACTACCGTTTTATGTTTTTCTCACAACGTTTCGGCCGATATAACCTCCAACTTACTTCAGGTGCATATTGTCGAACTCTGGAATCTATACGGAATTTCGTACTGAATCCTTTATTTAATCCACGTGGGTAAATTGTAAAAACTAGAATCAATTTAACCGCGATGACAGCAGCTGTTCAATCTCTTGAAGAACTAACTCTATTCTGAAAAAAAAAAATTGACTAATAAAAAAAACAAACGAATTGCAACAAATGTAAACAGTTTAAGGTAAAAAAAAATAGCCCTACAAAAAAATAAAATTTAAAAAACAAAATGGCTTTAAAAATACTTTTTTAAAAAAGTAGCCCTCAAAATTAATTTTTTTAAAATCCATTCTTAACACGGATGAGTTTAATCAAACCTAACTTTAAGTCGGTGGAAAAATTAAAAGTTGTTTCATTTTATGACTACTAATTGACTGTTTGGCGACGGTTCTGTTTTGTAAATCGTTATCGGTAACATTTGGGGCGATGTGGGTCCCCTTCTATAAAAGTAAAGGTTTTGCTGTAATTATTAAAATTAAAGGTTTTGCTGTAATTATTAAAATTAAAGGTTTTGCTGTAATTATTAAAATTAAAGGTTTTGCTGTTATCACTGAGAAAATGTGGAGATTTGCTTTATTTAATCTATATGATGTCTTAAACATTTTTATCATCTTACATATACGGATGAAGAGAAGGGGAGGATATTATTTGGAATGAAGCGGGAGAAAACAAGTGATAAACATTTTTGCTTTTTCATTTAATAAAGATGTATTTGAAGAATTCAAAAATTTAAAGGTTAATGCTAAAGTTGTACTTGATAACATTTTTAAAGAATGTTAATTACCTTGTTTTTAATTGCGCTCATTTTGTACGGAAGATCAAAACTGAAATGTTTTAATGTTATCCGTTTACTAAAAATTGGGGGAAGGGTACTTGTGCAGAATAGAAATCAAAGAATTTAACGGAATTTCCCGAGTTTTGACGAAAAATTCCGGACTTAGCCGAGATATGCAGACGATAAACACAACCTATTAACAGTTTACTTTCCTAAAACAAACAAAAAAAGGTTCTGTTCGCGGAGTGTTCAAGGAGATACATATGTCAAGACTTGGGAATCCCCGTAAGTACTAAAATTTAATTGGATATATATTCTGTACAAGCTCATTTGTATTTTTTTTGGGGGGAGGAAGGCTGTGTTAACTTCACGTTGTATTCATATTATAAAAAGAACATATATATATATATATATATATATATATATATATATATATATAGTAAATGGGCCTGGTCTCAAAAATATAATTAAGAACATTTTTTTTTCTCGTGACCTCCCTCTTAATGATAATAATAAAAAATGGTGGGAATTCTTTTTAAAAAATCCGTTACTTAAGGCCATTGATTCCGAAGAGCGTGGAATGCATGCTCGACAATGGTTGAGGACAATTACAGTAATTTGAAAATTATTCAATATTTGGTAAGGGAGTGGCCTTTCCAGTGCGTAGGTATGGTTAGTAGGTATGCAAAGCATGGTTTGTTCACGTGTCAAGGCCGTCGACCACCGCGCACCACTTCTCATTTTCTAGGACTCTAAGGGGAGCTTTTGTAAAATGAATCCTGCCCAAAATACTCACGTCACCCTCCGTCCCTCCCCCCCCCAAAAAAACTGACAAAATGCCGGTTGTAGTAAAAAAAAAAAATTTAAAATTTAAAAAAATTCTTTTTTCTATTACTTACTAAAAAGACACTTGCCGAAAGTTACAAGTACTTCCACGGAATGTGTTCCTGCGAACTTACTGCACTTGTACCCCTCTAACCGTAAATACCTCCAACCAACCCGAGTAGCAGCATAATCCCACCCCTTCACCGTAGAGATCCCAAGACGCTGAAAAACTTTCTATTCAAATAGCTTTTTTTCCTTTAACCGCTTGCCTATGGAATTCGCTCTCCGACTGTACCAACATATGTAAATGTAATGTGAACAAGCATCTTGCTGCAAAACTCTTCACTTAGGCTGCCCCTATAACTCTGGCCCCTAATCACAGTAACCCCTTACGTCTCAGTGAAAGCATGCTTTATTTGGGGTGAAATAAAAAAAATTTTAAATATTAAAATAAATTAATAAAAAAGAATCGACTACATTAATGTCATTGAATATTTGCATAAAAAAGATCGTTTCCCTTATATTTCTGTCTCCACATAAACTAACCCAGATAGCTGTCTACCATTCCACGATGCGTTCCATAGTGGCGTTTTTACTGCATTTTGCACAGCATAACTCTGACCTACTCCCTAAAACTTACACGACGCATGTATAGACAGGATTCACACAGGTAGGGTATGGTTGTTTGCGCGCACTGCGCATGACTATTTTTCTTTTCGTAAAACTCATTTTTTTCCATAAGTGGAAATACTCTTCTGCTAAAGGCCTGAACATTTTTGTATAGATGTCTATCGGCCAGGTATAGGCTCCGAAAGTAATAAACAAAATGTCATCACATTTGGCATGAAGCATCCTTTAGATGTCATAGGAGTCAAACGGTTTCGACTCCTCCTACTACTGCTGATTATTTTAATAAAATTCCATCAGATTTGGCACGTATAGCTCTCGCCATAAAGGGTGTGTCAAAAGAGCGTCAATAATATAATACTAATGTTACTGCTGTTTCTATTACTATTGATGATGATGATGATGATGAGAAAAAGATCTTCATCGATCTTGACGTAGAGACCCAGAAGCTAAATCACAAAATGGGAGTAACTGTGGATAACGGTACGGACTGACGACCCGACTGTGCCAAGTTCGAATCCAGTCAGTTCCATGGTACCATTTTTGCTTAGGGATATTGGCAACCATTACGTGGTCCCTCCAGTAAGAATGGCAACAAAGTTATATGATGCTGATTCATGCGAATATACTATACTATACAAAAGTGAGTAAACAATGTGTGCGCCAACTGCGCATGACTGGCGAAGCTTTTTTTTTTGTTTTTTTTTTTAAACACATTTTTCCATTTAGTGGCGGGGCTCTTCAACAAAAGATCTCTCAAATGAAAACTAGGTAGGACTTTAGACACTGGCTTGACTGTATGATTTGCCGGGTTAGACCCCCCCCCCCCATGAACTCTAGCCTTTCAGATTTCTTTTGGGGCCCTGTATAAAATTACGCAAGAAAGGCAAATAAAGGGATTAATTTGAACAGTGTGTATTCAGACTATTCGGCTGCGTATAAACAATAACATAAGTATTAGTAAACGTTTTAAAATTTTAGAAGCAATTTATATGCAACTAGTGGCGACCCGTGTCCCAGTGTTGCCCGGGAAAATGTGTTTATGTAATTAAGAATCATAAAGTACAAGTAATTTAAAAACAAATAAAATGAAGGCGTGTGTCTATTACGTCGTCGAGCATTGAAGCTAATGAGGAAGCGTGGAAAATAATTGACAGCCGTAAAACGAAAAAGTCTTATAAAAAAATAGCACACGGTGATTAGGGTTGCAGAAAGAAGACTTCTTAGTGAGAGAGGGTTATTTATTTATTTTTTTTATCACCCCCCCCCCCCCAAAAAAAGGCATATTGCCACTGAGACGTAAGAATCTACTGTGATTAGAGGGGCATCCTAAGTAGTGGAATTGTGTAGTAAGATACTGTTAGGGCAACCTAACAAAACAGAATAGTTATTTCCCATTGAATAATAAATAGTTATCGCCTGTGGATAAAAGAAGTCGTCTGCCATGACAGTTGATAAGTAAACAGAACGGCCATCACGATCAGACATAAGCATTTCGCGTTCAGCGGTTTCTACATTTCATTTAATCGGTGTTTTTGTTAAATAAATTTGTTAAATGTTCTATTTCGTCCTTTCTTCATTTGTGAGTTGTTATTTAAACCGATAACAACGTGTAAACATCGGATGTAACATATATTTATTCACATTATCCATAAATTTGTGCATGTTGGCACAGTCGAGGGAGCAGGGAGAGAATTCCAAAAAGCAGTTAGTCCCGGAAAAGGAAGCTTAGAGTAGAAAGTTTTCCGGAATCTTGGAACCTCTACGGTGAAGGGGCGGGATTTTGCTTCCAGTCTGGTTGATCGGGCGTATTTAAGTTGAGTGCGCAGAAATACAGTAAATTTATCGTAGCACCAGGAACTTCCACAACATGTGCTACGATAAATTTACTGTTGCACCCCTGTGCTTGTTTTATGAGTCTTTTAAAGCAAGTACAGCATTGCGGCAATGGGGCCTATTAGACTAGAGATTCTTTTTTGCACTTTGTCCAAGAGGTAGAGACTAGGGGTTGGAGCACCAGCACAGATGTGGCAACAATACTCCATGCATCCCCTACTACTACATTAGTAATCAAAGCGAAACTGTTGCTCGGATTTAATATAAAGTCAAAATTCGAGTGGAATTTGAGGGGGGAGTCAGAAGATGAACAATATGATCTCTATATTACTTATTAAACAGTTTTATTATGTAGTTTTTGTTTATGAAACGAATCCAGTCAATGAAATAGGGGATACTTTCGCATTAAATTCCTCCTTACTTCCCTTTCTATCCCCTTCTGATACGCACTTTCTTATTGAATACCTATTCACTACCAAAATACTGCCACGCACCAATCATCTCTAAACAATCCCAACATCGCCGAAACCCACCCTAACACTATCCCTTATTTTGCCAACCTCGCCTTTGGTCTTTCTTTCTCTTAAGATTAAAATAATATTGCCTTGACAAAATTAGGTTTGGTTTTCGCTGTCTGAAAGTATTTTGCTTCATTATAAAATGAAGAAAATACGTTCAGACTGTTTTTTTGTGTTGTTGTTTTTGGCTTTTTCGTGTTTTAGCTTTTAGGGTCTTTTTTGTGTTTTAAGCAATGAAAATAATCAACACAATGTTTTTTCTATTACAAATTGTTCACTGCAATCTGACATATGCCGTTAAACGGACAAGGGGAATTTCTATCCAGTTTTCTGGCTATAAGTGTAGTATCTATTCGATCTCGGGTGGTCATTCTCCAAAGCATTATCTCTTCCTTTCAGGGGATGGTTTGTTGTAGTCGCCTGAAGCTCCACGATTCGTTAGATAGTGCCGACGGGACTATACATGTACTTTTGTTTCTATTTTTAAGTTTTGAAGAGCTTGATTTTGTTTACATTAAAAAGCGAACTTGTGTCTTATATGGCTCCGTTTTGAAGGAAAGTAAATGGGGACGATACATCAAAAGGTCAGGCGTGACGTTGCGTCTTATAAGTATGTGTCACGGAACCGATATCTTCGTTGAGGATGTCACGTCACACAAGACTAAAAATAAACACTTGTTTGTTTGTTTTCACAAATGAAGACTAAAAACAAAAAGGGTTTACTTTGCTTATATTTATTGCTTATGCATGTCGACATTACCTTACTCCCACATTCATCTGTTTATGTATTATGGGTACCCCGCCGGACCCCACCGGGGGTGGGGGCAAACACAGGACGTCGTCCCCGTTTCAATGACGATATTTGCTTTCGATCAGATAACATATATCAAATGTTTTTACACGTATTCCTTTTTTAAAAGCAATTTTTAATTTTTCGTTTTAACTCGTAACTCACGATCTGTCAAAATAATACCTGAAGACCAAAAGCGCATTCATAATTGCATACCAATATTTACCTGTATTTTATTTTAACTTTCTTAAGCCCAGCTCTTTTGTCGCCATAATAGGTATTACGAATCATCATTATTATAATTACTATAACTCGCAATAATATGCTCCTTCCGGTCGCGTATGTTTGCAAATACATATGATATAAGTGTTGAGTTTGCTAACGAACAACTGATTTCGACTATTTCTTATTTACGCACGCTACCCGTTAAAAGGAGGAGTAATTCCTAGGAGTATGGTCTCATGGCCATAGAACAGATACTACACTACCTCCCTAAAGGAGAGGGAATTACTGGGGGGATGCTATAAGGACGAACTTATTTTACACTTTCCACCAAAGGAGGAGATAATGCCTGGGGCGTCTAATGAAAACACAACAGATACTTCACTACTCCACTGAATTGAACATTAAAAGATACATTAACAGAAATAACACTATAGTTTCGGCGTCAGACAGATACCAAATCTCTATTTAATAATATATAAGCATTATTACTTTCTCTAACTCCCCAAGAGTTTTGGTCCGGGGAATGTGTGGGAAAACATATATGAAATGTACACAGAAATAAGGGATAAGAAAGACACGTGTTCACAAAAGATATATATCAAAACAAGTGGCTTAAAAAGTTGAAAACAAGAATAGGTGTCCTAAAGAAAAGTTAATTTTCAAAACAATGGGGATTCAAGGCAATAAAGATTGTGGTGAATACAAAAGCGTCAGGTTGAGTTTTAAGTAGCGCCACTAAGGATGGAAAACACTTGTTTCAAGGAGGTGTTCATTCTAAACAAAGGAACTCAAATATAAAGAAGATAATATAAAAGAGGGGGGGGATCGGCTGAGCTAGTGAGGAAAGTTTAGTCGACAATTAAGTGCTATAAAATATTCACAGAACAGAAGAGTCGTAACTAAGATCTTCCTTACTCAAGTGAAGATCCATTAAACGTTCGCCTTTTATATTCAAGTCTCTGAAGTAGATTCCAAATAATAACATAATTTCACACAGACGCTTTTGATTGGCTTAAGAATACACATCTGCACTTAGCGCAGACATTCCGGTTGGATTACTGAGTCATCTGCG
This sequence comes from Sepiola atlantica, assembly GCA_963556195.1. NCBI lineage: Eukaryota > Metazoa > Mollusca > Cephalopoda > Sepiida > Sepiolidae > Sepiola > Sepiola atlantica. Next base: position 109,823,451 of record OY744518.1, read on the forward strand.
CACAAACAATTTTAGGCACTTTTATTTTATACCTCAAAGGGTTAACTTCCGCCGCGACAGGTTAATCTCATTACACAATTCCACACACCATTCGAGTACAATTAAACACAAGAGATCCAACATGATTCCATAATCTACGCCGGTATCTATTAGGCTAAATATGTCCACCCTTCGGTAATCTGAAGACTCGTCTTTACTCTTAATGTTTTAAAAAAACTTTCAAAACACGAATATTTTTATGTAAGTGTTGACCTTATTTTGTCATGATCAGCAAAATCGCCTCTTCGCCATAATTAACATGTTTGGGCGTAGCTCTAAAAGCCAAAACACGTTAAAACTCGTTTTCTTTCCGTGACAGATATTTCAAGGGTTCACTCATCTTCGATTATAAAACGATGCACTGGAATCCCCTCACCACACCCTCCACCCCAACCCCCGCCGCCTAAGGTGATGCTGCAAACTATGCCACATCCAGAGCAAATTAAAAACGAAGGCGAGCTAATTGAAAAATAAATAAATATGGCATCCAAATTAATTACTTTTTAAAATTTGCCCGGGAAAGATATAATTAGAATTTATTAAAAAAAAAGAACATTTTTAAAAACAAACATGTCGTTAGAACCTAGGTTCTATTTAATGATACGGTGTAGCGAAGGATTGGGAGGTCTCAAAGGTTGGAGCCACTCGAATATTTTACCTCATTAAGGCCCGAATGTGTTGACATTTTTTTTTTTTTTATTAATGGTCACAACTTATCAAGGCTAAAAAATCACTTAAGGATAAGTGTTTATGAGAGGGGTTGATTGACAGTAGAATGATGAATATTATGAGAGGATTGAAAATTTCCACATACCAACCGCTTAAAACAGCCTACCTCAAAAATCGCAGTTGTTCCCCCTTTGTCATAAACATCGCTTTTGTGAGGACAAAATAGGGGGTACTCTCCATGTGCCGTATAACAAAGTGGACACGAATAGTGGCGTGCCAGGGTCTGGTGATGCCCGACGCTAACTATTTGGTTGTATACCCCAAAGACCTGAGTATAAGTCTTAATACTAAGAAATATTATGAGAAAGGGGAAAGGTTTTAATATGATTGGATGTCACCCCTACCCTTGCTTACTGCAAGTCACTTGGCACGAATAGCGTAATGGAAAGCAACGCAGACAATGAAATTGGTTAAGCCAAGTTCAATTTGAGTCGGATCTGTTGTATTTTACTTATTTTGCAATAGAATTATATAAGCATCTCTTCCTGGGGTAATCAGTAACTCAAGATTAGTAACTTCTTGGCCTTTTGGCCAAGATCAAAGTATAGTATCTGTTCCGATGGATGCTACACCCTTATACTATTGTCTTGGTCTTCGGGGCTTGATTTACGACGGTCTGTGGGGTTGTCCTGTGCAGTTCAAGGAGGTCCACCCTCCCAGGCTTTACCTCCCCCCTTTGAGGAGGAGTAAGTTTATTGCCTACTGCCTGAGGTGCCCCTACCGGGGAATGCCGACGGGGCTGCCCAGGCAATTTTTAATGGCCAGAGTGCTCACCTTCTCGGGCGCTGGCTTTTCAAGTCCCACTTTCCTGACCCGACCTTGGGTCACATCTTACCTTGTGGGAGTAAGATAAAACTAGCCTTGTGCCTAACCTCCTGGGGAGGTAAATAAAGTAACTCAAGATTATTAATGAATTAGTTGGCTTCGCTATCGCTTCGCAATTTAGTTACTATTCACTACTTGAAATCATTTAAGTGACATTGATCAATAAGACAAAACTAATTGATGAAACTAATCGATATGGAATAAAATTAACAACAATACTATTACTACTAACAATACTCCTACTAAGGGAATATTTTTGTGTCTATATTAATAGTGAAATAAGTTATTTCCTTTCTTACTATCAATGATAAAGTTTAAGCCTCCCCTTTTCTCATAAAATTACATTTGTAGGCTGTATTATTGAAGCGAACCGGACACCCGTACGTTTATTTTTATTATTAACGAATAATTTGCAATAAATAGCACCGATACATGCTGTGTTTTTTTGGCGTTAAATGATCCAAAAAGAATTAACATGCTTTGACATTAATAACCAAAAGATATGAAAACCCTCTCCAGTTATACATAAAACCGCAACTTGTGTTCAACGGATTGTTTTTAAGATATATCCTAACATAACATAAAAAGGGTTGATATGCCGCAGAAAGACAGGACAAACAAGTAGACACGAAGATATGCGCAAGCACTGATACGCACATAAATACAAACATTGTATTATTGCCACATCTGAGCTGGTGCACAAAATACAAGTCTCTTTACAGACTGATTTATGCAAAATAATAACTAAACAACGAAATCAATTACTGAGATGTATTTTCTGTTAGCACGCACTACGACCCAAGTAAGTAAATGTGATCATTTTCGCCCATTTTCTTTTAAATATGTTTCTTTTAATTTGTTTTCAAATTTAAAAAGATTTTCTTTTTTAACGAAATGTTGTCATCTTTTATATAATAAAAGAGAATATATGTGTGTCCGGTGGTATAAAGAATGGGAACGAATAAGAATGTGAAAAGAACAAAGAATATAACAGAAGGAAGGTAGTAGGCAGAAGGTAACTGAAAAACGCTATAAACTGCGAGCTTAAATGGCAATCAACAATAATGACGTACGTAAATAACCTTTTGTGAGAGAAAAAAGAGAATCTTAATCTTGATAATTGATAATAATAAAAACATTACTTTCACTTTTTATATAAACAATAAATATTCCCTTACTAATAATACTTAATACTATTATTAATATGTTAGAAAATGTATGCTGAAACATGTTATAAGGAAAGTAATTACGCACTGTTTTAAGGCTAAATTGATTCTTAACGTATTCATTTTTTTATTGGATACTACTAATCTATTATATCAATGACAGTTGTATGTGTGAACATGTATGTCCATCTAATACTACGAAGCAATCACCCACAAAGTTGATATTTTCTTGATCGGCGTTACCCCGTTAAATAATATCTAAAATTTAGAAAATATTATTCATTCTTTGACCCTAAACAGACGAAGATTTCGTCAGGGTGGGGGGGTCTGTTTTCCAGCCACTAGCTAAAGGAAAGTAATTCTGTTTTTTTAGACTTATTTCCCTAACACCGACTCGAGGTGTACGTGTCCAGAATTGAGGGGAGGAAAAAAGAATTTTACATTTTTGCCCGGGACAACGCCGGGTAGCCCTGCTGGTAATCTATTAATAATGGAGTTTATGTGTCTGTCTGTCTGTCTGAAGCCGAAACTCCAGTATGACTATTTTACTGAAACTAATCTTTTTGAAATTCTTTATATACTGTCATCAAAAGTCGTTCAGACACCAGATGGGTGTTGCCATTAACATAAGTCATTCCTTTAAACCTTCAATTAAATTCATATTTACAAATATACACTTATAACTGCTATTATCCAATTTACATATGTATTTACAATATTTTCCGATAAGGTTATATTAATAAACATTATTCATACAATTAATTAAAGCCATTTTCATCATAACCGGCGTGTTTTCTAAACCATTTCAACGCGAGTACTGTTAAAATTGCAAAGTCATTAGCTGTTTAATAAGTGGTGTCCTCCCTCCCTCCGGTAATTAAATATGGCGATCTGATTAAGCAGTCGATTAGCTGTTTAATCAGTGGTGTCATCCCTCCCTCCGGTAATTAAATATGGCGATCTGATTAAGCAGCCGACGTTAATGTGGGACGTTAAATATGTAAACAACAACGCTCGCAAACACCGTGCTCAGTTTTCCATTTTTAAAACCGTCCCAAGTTTGTTTATTCTTAGCCATTATGTTTTAAAACACAAATTTATTAAATCAAATTGTTTAATTAAAATAATTGATTTAAAAATTACTATATAAAAACGCGCGCACGCACACGCACACGCACACACACACAGTTCAGGTAAACTTTTTCTTTCCGAGAATTAAAAAACTTTTCGTGTTTACTGTATTTGATTTCTTAATACTTTCATATCCAATATTATCATTTTTTCACGACCTCAACAGAATTTATGATTCCATGTTTTATTTATTAAAAAAAAGATGTGATTTTTTTTTCTTTAATGTCAACAAAATAAACTAACACATTGTACTGGAAAACTATACAACTGATTGTAGAATCAAATTGTTTAATTAAAAAAAGGTCATTAAACAAACACCCTCCCACACCCACACACGCACACTGTGTTCACTGTATTTGATTTTTTGGTGCTTTTTCATTTTAGGACCCACGCTAACTTTGACCCCATCGTTACAGTTAGGGTTAGGTTGTTTTTTTTCCTTTTTAATTAAAAATATTTACATGTATGGGGGGGGGGAGGATAAAAAAATTGGGAAGGCGGTCAAAAAAGTTTTTTTTTTTTCTTAACTAAAAAATATTTCTATTAATGGTAATATAAAAAAATTGAGGGGGGTACAAAAAATTGTTTTTCTTTCTTTTTAAACTACAAGTCTGTCTATTTATGGGCGAGGGTACAACAAAAATCGGGGTAGGATCGATTTTTTTTTCCTTTATTTTCAACTAAAATAATCTTGGTCATAAACACAGAAACTCAATGTCTAACCACCACAGAAATATGACTGGGGCTCCATTGGCTTACGCGTGAGCCTTCATTTCTGATGCGGCAGCCTAGCAAAAATATGCGACCGGAGGGAGCATATATTTGCTAGTCTATATAATAAGAGTAGGCAGAAGAGAGGGAAGACACGCTATAAATTAAATGTCAACGATAAAAAAAATTTCTTTCGTTGAAATTTACAAAAAATGGAAAACTCAACTTAAAGTATGTTCTTGGGTAGTTTATTTACCTTGTGTTGTTTAACAGTTACAAAAAAGTTTAAATCAAACTTTGAAATGGCTTAAAAATACGTTCGAAGTTCGCTGATTCTAAACAACGTATTAAAAAAACATTATCTTCATTAGAAATTTCATTTATTTTAAGAAAATGTTTTAAAACAGTTACATGGCTAAAAAAAAAACAAATATCTCGCTCGATGGACTGACTTTGACTTGAAGAAAAAAAAAATTTTCATTTTAATTAATTTGATGTTTTGTTTTTTTAATTTTGTTTTTTTCTTGTCTATTAGTTTTGTCTTCGTTTCAATGATTTCAAGTAGTGAAGAAGAATTAAATTGCGACGCCAGCTAGTATGGAAATGAATATAACCAATTAATTTATAGACTAATGTATTCACCGAATGCATATCTACCTTTAACTTTAAAATCATAGTACTGCAAACTAATATCTGCAAATTTGATCCAAAATTTGCAAGCCAACCAAGGCGGATATTCATTTCCTTCCGCTTCCAGAAAAAAATACGTACAGCTTTAATAAAATGATCAAATACCGCCCTTTTCTACGAGATGATTGTGTGACACAGGGTCTAAATTAATGTGCGTTCCAATGTATCGTTAAATGGTTAGGACCGAGGCAAAAACTGACCGCAACTTCCTAGATTGCATTTGCATTGGAGAGGGCCCGACCCCACGCCCGATTTAGTGAACCCAGGGAGTTTCAACTTGTGAGGGGACGAGGACGGTCTCCTTGAGACGAGTCGAAAGTTAATTGTGTCTCTTTAGCCAAAAGGCTCAAATGTGATTAATTAGGAAAACGCTGGCGCGCGCGAGTCAAAACCTCTAATGCCCTACGGCAAAGCGAGTGACGTCATACGGCCATGTGAAATAGTCACCCGAATGTTTGCAAATACGTTTTTGTTTGCATTTAATCTTCTAGTAATAATTAAAAATAAAAACCGAGTGGGACCATTGGAAATTCCACAGTTAATTCATGGAACAAAGTCTTCATATAACTGCTTACGTGCCTTACTAATCAAGGTATACCTCATGCAAAGAAGAGTTGTGACTGTATTAGAACGGTATATATATATATATATATATATATATATATAATTTTTTAAATTTTATTTGTAGGTACAAAGTTTTAATAAACAGTGAAATAATATTAGACGCACTGCCATTATTATCTATAGTGAGAATTTTTTTTTTAATGATTTATATTATAAAAGAGGAATAAAGAACCACGAGAAGGAGAACAAAGATAATAACTTCGTAACTTTTTTTCTTTCTCTATGAGGATGTTTTGTCTGTTTTTTTTTGTTGTTTTTGTTTTTTTTAACGAGTATTGAGAAAGAAAAAAAACTGAAAGACGCCTCGGTAATTTTATTTTATTTTACTTTTTTTTACCCTTTTTTCTCTCAATACTCGTTAAAACAAACAAACATCCTCATAGAGAAAGAAAAAAATTACGAAGTGATTACTCTTTGTTCCCCTTCTCGTGGTTCTTTATTTCTCTTTTATAATATAAATCATTAAAAAAATCCTCACTATAGATAATAATGGCGGTGCGTCTAACATTATTTCACTATATATATATATATATATATATATATATATATCATTACCTTTTATATTTTAAATTGTCCAGCTGTGAAAGCTGGTTATAGAAGTTCTAAGTCTGCAATATGAGGATTTATTTAGTATCTCAAGGATTCCAGCCCCTTGGAGACTGTATATTAGTGTTAGGATTGTACCGTTATCATTGGGAATACGAAAGAGGAGGATTATTCTGTATTGTTAGCAGTGGAGGCTGTTTCTGTGGTTTGCGTTTCTGGTGGATGACTTATATAAATTCCTTTTTGTAACTCGCATTATAATTAATGTTGAATACATGTATTTGTTTCCATATATAAATGACTACAAGCGTTTTGAATATATACATACACACAATACATTTAATAGTTCATGTGCACGAATATTTCTGTTTTAAGATGTTATTCTATGAGATAACGTAAACAAATTACCAATCGCTGTAACTCACCGTTTGTTTTTGTTTTTTAATTAAATTCATTTTTTGTTTTTTACTTTTTTTTTCTTTTTAGAAGTATGGTTAGATAGGGTTCATGTTTTTTTTTCTTTTTACTCGATTACGGAGTTGAGAATTTTCGGCGATCTCTCTCGACTTTGACAACTTAACACGAAAAGCAGATGTAACCGTTATTTAGAAAGGTATGTAAGAGTTATGTTGCATTTGTTTAAAAATTGGTCTCAATTAATTTCTGAGATAGAAATAATGATTTTCTTCACATTTGACAGATAAAAGATAGCCTTATGGAAAGCATAAAAGCATGTAAAATTATAGGTGTTATTATAATTTAAGTTTAATATTTCGAGCAGTCCTCCACTCTTTATCAAAAATCTATTTAATAAAAAAAAAGAATGGATATTGAACTATTGTGACGAACTGGATATTTTAAATTTTGTGCAGCGTTCATTCTTTGTCTCAACGTACAAGTCACTCAACGCAAAGTCTCTTCACGAAATGGCAAAGAAATCCGTTGTTCTTTTAACAGTGAACGTATGCACGTTCATCTCGTCGTGAATTGCGATTAACAGCAAATAATTTATTTACCCAACAAAGTTTCATACTAAAACAAAAAAATTTCTGTCTTTAAAATAAGTATACATATTAAAAAACCTTCTCCGGGCCTGTTTTAAAATCCGTTCTGTTTTGTTTGTGTGTGTGTGTGCTTGTGTGCCTATATGGACGAGATGTTTGTGTCTATTAAAATACATTTCATGTTATGGAGTGTATGGTCTGTTTGGTTGAAATGTTTGCTTATTTGGGATGGGAGTATGTGTTTTGTTTAATAGTACGTTTGTGGTTATTAAAACAAAATCTAAAAGGTAATATAAGTATTGGTCTCGTTTATGTATATAAGTATTTTATATAGTGTAGACGTACACGTGACCCAATTGGTACCTCCCTATAAGGGCACTATTTTTTTTTTTTTTGTAAAAATTATGACAACAGTCGAATATTCTTAATATTTAGTTGAAATACAAATTCGGAGCACAATGGTGGAAGTCATAAATATTAAGTGTCTACGCTTACAATTTTCACACAAAACAAAATTAGCCAGAACAGCGAGAACTTCACAAGAATTTCTTAAATCTACCGAGATAATTATTGTGGTCCTATTTACTTGACCCTCCCCTACACCCGTCCAGGATGGCAGAGTAAGACACAAGGTCGTTTTTTACTGCTGGGAAAATTCAGCTCCCAAAAAAAGAATCGTCTGTGTTAGGACAAGAATTTTAAAAAAATGCTTCTTGGCAGAAGGACATCTCCTTCACTGACCGAGGATAGAAAAGATGAAATTCAGTATCAGAACAGATACTTCGATCTCAGCCAAAATGTCTAGAAGTTCATTCGCCTCCTTCTCATTTTAAAATCTCAACTGTTCTACAAAATTGTAAATTTAATTAAAACTGTAATAGAAGGGGGTGTTGGTCCCTTCCGTACATTTATCGTACGAAATGAATTGAACGAACAACAACCGAGTAACAGGAACAAAAAAGGGTTTATTTAAGAGGGTTGGAACTGTGTCCCAGTGAAGAAAAGAGGCTGCCGGCTCGTCAACAAATATATTCCCAGTGGAGATGGCTGCTGCTGGAACGATGCAGGGGAAAGGCAGGAGAGAGATGTTTTTTCGTTGCTGGCCGATTTCTCTCTGCTGAATTCAACTGACCAGGTGGTAGAAAATAGTCCCATGAAGAGACAATTGATATCAATACGCCCTGCAAGCCGATTGGTCAGCATATGATCAATTTGCTCACAGGGGACGAGAAGAAATAGATCCTATTTCAGTCTGCTACAAAACTACCGGAAATGTTTGAATTTTAAACAACCAGTTCCTCTTTTCTCGTTACTGATTCGACAAATTTATTTATTTAAATTATCTTGAATCTTTCTTTTTAAAATAAATGGTTCATGATTTTAAAATGTTTTGAATAAAAATTAACACTCCCCTTCCCCCGGACATGGATAAAGTAACATCTCTTTAGTGAATCATTTTAAATAGTTATTGCTTGGGGAAAAATAACCTGGAAAGTGTTGGTATACCGTAAAACTGAAGAACATTCACAGCAAGAACTTGTCTTCGTATGCCTAACATCAAACGAAATTCCTGTGAACAGTTTCTTTCCAGGAAATTCCCATCTGTGGAACACATTAGTACGAGACTGCTTATCTGTAGGCTACAACATGGTCGGCTTCAAATCAGATGTAATCAAATAATTATCATAAATTGTTCTAATAATCAAATTTTGGTCAGTCCATTCATCATTTTCAATCCTCTCATGATATTATTAATCGTTCGATACACAATTTATCCGTCTCATTAACCCCCATTATCGAGTGGCTTTTTGGCCTTGCTAAGTGGCGACTCATTAGTATAAAAAACAGACATTCGATAAAACTTAACTGTTCTCTTATCTGCAGAATATCTGAGTTACATTTGAGATTTTTATTGTTTGTTTTATTTTTTAACGGGCGAGGTAGTTAAAAAAAACAACAGAATTTTAAGACTGTGCGCCAAAATCGCACTTTATAATAACGAGAGAATCACCTTTCCTTCATGCGATACTTAACGGAAGTCATTTTAGCACTTCCGGTTTCCGGTATTTGACGGTATACAGAGAACGAACTTTAAGAACATAAACGTGAATAAAATGTCATAATGCTTATTTTCACGGCCGTTCGGATGAACCGACCTAACAAAATGTGACTGAATGTTATCCCTTTTTAGATAAATACGACGTTCAGGCGTAACCCGCGAAATAAGAAAAAAGAAGGGGTGTAAGATAGAATTAATAAAAAATGGTCTTGTTTGAAAAAGGGAAGTTTCATGTAAAATAATCTTACTTTTCTTAGGGGAAGTACATTACAAAATTGAGTAGAATTCCCTATACCGACGTCATACAAAACAAATGCACCAATTAACAATAGAAATTCTGACAAAACATGGTATTTCAGAATACGATTTTGATCTAAGAAAACAGTTACCATTTTCAACCCTCTCATAATATTCATCATTGAACTGACAATCTATACATCCCATTCAGCCTTATACTTGCGTGGCTTTTGACCTTGATAAGTGGTGACGCATTATATGAAAAATAATGAAATCTAAATAGAGAAGAAGGAAATAATACATTTTAATGGAACAGAAGTGTGTGTGTCTCTTTCTCTCTCTAACTCTCTCTCTTTCTAACTCTCTTTCTAACTCTCTTTCTAACTCTCTTTCTAACTCTAACTCCCTTTCTAACTCTAACTCCCTTTCTAACTCTAACTCCCTTTCTAACTCTAACTCCCTTTCTAACTCTAACTCCCTTTCTAACTCTAACTCCCTTTCTAACTCTAACTCCCTTTCTAACTCTAACTCCCTTTCTAACTCTAACTCCCTTTCTAACTCTAACTCCCTTTCTAACTCTAACTCCCTTTCTAACTCTAACTCCCTTTCTAACTCTAACTCCCTTTCTAACTCTAACTCCCTTTCTAACTCTAACTCCCTTTCTAACTCTAACTCCCTTTCTAACTCTAACTCCCTTTCTAACTCTAACTCCCTTTCTAACTCTAACTCCCTTTCTAACTCTAACTCCCTTTCTAACTCTAACTCCCTTTCTAACTCTAACTCCCTTTCTAACTCTAACTCCCTTTCTAACTCTAACTCCCTTTCTAACTCTAACTCCCTTTCTAACTCTAACTCCCTTTCTAACTCTAACTCCCTTTCTAACTCTAACTCCCTTTCTAACTCTAACTCCCTTTCTAACTCTAACTCCCTTTCTAACTCTAACTCCCTTTCTAACTCTAACTCCCTTTCTAACTCTAACTCCCTTTCTAACTCTAACTCCCTTTCTAACTCTAACTCCCTTTCTAACTCTAACTCCCTTTCTAACTCTAACTCCCTTTCTAACTCTAACTCCCTTTCTAACTCTAACTCCCTTTCTAACTCTAACTCCCTTTCTAACTCTAACTCCCTTTCTAACTCTAACTCCCTTTCTAACTCTAACTCCCTTTCTAACTCTAACTCCCTTTCTAACTCTAACTCCCTTTCTAACTCTAACTCCCTTTCTAACTCTAACTCCCTTTCTAACTCTAACTCCCTTTCTAACTCTAACTCCCTTTCTAACTCTAACTCCCTTTCTAACTCTAACTCCCTTTCTAACTCTAACTCCCTTTCTAACTCTAACTCCCTTTCTAACTCTAACTCCCTTTCTAACTCTAACTCCCTTTCTAACTCTAACTCCCTTTCTAACTCTAACTCCCTTTCTAACTCTAACTCCCTTTCTAACTCTAACTCCCTTTCTAACTCTAACTCCCTTTCTAACTCTAACTCCCTTTCTAACTCTAACTCCCTTTCTAACTCTAACTCCCTTTCTAACTCTAACTCCCTTTCTAACTCTAACTCCCTTTCTAACTCTAACTCCCTTTCTAACTCTAACTCCCTTTCTAACTCTAACTCCCTTTCTAACTCTAACTCCCTTTCTAACTCTAACTCCCTTTCTAACTCTAACTCCCTTTCTAACTCTAACTCCCTTTCTAACTCTAACTCCCTTTCTAACTCTAACTCCCTTTCTAACTCTAACTCCCTTTCTAACTCTAACTCCCTTTCTAACTCTAACTCCCTTTCTAACTCTAACTCCCTTTCTAACTCTAACTCCCTTTCTAACTCTAACTCCCTTTCTAACTCTAACTCCCTTTCTAACTCTAACTCCCTTTCTAACTCTAACTCCCTTTCTAACTCTAACTCCCTTTCTAACTCTAACTCCCTTTCTAACTCTAACTCCCTTTCTAACTCTAACTCCCTTTCTAACTCTAACTCCCTTTCTAACTCTAACTCCCTTTCTAACTCTAACTCCCTTTCTAACTCTAACTCCCTTTCTAACTCTAACTCCCTTTCTAACTCTAACTCCCTTTCTAACTCTAACTCCCTTTCTAACTCTAACTCCCTTTCTAACTCTAACTCCCTTTCTAACTCTAACTCCCTTTCTAACTCTAACTCCCTTTCTAACTCTAACTCCCTTTCTAACTCTAACTCCCTTTCTAACTCTAACTCCCTTTCTAACTCTAACTCCCTTTCTAACTCTAACTCCCTTTCTAACTCTAACTCCCTTTCTAACTCTAACTCCCTTTCTAACTCTAACTCCCTTTCTAACTCTAACTCCCTTTCTAACTCTAACTCCCTTTCTAACTCTAACTCCCTTTCTAACTCTAACTCCCTTTCTAACTCTAACTCCCTTTCTAACTCTAACTCCCTTTCTAACTCTAACTCCCTTTCTAACTCTAACTCCCTTTCTAACTCTAACTCCCTTTCTAACTCTAACTCCCTTTCTAACTCTAACTCCCTTTCTAACTCTAACTCCCTTTCTAACTCTAACTCCCTTTCTAACTCTAACTCCCTTTCTAACTCTAACTCCCTTTCTAACTCTAACTCCCTTTCTAACTCTAACTCCCTTTCTAACTCTAACTCCCTTTCTAACTCTAACTCCCTTTCTAACTCTAACTCCCTTTCTAACTCTAACTCCCTTTCTAACTCTAACTCCCTTTCTAACTCTAACTCCCTTTCTAACTCTAACTCCCTTTCTAACTCTAACTCCCTTTCTAACTCTAACTCCCTTTCTAACTCTAACTCCCTTTCTAACTCTAACTCCCTTTCTAACTCTAACTCCCTTTCTAACTCTAACTCCCTTTCTAACTCTAACTCCCTTTCTAACTCTAACTCCCTTTCTAACTCTAACTCCCTTTCTAACTCTAACTCCCTTTCTAACTCTAACTCCCTTTCTAACTCTAACTCCCTTTCTAACTCTAACTCCCTTTCTAACTCTAACTCCCTTTCTAACTCTAACTCCCTTTCTAACTCTAACTCCCTTTCTAACTCTAACTCCCTTTCTAACTCTAACTCCCTTTCTAACTCTAACTCCCTTTCTAACTCTAACTCCCTTTCTAACTCTAACTCCCTTTCTAACTCTAACTCCCTTTCTAACTCTAACTCCCTTTCTAACTCTAACTCCCTTTCTAACTCTAACTCCCTTTCTAACTCTAACTCCCTTTCTAACTCTAACTCCCTTTCTAACTCTAACTCCCTTTCTAACTCTAACTCCCTTTCTTTCTCTCTCTCTCCCTTTCTTTCTCTCTCTCTCCCTTTCTTTCTCTCTCTCTCCCTTTCTTTCTCTCTCTCTCCCTTTCTTTCTCTCTCTCTCCCTTTCTTTCTCTCTCTCTCCCTTTCTTTCTCTCTCTCTCCCTTTCTAACTCTAACTCCCTTTCTAACTCTCTCTCTCCCTTTCTAACTCTAACTCCCTTTCTTTCTCTCTCTCTCCCTTTCTTTCTCTCTCTCTCCCTTTCTTTCTCTCTCTCTCCCTTTCTTTCTCTCTCTCTCCCTTTCTTTCTCTCTCTCTCCCTTTCTTTCTCTCTCTCTCCCTTTCTTTCTCTCTCTCTCCCTTTCTTTCTCTCTCTCTCCCTTTCTTTCTCTCTCTCTCCCTTTCTTTCTCTCTCTCTCCCTTTCTTTCTCTCTCTCTCCCTTTCTTTCTCTCTCTCTCTCTCTTTCTTTCACTCTCTCTTCATCTCTCTCACTCTCTTTCTCTCTCTTTCTTTCACTCTCTCTCTCTCTCATTCTCTCACTCTCTCTCTCACTCTCTCTCTCTCTTTCTCTCACTCTCTCTCTCTCTCTTTCTCTCACTCTCTCTCTCTCTCTTTCTTTCACTCTCTCTCTCTCTCTCTCTCTCTTTCTTTCTCTCTCTCTCTTTCTTTCACTCTCTCTTCATCTCTCTCGCTTTCTGTCTATCTCTCAAATTAGCTACGCAGGTGTCCATGTTTCATCTCTGGAGTCATCAAGCTAAATGCACAGGTTTTTGTAAGAGAGGGTTTAGTCTAACCGAATAACCAATCGAATTCGTCGTTATTTCTCCCTAACGGGCCATTGTTTTCAATAGCCAATCTTCTCTTGAACAAACGTTTGGCAGACCTGTACTTGAGACCCTTCTCATTTGGGTGTTGGTTCACCTCGTTTGTGTGTCAAATTAACAGGTGATCTTATTTAGCACGTGCTAGATTGAAATAATCTCTTTTCTATTCATCATGCCATTAGTTGCTACTTTAAATGTTGATTAAATTTATTTTTGTATTTATGTATATAGTTATATTAAAGTGATGTGTATTCTATGTTACAGTTCGTTGCTATTTAGCTATTACAGTTTAAGCTTTTGGTATCATTAAAATTTAAAATTTCAAGCTTCTCATTGAAACAATCTACACGGGTCGTCTAAATATTTCCATGTACTGGCTCATCGTAATATCTTTAAGCTCCAAGTAATGGATGATGTTTTTAATCTTTTTTTTCGTTTGTTATAGAAGTGTTTTATGGTTATTATACTTGATTTTAAAATCTATAGAGGTTTCTTATACGTAGTATTTTTTGTTATTCGGATTTCTGTGGGCAAAATATTCTGGCTTAGTAAACGATGTATTTGGTTAAGCAGTTATTTTGTAGTAGGCACGAGTTCTACAGTTACAGTTTTTTACCTTCTTATTTCTATTTGGGTGATTGCTAGTAGAGTGTGTTATTACTATTTCTAGTGGTTACATTATTGTTATTACTTTTATATGTATTTTGTTTTTTTCTTTTCTACTCTCGTTTAGCATTTTGTGATTGTGTGCTTTTATTATAGTTTCTTCTTTTCACATCAGCTGTCGGACTGTTTTAAGTTATTTCTATTGAATATTGTGTGAAAGGGGGTACGGGGGACTGTTTTCCGATGAGATTGAATAATTTCTTGCAAAGTTTAGTTTTTAGTATCTGGTTATAGGGTGGCGTAAACCAAATTATGTTTCTCTTTCTTCTATTTTCATTTTAATATAATTGTAGGTATATTGTTGATTTTATTTAATCTCGATGTTATTATACCTACTATTTTAGAGCTGTGTTTGAATTCTTAAAGACTTTTTTGTTACTAGAGTTATTGCTAAACCTACGCTCGATAGAACTAGGAATTTATGATTAAGATGTCCCCCCCCCATAAAACATATCCCTTGAATACCTTGTTTGTCTGGATGTTTAGACATTAAATATTTCTTTTATATAAAGGATAAAAATAAATACGACGTCCAGACGCAACCCGCAAAATAATAGGAAAGTGGCGTAGTAGAATAAGAAATAAAAATGTTCGTTTTCGAAATAGATATTAGACAAAAAATAGAAAAGGCAGGAAGGATGTGTACTTGTAAAACTGGCTTGAACCTACAATTTTTTTATGAAATAAATAATATTAATTAGCTATAAATATAAAAGATAAAAAGAGATTTCCATCTCGAAAAGGTGAGACAGAATATCAGATGGTCAGTTTAACAGTTTCAACATTTAAAGCCAATGTTCTCATTTGTTAAATTGGAAACTCGTGGGACTGTTCGATGCGTAGCGTCTCTTTATTGTTTCTCTTTGGAAAAAAATTAGTTCCACGTGAGCGTATCTTTGGCTGGTAGAACAAGACATAATGTTACTGTAGTTATACGGACGTTAGACAGCGCTCTTGGTCCCACAATTTTCTCTTCAAAACACCAAAAAAATACAGTATAACCTCAATTAATCGATAAATAAAAGAAAATAAATTGCTGATTGCGTGATAATTAGGTTAATGATTTCCCAAACGCATGAACATTCCATGTTATTCCACAAATGATAAAAAACATTAGCAGAAACACATGAAGATTTTTCCCGCGCCATTTTACTGTTAGCAAATATTTTTTTTTTTTTACAAAAGTTAGACGCAGCGTTTCGATTTTATACGTCATCATGTAACGGACAAATAACAAGTAGTTTTAAAACCGACACACAATTAATGGTCTGATTGACAGTTACGGAGCAAACTGGAAATGGTCGAAGCAGTTTACGATTTGAACGCCGCGAAAAAAATGTAAAAAGGGCAGATGATTCTACGTTAGGATTTTTTTAAATGTAGCCCCTAAAATAAAAATTAAGTTGACAATACTTCCTAAACTAAAATTTAAAAAGTTGATTCACTTAATGATTTGAAGAAAATTACTAACCCATTTTTAACGCGGGAAGGGGTACTAACCTTTAGTCAAGGAGAAACTGAAAAAGTTGCTTCATTTAATGTCGATACAATTGACTGTTCGGCGACGGCTCGGCTATTTCCTATCTGTTCCGTAAATCTTAGTCGGAAACATTTAGGCCGATATGTTCCCCTTCTACAGAAGCACCTTAAATTCTATTATATATATATATATATATATATTCCATGAAAAATGCCAGTATACTGAAATCATATGCCCTTAATAGGGTTAAGATGAAAATTCATATACACTAAATGTACAAAAGCTAAGATATTACCAGATTTTTACACTTTTATTGTCATTAAGGGTATGACTACATATCAACCTAACCATTTTATTATCACATCACTACAGTATAAATCTCTATGCATGAGTGGATGAAGTGTGTGAGGTGCGCTGAAGAAAAATTCCTACCAGTAAAATACATAGCCCTGTTGTGCTCGCATACCCTTAATGACAATAAAAGTGTAAAAATTTGGGAATTTCCTTGCTTTTGTACATTTAGTGTATATGAATTTTCATCTTAACCCTATTAAGGGCATATGATTCCAGTATACTGGTATTTTTCATGGAATGTCACTACTTTTG
>OY744518.1:109845014-109847514 GCA_963556195.1 Sepiola atlantica
TGGCTAATAGAAAATAAGTATCACTGACCTTGGAAAAAATCTGGTTCGCGCCCCCACTTGGTCAAAAGCCCCCCCCCCCCCCCAATAGGCAAAAAATAACCTTTTTCTCCTATAACGTTTGATCCATCCATTCAATTTTTCTGAAACTTGGCCAAAATGTAGAGGCAGTTGTTCTGGATATAAAATGAGCATCCTTGACCTCGGAGAAATTCTGGCTCGCGCCCCCAGGGGGTCAAAGAGGTGTCAAAAATGCCCCAAATTTATTGCATTTTACACTCGCCACATCGAGTCACATACAGAGGGGGGACGACACACGCGCGGCTTGTTAAGTTACAATGTCAACCTATTTGTTTTGTAGAGATAGTGTTGGTTACGATGGATGTAATAACGTATGTTCCAATTTACTTGCCTCTTCACGAGGGTAGAGTTAGACACAATGTGGCAAAATCCAGCTCCCAAACAGTGGGCCATTGAATTGGGACAAAATTTGAATTTTCTCAATCTAGAAGGATTTCTTCTTCACTTACCGAGGACAGAAAAGTGTAGTATCAGAACAGATACTAAATTTATAAAGCCAACGGAAATATAATTATCATTTTAGGGAACAAAAATACAGTAATTAAATAAACAAACAAATTAAGAACAACCGATACTTATTTTTTTAAAAATGAAAACGATAAATAAATGATGAATTTTGTAAGTGTAATAAAAGTGAAAAATTATTTAGAAATGAATATATAAATATATAAACGTTTCCTTTTTGTTTAAATTGTGTTTCTTGTCCTGAAATAAAATTATTTTCAAAATGTATCTTAAATTTAATGTTTTAGTTGTTGTCTTTTTTTAGCACCACACATGTGAACTGTTTTAGAATTTTATGAAACACAAATAACTTTTTGTCACAAAAATAAACTTTGAACATTCTATTTATACAAAAAGAAACCAGTTTTAACGGAATTTCTAGCCGTTAATATTTCATTGCTAACAAATTGTTAAAAAAAAAAATAGCTCGACAGGTTGACATAAAAGTACAATTTTATATACATTCAAAAATCAAATTTGAATGTTGTATCAGGACAAAAAACGCGTTTTATGTTATACAGACTTGGTATTGTGTCAAAAAAATATTTAAAACCTTAGGGAAAACAAGCAAGTATTTGTTTTTTTGTTTTTTTTAATATTTTCCTATCAAGACAGGTTTGTCATCCATCTTGAATTTAATCTAAACGAGTTTTTTTATAGTTTTATCTACAAATCACTATCAGACTTTCACCTTGAAAACGACATGAACAAAACCATCAGTACCTTTTTGGTAAATACAAACAATTACTAAGTCAAAGATGAAATAATTTAAGAGAAGTTACCACTGTCATATGTCTATAGTGTGTAATCGTTCCCTCCGAATTGTCTTTATCATTTTAGCACCAACTACTGTGACGTAACCAGAAAAATTGAGACTCAATGGAATGCCCTTCTCTTTATGAAGGCTACGGCTCTACTCCCCATCCACCAACTCTCCAAAAAATAAAATAAGCGAGATGCAAAAAAAAATACTAAGAATTGTTCTACATCAAATGTTCAATTATATTATGTAATAAAAAATTTAACCGAACGGGTGCTCTTGGGCGTCAATAATATCTACGTATAATGAACTTATAGGATACGTATTATAGGCAACACGATCAGTAACGTAGGCACATTATTTATTTTTTATTTGTAAATTTTACCATTTATGAGATCTTCTCCCTGAGCCCCACCCTCCAAACCAAGAAAGTAAAATTAAAAACTTATGCAATAGATATTACTTATATCTGTCATGGAACTGGTATTCTTCTAGTGTGTGTGTATGTATGTATATATATATATATATATATATATATATATTTATTACTACAGCCGTCGATGTTTCACACTTATGCAATCTTCAGTTCAAGAGGTAAATTCCCAACGGTCGACGGCCGCGGACTCCGATCACAAATCGCCATTGATTCGCAGTCAAGAGAGTTACCAGTTGGCCACCAGAAATTAGATTAGAATTTAGGAAGAATATAACTTCGTAAATACCAAGTCGGCGAGTATTCACAGCAAGCGGCGAAGAGTGATCGATAACAACAAATCGTGTTTGAACTCGAAATAGTACTGCTTGTTATTAAATTCACTCAGAGAGCCCAGCCTTAGTAAAGGGGGCTATATAATAATAGTCTAACCCAAGGAGTTACAGCATGCACATGTGTTTGTTAATGTGTATTTTTGTATTTGGTGAGGTATAAACAATTACCGCATTACTAACTTATGTTACTTCTGTCTTTTGTATATTTGCATTTTTTACTAGTACGTGCGAAGAATAAATAAGTTAGGGATTTGACTGGAAGGGTATATTATAGCTAAGTCCGCGTTCCCGTTAACATATGTATACTTTATTTTTCATTGGAAAAAATATTAGATAAAGCTGTTTCTTTTTTTCTTTTTCTGTTTTTGTATTTGTTTTTAATACATCGCA
>OY744518.1:109854595-109859595 GCA_963556195.1 Sepiola atlantica
GGATGCTCAGGCATTTATATACGTTTAGGTGCATTAATCCTAGTGAACTGGCTTTTCAACTTAACCCCTGACCTTGGAGAGGTAAATAAAATAAGGGGGAAGTTTTAATTCTAAGCTTGAATAACGCAATTATCCCGCCCCCTCCAGACCCGCTGAAAATTTTGAAAATAATAGTTTTTTAAAAAGGCACTGCTTAAAGCCGACAAAACAATTGTAACCGTTTTATTTTAGTGGTTAACGTTTAAACTCTGTTTTTGCGAACCGTAGTTGCCAAGCTCTGAATACCGTGGCATTTTGAATTGCTCAGGAATTATACAATTTTATTAAATCTATTTTTATCCTGAGAACCGGAGACGAATCGGCAAAGCAAGAATTCGATTTACGAGTAAAACCGTTGAATTGTCTATCGTTCATTTTTTTTATATTGTTAAAGATATTTTCGTAGTTGAATATGACAAAGACGAGTGCGTTAACAAGAAATCAAAAGAAAACCAAGGAATTTACCATTTCCTGAAAATTGATGGAAACTTTGGTATTTTTATTTAAAAAAACAAGAAATGATAAAATGTTCGAAGTCGTCACGTCAAAAATCCAAGAGTGAAAATTAAAGCCTGACATTCAGTGAAGCGAATTGTTAGCGAGGGACCATTTTATGGAACTCTCCAACAGATTTTCAATATTGAACGACCATTTTATGGAACTCTCCAACAGATTTTGAATATTGAACGACCATTTTATGGAACTCTCCAACAGATTTTGAATATTGAACGACCATTTTATGGAACTCTCCAACAGATTTTGAATATTGAACGACCATTTTATGGAACTCTCCAACAGATTTTGAATATTGAACGACCATTTTATGGAACTCTCCAACAGATTTTGAATATTGAACGACCATTTTATGGAACTCTCCAACAGATTTTGAATATTGAACGACCATTTTATGGAACTCTCCAACAGATTTTGAATATTGAACGACCATTTTTCTAGATGTAGAAACAAGAACGGCTATTCTTAAGTTGCGTCCATTTAATCTGCGCGTTTAACATGAAATGCAATTTCAAACTTAAAAGTGACAGACCGACTTTGTTATGGAGTGTGAAAAATGCACCCTGGGTTTACTTTCGCCAGCCTCGTAATTCTCGCTTTCTCCCTGGTTTGTTTAGTTCTTACATTCCATAGTTATGTTTCTTACAAAGGTGGGGGGGGGGGGATTTCTGTTGGTCAGTTGTTGTTTTGAGTGGATAGTATGTGTAGAATTTTCCATTCTCTCATTGTATTCATCATCGTTCAACTGTCAATCTCTCTTATTAAGGATAAAAACGCCCATGGATCAGTGATTACTCGTTACTAAAAAAGAAAATGCGATGAAAATGAGGCAAGTAAATTGCGACAGTCTCTAATAGCTAATTGGACGCATTTAAAATAAGAAGCGTCCATTTAATCTGCGCGTTCAACGATGACGATCCCTTTTTATTAATCACCTCAACAAGCCATTGCCATTGAAACGTAAGGGACTATTGTAATTATTGGCCAGATTTTTAAGGGGAACCCTAAGTATGCAGCAAGATGTTTGTTCACAGTACATTTAAATTTCTGCATGTTGGTACATTTGGGGGAGCGGGGAGGGAATTCCGAAGGCGAGCGGTCCACGGAAAGAAATGATTGGAGTAGAAAGTTTTCCAGTATCTGGGGACGTCTACAGTAAATGGGTTGAGTTTTTCTGCAAGTCAGATTGGTCGGGGGTATTTACGTTAGGTGGTTAGGGGTACAATTGCAGCAAGTACATATGTGCGCATTCCGTGGAAGTACTTGTAAAACAAGCACAGGGATGCAACATTGCGACGATATTTCTTGGGCTGGAGCTTAGTAGATAATGCTAGACCTTAGAGACCCCATTTTTGTATTCTGTCTACGAGGAAGAGACTAATGGTGGGTGCACCAGACCAGATCTGGCAACGATACTCCATGCAAGGGCAAATGGTGGCTTTAAGCGTGACAAATGCGAGAATGCGTCTGAAACTCTATGTAACAAGTGGCCGATTTAAGTCGCCATGAACGGAACACGTGCAAATAACGGATATTTTTGCTAAAATGAGCAACTCTTCTGAAATAAATGATTTTCTATATTTAAAAACAATGGCCAATTCTGGAATTAAGATTTTTTTAAGTTCCCTATTTTTATTTTATTTTTTTAAATATGGAAGCATAAAAGCCGCTACAATGCAATTTAAAAAAAATTAATCTAAATATTCGAGAGTAAATATCATCTTCAGAGATATGTAGACTTGTTGCATTTTCTGCAGTCTTTCTTATTATATATTTTTAATTCTTAATATCAATGAAGACGGGATTTATTCCTGAAAATTGAAATTAAAAAATAAATAAATAAAAATTTGCATTGTTACGGCTTCTATGATTCCATATTTTCAAATTGTACAATGCTTCTAAAAGAACAACTTTTTTGTATTCATTCCCCAATACATAAGTTCATAAAATATATTAATGTTATTAATTATTAATGGAATTCCCATGGGTCCCGCTCGTTAATTTATATTCCTGCAATGCACGCATCATAATAACAAACTTGCTTAAATAGCAAGTCAAACACATTACAAGGAAGTATTCGATTGAAATAAATATAGCGTATACGACGTTGTGACTCTAATCTCCTTCAAGGTAGGCCCCTTGTACTTGGACAACCTTAGCCCACCGATCCATCCACTACCGGAAAAACTTAGGAGTCTTCTTTTGAAATGGTGTTTATCTCCGTCGTCGCGTTCCTCATTATCTCTTTTTTCGCACCCTCTCAACAACAGCTGCACTCCGAGCAGTTTGGGGCCTGCCAGAACGCTGGTAACTCTCCGCTGATGTGCGGCCATTTTTGAATCGGTTGAACCACTCCTTACTTTGTGTTACACATCGCATTTTCTCCAAACACCTGCTGAATTCACGGCGGAGAAGACCATTCTTAAAGAAGACTTCCAGAGGTGTTTCCGACAGTCGATGGATCGGTGGGCTAAGTGTGTGCAAGCCCAGGGGACCTACTTTGAAGGGGATTAGATTCCCAACCCCGTCACGTATATGAAATATTTTTTTCTGGTCTATGGTCGGATACTTTTTAGACAGGCCTCGTATATCATATATGATAGATAACAAACACAACACATTTTAACCTTTTGTGTTACTTATTATACGAAAGAGTCACCACTTATCGAGGACAAGGGTTAATGTGTGGCAGGTGGACGGTGAGATAAAACCATGATAATTGATAATGATGGTGGAAATTGAGCAGAATTTGATCATTAAAGAGAACGGCTCAACAAGAATTTGTTTACATTGGACTTGAAAACGACCATGTTTTAGGAAGCTGGAAAACAGCCCCGTAGAATTGTTTCCCAGACGGTTAGTTCTTGGAAAGAAACTTTGATCATGGAAATTGTTTAGTTTTAAGCACAGAGAGAAGGGGAAATTATTGACATGGTTTTTAGCTTGACGAGTTTTTTTTTTTTGTTAATGTGTTACAGGGGTGGGCATAGATTGAAGCCCAGTCGAGCACCTGCGATGAAAATAACGATAAAGTAGAGAGAGACTAGCAATGTTTCTTCTGTGAGAAAGGTATAGTAGAAGCATCTCCATTCTTACAAATTCACTATTTTCTTTATCATACAACGTTGGATAGCACGTGTGCAACCCTGTCCTCATAAACCACAAACCAAGGGTGGTAACAGTTTTGGTGGCTAAAGCGGTACTGCCACCGCTAGCGCCACCAGCAGTTTTTTTTATAAACCGAAAAGAGTATTAAAAGAAAATTCGTATGTTCATCGTTGCAGTTTCGTAATGTCTTATTGAAGCACGTTTATTTGTCCGTCCATGAAATTACGCGTTAAAAAGATCATCGCTTGGTGTCACGTGAACAAGACAAATGCTATCCTCGTTTTACGTGTTGAGCCATTAAGAATGCTTTAGATTTTTCCAGAGCACTGACGCTCAGCAATTGGACTCTTGACACACTGTGACTGTAAACCAGCACATTCCATCAAAAATACGTCAGGGAAGAGTAGGGTCCTTGTGTTACCACTCCTCTAAGCACTTATGATGGGGTTAATTTCTAGTCACCCTGTTATATTCTTGTTATTCATCCGCATGTTACGGCAATTTTCTCTTTGACTATTACAAAAAAAAGACTATTTTTCGCTTAACCAGTGCCAGCAGACTTAATAGCATACAATGGTAAACGTTACAATGTATACTAATGAGACATTTACATATAACAATATTTAAGAAAAAAATGGACGTTACAAATACTGTTCAAACAAGCCCTCTTAATAGGGTTTTTGTAGGACGTGTGTGGGAGTAATCTTATACGGAAAATACACAGAAATAAGGGGCAAGAAAAACACTGGTTCACAAAAGACTATATATATATATGTGTGTGTGTGTTTTATACCTATAGTGGCTCGAACGCAATTCGTAGATACAGCCGAGAATTACGAGCCTAACGCCCAAGCCCACACGATCGCGAGAAATCACCGCAGACAGTAATTGAAATGAATGTACACTTACCCTAGAGGCGGGGACAAGCGTCATGTTGTCGATAGTGTTCAACGCTTGAGCGGAACTTAACTTAATCGTAGGATCACAACAATGTTGTAATTTCAAACAGGACTCTACTATAAGACTATTAAATGTTAAAGGGGTATTAACTATAAATATTTGTTTAATTATTAAAGTGTTTTATACCTGCTGACGATATATATATATATATATATATATATATATATATATATATATATATATATATATATATCAATTCAATTCAATGTGAACACCTAAGTGAAAGATCAGACTTTTCCGCTTAGAGGAGATCTAAGGAGTTTTAATAACTTAAGATCGAAACATCGACATGCTAGTGTTACAGCGTTTGTAGATGTCTGTATAAATAAAAATATTAATATATATGTTGGCTTACAAACGTTGAAAACAAAGGAATACGT
>OY744518.1:109869595-109884595 GCA_963556195.1 Sepiola atlantica
TATATGTATATATATATATATATATATATATATATGCATACATATGTATATATATATATATGCATACATATGTATATCTATATCTATATGTATATCTATATATATATATGCATACATATGTATATCTATATGTATATATATATATATATATATCTATATGTATATATATATATGTATGTATATATATGCATACATATGTATGATACTGAAGTTTGAGATCCATATTTGTTGTTGTTTTGTATCAAATTTTTTTAAATTTATGTTTTTACATTGTAGAAGTTGCACTGACGGACTTTTTCGTGAATATTTTGGTTATAAAATAAAGAACCAAACGCGTTGCATTCTGGGAAGCTTCTCGTACGGATGCAGCATTTTTGGTTTCATCCCTCTGTTTCTAAAGTGATTTCCGATGAGAATGTATTTTCGTTCAAAAAATAGCCAAATATGAACCGTTAACGGAAATAGAAGGAATTTCTGTTCTTCAGATTTATTTGTGGCCGATTCGACAGCATGCTACTGGCAAAAAAAGTAACATCTACTTATTTTTATTTTATTTTTTAATTTTACA
The DNA here is from genome assembly GCA_963556195.1 of Sepiola atlantica. Lineage (NCBI taxonomy): Eukaryota > Metazoa > Mollusca > Cephalopoda > Sepiida > Sepiolidae > Sepiola > Sepiola atlantica. The sequence continues at coordinate 109,870,164 of OY744518.1, forward strand.
ACTTCAGTCGTAAAAATAAACTTTAAAACTTCTTGCCTTAAAACCCCCTTTCATCGCCAGAAAGAAAAAAGAATGTACTTAGCCTTTTTATTATAAGTCTTATTTGAAGTGAATTCGTTTCGCTATTCTGTTTTGATCGATTTTATAACCTTTGTAGTAGAAAGGTCACCAATGTTGAGTATAAGATAATACCAAAGAAAGAAAGACATATAAAAATATATCTATTCTTAATAGAGACTAGGTATCTGTGTGAAGCCGAAACTATACTATTGTGGAGACGTAGATAAACAAGCTAGACTCATTTAATTATTTTTAATAAATCTTACCAACGACTTCGTGCATCAACACTCATGATAAACTCTGACACAATTAAACAACGTAACGACTTCTACAAGTTATCTCTTTTAATCAGCAAGCTAATATTAATCAAACAGAACTGTAAATTAGATCCAGGCTAGCTATTTTACACCACATTGCCAACAAAACTTTGTATATAAAATCGATATTAATAAAAAAAAAAAAAAATCCATTTCATAAACGCACCACATATTTTGAATTATAACGCGTTTCGTTATCAGCTTGTATAAACTACTCTTTCGTTCTGTTCGTTTAGCTAACACTTTTCTTTTCATTTTTTTGTTTATTGACAAGAAATAGTGATGTAGTAAAGCCCTTAGCTCCGTAATACGTCCTCTCTCGAAATAAAGGACAACATGATTTCACATAAATGTGTGAATTCTACAATTTCCAATCAATGAAAATTACCCCCGCTGGTTCAAAACGATAACTTAACGAGTCTATGTTAAATACCAATTTCTTATTTAAAAAAAAAACACCAACGCGACTACTAAAACCAAGAGACCCCAACAGCATCAGAAACAAGATAGAACGTGGGTCGACATTACGCTCACCCTCCTCTGCTCGATTGAGGCCAGGAAGGCCAACAACAACTTCACTTACACACCAACAAAGGGCAACCTATACGCACACTGACGAATCGCAATGATTCAGCAAATATACACATAATACTACAATTCACACACTGACAAAGGTCGCATATGCACAATGCCCCTGAATACTCACACACGCATATTCACACTGAAAGAAAGTGAACATATAGACATACCGCTTCTAACACTTTCATACTGAGAATATTCTACAAACAGGAGACTTAACTTTTCAAAACAAACAATTTATTCACTTAAAATATCTCCCACGCCACTGTAAATTTGTATATGTATGTATATATATATATATATATATGTATGTGTGTGTATATATATATATATGTATATATACATATATATATATATATATATATATATATATATATATTAGCAAATTCTACCTGCCCTCCGGGCGGCAATTACCAACGCTGTAGTCTTCTTTACAGAAACTAAAGTAATAATTTTCATTTTACATTTTGGTAATTTAGAGGAAGTTGTAAAAATCATGATTGTCGTAGTGTTATTTGATATATTCCAATATGAGGGAAATATATTGTGCATGGACATCAGCTTTTTGTTGTTTCTTCCTAAAAAACAAAATTTGACGAATTGATATGGTATTTAAGATATTCAACGTCGATAAATTTTATTTTGTTTCAGTATAAAAATTAAAATGATTTTCCCCATTAAAACTGGTTATACAATGAAATGAATAAACATACGGGTGGAACGTCGATTAGTCAAATATTCCATTTTTATATTACTGAGTAACTCGAATGGGTACTTTGTACTTTTCACGTTTATTATAAAAGAAAGAAAAATACGTAAAGAACATTAAAGAAAAATACTTTTTTGGTAATTTAGAAAGATACGAAGAGGTTTATTTCTTTTCTATGACAAATCATCCTCATCATCATCATCACTACCAACATGTTAACTCTTTGGCCTTTTGGCTAAGAGCAAAATGTAGTATCTGAACTGAATCTGCACTTAGTTTTATGATCAGTGAAAGAGAAGTCCTTCTAGACCGAGGCAATTGAAATTTTTGTTCCAATTCAGAGCGCCCATTTTGGGGGAGCTGGATTCTCGCCTACGTTAAATATTGACATTGTGCCTAACTCTGTTCTCGTGGGAGGAAGTAAATAGGAATAGGAACAGCAGCAACAACAGCAACACATTTATTAAAAAAATAATAAACGTATTTAATTATCAACAGATTAGAAAATATTAATTCATTAGAAACTTAAAAATAAATAAATATGCAAATGAGAGGCTAAAAGGATGATATCATTATGAACGAACTACATACACTGACCCCCCCCCCCAAAAAAAAAGGAGGGGTTAATGCCTGGGAGGATAATATCATGACAACAGAATAGATAGTACACTAACTCCCCCCACACACACACACACAAAAAAAATGGTAATCCTGAGGAAAGTGTATACTGTACGCCCTCCCCTACACATCCTTAAAAACGGAGGAGGTAATTCCTGGAAGGACAGTCTTATGACAACAGGACCAATACTACACTACACCGCCCATTAAAAAATATTACAATTTAATAAAAAAAATTTCTTGAATTTAAAAATGCCTAGTCACAATAAAATATTTTTTATGGTTCCGTGGCCATTTGGCTAAGATCAAAGTGTAGTATCTGTTCGACCTCGGCGATATTTGACACTTTACTAAAGCCGGAAGTAAATTATTTCCCTTGAAAATTAAATTCTAAATAAGTTTTTTAAACGCTATTTTTTAAATAAAATATCTGTATCTTATTTTATTTATAATTATAATAAGAGTACTTTCGATAAAACGATTGCGTATGTAAATGAAAATTTGACAATACAAAGTAGAAAGGTATATAACAGAATATTACTTTATTAAAAACTTAAAAATAAATAGATATGCAAAACAGCAAAATCGAGATTTGTTTGAGTGAGTAGATGTCTATATGTAGGGTATTTCAATGCACTCGTATATCATTAGAATTAAATAATCATAACGTGTTTTGATGTTAATGTAGCCAGGATAGTTGTGAAACACTTTCGCATTTATTCATTTAGATATATATATATAATAGAAATAATGCAACATAAGGTAAGCCGAAAATTGTTTAAATATTCATCAACAGTTCGTCTTTATTTCAAGATTTTATCAAGATGACTGATTTGAAGAAAACATTTAAAAATATTGATGAGAGATTAAAAAAACAATTCCCTAAATACACTATTCTCTTATGCAGTTCAACATGATCATTCTTTTAACTTATAACAAGTTTGACTCATAAAATTTATTTTAAATAAATCTATCCGAAGACTTATAGAATCAGCACTCCTTATAAACTATGGCATAATTAAACAACGTAACGGCTTCTACAACTTCCTCTATAATATTAATCGAACAGAATTTGAAATAAGATCCAAGCTAGCTATTTTACACCACATTTACAACAGAGATTTCTACATAACAATGATATTAATATATTTTTTTAAAAAAAAGCAGCGTATATGTGCTGACGCGATGCGTACAGTAATTCGGGGTGGGGGGGGGGCGTGATTTAACTTTACAAAACTAATACTGTAATAAATGTATATGAAACAGTTTTCGGCATAATTAATTACAAATAAAACAAATTTAGATTGATTTTTTTTTTTCGTTAAATTCTGTATACATGTACTTTGAATACTAAAGCTAATAATAATAGTGATGATGATAATAATAATAATTAATAATAGAATAAATAATAATAATAATATTGATAAAATAAAAAAATGAGCAAGAACATATACTTTTAAGATGCGTCCATTATTCTATCTCGTTTAATGATAAAATTGCTATTTCAAACAGAAGTGTGACAGACAAACTGACATGTAGAGCCCTTTATAAATATGCCTGGACGCATCTAAAAATGCTATTTAAAACAAGTGACGGACGGACAAACAGAGCCTTTCATAGACATACGTCCGTGCATCTAAAGAGAAAAAAAACAATGAAGATATTAATCGTCTGTGACGTGTCCACTATTTAATGGGCTAACTAAAATAGGCGATTTCCAATATATTGCTATTACATAATCGATTAATATTGTATGAGAATCGGCAGACTGTAAAGTTGTTATGTTTTATTAACATTGAATTTGATAGTATTTTGACGTTAACTGGAAAGAGAGAGAGAGGGGGGGGATATAGAGAGAGAGGGAGGGGTGGAATGTGCCTTTATATAGAGCGCCCGTTCATGTGCATCGCTCTTCTTTGGAATGCGACACCAGGAACGGCGCGAATAATTGTACACTTTCTGTTGTCCACCGTTTTATTGCGTAACCCTTGCTTAACTATAAACTTCTCATCACGCAGCCACCATTTCAAAGGAAATCTATTGAATTTCGGGACAAAAAAAAAGAACAGTCATTCAATAAAGATTGACATTTTTTGCGATATATTTTAATTGTTTTATTTTAATTTCACTTTTATTTTTATTTCTTAAAATTTTTGTCTTTATACTTTTGGTTTCGTTTTTATATTTTTTATTTCGTTTTTTGATTTGATTTTTGGATATTTTTTTTTGTTTTCGCGTTTTAATATATTTTGGTTTTCGCTTGATATTTTTTAGTGTTCGTTTTTTGATAATTTTTTTGTTTCGTTTCCCTTTTTATATTGTTTGGTTTGGTTTGGTTTCCTTTTTCATATTGTTTGGTTTGGTTTCCTTTTTCATATTGTTTGGTTTCCTTTTTCATATTGTTTGGTTTGGTTTCTTTTTTCATATTGTTTGGTTTGGTTCCTTTTTTCATATTGTTTGGTTTGGTTCCTTTTTTCATATTGTTTGGTTTGGTTTCTTTTTTCATATTGTTTGGTTTGGTTTAGTTTCTTTTTTCATACTGTTTGGTTTGGTTTCCGGTTTTTTTATATTGTTTGGTTTCTTTTTTCATATTGTTTGGTTTGGTTTCCGTTTTTTTTTTAATATTGTTTGGTTTGGTTTCCGTTTTTTTTCATATTGTTTGGTTTGGTTTCCGGTTTTTTATATTGTTTGGTTTCCGGTTTTTTATATTGTTTGGTTTCAGGTTTTTTTTAATATTGTTTGGTTTGGTTTCAGGTTTTTTTTTAATATTGTTTGGTTTGGTTTCCGTTTTTTTATATTGTTTGGTTTGGTTTCGGTTTTTTTTTATTGTTTGGTTGTGTTTCCGGTTTTTTTATATTGACGAATGCGTGAAGGATAAAAATAGGCAACGTAGTGCTAGCCTTATGTGCGAACGAAAGAAAAGATAAGTGAATACTAATGAAGCTTGAAAGGGGATTTTTTTTAAATTTAGTTATTGAATGTTTTATTTCATTAATTACTCGATTAATAGTGAATTAAAATATAATTTAATGTGCAATTCTCGAAGCTTTCTTTAACAAAGTTCACCCCAAACAACGTCAAGTTTCCACTGTAGGAGTAAGGGGCTACTGAGAATTAGAGTGAAAGTTTTGGGATTCATCCTAAATTGGTTGCTGTGCAACGAGATGTTTGTTCACATTAGTTTTAAATTTCGACATGTCGGTACAGTCGGGGAAGCAGGAGGGGGAGTTCCAAAGGCTGGCAGTACGAGGAAAGAAGCTATTGAAGTAGAAGGTTCTCCGGCATCTGGGGACCTCCATAATGAATTGATGGGATTTAGCTGATTGTCGGGTTGGTCTAGTGTATTTACGTCGAGGGGGCACCAGAGCAGCAAGTTAATCGGAGCACATTCCATTGAAGTATTTGTAAAAAAAAGCATAAGGATGCAACATTGCGGTGGTGGAGTTTTGTGGATAGTGAGGGACTTATTAGATTAGCGACTCTTTTTGGGACCTTGTCTAAGAGGGAGAGACGAGTGGATGGTGCACCAGACCAGATGTGAAAACAATACTCCATGCATGGGCAGATGGATGTTTTGTAGAGATATAGGATACTGCCAGGTGTGAGAAGTTTTCTAACACAGTAGAGGGAGCCCACTTTCTTTGCAATGGCAATTCTTCTATATATTTGTTCCAGTTCATATTACCTGTGAATATCAGAACAACATCGATACCGTCGGTTTTAAATCCTAACAAAGGAGAACTTGAAACTGACGGTACCGACGTTGTGCTGATCTTCTTTAATACATATATTAATAAATATTACGCTCCCTTTTTTTTTTTTTTTTTTTTTTAGTAATCGAGCACTATGCTAGGGTTCTCTCCCACTAACCTTACATATATATTATCTCTGTCGTTTACTCTCGCGTTCGTGTATATCTGTAGCATCATCGGTGTAACGTTCGTGTTATATACTGGTATGCGTTGGAGAAATTGACTTACAAACTAACCTATCTCTGACCAGGTCTTTATTTATCTCAGGTCCATTGTTATCTCTTCCTCTCATGTTTTCCTTGGCCTTCCTCTGTTAACTGGACCTGCTACAGCAACTGTTCTACATCTACTAACCCAAGAACTTTCATCCATGACAATACCATCGTAGTCTCCCATTCTGCGCACATCTCCCTATACTGTCCAGATTTAATCTTCCGCTGAGGACACCAGATCTAAGCCTCTTTCTGTGCAACGCATATCCTCAAACCTCACTGGCCAGGTTTCACTTCCACGCATCAATACAACCTTTTTTTCAAAAAAGGTGTCATTTATTTTAATCATCCAACGCACACGACAAATAATCGTTGGTCGGAAAAATTTCCGGGGAAATTGAATCCATAACCTGACATAAGGATCTCGCAACATAACCAACCCTAACCCCATAACCAACCCTAACCCCATAACCAACCCTAACCCCATAACCAACCCTAACCCCATAACCAACCCTAACCCCATAACCAACCCTAACCCCATAACCAACCCTAACCCTATAACCAACCCTAACCCAATAAAAGTTAGTACTTTGTCTCTGGAACAGTTTAACCTGACATTCGGATGATGCATGCACCATCAAAAACACTAACTATAAAACTTGTTATTTATTCATGTTTCTGGAAAGAGTTAGTTAATAATCCAATATGTTTCCATTTGCGAAAGTCGTGTTTACCCAGTGGATATGAATATTCAGATCAATGTCAGAAACGCTAGCTTCGATTTTGTAGATTTTTTATTAGAGACTATAGAAAACATCTATTACATCTTTCTCTCTCTATCTGATTATCTTTCTCTCTCTCTGATTTGTTTCTCTCTCTCTGATTTTCTCTCTCTCTCTCTGATTTACTCTCTCTCTCTCTCTCTCTGATTTTCTCTCTCTCTCTCTCTCTGATTTTCTCTCTCTCTCTGATTTTCTCTCTCTCTTAGATTTTCTTATTCTCTCGCTCTGATTTTTTCTCTCTTTCTCTCAATCCCTCTCTTTCTCTCAATCCCTCTCTTTCTCTCAATCCCTCTCTTTCTCTCAATCCCTCTCTTTCTCTCAATCCCTCTCTTTCTCTCAATCCCTCTCTTTCTATCTATCCCTCTCTTTCTCTCTCTCTCCCTCTCTTTCTCTCTCTCTCCCTCTCTTTCTTTCTCTCTCTCCCACTTTCTTTCTCTCTCTCCCACTTTCTTTCTCTCTCTCCCACTTTCTTTCTCTCTCTCTCCCACTTTCTTTCTCTCTCTCTCCCACTTTCTTTCTCTCTCTCTCCCACTTTCTTTCTCTCTCTCCCACTTTCTTTCTCTCTCTCCCACTTTCTTTCTCTCTCTCCCACTCTCTTTCTCTCTCTCCCACTCTCTTTCTCTCTCTCCCACTCTCTTTCTCTCTCTCCCACTCTCTTTCTCTCTCTCCCACTCTCTTTCTCTCTCTCTCACTCTTTCTATCTCTCCCCTCTCTTTCTCTCTCTCTCCCCCTCTCTTTCTCTCTCTCTCCCCCTCTCTTTCTCTCCCTCTTTCTTTCTCTCTCTGATTCTCTCTCTCCCTCTCTCTTTCTTTCTCTGATTCTCTCTCTCTGATTCTCTCTCTCTGATTCTCTCTCTCTGATTTTTTGTCTGATTTCCACTCTTTGTCTGATTCTCTCTCTCTCTCTCTCTCTCTGAATCTCTTTCTCGCTCTCTCATTCTTTCTCTCTCCCTCCTGTTCGTAAAAAATAATCATTTGTGTATTCCATGAGTAAAAAATATAAAAGAAATGCTTACAAAATGTCACACAATTTAATAATGTGACAAAAGATAATTCCAAAATCTATAAATATATTTTTAAACGAACTTTTAATAAAATTACAATTTTCAAATATCTTCGGTCGAGAAAAAACATAGGTCAGTCATTCAGTTGATCTCTCTAACGAAATGAAAGTATTATGAAGCATTCGTCATATTCCAATATTTACGTGACTTCAATAGGAATCGATCTATTTTTTAAGTAAAACTTATCACTTGCATTTTTGTTATTTTGTTTTTTGAAAAACGTCACTCGCGTATTTAAGATTTAACTCGCGTTTGTTTGTTTTTTTGTTTTATTTTGTTTTTTTATTGTTTTTTGTTTTTTTATTGCAATTTTTGCCGCGATTAATTGTTTTGGTTTTTACAGTAAAATTTATCTTGCGCGTGACAACAGTAGGAAAGCAATTGTTATTGATAAAAAAAAACTTACCACTCTATCGGGTAGCACTAAGTCAAAAATAAATTAGAAAAACACTTTTAGAATTAACCAAATATATTTATCATCAGCTTGCAAAAACCTTTTAAAGCTAAATATCTATTAATAATGGAGGTTATGTATCTGTCTGTCTGAAACCGAAACTCCATCAGGGGGGTGCGGTCAAATTTTTTTTTTTTTTTTAATATTTAGATGTATGGAGGAGGGTAAAATAAAAAATTTTAGGCGGAGGGGGGGGGGTCCAAAAAATTTTTTTTCTTTCTTTTTTTAAACTAAAGATATTTCTATTCATGGGGGTGGGTAAAACAAAAATCGGGGTGGGGTCGAAATTTTTTTTCTTTATTTTCAACTAAAAATATTCTTGGTCATAAACAAAGAAAATCAATGTCTAACCACCCAAGAAATATGACTGGGGCTCCATCGGTTTACGCGTGAGCGTTCATTTCTGACGCGGCTATCTAACAAAAATATGCGACCGGAGGGAGCATATTTTTGCTAGTATGTATAATAACTTGTGGTAGCCATTAAAAAGTTAGTAAAATCCTTTCAACTGGTTCTACCAGATAACGCCGTCTAAGATACTGGATTCCTGGCCAAAAATGCATCAAACATTAATGTTATTCCTTTTTTTTTCTTTCCCTTTGAAAAAACTCAATCATATTCTGCAAAGCCAAAAACAAAAACAAGTTTTCTCTATAAAACAACCAAACCAAACCCCATGAATAAATAATTGAACATATGAAGAACTTAAAACATAAAACCTTTTGCCAAAATAACCGGATTCGGCATTAAATAACCCGAAAAGGGTTGATATGCCGTAAAACAAAACAACCAAACCAAAATCCTTTTAAATGGTCCATAACAATAGTTGAGAACTGCAGAAATGCATCCTGAAATTGTTTTTTATTTGTTTTTGTTTTTTGATTTTTGAATAATCCTATGTTATGAATAAAGCTGATTTTTTTTGCTTTTTTTTTAAGCTAATGTTTACATAAGAAATATCATACAACGGACGATTTTTTTAGTCTGCGGGGCTGAGAATAACTAAGCAAAATTAAAACCATGAAGTAGAAATGAGACTCGTATAGGATTTGAACTTGTGCCTCATAAAAGCTTGAATAATGACATTTGTACAATTTCGGCGTTCTCAAGACATACTGGCGCGTTTGTTAAGCTATCACTTGTTCATTCTCTTTTTACGTCGCTCTCTCTCTCTCTCTCTCTCTGTCTCTTTCTCACTCTCTCTCTCTCTCTCTCTGTTTCTTTCTCTCTTTCTCTGTCTCTCTTTCCCTGTCTCTCTCTATCTCTCCTTCTATCTTTATCTCTCTATCTCTATCTCTATCTCTCTATCTCTATCTCTCTATCTCTATCTCTCTATCTCTATCTCTCTATCTCTATCTCTCTATCTCTATCTCTCTATCTCTCTATCTCTATCTCTCTATCTATCTATCTCTCTATCTATCTATCTCTCTATCTATCTCTCTCTCTATATATATATATATATATATATATATATATATATATATATAATCTCTATGTATTTCTCATTCTCATATTTGTCCTTTCATATTCCCCCCCCCCCTCTGCAATTCGGAATGGTGTGAAACTTTCATTCCTGAAGGACCAAAAAATAAGGTAATGCTCAAGCTTATTTTTCCTTTTTCTTTGGGGCAAAAAATGGAATTCGAAAATGCAAACAATTCCTTTAGGAATCATTTTGTTATTTTTGTCATTTTTTGTCATTTTTTTTTTTTTGTCATTTTTTATTTTCGTTTTCGTTTTTACAACTCAATGCCTTTCCTCCCTCCATCTTGGCCTTTTCTTGGAGTCATTTCCCGCCCCCCCCTCCTTACTTCATTTATTTAACAGCAGCAGCAGTAAATTATCTCAGAAACATTTCCGATTCTTTTGCATTGGACATTGCAGTGTCTTCACATAGAATTTCATTGACAATTACGATGTCAACTATCACGAAAATGCAGAAAGAAAACGAGGAATTATGCTTACAGTACAAAAGAAACCGTGATATATATATATATATATATATATATATATATATATATGAGTAAACAATTTTTGGAAGAGAAATTGACCAGATTGCTCAATTACAGGAGTAAGATACAATATATTTATTCATAAAGATGTTTACATGCTGGATTACGTCATACCAAATTGTTTCGTTAATAACTTGAGTTTGAAAGCAGGGTTGAGGAATTATTGAAAAGTGCTGAAACTATTTTGTATGACGTATTCCAACGTATAAACATTATTTTAAATATATCCAATATACTAGAATAATACCAGTCCCAAGACAGGTAAAAATATATTAGATTTATCTTAAGGCCCATTAAGCTTTAAATTTTAGACATTTCTTACAATTAAAATCATCTAATGCATTTTGATGCAAATGAGAATAAAAATTCTAAACATAAGGTTTAGTATTATTATTATATTTTATTTTAATCTTCGTAAGAGGACCAAAAAGTGGTGCTAAACTGTTCTGTTCGGGAAATTAATTTCACTCGTACTGGAACAGGTTCTCTCTGTCTCTGTGTGTGTGTCTCTCTCTCTGTCTCTGTGTGTGTCTCTCTCTGTCTGTGTGTGTGTCTCTCTCTCTGTCTCTCTCTCTGTCTCTCTCGTTTGATTTTTCAATGGGATAGAACCCTGATTTTTATTTTTAAAAACAAAACAAAAAAGATAAGCACAACCAAAACAGACAAAATTAATTACAAACGCGTTGTTTCAACGGTATTAAGGTTCTCAATGCTTAGTAAATATTCATTATCGTTTGAGTTTTCGATAGGATGCAACCCTGAGAGAGATATATATATATATATATATATATATATATATATATATATATATATATATATATATGATAATTTTATGTACACAGACATGCACAAAATCTGCGACACTGGCACGCCGATGCCATCGACCAACAGTTACCACAAACTGAGATCCCATCAGGCAGAGTTAGAATCCGATCTTAACCTCAGATCATATTTGGAGAGAATGAAGTGGAGGGGTAGAGACAGAGAAGAAGAAGGAAAGAAATTTAACATTTCAAAAATTAAAGCCGTTAAAAAATTAAAATTAAAAATTAAAAAATCTAAAAATCTAAGGTCTAGAATCTGAAACAGACAGGGCAAATAAATAAATAAATAAATAAATAAAAAAATAAGAATATATGGTGGAAAGAGGAACAAATAATGATGAGGGGAGAGACACATAGAGGAAAAAAGAAAGAAAAAGAAAAAGAAGAAGAAGGAGAGAGAGAGAGGGCGTCTGTTGATTTAGGTCGGGAGGGAAGGAGGGGGGTGGTAGACATGCAAGAATTAGGTGTCAAAAAACCGTCTAGTTTATAAATGTCTTTTTCCAAGTGAACTGTAGTATGCGTGCGTGCAAACTGGGCTGATTGTTATATTGGTTGGGGCGGTGATAAAATGTGTCGCGGTTCCGGGTATATATTGTCTTTATAATTTGTCTGGAGTTAATTTGAATAAATAAGTATATTCATTAAATGTAACAGGAATAGTAGTAGTAGTAATAATAATAATAATAATAATAATAATAATAGTAGATACCCCTAATAATTAAGGTGAAATAATGAAAATAATAATAAATGAAGTATAATAAAAATACTAAAAAATACCAAAAAATATTAAAAAATATAACTAAAAGAATAACTGGAAAATGCTGGCGTTATTAATTATTAATAATAATAGTAATAATAATAATAATAATAATAATAATGGTAATAATAATAATAATAAAAATAATAATAGTGGTCAATAATATTTTAGAGTTTATAAAAATAATAGTTTAGGAAAGAAATAGAATAATTAAGGAATATTAGGAATCCTAGGGGGTAGTGATTATCGTAATAATATTAAATAATGATAAGATAATGTTTGCCGATATTATGATATGGGTTAATGGTTGCAATAATGCTGATCATATAAAAATAGTGGTTTAACAGACAACAGTAATCAGAGTGGTAATCCCAGTAATCTTAACAATAGTAGTGATGATAGTGAAAAATTATAGAAGTAGTCATAATGGTGGCAATAACAGTAGTAGTAGTAATAATAATAATAATAATAGATACCCCTAATAATTGAGGTGAAATAATGAAAATAATAATAAATGAAGTATAATAAAAATACTAAAAAATACTAAAAAATATTAAAAAATATTAAAAATATATAACTAAAAGAATAACTGGAAAATGCTGGCGTTATTAATTATTAATAATAATAGTAATAATAATAATAATAATAATAATAATGATAATAATAATGGTAATGATAATAATAATAAAAATAATAGTTTAGGAAAGAAATAGAATAATTAAGGAATATTAGGAATCCTAGGGGGTAGTGATTATCATAATAATATTAGATAATGATAAGATAATGTTTGCCGATATTATGATATGGGTTAATGGTTGCAATAATGCTGATCATATAAAAATAGTGGTTTAACAGACAACAGTAATCAGAGTGGTAATCCCAGTAATCTTAACAATAGTAATGATGATAGTGAAAAATTATAGAAGTAGTCATAATGGTGGCAATAACAACAATAATAATAATAATAATAAAAATAAAAATAATAATAATAATAATAATAATAATAATAATAATAATAATAATAATAATGATAATAAAGATAATAAAAATGGCAGTGGAGGCAAAAGTAAGGTAACGGTAAAACATGGCAATATTATTAATAATAGTGCTACTGTTAATTTCATTGCTGCAAATAACAATAACCATGATAGTAACGTCAGACATGGTGTCACCACTGATAACAATAATTATCTTGATAAAAAGTACAGAAATGAAAAAATGAAAAAATGAAAAAAATGAAAAAATGAAAAAATGAAAAAAAGGAAAAAAGGAAAAAAAGGGAAAAAAATGTGAAAAAATGAAAAAAGAAAAGAATGAAGAAAATGATTCAATGACAAATAGTTAAGTTTAAGATATTAATAATAGTAGTAATAAATAATAATCTAAAAAATATATAATCTAAAAAATAATCTAAGAAATATAGAAATATTAATCAAAGAATGGATAAGCATAAAAGGGGGGTATTTAAGAGTAAAGAAAAATACAGAAGATGACCATTAGTGTTAATCGTTGTGGGTATGATAATAATAATAATAATAATAATAATAATAATAATAATAATAATAACAACAATAATAATACCAACCAATACTACCGCTTACAGTACTACTACAAATAATACTACAAACAAAAAAGCTACTACTAATATAGATAAAAATAATAATTAATAAAAGGTATAAGATGATAGTTGTGTTGACAAAATTTTCAGTTGGTGGGGAGGTGGTTTTTTTTTTTTTTTTTTTTTTTATATATAATAACAGCCTAAGGGGTTATGAGTGGATTACTAAGAAGGTGTAATCTATTATGCCTACAGTTAATTGATGTTTCTTGTTTTTTGTTTAGAAGTTTGCCCCTATCGCTGAATTTAATTATTTCAAGTTTTTCTGTTAGGCAAAGGTAGCAAGGTGAGTTTAGGGAACCACAGGTGCTAGTTCTTCTAATTGTGTTCCAAGTTACTGTTGGTGATAGGTTATTGTTGTATAGTTCCCAGTAATATATAGAAAGTGAGGTTCTTTTTTGATATGTAGGGTTATTAAAAGAACACTTATGTCCAGTATATCTTTCTTTGAAGGTATTACCAGCCATACCTATGTAGAATTTTTTCAGGGTTGGGTTTTCTTTAGTAGAGATGGTTGCTTGATATACTGATTGGGTTATTTGGCAATTATGTTGTAATGGGCATTCTTTTTTGTTTGTGCAGTTACAGGCCTTGGTATTTGCTGTTTTAGTTGCGGTAGTTTTTTCATTTAGAATTTTGTTGTTATGTTTTTTTATTATTTTTTCTAAATTTTCA
>OY744518.1:109889595-109962095 GCA_963556195.1 Sepiola atlantica
AAAGTTCAAATCCAGGGCGCAAACATGACGGGACATATTAAAAAAAGCAGTGTTTCTTTAGATAACAATCCGCTGTAAATATGCTTCTTAAAAATCAATTTTTTGTAAATACTTACGTGTTATGTCGAAAAAAAAAAGCGGTTACTAAATTTTACGGAAAACCATCCAGTATTTTTTATTATTTAATAAATTCAAATTTTTCTTTCGAATGAGTTTTGTTACTTAATCTATATATAAATATCGAGAAGCACGACACCTTGCGAGATAAAATAGTACTAATATTTACCAAAATGGAGTCTATGAAAGTCGGGCGAATTAAATAATTGGATTTCTTTAAGAAAAAAATCTACTTGATTGTTTTCCATAAATTTTGGTTACCGCTATTTTTTTTTTTTTACTATCACAGGAAAGTATTTGGAAAAAATTAACAAAAAATGTGATTTTTAAGTAGCGTATTTACTGGGGAGTGTTATGTAAAGAAGCACTAACTAAGTTGCAAATTTTCACTGAGGACTTTTAAAGTAAAATAGTATACTTAAAGACAATCTTCAACTAAAACAAAATTCATAATACTTAATATATGCATGTAGACCAGTAAAAAAAAAATGCATAGCATATCTTTTTTACTATGCAGTTCTATAACATCTGAATAAATCACTTTTTATTTAACTGCTTTCTCAAGAAGACAGATTATCTTCCTTGATTTTAGCAAAAACCGATTTAAGTACAATTCAGTATTCTTAACTCTTGCAATCACATTAACACCGGCTGCTTCACGTACTCCAATAGTATCACCAAAGTAACAAAACTTCAGAATTACCTCAATAGCCTCGCCATCGAAATATACTTTCTCCACATCTGAGTTCTCATCCGTCTCTGTTGTCTTACACTTTTTGCACTTCTTGAAGGTGAACTTTATATACAAATTGTCCAACCATGTCCGTAGTAACTATGGAGGGAATGGAATTTTGCAACGGTGTGCTGTTGGAGGCAGGCCATTAAAGTCCAGTGCGATGGTGGCATTTGCAGTATTTTGACCAAATGAAAGGATTGCAACTTCCCTCCTAGCGTCCATCTATACACAACAGCCATATGCACTTGTTTTCCTTTGTTGCATCCGCTTGCCAGAAGTTGTATGCACGCCCAACTAGTGCATGAAGAAATGGCAAACGCTTGGGCCAAGTGCAGATTTCAAACAGTATATGAGATTCTTTTGAAGTTCCTTCTTCCGACTTTTGGAAACATTAAATAAATTTGGTACATAAATCGGTATTGGAAGCAACAATTACTGCTCTATGAAATGGTAGCATCGATAAGTTTTGACGGTAAGATAGTCATTAGCACCTCTAGAACAGAAAAACTCGACATCCTGCTTTGCCCTAACATTCGGATAACAATCGTTGTTTATTAAACATATTTGACAGGAAGACAGTCTTAAATATTTGAGGGGCATGTTTAATTCGTTGTACAGTCACAAAGATATATAGCTATTAGCAAAAAGTTTAATTAGTTAACAGATCTAATTTTGGACATACGCTTTTACAGTAGATTTCCAAATAAAAGAGAAATGGTTTTTAAAATAATAATGTTAGTTTTAAATATTTCCATCGCTGAACGGACAGATTGTCTGGATACATATGAAAATTGATCCGTTCTTATTAATCTAAATAAATACATTTGAACGTTGGACCCATTTCTCACACTCACGGTAAAATCAAAACGCTAGAGCGTTTCAAGTTAATTCAACTTTCCTATCTTTTTATATACTACTTATGTATATGCGATCTAATTTTTAAAAAAGGTGAACTAATTTGCATATTGCCTTAGAAAAGAGCAGTTTATTAATTAACTATTCTTTATTATTTTAATTTAATGATTGTTTTGATTTTAATGTAACAAATAGTTCTGTTCATGAATATTGTTTTATTTCATGGACGTATATTTAGCCATTGTGTTCAAATGTTACTTTCCGGGCTTTTCTATTAGGGAGACTAACCTAATTTTAAACAAGTAACGTTCTATTTCTAAATTGTAAGTGACCCCACACGCACTATTGCTCAGGCAAATTGATTTCTTTAATATATATATATATATATATATATATATAAGAAAATGTTAAATGTTTATATTGTATCAATAGCATTAATTTGTGTCTTTCTTTTCATTCAGAATTTATTTAGAAATAATTCTAATGACATTCTGACAAAAAAGTTATGTCAAACTTAAGCATTAGCAACCAATGACCACATCCTCTTATACAGATTTTTGGACGCTTCTTAGGATGCTATGCCAACCTTAAGCATGACAGTCCGGCAAAAATGTTGTTTCGAACTTAAGCGTGACTAACCAACATACAGAGCCTGTTATACAGGTACTTGGACGTATCTAAGAATGCTATTTCAAAACTTTCTAAAAGAAAAATTTTTTTTTTTTCAAATCCGGGTTTATGTCATCAAATATTTTAGTTACGTAATTTAATTTTCTTGTTTTTTTTTGTTTGTTTTTCTGCTTGTATATTTTTTAATTACTTTTTTGTTATGTTCTTCCCGCGTTCAGACATTCTTATCAAATTCCAATTCCTTATCTTAAGTAGAAAGAGGTCATTACTAAGGATTATTTGTTTTCTTGGGTTTTTGCGCGCTCCATTCTGATGGGATCAGTGTGACGCGATTTATTAACAAATCGAAATCGCAACTGGATTACGCATGAATGATCATACAGTCATCGAAGTTCAAGTAAATCTACATTCCGTCACATTCCAATGGCTGATGCACTTTTCATCTTTAATTAGTTCATCATACGAAACATGAAATTCTTGTTGAAACGTCTTCAAATAATGAAAATATATATTTAAAAAAATATTGCTCAAAGTTATTTAAAATATTTCAGATAAAAAGAATGTAAAAAAGAAAGAATTACTCTATCTATATAGTATTAAGATATGATCGTGTTTTAGGAGTTTTCCTGTACGTACGCAAATAGAAACGTGATTGGTTGACAAAAAGGAATAGGCAGAGTACACATGATTAAGACAGTAGTTTTTACGATCTTAATACCCGAGTTCGAATCTCACGTAAGTCTAAAGGATTTTTTTTAACTAGATATGTTTTATTTAAACTTAGAGAAATTAACATAACATAAAAACACATTACGCAAATAGTTTTAAACTAAGAGTCCTTTTTTATAATCTGCAAAATCGTAGACATAAAAGATATTCGACATTAATTCAAAGCGAATTATTTATTTGCTTAAAAACATATTTTTTATTTTGTGGCCAATAAAAAGAATGCGTACATAGGTTCGTCGTAGTTACTTACTCATGCCAATACTAAGTAGCGTACAGATACTACACTATCCACCAAAAATGGAGGAGGTAATGCATGAGAGTATTGTATCATGACGAACGAACATATACTACCCTACTCACCCTCTGAATTGAGCATTACAATATAATACAATCTATGTAATAATACGCTACGACAATTTCATGTTCGTACTACGTTATCACCCTCCACCCATTCTTTTTCGCCAAAAATGCAATGCAAAAAATAATTTTTTTTAATTTCATCTGATGCCGCTAATGTGTCGAACGTGAAACTCGTAGTAAAATACACTTTGAATGGCCAAGAAATTGTATCATATGTTCTGTCCAAAGATGGTGAAATAATATCACTCTGAACGTTCATAGAATGGAGATGTCACAAAATCCTACAGAATACTTAGATTAGTATGTTTCAGTATTAACAAAGGTGGTACATTAATATCGTGGGGTCTATGTTTGCGCCGGACGTCGGTGGAATGGAAATATGTCATAAACTCCTACACGGTTTTAGACTCTCGTAAGCATGTATGTTCTGCAACTGCATTACAGAAGGATACAACTGTTGAATTTCCACGGGTACCACTAGTAATACATGAATAGAAGTAATAATATAATCTTAGGCTACAGACAGACACAAAATCTCCATTAGCATCATATAAGGGCGATCTGAAACATAAAATAAAGATTATAAGAAAAAATCAAAAAAAATCAAGAAAGGGATAGTTAAACAGAAAAGTATGTAGTGTTTAGCAATATCCGCCATAATTAATATATATATATGTGTGTGTGTGTGTGTGTGTGTGTGAACTGTAAGACGTTAAAGTAGCAGCAACCGTATAACTTTGATATATATATTGATTGATTATATATATATATATATATATATATATATATAATCAATCGTTATGATAGTTGATGAGTGTTTATTTCATATATATATATATATGTGTGTGTGGGTGTGCAAGTTTACTGTTTGAATCATCAGTATTTTTTCACTTCGAAACTGTCTTGCTTGTTTTCGACTTTAAAAAACCCCGGAAAACAGTGAGTCGCTCATACCTAGATAAATTTGGGAGGGTCCTACTAACTACCACACTTATCATTTTATTGTTTAGCAATCTATTGTTTTTTTTTAGCACCCGACATCCCACACCCGATAGAATCTGTACATATATTTCATTCAACTCACAATCCATCCATCAACGCTTATTCTCGAGTTGTTTTTTGACCTTGATAAGTGGTAACTTCTTAATAAATAAAATAAAAAATATCATGAATGTTTAATGTCCATATTCATCTCGAGTCATTTTCCAGCTCCGGATGGGAAAATCCAAGACGATGATGCCATCATCGTTGCCGTGTGATAACCCGATTGCAATAATCACTGAAATAATATCCAACAATAGAATAATTTATTGCAGACCCACATGCAATGCACAATCAACAATCATAGAAGGAAACATTTTTTTTTTTGAAAACTTAGAAGAGACTACATGGATATACAATCTCTTGAAAACTGACACTTATTATTAGGTCTTCACTGGTGGACTAGTGGTTTCTAGTGGAGGGGGGGGACTGGGCGTCAGTCCCTTCAAGTTTTTGCAAAAGTTTGATTTTTTTTTTTTTGGTACGATTTTGAAGTTTAGGGCCTACGTAACGATTTTAGTTTGAGTGGACAAAGATCACATGGAGTCTTCATACATTTCTGTCATTTTTCTCTTCATACTTGTGAATGAGTAACCAGAACTGTACGGTGCTAATGAGTTCGTGTACTGCACAGATATCCGAGAAAACAACCTAAGCTGATTCCATGATCACAAAAGATAAATGTGAGATCCTAATTGCACCAGTTGGTTAATCAGAAAGAACCGAACATTTAAAAAATATTAGTTTATAACGGTTTTATGGTTATGTTGTCAACACTGTCACATGTAGATGAAAAATACTTAGCTATATGGCATCATCATCAGGGGACCTCTGGCCCACGGCCACAATGTCATTCTGCTGGCATGTTCTTATAACCCTTGCCATGGTTATTTTTTTTTTTACTTTTGGGGAACAGACATACACCTACTGATTTCGAGACATAACTGTTTACTTCCCTTGTTATAAAATTCTAGGCATGGACACCAACATCATGACTGAAGGTTTGGTGGTTTGGGAAACTGTCTTGCTTGTTTTCGACTTGAAAAAAAAACGGAAAACAGTGAGCAGCTCATACCTAGATAAATATTGGAGGGTCCTACTAACCACCGCACTTAGCATTTTATTTTTCAGCAATCTATTGTTTTTTTAGCACCCGACATCCCCCAACCAGTAGAATGTGTACATATATTTTTTGTAAATAAAAAGTCGATATAGGATTTTGGTGGCGGCCATCTTGAATTTTACCATTTCGGGACAAATAAATACTATGACGTAGTGATAAATGGTTTTATCTGATTCCTTGACTATGAAAACCTGTGTATAGACACCAAATTCAGGTTTCTAGATTGAATAGTTTCCGAGATATTGAGATTATTACATTTTGATTGTGGCCATCTTGGAAAATAGCGAGAATGTATGAAGACTCCATGTGATCTTTGTCCACTCGGAACAAAATTGTTATTTAGACCCTAAGCGTCGACTTGGTAGCAAAAATTAAACGTTTGCAAAAACTTGAAGTGTAAATGAATAGTTGCTTGTGGTGGGAACCCCACTATTCATCTCTTAGACTGATCGCAACTTGTGTAGAACAAAAAAAATAATTGTTTGAAGTGGCTGCACGGTTACTCTATGTGAATAAGGTCGAGTCAACTATATTGCTTGTTGACCAGTGCTTTACGCAACACTGGCTTTATATTCTAATACATATCACCGTTCTTGATTATTTAAGAGGCTGGTGATACCAGATCAGGCTGCCCTGTGGCTCCCTGAGACGAAATTCACCTACATTGACGTTTTTTTTTTTTTTTTTTTTTTTTTTTTTTTTGTAAAACTTAATTATGTTCTACAAAACCAAAAACAAAAACAACAGCCCCTCTCCCTTTCTCCCTCCCCTTTTTTATTTTTATTTTTCCTACCCTACTCCCGGTCCTGGATATGACCTTAAACTACATCCGATGGTGAGATCCGGCTTACGGACTTTGGGGAATGTGGAGCCTCCTCTTAATTACCATTGCTCCCAGGTCCACCCTGACCCGGAGTGGTAGTACCTGTTAGGGTCCCAACTATGGGTTAAATAGAAACAGATATTAAAAGGGGAAGGAAACAAAAAAGAGTAGAAAACAAGACCAGATTCGGCATTAAATAACCCAAAAAGGGTTGATATGCCGTAAAACAAAACTACCAAACCAAAAACCCTGATTAAACATTTGAAGATATAAAGAACTTGAAGCATAAAAGCTTTCACTATAATGACCAGATTCGGCATTAAATAACCCAAAAAGGGTTGATATGCCGTAAAACAAAACTACCAAACCAAAAACCATGATTAAACATTTGAAGATATAAAGAACTTGAAGCATAAAAACTTTCACTATAATGACCAGATTCGGCATTAAATAACCCAAAAAGGGTTGATATGCCGTAAAACAAAACTACCATACCTATTTAAGAGGACGGCTAGACAATTTAATGATTACACTTGAAAACTGTAGTCGGTTGGGAAGCAGTCCCGTGGTAGTGTTCTACAGATTGGTAGCTCTTAGAAAGAAACTCTACTCATGGAAGTTCACTTTAACTCCAGGTACACTGATGTGGAAACGATGATTATTTTCAATGCTATAGCTAGACGAGTTGTTCTATGAATGTTTTCACAGGGGGGGGGGGGGGCTACAGATTTAGTGCTATCTCTATCTTCAGACACTTTTTAAGGGTTCACAGCTGAGGGAATAGAATTATAATTCTTGATTTCCCATTTATACAACATATTGTTCTTGCATTTTTCGCAGTGCCCACTGGAATATCATTTACCATGGTTTCCAGTGTTTAAACTGTTTAATTTCATTTTTTTTTTCATGGCTGCGGTTAACAAGCTTTTTACTTTACCCGTCACCTCCCTGGGGGGGGGGCAGTAGAGCTCGCAGTTCGATCGCATCCGCCCTATTATACCTCGAATTTGAAAGAAAGACGTTCTGAAATATTTTAGGAACACTGGTTTAAATTTTCTGACAGAAAATTAAATTCATCGATGATGAATTTCCAATTCCAATCGCCACCCCCTCTCCCCAAAGGGAATAGTTTTTCCAGAAATCACAAGAATTTGAGTTACATTTGAAGATTTCAGCATTCTCATTATGAATAACGACAACCCGCCTTCCTGTGGACCCCGGAAGACATAAATGGGAAGCAGGGGCAGACGCTATTACTGTAATGTACGCTATGTCTGTAAAAATAAAAATGCAGCATGTGAACGTTTATTTTGTTTTTCTGTTGGGTTTGAGGCTATTAGGATTGTCTGCCAAGTGGAGATAACTTATATAACTCTTCCCATTCGTTAAATTCATTTCTGGCATAAATTGTAAAGTTTTATTAACAAACGAGTAAAAAGCAACGCTGCTTGGAGCAATAACAGCAAAATCAGATTTTTTAGAGCAATTTTTTTTAATTCATATTTCTTTTTGTAGCTTTCTTCAGGGTTCTATCATGGAATTAATTTAAAATTTATTTAAATATATATATATATATATATATATATATATATATATATATATATACACGTACACACACATAAGTGATGAGAATAAAAATTGTATATAATGCAATATTTATTAAATAATCACTTGTTCAAAGAAGGGTAATATAAAAAAGTCCTTTCCTTAATCCATGGATTTTCAAAGATATGCTTTTATAATCAGGAGATTTGACAGATAAGTCAGTAAAATTTTGAAATATAACAATATAAAAGGCATGAAAATATATAAGACAGGAAAATTTAAAAAGTTTAAAATATACAAAGAAAATCAGCACTATAATATACATATATATTTAGTTATTTGAATTGAATAGACGTATTTCGTTAAATATTACAGATGACTGGTGTCTGCATATTTTTTCTTTAATCCTTTTTTAATTTTAGGCTAGAAGTGGCAAATGTATTTGTCGTACTCGTTGTGTATCCTAGTACTTTCGATTTCTTCCGGAGCCATCTTCAGGGAAGGGTATCAAGTAAAGAACATGTATTTTTAAATGTTAAGTGATGGTTTGAGCGGAAACGGTGTGACTATTTGCAGTATTAATAGAATATTAGTATTGGTATTAAAAGCATTCAAGAATGTTTTCACTGTTATCGAAATTAATTTTATTAATTTCTGGCTTTTTAGTTTTTATGCTAATCATTCTTGACCCTACTCTCAACTTCAAAAGATTCTTGTAGACTATGCAATTATATTAGAATACGAACATAACAAACTAAGACTACATATATAAAAAAAACTAAGCCAGCAATTTATTTAAGGAAATATGTCTTCAAAAAAAAATGCTGCACAGATATACATATTTAAATAGGCAGACAGGATATTAAGATTGCACCTTTAGTTTTATAGCTGCACTGCTTATAAATTCTCAGGAATGCAAGCGTTCGGCTATAATTTAGAATGACTATGAAACCAACAGTTCTTTCCTAATATTCTGTCTATACCTATTTAAATATGTTGGACTCCTACTCCGGTAATTGAGCACTTTGATCAATTTTTCTTGAAAAGAATTTTGTAAATTATATATATATAATTAATTCTTAAACTAATGAACCGATCATTATGAATTATGGAATATATAGTCTAGGCAACATTATGAATAACATAGAATCTTTTTGTAAGCTTTACGATTTAAGGGATGAGTCTTCTCACAAACCTGTCCCCTTCAATTAAAAAAACTTAAGATATGTCAGATACAAAAAATGTAATAAAGAAAAGATTTGCTCGACATCAAATTTTAAGTTATATTATATAATAACATTTTAACCAGACTGGGCACATGTGCATGAGCGGCAATAATTTGTATGTGCGGGGTAAACTCCTGAACGAATGAACTTATCGTTATGATTTATGGGATATGTATTCTAGGCAACACGGTGTGTAACGTTGACACATTTATTTTTTTGTAACATTAAAAAGAAATAAGCGAGATACGATTTTCTACCATCGAACGTATTATAAAGACAAACATACTGATCGTGATTGTTGTGGCAAATACATCATTCACTGTAGATTAATGTAATTCTGATTTTCTATATTCACACCGACTGATGGTATTTTCAAATACATCACTCACTGAGTGTATCACCGCCGTTTTATTTCCTCACACGTTAAGTAGAATAAATAATGGTAGTGATTGTGGCCCAACGGGTCACGGGCACTTCTAGTACACACACACACACACACACACACACAGTTCAACTTCAACTCCATCCTCGATCCACGGAAGTATTTTAAAATTGCCCGAATTCTCAAAATTACTTCCGAATAAGTGCGTTCCACCTACGATTGAACTAAACATCTTTCTATTGGATTTACTTAAAAAACTTTTCTATGCTGTCTTTACGAAACCCCTTCTTTTCCATCTGTAAATCTCCTTTCACTGGACACCTCATCAACGAACATTTACCAACTGGACATACCCCATATCTTCTTGCACGCACTTTCTTACTCTCCATTACTTAATATTTTTTCAAATTTTGAATTTTGGCTTTTCCACTGCCAACTTATCTATGTAATTCCTCTGATAAGATTTTAATCTTTGAAACCCCTTGGCTTAAGGAAAAAATAATAAACATATTTTTATTTTTACCGAGTACACCTTACATTGAACAATCGAAGTTGAAATAAATTTGTCATTCGTACATGTTTATCCCTCTTCTTTCATCTATCTTTATATATATATATTATATATATATATAGATGAGAAAGAGAGAGATGGATATCTTTGTAAAGTCAGGTATGTTTGTGTATTTGTATATACAGGATTTACTTTTAAACTAGTTAACCGATCATCATGAATTTTGGAATGCTAGGCATAAGGTGTCGAAATGTAAGGTTAATATATTTAATATTTAACGTTAGTTCAATTTAGTTTTATGCAAGGGGTAGTAGCCCTTTGTGAAAATTCAGATACCTCCGATTTTTTTAAAATTTTAACAATAAGTATTAAAAATACTTCAAATAAACTGAAATTTGGGGAATCTTTATTAATGAATGTTTAAAAGATTTTAAGGGCATAATATTGGCACAACATCCCATTTGAAAAGGCGAATATATGAGATTAGCATTGACTAGCATTATCCATAGCCATTAGACACAAATAAAGCAAGATTCTCTGAATTTCAATTTCTTAAGATCCCTTAAGCTTAAGCCTTAAAGTTTAGTCGTATTCTAGAATCAAAATTGTATAATGGATTTTGAACAAAAATTGAAGAGGGATACCAGACATAAGGTTTAGTATCATTATATATTGATTTTAATCTTCGTAAGGCTACATAAAAGTGGGAAAAACTTTTCTGATCAGGGAATTAATTTTACCCCCCCCCCTGAGACAGGTATTCTAGTTATATATAAAGAAAAGTAACGTTTGATATATTTCCATGATAATTATCGCTCTGTAAACAAAATCTTCATATAGAATTTTGTTTCGTATGCGTTTTAGTTTAGTGACACATGCTTCTAGAATAAAATAATTTACTTTCGTTTGAATTCACTGATTTTTTTTTCTTTTCTTTTATATTTAAATATTGTATCCAATCAGTCCCTCTGTCTTTGATTAGTTATTTCAGCGTCGAAGTAGAAGTGACTAATCCCCCCCCCGCACATAATAAGTGCTCATCCTTCGACTCAGAACACCATAAAAGAAATCCAATAGAAATGAATTAGGTACACATTTTCATAGTACATACTGTCAGCTCAGTTTACATTAATTACAACGCCTTTTTTTACTGATAGTTGACCACCTATCAAGGCCCCGAGGCCACTCGAGGATAAAAGTTAAAGAGATCGACAGTCGGACAAGTTATTTACCTCAAAGAGGTTAGACACAAGGTCAAAGTATTTTTTATTGACCTCCTCTCCAGGAGGCTAGACACAAGGCCAGGTGTGGTTAGCCAGTGCACTAGGATTAGCGCACTCCGGCCTACAAAATTGCCTGAGCAGCCCAGTCGGCATTCCCCTGTAGGGGCGCCTTAGACGATTAGCAATAAACTAGCCGCTTCTAAAAGAAGGCAAACCATTGGACGGTGGACCTCTTAGAACTGCACAGGACAATAGTAGCATCCATCGGAACAGATACTACACTTCAGACAATGATCACCACCACAAAAAAGTTGGAAATAATAGATGGAATGGGCAGAAGATTACTTAAGAGGAATCGATTATCCAAGAGGACGGCTCAACTAGTCTTTGTTTACCATCGTCGCCTTCAAGTCTAATGTATAGTCGGTTGTGAAGCAGACTCTTTCATAATATCTTGTTCCGCAGATTGCCTATCAGCAATTACGTGGCTTACACGCAAGAGTTTCCAAAGTAAAGTTTCCATATCAAAAATAAAAACAGATATCTACAATCTTATTTTCCGTGACGTTCGTAGAATATACATAACAAAACGTCCCCTACAATTATTTGTTTTAAGCTCAACCTCAAACAAAATAATTACGCATTATTTTCACTATACTCAATAGTGATAGATATAGTCAATAGTCAATAGCTTAGATTGTTTGTTTACTTAATGAAGAAGGAAGGATGCATGTTCATCGTAGTAGCAATTATTTTGCTTGGGCGCAAGTGATTCTTACATATCAGTTTGCACTAGCAAAAATAAAACAGCGTTGTGTCGGGATAGAATGTAGGTCAGTTATCATAGAAACACGAATGGCCGTGTCTAGGGTTAAAAGCTATTTTTATTATAGACATTGTTTAGACTCATTAATTATTTACAAAATACATTTAATCATATAAAATAGTACCTTCCTTTCGGTGTTTCTTTTTTTTTTTACATTTTATTTGTATTTATTTTCCAGTTCAATTTTAATTTAATTCATATAAAAATCATTATTCAAATCAAGAGCCGGATGTTGAACAAAATATTCGCTTACTATTTTAATTAACGAATAGGCTATATTGCCGGTTACGGCAAAATAACGATTCCTGCGTTATTTTGCCGGTTCATGTATATTTAACTAAATTGTTAAACATACAGTGACGCCCGGCACAATAATTAGTCTTACGTTATTTTGCCGGCTCGTGTTTATTTAACTATAAATTACTTTTTATTATTTAAATTAATTTTTTTGTATTATTTAAAACTTTATCAAACGAAATTTTATTTATACTTTAAAACTTTGCCTGATTGGGTTTTTTGGGTTTTTTTTAATTAAACTTTGTCTGATTGATTTTTTGTATAATTTAAAACTTTATTAAGCGACAATATATTTTAAAATAACGATAAAATTAATTTTTACTTCCAGTTGATTCGATTAGGAGTGAACTCTTCAAAATTACAACTTATTTTATGATTTCATTGAAAGAACATTTTAAAATAGAAACTGTTTAAATCCAGTGATTTTTCTGTATATTTTAACATTATCGAAGTTTTTCTTGAAATTCGACTAAATAATCTAATTGTCTCTAATATTTCCGTTCATTTAATTATTTTACTTTTAATGTTTTTTGTATTAAAAGCAGATATTTCTTTACCCGACACAATAGGGCAGGTCGATTTTTTTTTTAATTTCTTTAACCGACACAACTGATGATGAAGACAAATTGTTTTTAAATATTTGCCTTTATTTATTTCATTACCTTTTCTTTCGCAAGGCCATAACAATTAGGTTTTTTAAAAAAATGAACCGGTATAATAACGATCCCTTTACATTAGTAAATAATTATTGTGCCGGGCGTCACTGTATGTTTAACAATTTAGTTAAATATACATGAACCGGCAAAATAACGCAGGAATCGTTATTTTGCCGTGACCGGCAAAATAGCCTCTTCCTTTAATTAAACACTGAAATATATTTAATAATATAAAATAGTACCTTCCTTCCATTTTTTTTCTTTAGACTTTTAATTTATACTCATTTTTCAATGTATTTTAATTTAGATATCTATTATTCCAATCAATAGCTGGTTGCACAAAAAATTCGCTTGCTCTAATAGAGCAAGCGAATTAAACACTTTTTTTTTAAAATAATACTTTGAAAAAAGTAAATAAATTAAATGCACTAAAAAAGAATAACGTAAAAGAATGCAATCTAACAGCAATAATAATAATAATAACTAGAGGGACCTGTGGAAATTCCACCGTTCTATATTTCATCTGCTGTATATTGCTGCCATGCGCTAAAATATTTCCATTCTATGGACGTCCGGTGTGAAAGGAAAGCCACAATATTCTTGTACTACCTTAGTTCAAACTGAAACATACTTATCTAAGAGCTTTGATTGTGGGGTCTATCTGCAAAACCCATGTAGCAGTTTTTGAAATAGTTCCATTCTCTGGGCGTCCGACGCGAACATAAACCTCACGATAGTACCATACCATTATTAGAGAGAACAAATACTACACTTTGATCCTAAAGCCGAGGGCCAAGAAAGTATATTTTAGTTTGAGTTTCACATTCTACATCAGATAAAATGTACAAAATTACTTGTTTGCACTGTATTTACTGCAATCTGACGATTCCAATCTTTAAAAAAGATGTGTGGAGGGTGATACGTACGTACGAACATGAAATTGTCTCAGCGTATTATTATATAAATAAATACATCAATATTAACTTGAATAAAATCCTAAAATATTGTCTAAAATTCTGAGATAAGAAACCCGTTTTATTTTTCCTCCTACTGATATTCGTAATGATATATAATAATCTATTAATAATGGACATTATGTATCTGTCTTTATGTCTGTCTAAAGCCAAAACTATACTATTTAAGACTATTGTACTTATTATGAAATAGTCTGAAATCGTATATACCATACTATTTCGGACTAATGTACTATCTTTAAATGCTTAATTCAGGGGCATAGTGTAGTATCTGCTTTGTTGTCATGATACCATCCTCCCAGGCATTACCTCTTCCTTTTTTAGAGGTGTTGCGGTAGTGTAATATCTGTTCTGCTTCTATAGTACCAACCTCCAAAGCATTACCTCCTCCTTCTCTGAGAGGTGTGAAGGTAGTGTAGTGTCTGTTCTATTGTCATGATACCATCCCCCCAGGCATTACCTCTCCCTTTTTATGGTGTGGAGGTAGTGTACTATATGTTATCATGATACCATATTCCCAGGCATTACCTCCTCCTGTTTTGAGAGGTGTGGAGGTAGTGTACTACCTGTTCTGTTGTCATGATACCATCTTCCCAGGCATTACCTTTGCTTTTTTTAGGTGTGGAGGTAGTGTAGTGTCTGTTCTGTTGTCATGATATTATCCTCCCAGATATTACCTCCTCCTCTTTGGGGGTATGTAGTTTTTTTCTGTGGTCATGATCCTACCCTCCTAGGGATTACCTTCTGCTTTACTTTTTTGAGGCGGGAGGTGTTGTAGTATCAGTTCTGTTGTCATTATACCATCCTCTCGGACAATACCTCCTCCTTTTTTTTGGGGGGGGGGGGTAATTTAGTGTATGTCTTACCTGCCCTCTGATGTTATATTTCGAATGCACAGAAAGTTCTATTTCAAGATATATATATATATATATATATATATATATATATATATATATATATATATAACACAAGACAGGGGATTCTCTGAAATTTATCGGTCGAGTCGCTCAAAAATGATATTTATTTGATTTTTTTTATTAAAACGTTTTGGGATTTTGTTTTTTATTAATTTTATTAGAAATTATGCTTTAAACCACAAATTTATTGAATCAAATTTTTTAATTTAAAAAATAATTGATTAAAGAAATTACTATTTTGTTTGTAAGAAAAACCAAACACTTTTTTAATTGTTGATTTTTTTTTTTAGGTACACCATTTTTTTTTTTCGATTTGAAAACTTCAAATAGTATTTTTTTACGACCTTAAGTGAGTTTAGGATTTTTTGTTTTACATTTTACGCCGTAAAGGGTAAATTGTGTTTAAAAACTGTTTTGATTATTCCGTATTTTATTTATTAAAATAAAGGATGGGGTGATTTCCTTTGGTTTTTTTACAAAAAAGAAAAAAAATTACTGAGCAATTAAATAAAACAATTAGAAAAAATATGCTTCCTCCGGTCGCATATTTTTGCTAGTAGTAGTAATAATAATAATTAATAATATTAATAATAACAAATAAACAAACAAACAAACACTTAAAGTAGGTTAACTCTGTCGAGAGTTGAAGAAACGAGGGGGGGTCTCCAACAAATCTAAACAAAGGGTTACATAAACCAGCTCAGTCGAGAGTATTGAATGCTGTATACAATTTGTGCTCAACCGAGCAAAGAAAAGAATAGCCATTAGGACTTTCCAAAGCTGGAAAAAAGCTGATAGTTAACATTTTGCATTTGAACAAAGAAAAATGCGTATTATTTTAAAAATCAATATTCTCTCACTCATAGGTTACTTGAACAATACACTTGTAAAATACAATACACTTGTAAAATACAATACACTTGTAAAATACAATACACTTGTAAAATACGTGTCTGTGCTTACAGGTTTCAAAAACCCAGACGGGTCAAATCCAAAACGAAATAGAGCGCGAGTATTGCCTACATTTCATCTTTATTTATATAAGGTTAACTATGTTTACATATTTGTATCTACAGGATTCACTCCTAAACTAATTAACCTATTATTATGAAGTTTGGAACAAAGCTACTAGGCGTAAGTTTGGGTAATGTAGGCTATATTAAGTTTAATTTAGTTTTATGCAAGAAGGCAAAACGGGTTTGAATCTCTTCATGAATATTCAGATATCTTCGATTTGTGAAAGTGTTAACAATGGGTATTAAACGTCAATTCATGAATATTTCCAAAATTTTAGTTATTTTAGTGTTTGAACGGGGTTTTTAAGGAGCATGATATGGGTAATAAAAATATTTCAGATTTACATTAAGTTTGATTTATAGTTATTAGACACCAATTAAGCAAGATTCCCTACAATTTCAATTTCGCAAGGCTTTTTAAGCTTGAGTCTTAAATTTTAGACATTTTCTAGAATCAAAATCAGAATGAGGATTCTAGACATAATGTTTAGTAGCATTATATGTTGATATTTGGTCAACCATCACTTGAATTTCTCTGAAATTCAATGGATGAAGTTGTAACTTTGGTCAGATTAGAAAGTGACATTCTCCGATTTTTTAAAAAAAATCTTGTTATCCCCCCAGGGGGTCAAAAGGCTCCAGAATGGCAAAAAATGACATTTTTTGCCCCCATAACTTTTCATCCATCCATTCAATTTCTCTGAAACTTGGCCAAAATGCGGAGGCAATTGTTCCTAATAGAAAATAAGTATCGCTGACCTTGGAAAAAATCTGGTTCGCGCCCCCAGGGGTTCAAAAGCCCCCAAAATGGCAAAAAATTACCCTTTTCTCCCATAATGTTTGATCCATCCAGCCATTCAATTTTTCTGAAACTTGGCCTAAATGTAGAGGCAATTGTTCTGGATATAAAATGAGCATCCTTGACCTCAGAAAAATTCTGGTTCGCGCCCCTAGGGGGCCAAAGGGGGGTCAAAATTGCCCAAATTTATTGC
This sequence comes from Sepiola atlantica, assembly GCA_963556195.1. Taxonomy (NCBI): domain Eukaryota; kingdom Metazoa; phylum Mollusca; class Cephalopoda; order Sepiida; family Sepiolidae; genus Sepiola; species Sepiola atlantica. The sequence continues at coordinate 109,906,575 of OY744518.1, forward strand.
ATTTTACACTCGCCACATCGAGTCACATACAGAGGGGGACCACGCACGCGCGGTTTGTTATCTTCGTAAGGGGACATAAAAGTGGTGCAAAACTGTTCTTTTCGGGGGCTTCATTTTACTCGTCCTGTGATGGATATATCTTCTAGTTTAATATACAGGGTGACCCTCCCAGAAGACGCCACCCATGGAATCATTAATAAAATCCAATCCTTGGGAAGAAATAAACTTCAATCTATGCTTGACTTGCCCACTAAGTTTTAGTCATGAATATCCAACAGTCTTTGATTTATCACTGTTTTATGTTAAAGGGGATGACACTTTGGTGACGTCTCATCAGTGGAAGGTGTGATCCTGAATGGGCTTCACACTCATAGGACCTTAAACACACATTAAGATTTCTATGTGCAATGTTATCATCATATTCGGTTTAATGTCCGTTTTACATGCTGGCATGTGTTGGACGGCTTTAAAAAATTGATTTCCAAACTAACTTATCTCTGGACAGGTCTTTATTTATCCTTTTTTCTCTCAAGTCCAGTTTTATTACTTCCTCACATGTTTTCACATGCCTTCCCCATGTGAACTGGACCTGTTACTTTAACTGTTCTACATCTACTAACCCAAGAACTCTCATCCATTCTTTCAATGTGGCCACAATATCTATATCCCGGACTATTCTAGAACTAAAGAGGGCCATCACAGCCCAAATCAGTGTCAAGCGATGGGTGTCGGAGATATTTACAATTTTGAACATTGTATCCAGGTGTGTTTATCGTTGAACGGTGATAACACAAACTGTTGAATATTTACGACTGAAACTTGGTGAACAAGACAGATATAGACTGAAGTTTACTTGTACGAAATAAGATTAGATCGCAGAAGGCATTGTGAATTTTATTAACGATTCTATGGATGGCATTTAGGGGAGGGAAGGCTATATCACCCAACCACCACTTTTCCATTTCGAAGATTTTCTGATTCAAAAAGTATATTCTAATTAATTTCTTGAAAATGAAGTTCTACTTGTGTCTATATAAATACATTGGAACGAAAGTTCTGTTTGTATTTTAAGGCCTTATAAAACAATAAAAAGTAAGCAATATTAGATTTATTTACTCGCCATTCTTGTGTCCTCTTTCCACCTGTCAATAACCTTTTTAATGCTACTATCATAGAATTCCTTAGGTTTGGGCCAGTATAATTCAAGGGAAATAAGTCCTGATTATACTGAGGCCAAACCTGAAGTGAATTTGTGTAACACAAAAACATATTTTGGAGAGATAAGCGTAAAAAAGCTATCAAGTAAGTCCGAGTGATGTGTCACTCAGTTGTTAGGCAACATAGAATCGTTTTTATTCATGTGACTGAATAGTAGATTCGAAATGAATTAATTAAATAGCGAGTTGTGATTTAAAAATTAGAAGATATATAATATACTATAGTTAAGGTCTCAAATAAATATGGGGGTTAGGGTTGAAATTGTGTCTGCTGACTTTGTTATACATACTCGTAAAGTGTGCGGGGGTGTAAGTTAAGAGGAGAAGTCTTACATACCGTATAAACTGTGTTTGTGAGTGCGCACATGTTTAGAAGGTGTTTTGATAGCAGCCAGTAAGGAGGGCAGAGACGGCCTGTGAGGTGTGTCTGTCAAGGCCAGATGAAAAAGAGACGATCTTCCGTGCGTCGCTTTTCATACCACGTACCGTAACGCCATCTACCAGCATGAAATGGGGAGATAATTCGGGTCTGACACCCTCTGGTGAGTATTTGTGTAAATGTATTAAGAAAAGTATATAATACCACATTCGCGTTCCGTCAGCCATAACCGGGTAGAGGTGTGAATTAATCATTATGTTGGTCTTAATTATTAGCACTTGGGGAAGGGGGGGTTAGGGTTACGGCGACACTTGGCAGCAATGTTTTTCCTATATACAAATGTTCAAATACAAGCATTTACTAATGAAAACGATGTAACAACTCGGAAACAATACAGTATGCAAGTAACATTTATTCTTCACAGACCCGACAGGGCTCGCTTTGAAATGCTGTCTATGAGGATGTGTAATACAGTCTGCAGATGATGTAAGTTGAGAGAAGTCTTACCTACTGTGCAAAGTGTTTTTATGAGCGCGAACATATTGACGAGGTGTTTTCATAGCAGTCAAACCGAAGGAAGCAAGAGCAGTCTGTTAAGGTGTTGTCTGCATCCAGTCCAGATAAAAATTAAAAAAAAAAAAGGCTGACTTTTCTGTACGACGCTTTTCATATACGGATTGAAGCACCCTCTACAATCACCAAAAGGGAGACCGTTCGGGTCTAAAACGCCCCCTGTCAGTGTAAATGTATTGAGAAGGGTAGGTAATGCTACAAGCCCATTAGACTGTTTGCGCTTGTAGCCAGAAGAAATATTAGTTACGGAAATGGATTTGATTTGCTAACCCAATAAAGTTTGGTTAAAATTAAATTGTATTTTTACAATTCAAGAGAAAAGTAACAGACTACAGCATTAGCTATTCAACAGTTTCCCAGATTAATTAACTACGAGTAAAAGAGTTTAAACGGGCCCATTTCATATAATGGTTAGTGTTCGCTGATGAGCCAGGAGACCAGAGTTCGAGTCACATCAAATACTTTTAAAAAAATGTACTTGATGCCTCTTTGTTAAACACTCAGCATTATAAGGTGAGGATCAAGGGTAAGTGGGTTAACCCAAGGAAATACGCAGTGTAGTAGACAACAAAAAGGGAGCCGTCCAGTCGACTCGACTACAATCGAAAAAACAAGTTGAATCGCCACAAAAGACAGACATTTTATTTTTCACATCAAATCTGAGATACGGTCCACTTATCTGGAATGAAATGTTTGGGCTGTATATTAACCATTCCTAGTTTTCCTGGCACCACCAAAGAAGATTGCAAATGTTTTAATTTTTTATTTATTTTCAAAAAAAATAAACTCAACTGTTGGGAACTGGTACTTTTGACAATGAGTGTTTTGTTGGAGGCAACTTCCCACAGGCAGTGTATCGACGGAGATCATGCGTAATTATTTCGCGGCGTCAATTGTCGAAGGTCAGTCATGGTAGAAAAGTCAACACTTACAAAGCAAGAGTCAAAACAAAAAAAGGGATTATTTCGAGAGGGAGGGGTAGGGACGTACAGAAGGAAAATATTTGAGTTGGCAATAATAAAGACTGGAGAGAATACAAAGTAAACTATATATATATATATATATATATATATATATATATATCAAGGGAGGCGCGATAGCGCTCTATCCCTTAATAGATTTCAAAAACGACCTATGCTAGAAATCTCATTTCTTTGATCAGTCATAACTCAAAAACCAATAAACCAAATTAGTTAAAACTTTGCACAAAATTTTCATTTGATAGGTTCTATAAGTGTGTAGAATTTCAGCATCATTAGTCAAGGCAACCCAGAGATCCAGAAAGGTCAGGAGTGATGTTGTGTTATCCGTGTGTACGTACGTGTGTGCCACCCTGTATCTCATCAACTATTTGATGGATTCAGCTGATTTTTGGCAGAGATAGAGGTTCTAGGGTCTAGTTGATAGCATTTTAATTTCAGTTTATTATATACCTTAGTTTTTCAGAAAATTCACAAAAAAAACTTAAAAATTACCATTGTCTTGAGGCATAGCCTTTACAAAAGTAGTGACATTCCATGATAAATGCCAGTATACTGAAATCATATGCCCTTAATAGGGTTAAGATGAAAATTCATATACACTAAATGTACAAAAGCAAGGAAATTCCCAAATTTTTACACTTTTATTGTCATTAAGGGTATAACTACATATCAACCAAACCATTTCATTATCACATCACTACAGTATAAATATCTATGCATGAGTGGATGAAGTGTGTGAGGTGCGCTGAAGAAAAATTCCTACAAGTCAAATACATAGCCCTGTTGTGCTCGCTTACCCTTAATGACAATAAAAGTGTAAAAATTTGGGAATTTCCTTGCTTTTGTACATTTAGTGTATATGAATTTTCATCTTAACCCTATTAAGAGCATATGATTTCAGTATACTGGCATTTATCATGGAATATATATATATATATATATATATATATATATAAGAATTTTTGTTTCGATGTGTAAACAGTTAGAAAATTCAAATTACTTTCAATAAGGGTAAAGATTTTCAAGGAATTTTGTGACATTCACATTTTACTCCGATACCATCTGGGGTCACTAAAGACCAATTACCGCTTCTTAGGAATTAAATAGAAAATAAAGCCCTATATCAAGATTAAACGCAACTTTATGAACTAAAATTTTATGACGAATCCAATGGTGGTATTTTGTACATGGATTTGTTTTGTGTTTTTTTGTTTTTTTTATAATATCGTGGGTTCTGCGTTTGCGCCGTACATCCATAAACAGCAAAGATGGTTTCTTACTTTATTTTAGAAATTTAAAAATTAAATTAAAATGGTAATATAAACGCGTTAGTACACCGGGTTCTCATTACTTCCCGGACAACAACAGCACCTGCTAGTAAACCACTTCCTTAAAACAATAAGAAACATCTACAAAATAATGTTTTTGTTTTTTTTACTTGGCGTCAATTTCATTTTTTAAAAATTAACATTTTCATTACAAAAAAGACATTTGTTCGTGTGTGTTGGATTGTCGCATGTATATAATCTCTATTATACACTCACGTTGTCAAAACTCTGCGTGTTGTCGTTTTCCTGAATCAAATTACAGGACTCAACTTTTCTTTAAATAAATGGTTTATTCGTAGGAGAAAGGTATACAAACATCAATTACAGACAATCATGTATATATATATATATATATATATATATATATATAATGTGTGTGTGTGTGCGTGGAGTACATACATAGCGAAGAAAGCGAGGCAGTCGTTAAGATACGGAAATCACTTCACGACTGCCCCTCATATCGAAGTTGGAAAAAGCGTACCTTTGCGAGTCTGCTCGCTTTCAAATCTGGCTGGAGAAAGAGATCACGACATTCTTTGGCGGAATTAATGTCACGCTTCGACATCGGTTATCCATAGAGGTTATACTCTGACCCCGCATCCGTCAATCACTTTACATTTTGGTACCATTTAAACTAACCATTATTTTTTGCATGATTTACTTATTTTAATTTGAATCTTGTTTTTAGTTTTCCTCCTCGATCACTAGTATTTTATGTGCGGTCTGAACTTCACAAGATTTCGGTGGATATACTTCTTTGTCAAGTTTATATTTTGTTTCTTCTCTGACCTCTTGTATGCCAGTATTGGCTGTGAAATTGTTTTTAAAACACAGACAAATAGTAACTCAATCAATTTTTTTAAAAATCTGTATCATCATAGAAATATTGAATTACTTTTTCTTTTTATCAAGGCGACTTCATCATTCCATTATTCCAAATAGGGAATGCCAGATGATAACGGCCATAACTTATGGATAAGGCTATTATTATATAGATACTCGGCCCCCAGGGTTCTAGTAGACGACCCGTAACCCCTAAAGAAGGGAGTAATGCCTGGAAAGAGTGTCTCATGACAATAGAACAGATACTACACTACCCCTCTACATTAAATTGAGCATTAAAAGATAGTATAATAGTACAGTTAATAGAAGTAATGGTATAGTTTCGGCTTCACACACAGATACCAAATCTCCATTAATAAATAAATAGCTACATCCAAATACAATCTCAAAAGTGTTTTACTCAAAAATTAATCAAAATACAGAATTACTTTAACTTAACAGAACACAAGCTCTCAACTACAAAATAATGCAGATACCGCATACCCAACTACTATACGTAAATAATTAAATAACTACACTGTTTTAATAACAGCCTCTAAACACATTTAAACAACACTTAGCTGATACTCCCCCCCCCCTAAAATAACATATGACCGTCAAATGTTTAGCACATTAATACCACTCACATGGGCGACCTCATTTCCGTTTATTTCACTACTCCAGTTATTCCCGCCGAAGAACCCAGGGCGTTTGAAATATTGAATTATAACAATAAGAAACTATTTAAAAAAAACGATCACATCATTTAATGCTTCAACCACCACCCATTCATAATTCTAAAAATATATCTCTAGAAGCATACATGGAAGACTAAACTAATCTACAAATCTAGTAATAGATATAAAAGTTTCAGAAGACAATATCACCAAGCCAGCTAAGATATTATACAGAGAAAGCCTGCTGGGGCCGATAATCTATGGAGGTAGACATGATTCTAGAAAATTCAACCGAATGACAATTGCAATATCATCAAATGCCCAGATGCTGATATAATTCGACCTGACATTAGTTGGCCAAGAATCCATTCGAGATGTGCAGATATTTTTTGTAACCAAGAAAATACGTCTAAGCATATTAAACCAGGCTAAAACAATATTATCATTTTTGGTGCATATGCTTTCCGGCATATAGACCATTTTGTTGGTTATATATTTAATGCAAAGAAGATAATGCTTATTTCAAAAGTTTAATTGAATACAAATGTGTACTTAACCCTGAGGGGGTGGGGGTTTATGCCTTTGCTCCGTGTTATCTAACTAAATAGATGCGAAAGGTGGGCCTATTTCTCGCACTAAAGCTAAAGCCAAAACACCTTCAAGTTAATTCAACTTTACACAATAGAAGCAGCATCTTTTTTATACACTGCTTATGTATATGCGATATAAGTGGTAATGTTAACTAATTTGCATATTGGTTTCGAAAAACGACATTTTATTAATTAGCTGCTATTTGCTGTTTAATTCAGTAATTGTTTTGATTTCAATATTACAAATAGTTATTTTTCGCAATATTTTTTTTATTTCCTGGACAATTATTTCATATTTGTGTTTAAATGTTCTTTTATGGACAAAGTAGATTTTCAACAATGCAAATGAATTTCTTTCTTTTCCTTTCTTTACGGTCGCAATAAAATCCTAAATAAATTTGTATCGAAATTACTAAAATTTGAATGTCTATCTATATGAATGAATGCGAAAGATTTTGTTTTGTGCTTACAACGTTCTGAATGAAATGTTTCTTATTTTAAATTAATGTTTCAAGTAGCGAACTTTGCGAAGTGATGGCGATCCGGCAAAGTCAGCTAGTTTGCTAACCAGTTAATGTGTCTGATTGGCTTTGAACTTGGCTTGCTGATTTCACAAACTGTGTCATTAACTATCGCTTCAATCAGCCACCCCCTCCGATATACACGCACACATACAATGTTATAAAATCTTCAGATGGTTGCATTTAAATAAATTTAAAAAAAAGATGTTTCGGAAGTTTTTTAGATGAGGATTGATCATTTGGATTACTATTCTCATCTTTTGTATTATTTGGAAATATTTCTGTCGAACTCGGGAATCTGTACGCAATTTCGAACGGAACTCTTTATTTAATCCACGGAGATATCTTACTCTCGATTTGTTAGACATTACCTGGTATAAGTCTTAAGTAATTCGTAATTGTATTCTTAGTATCGCCTACACTGAAGGTTGAACCTTCGACCTCCAGAAAAAAAAAAGATTTGATTGCTTAAATTGCAGTTTCTGTTTACGGAGCTATACCGGCCAATGAAATCGGGGAAATCTCGCTCTAATTTATAGGCAAATAGACAGAACAGAAATGTTGTACATTAAATCCTGTTAACGAATCTACAAGGAAATTATACAACTGTTTAATGTGTTCATGTATTTCGCAAATGAGTTCTGAACACATAATTATAATTAGAGCTAATTCTTCAGTTTTTAATGATGATAATTGCTGTCTTCTCTTACCATCCATCAGAAATAGGCAGACATTTCTGTATGACAAAACAACGTTTGGAAATTATTGAAGCCAATTTAGCATCGGAGAAAAGGATTTGTTTAAATTGTCTATGCGTAGCAAAATTCCACAGAGTGAACTAAAGATGCGAATAGTCCAGTCCAGCTTATCCCAGCCTTGCTAAGATGAAAGCGATCTGTAAGTATAAATTTCCTACCAAGATCAAACCTGACTTTTTAAAGATATCGCTGCATTATTTTTTGTATATAGAAGTAGCATCTGAACTTTCACCAAAAGATTGAAGAAAATTGATGGTGTGTACATCAGAATGCCAAGAGTTGCACTAAGCATCTCCTGGGGGCAGCACCCCACGAGAGAGCAACTCTACTGACACCTTCCTCAGATGTCAGCCTTGATCATAAAGAGAAGAACCTGATTTGCTGAACACTGCTGGAGGGTTAAGGATCAAATCGTCAGCAATGTTATTTTGTGGATGTCAAAACAAGGGTGTGGCTCAGTGGAGCAAAAAATCTACATCAAGCAACTAACAGAAGACTTACAATGCACGTATGAACACCTACCAGGTGTGATGGTAGATAGGGCAAGATGGCGTCAGTCAGGAGGATCCGTGACACTACCAGGACTAGATGATGCTTAGCAAACTACAAAATGGATTAGAAATAGGCATACAATATTCGAATGATAATAGCGATATTATAAAATGTTTAGAAAACAATACCAGACAGAACAGCAGTCGGCCAAACATATATAAGAAATAAACATCGTTGTAGCAGAGGAAGTATATGGTTTGTACGCTTGAGATTTGACGGCTGTATTATCAGGATAAAACATGCTTTACACAGTGTTAGTATAATAGAGATTTAGTGTGTGTTTGTAACAGAAACTGAATCCAATTTCTCTAAGATATGATACATTCTCAAAGATCTTTTTTTCTCAAATACTCTTGGGTATCTTATTTCAATATAAATACAGATTTCAGGATATATATTTTATTCAAGCGTGTATATATATATATATATATATATATATATATATATATATATATAAATATGCTACAATTACACCAGTGTGTGTGTGTGGAAAGAATTATAATATAAACGGTATACGAAGAAATTAACTTCTCGTATACCGGAGCAACTCCTAATGCGAAGAGGGAAGCTCAATATTTAAAATAGAGCATAGTAATAGCTGAATACATGAAACAAACAGAAATATTATTCATATATGAACAGATTGGCTTAAATTCCCGGGAATAAAGAAGCTTGACGAGGTTTTACTGGGTTTCTAAATTAAATAAATCTCTGTTTATGTATGAATAATATTTTAATTTGTTTTATACATTTGACATATATATATATACATATATATATATATATATATATATATATATATTTATTTATTTAAAAGGCCAGATATCTTTTAATATGCCATAACCATAGTTCCATACGCTGTTGCGATCGTCAGATGGGTTAAAGACTATGGAATCAGGCATTACGCTATCTGACGATCATAAAAGTACATGAAACTGTGGTTATGACATATTAAATCAACTAATATTTTAAAGAACTATAAAGCTTTGTCTGAGTAGGCATTGAGCACTGCATACAAATGTAAATTTAAAAAAAAAGCTGAGCCGGCAAAAACTATACTCACAGCCACCAGTGGGTGTGCGTGCGTGTGTGTATATATATATACACCAGTTGATGTTGCGCTACGCAAACTGAGGAAGAATTTGTTATTTTTTCAAGTAGCGTTTCTCAATAACAATGAGAAAATTGAAAATAAACAAATTGCTTGATATAAAACTTGAACTATATAAAAACTAAACATGTAAATGTATAGGCAGAGTAATGTTCAAGATCACAAAAAAATGTCCAAAAACTGAACATGTAAATGAATAGGCAGAGTAATGTTCAAGATCACAAAAAACGTCCAAAAATTAAACATGTAAATGGATAGGCAGGGTAATGTTCAAGATCACAAAAAACGTCCAAAAACTGAACATGTAAATGAATAGGCAGAGTAATGTTCAAGATCACAAAAAACGTCCAAAAACTAAACATGTAAATGAATAGGCAGAGTAATGTTCAAGATCACAAAAAACGTCCAAAAACTGAACATGTAAATGAATAGGCAGAGTAATGTTCAAGATCACAAAAAACGTCCAAAAACTAAACATGTAAATGAATAGGCAGAGTAATGTTCAAGATCACAAAAAATGTCCCAAAACTGAACAAAGTGTAATGGGATGTGTGGCGCAGATATACTCTCACACTGAAGTTCGTTGTAACCAAATCCTTATACATATCCGAAATCTGTCTTCTGTGGGTGTTCTCGTAAGTTACAGTTCTGTGCTTATGTGTAGCTACTATTCACACACAAAAAAAAACACATTTTCGGTGACAAGGGATTTCATTGTAATCGTAGCACCGAGCAAAAAATGAGGAACGAGAGCTTTACTGCTGAAGAATTTGTGTTTATTTCGGTAAAAGCATTTCGCAGTAAAAGAATCGTTTTTCGTCCACGTGAAATCTGAAAATAGAGATAATTATTTGTTATAAAACTTCACGAATGTGTAACAGTTACATGATTGAGATCTATCTTCTGTTGTATTAACATGTAATCTCTTGCGCATGCGTAGACATGTTCAAACTTGCGTAGCTATGTCGTGGGCGTTTGGAGTGCAATGCGCATTGCGCCTTTCAGCCGTTTCCACCCAGCTGTATTTGGCGCGCAAATATGAACAGTTCCAAGGAGATGTTGACCTGACAAGACGTCAAATCTCTCACTCGACTCTCGTCATGACTTTGGGGGGTAGGCGAGACTAAAGATAAGACGCGAGACTAAAGACCTAGACTCAATTCCTTTACTCTAATACACGCCAGCCGAACCAACTTGCCTTGCTCTTTTATATTCTTGTGTTACGAAACCCTTCTGGTTCCTATTCTGCTTGATCGAAAGCTGATTTAATTATAGAGAAGATCTTGAGGCGGGGTTCAATGAAACCCGGTAAACCTATTTAGTTTTTCATGTCAAGCAAGCCCTGTCACATGAATACATAGGCTATGCCAAAATAGCTATCTCCGGCAAGCATATTAACACTAACAACTGTACAACAAAAACAAACATGTAAATGATTAGAGACAATTTTACGTGTTAAGCATCCGTTGAAGAGTTCCATAAATTATTGAAATATGCTAAAAGTTCGTGTGAGGAATTCTTCGATGCCAAAAGGTTTCTCACATAAACAACTGCTTGTGTTGCTAACATGTAGCAGTAGTAGTAATTCGTCGTGGCCGTCGCCGTGATGTTGATCTTTTTCCTCTTTCTTTTGCAGACTTTTTTTCTCTGTAGCGTTAATAATTGAAGCAATTAAATAAACAACACTATTATTTGTTTGGGGCTGCATATTATTCTCTTGTTGATTTATTTATGTTAGGGAATTTTTTTACATGAGCATTGATAATTTGGATTTGGATTATTCGGACTACTGCTCTCATCTTGGATGTTATTCTCACAACGTTTTGGCCAATGTAACCTCTGATCTTAATGTACATCTTCTCACTTCGGGAATTACGAATTACTTAATACTTCTACCTGGTCATGGCTGACGGAACGAGAGCAAGCTACCCCCGTGGATTAAATAAAAGGTTTCGTTCGAAATTCCGTACAGATTCCCGAGTTCAACAAGATCTACCTGAAGAAAGTCGGAGCTTACATCGTCCGAAACGTTGTGAGAATAACATCCAATATGAGAAGAGTAGCTGAATAATCAAAATAATACAAATTGATTTATTTATTTTCTTGCAAATCTTTTCACGACGATTGTATGGTATTCATTTATTCCCAGCTTCCCCCTTGTGTAGATAGGTGGTGTTAATGGCAGATGAGTTGCTTTCCTTGACTAAACATACAGAAGTGGAGACTATTTAAGACAAACATGCTGATTGCTCAGGTGGTGAAGTAAATGGGCCAGTCAATGCTTGTAGAGGCTATGGAATAGCTTAACGGGTAGAGGGCCGAAAAATACGTCTGTCCAATTTGTTTTTCGATAACCATCGCCTGGATTTATTTCACTTCTTTCTGTCATGGCGTAATTTCCTTACACGTCAGCTTACTTTTCTGCCTTTACTCCTGTCTAGGGAAGAGACACAAATATTGACCAAAAGTTGTGACACGGTGTTAGTCTAGCAAACAGCCAATGAGGTTTACGGTTAATAAACCAATTTATAATAGAAAATGTCTGCCGTTTGTTAACGCTTTCCTAAACGTGAATTCTATTAAAATTGTTTACTTATTGTATTTATTTTATTTATTTATTTTCTTTTTTTTGGGGGGGGGGTAAGAAAGCAAATTTTGGCAAATTTAGAAAATGGAGCTTGGGTTTACATTTGGCAGCCTCGTAATTCTCACTCCCCTCCCTATTTTATCTTTTAGTCCTCACATTGCATGAGCGCTGTTTTTAACAAAAGGGGGTGCTGTTTTCTTGGTCGACTGTTGCTTTGAGTAGATGGTATGTCGAGATTTTCAAACCTCTCATAGTATTCAGCATCATTCAATTGTCAATGTACCATCTTTATTAACCATTATCCTCGAGTTTTTTAGCCTTGATAAGTGACGACTCATTAGTAAAAAAAATTTAAAATCTTTAAGACATTTAGAAGTAACTTCATAATAGGATTCTGAATCAAAATAATTAAATACAAGAGCATAAGTCAGTTGTGAAACTGCATACTTCTGCCTGACAAGTTATTTCCATCAAAGAAGTTAGACACAAGGTCAAAGTATTTTATTTACCTCCTCTCCAGGAGGCTAGACACAAGGCGATGTGTGGTTAACCAGCGCACTAGGATTAGCGTACTCTAGTCTACAAAAATGCCTGAGCAGCCCGTTGGCATTCCCCGGGCGATTAGGAATAACCTAACGTTTTCTCAAAGAGAAGGCAAAGCCTGGGAGGGTGGACCTCCTAGAACTGTACAATAGTAGCAGCCATCGGAACAGATACTACACTTGAATCTCACCGAATTTTTCAAGGTCATGATCAAGGTCATATAAGATGAAGGGCTTCATTAGCTATAATATAGGTCAGTAGTAAATTTCTCCGATGACCGGAACCAAAGTTATAGTCAAAAGTGACTTACCTTTTCTGTGACCTTGACCTAGACATCCTAAAATTAACTAAGTTCTAGAGTAGACCATGACCTATATTTTGACAAGGTTTCTTGATTGGTCAAGCGATGTGGACGCTCGACCATACATGAATAAACAGTTACAAATTCGACCAAATACGTAACATCCTTGACAGAGGTAACTACAGAAAGAAATCCCGGATAAAACGAATTACTCCCAAATTTCAATATGAGCGTATTGTTCCTGGGAAACACTAGAGTTCTTTATAATAAAAAATATGATTTAGTTGCCTCCCCACGAGGACACACACAGTCGTTTTTTTAATGTAGGGAAAACATATCTCCTCTTTAAAAAACATTCCCTCAGACAATAAATCTATTCCCATTCCAAAAAGTGGAGGTAATTCTTGGGAGAATAACATGAGACCGAACAAATACTACACTTTGATCCTCACATAGGAAGAAATGAGAGGAATGTCGTAAGTTTTAGATATGTCATCGCACCTCTCCGCGAGGTTTTGTCGGTCCGTCATGCTTAAGTCTGGAAGATCATTTTCATCGTTAAACGTACTGATTGAATAGATGCATCTTTAAAAATGTTCCTTCTAGTTTTGTCTTGAGAATATTTTTTATAAAATTATCAATGTGTGAGGTTATATGGGTTTGAAATATATCCTGTTATTATTATTATTATTATTATTATTATTATTAGAGTATTCTCGCTATAAGCATCAGACATAACACGTACGTGTACAGAATTGAAAGAAAAATGTAAATTTATACATAGATAATTTATAGGATGCGATTCCAATGCATAGGTGTAATGGGTATAAGCGGATGTGAAAATAAAATGAGTTTTCGGTTTCTTCTATTTTATTATTTTTTTCATTTTTATAATTAAAAGTCTTGCTGGCTCTCAATCCGGCTTTATTTAGGATCGGTATGGCATAATATTTCTGGAAAAATTCCCCTCTTCAAATGTGGGTGAAAACGTGCAAAAGATATCCGGCGGAAAACGTGCAAAAGATATCCGGCGAGATTAATACTGCAGTAAATAAATTTTGTATTTAATAGTGGGTTTCAGTTTTGTTTTGTTTTTTATATTATGTATATTTTATGGTTTCGTAATTTATTTGTTTGTTCATATATTTAATGTTTTATTTTTAATTGTGTTTTCTTTTTAGTGCGGACCTTAAAGTTTATTTGTTTTATTTGCAATTATGCCCTAAACTGTTTCATTTACATTTCTCACATTCACAATTTTGTAAAGTGAAATTTACTTTTAAATGAAATCATTTACATTTATTAGAAAAAAAGTTATTTTTTCTCGGTATCCGTTTCAATTTGGAAATTAAAACACTACAGAAATACTAGTGAAAAGTGACTAAAACACATCACAAGTACTAAAACAAATATTGACTTGTACTTAAAAGTAAACATAAAAAAAAACAGAGCGAGACTACTTATAAAACTGCACAAATAACTAACATTTCTCGAGAATCATAGGAAACGGGGAAGTATCGGCGAGCAAAGCATCTCTGACTAATAAATATAGTTTCAGTGATAGAATGTAAACAATCTGGATTGTAAATAAAAAGTTCAGAATGCCTATCCCGTGAATACTCGGGATAATCAGGGAAGAGTTAAAGCATTTTATATAATAAGTGTTTTATATGTTGCATCCCTGTGTTTGTTTTACAAGCACTTTCATGAAATGTGCTCCGACGAACTTGCTGCACTGGTGCCCCAATCAGCTAAACACCATCCTTTCACTGTAGAGGTCCCTAGATACTAGAAAGACTTTCTACTCTCATAACTATTTTTCGTCGTACTGCTCGCCTTTAGAATTCCCTCCCTGCTCACCTTTTCCCAGACTGTACCTGGTACTACCAGATCGGGCTGTCTGAAAATAGTGGCTTCCTGACCTAAAATGCACCAAACATTGATGTTGTTTTTCCTTTCCCTTTGCACAACTCAATTATGTTCTGCAAAGCTAAAAACAAAAACAATTTTCCTCTACAAAACAACCAAACCAGGTATTTAATTCCGTCCCACCGTAGGAAGATGTGACACAAGGTCGGAAAGTGGGGGGGGGGAGTCAAGCCAGCACCCCTAAAGAGGGGAGGCAAGGCCTGGGAGGGGGCATCTCTTAGGAAAACCAAGGACAGTATACCTCAACCCGGCAGATAAAAGGCCACCGAAATGGCCCAGTTCCTGCCGGACTGATTGTCGAGAACGAATTCTCGACTGGTATTAACCCATTCCGACGTCTTCAATCAACCGTAGTTAATGGGAGACCAAACACCATGAATAAATATTAGAAGAAATAAAGAACTTAAAGCATAAACACTTTTAACAAAATGACTGGATGTGGCATTAAATACCCCGAAAGGGGTTGGTATACCGTGAAACAAAACAACCAAACCAGTCTGTACCAACATGCAGAAATTTAAATGTAATATTAACAAACATCTCGCTGCACAACTCTGCACTTTATATGGCCCCTAATTCATAGTAGCTCCTTGTGCCTTGTTTGGGTAGAATCAAAGTATAAAAAAGAACAAAGTATATTTTTAATTGCAAACAACCAATGATTTTTCCAGTTAATAAACCAGCCTCGGTCTTATCCAGCCAAAGATGGATACTTCAGTTCGTGTTTATAATTCTCTGTCTTAAAATATTCTTTCTTCTATCATAAGTATTTCAGCATATGTTTCCGTTGGGTACCTTCTTTCAAGACCCTTTATTTCCCTTTGCGTAAATTGTTTATTTCCATAATGGCCATCCGTATTTTCTCTAGAAACTTTCTGTTTTCGGTCGTGTCCCTTAAAGATGGGGAAATGGAAGAAATCCGTTTATATGAGATTTAACAACAAAAAAGAAAGAAAAAGATCAATAGACAATTCTAGAATCTCTTCTTTCTTTGTATGATCCTGTCAATTTCCGGTTTCCGTCCACTGTCGACGAATTATTCAGCTGATTGGGGAGAGCGCTCTTTGTATTAATCCTTTTTTTTTTAGTTTTTATTTCATTTATTATAGTTTTTTTTTGTATTTTTATTTTTTTCGAACATTCTTTCTCGCCTCAACGATATTGTGCGCCTCTTCCCACAAACACACAAAAAAGTAGAAATTTCATAAACCTAGTTCCAATTGACTGCGAGAAATTGGAATGTATTGATATTATGATACTTGGCTATTCACTTAACCCTGCTGGGATCAAAATCCATTACCCTTTCTCTGTTTTTTCTTCCCACGGTCATCCGGAAAATAAGTGTTGCCTCCTGAAAAATCACATCAAACAAGCCTCGCAAAATGTATTTCAAATGATTTAAAAAAAAAAAAAAACATTTTCTTTTCTTTTATGGTATCTGTACGGTAAATATTAGCATGTAGCAAAATAATTTTCGTTTTTTATTATTATTTTTTAGTAGTAGTAGTTGTAGTCGTCACTACGATACATAACAGCAGCAGCCGCCATTAACGATGTTTGAAATATCTGTTTGACTTGTGAGCTTGGCGCTGATTGGAGCAAACATTTTTTTCGATTCTGATTCAGCCAATCTCTTATGTGAGCTGAGCACTAGTTCCTGAAGGTTATTTAAGGGGGTGCACCGGCATGGTTCTCACACTTTAAACCGCGAGAAAGCACAGCTGCTTAACGTCGCTCAGTTCTGGCCACCTAACTCCTCTATTGAGATTCAAACCAACCTGCCGTTAGTACTGAGCTTTCGGCATCAACAAGAATGCTTCAATATCCAAGATTGCGACCTGCCGTACGTGGACTTACTCCCAATACCATTCGACGCATAGGCTTACTTCCTGACAATAACTATAGGAACTCTTCTTCGTTCCCTACAAACAGGACATTAATTCTACAATATTATAGACCCTCAAACCTTTTTCGTCATCCAGACTTAGTCTTTATTACTAACACACTGTCTAGTATTACATTTGACAAAGATAGCCAATGAAGTTGATATAAATGTTAGATGGTACTTTGTCTTTAAGTTTACATTTTGGTGACACGACGTAAACATTTAACAAGTAAAATACGTTCATTTTTCTAGCTCCAAACGAAACCATAGCAAGTTGTGACAGTGTCGGACAGCGCCGGTATGAGTTGACCGTAAGCCTACGAAGGGCGATAGTACAATTATTGTGATAGTATGAATAGACAGAAAGAAAACCCTTTAAAATCTCTGAACGTATCGCACAGTTGGTAATGAGAAAGAAACCGAATTATTATTTTATGGGATTATCAAAAGATGTAGAAAAAAAGAATTAACTTCTCAAAGTCGATATGAGAGGGACAGCTAAACTCAGCGAGAGTTAGAATTACGATTGAGTGTTAAATCTGGAATCGGGTCAATTGGTTTTAAGTGGTCGTCCGAGAATGATTGCCGCTGGTTAATTACCCTGCGGGACAGTCCTGATATCTATCAGCTGTTGTCGAAATCAGAAATAAACGGTCATAAATGAATTTGGCAGCTGTGTCGAAATTACTTTAAGAAGCACTGGATAAACGCAATAAAATTTATTTCTCAGGATGAATCGAAGACCACCGTGACCCCCCCCCCCCCGGGTAAAGACGAAGTAGGAGACGGTTTAGTTTAGTCACAGTCGGAGAGAGAGCAAACCCAACCGCATTTTGTGGTGATGTAAAAATATAAAGTATCCACTTGATCATCATCCGAAATCGAAATCTGCGAACGAGTGACAATCAAAAATACAATCCCTAATAATATTTTAGGTCAATTTTTTTTAACAATTTGTATATCAACAAATAATAAAAAATAAATTATTGTTTATAATTGATTGTTAAAAAATATATATTTTCAAAATTAAACAAATTTAAAACTTCTATTTATAATTGTAATGTCTTTTTAAAAATATTTTTACAATAGTTTAATAATTATTAACGAAATATAATTATAGTACAAAGTAACAAACAATTATAAACAAATAATAAAATCTAAACTGTTTTTTTGTTTTTTTTGTAAATGATTATAATAAAAAAAATATTGCCAAAGGCTATGCGGTCTAAAATAATTTGGGACCTTTTCTGGACCAACAGAACTTCCGATCTCGGACACGGCGACCATACCGAAGTGGATACTTTCTATTTTGCTCTGGTGATTCAGTGGTAAGAGGGAAGAACTCCCTTTATTTATTCGCCACGTAAGACTTGTGACTTCCTGTCTCTGTGACGTCAATACTGGGACGAGTAACCTTATTCGAATTCTAATTTGAAATCTCCAATCGACTTAATTTCTAACCTTACGTGGAAACTCACCCTATTTTCACAGACCAATATTTAAATATTAAATATCTTTGTTGATCTTTCTCCGGAAAAGGATGAAATTGAGAGCATAGAAATTAATGCCCAGTCTGCATTGAAACTGGAGAGATAAAGAAAGATTTTAATTGTTTCCACTTTTTTTTTTATTTATGTGCTTCGATTCTGTCATTTGGCATTTATTTTGCTACTGTACTCTGTGACTTAATGTTCACATCTTATTTAATCGTCAATAAACTATTTTATTTTTCATTTGCAACTGCTTATGTCATTGTTCTTTTTTTATTGAGTCACCACATATAAAGGTCAAAAGCCACTCGAGGATAAGAGTTATTTAATGAGATGGATGGATTGTCAGTTGCTTAATGAAGAATATGATGAGAGGATGTAAAATGTTGAATCGAATGACGTGCTTACTAAATGTAACACGAATGGTGCATTTACAGTTAACCACATTTTTATTTCATTATTTTATTAGCTTTTTTATGCATGAGATTTCCAGAGTTCAGTTTGAAACATTACACTATTTTTCAGTCGAATTGGTAAAATACAATAAAAACACTCCTGGGCAACGCCAGTTATGTACAGTTCATATATATATATAATGATGAAAATAGAAACTAAACAGCGATGTTTTTTTTCTTTTTTCTTTTTAATAAATAAAATATCTATTTTAAGTTCTTAATTTTCGGCGTAGACGCCTTACTCATACAATGTTTGTGCTTTTTTCTTCTGTCTACGTGTTGAAGGTGTTGAAGGCATTTTGTCTTCAGTGAAAGTAGCCGGTCGAGATTCTGTGTGTGTATGTGAAGTTGCACGCTGGTGTGACGATGCTATTGAAATATTGTTCCTCTTTCTTTTAAACACTGTGAATTTGAAATTATTATGACGTTAAAAACCAAACAGCGATATGTTTGTTTGTTTTTATATAAATAAAATATCAATTATGAGTTCTTAATTTTCGGCGTAGATGCCTTACTCATAGTATGTTCACTTTTCTCTTTCTACTTGTTGAAGGCATGTTGTCTTCTATTATTCTTATATATATATATATATATATATATATATATATATAGATATATATATATACTGAAACGCTATACGCAATATATTCTATCACATAATAATATTATGTGTATACATGAAATAATAATAAATTATATTGTGTGTGTGTTTATATATTTGTATGTACAGGATTCACTCCTAAACAAATTAACCGATCCTTATAAATTTTGAAAAACAGCTGCTAAACGTAACGGTGGGTTATGTGGGTTATATTTAGTTTAATACAAAGGGGACAAAGAATGGATGGAAGCCCTTTGTAAAAACTCAGATACCTCCCGATTTTTGTGAAATTTTAACATTAGGAATTAGACATTAATTAATAAATATTCCCTAAAGTTTAGTTTCTTTGAAGTATTTTAAATGGTCTTAGGAAATATAATATGGGCACAACCTCCTATTTGAAAATTCAGATATTTCAGATTTGCATTAAATTTGATCCATGGTTACAAATTTAGCAAGATTCTTTGAATTTCAGTTTTTTAACACCGTTTAGCCTTCTAGACATTTTCTAGAATCAAAATCATGTAATGGATTTTAATCAAAATTTGAATAGGGATACTAGCATTATAGCTCGGTTTTAATCTTCGTAAGAAGGCATAAAAGTGGTGCAAAACTGTTCTGTTCAAGGAATTAATTTTTCTCGTCCTGGAACGGCTATTCTTCTATAAAACAAACACACATATATATATATTATATATATATATATATATATATATATATATATATTATGCATGTTTGATTAAACAGGAGTGTCACCTTCTGCTTATTCAGCTTTTGATCCGCTTTTTCTAGTCTTCGTACGATGGATTTGATGTTATAATGCCACCTCACCTCCTCTCAAAGCTCCATATACCAACATCTTATAAAGCATGGCATCCCAAAGAACGAATTTAGGAACATTTTAACAAATAACACATCCATTCTGGCGGTTTCAGGTTGCAGTGTTCGCCTCCCCATAATGGAAGCATTGCTTATACGCATTAATAACCAAACATCAACCATTCCCGTTATGAGGGGGGAGGGGTAAAGTTGTATTGAAGTGCTGTTGAAATAATTTGAAAGATCGCCCTCTTGATAGATTCACAAATTTATTTCATTTTGCAACCGCCTGACGACGACCGATGTCGGTCGAAAACGTTCGCACAAAATACGGAGATTTTTTACACTCCTTGGATTATAACATCAAATCCGTCGTATGAAAACTAGAAAAAACGGATCAAAAGCTGTATAAGCAGAAGTTGGCACACCTGTTTAATCAAACATGCATAAAAGAAAGAATGCTGCCCAATTATACATATATATATATATATAATGTATATATATATTTGTTTTTATCTACATACGTATACGTTTCAGCCTTTCGGGAATCGTCAGTGTAGAGATAATATATAATATATATAATAGGCTATAGCACTTCATTCTAGTACATACGTTATGACCTTAATCATACACACATTTACAAGATGAGATCGTCCGATTATGGTGGTGATTGGTGCTTACTCTGACGTCGCTAAGGTAAACAATTGCGACTTTACTCATTTTTAAATGAATTGTTCCAAAATCAAACCGTGTCGTCCCGTCGACTAAAACAGTACAATTTTAAATAAATGCATTTCAAAATGACATTTGTTTTCTTGATTTTTCTTTTTTTAAATGATGTGGACGGTGATAATGTACGTACGAACACGAAATTGCCTTAGCGTGTTATTATATAGATATAAATATCTATATATCCCGGTAATATAATTTACTTTTTGCAAGGCACAAGTTCGACATGATGACCGTAGTAAACAAAACAAAAAAATTCGCTTCTATACATAATTAAACCCTGAATTACTTTGTCTCCCATTTTCAAAGATAACCTTGGACCTAAATCAGCTGTCGGTTTTTCAGTCTTTTTTAAAAAAAGCTATTCATCAGATGACCCTTTATATTTTCTATTAAAATCTCTTGCTGTTTCTTGTTGCCATAGCAACCGGAATTTGTTTCAGCTTCATCTCTTGTTTATGAGTCAGAGAAACACTAATTGACTGCAATCCTAATTAAACAAAACGGACACACTGTGACACACACACACACACTGTGACACACACACACACACACACACTGATTTAATCATGCATGTATGGACACTAACATGTGAACCCTGGATTTTAAGTTAATTGAGTCTTTTGTTCAAACATGAATCTTGTACTATGTATACTAGTGAGACACCGTGGAAATTTCACGGTGCTTTCTAAATCAATCTGTATAATGTATTGCTAGTAATAATACTGCTTTTCAAAATAATAAGTGCTTGTAAGGATGAATAGGATTCAAAAAAGGACTCTTTCTTCTTCTGTAAACAAAAAATAGTCATCGTCAACTAAATATCTTTTAAATAAATAAAAGAAATATGTTTCTTATTTATTAAAAATTGTAGCAATTTAATTCTTTTTAAAATAACATTTTCTGTCTTATGAAAATAATTGTCAGTTGAATATTCTTTTAAATCAATAACACGAAAGTCACTTTTTGACAATGTCACTTTTTTAAATGTATTTATTTAAAACTTTACTGTTTTAGTCGACGGGACGATATAATTTGATTTCGGCACAATTCATTTTAAACTGGGTAAAGTCGAAATTCTTACCTTAGCAACATCCGTTTAATCCTCATTGCTGATCGGACGATCTTATTGTTTAAATGTGTCAAATGTGATAATGTACGTACACACATGAAATGACTGCATATTATTATATAAACTAGTAAAATACTCGTCCCAGGACGGATTGAAGTAACATGTATATCATTATTTTTATTTTTTACATTTTTTTTCTGGAGAGGTGAGGCAGTTTAAGGGGCACACTCCCTAAATAATAAAAAAATGCCCACGTTATTCACCGTGTTACATCGAATACGTATTCCATTATTTATAATGATAGGTTCATTATCTTAAGACTTTACTCTGCACATACATATTATTGACGGTCCGGTTAAGATTTTATTATATAACATAACTCCAAATTTGATATAGAGCAATTATTTTCTCTATTAACGTCTTCGCATCTCGATTATTTTTAATTTTGTAAGTTGTTTTTTTAGGAGAGAGAAGCAAGTTTATGGGTACCACACCTTAGGAGAGTAGAAAGTGAACCTTGGGTTTACTTTTGGCAGCCTTGTAACTACCGCTTCTCTTATTTTGTCCTTTAGTCCTCACATTCCATGGGCGATGTTTCTTACAAAGGGGGAAGAATTGCTGTTTTTTTTGGGTCGGAATCTATCCATCTAGCACTTATCGTTGGCTTATTTTTTTACCTTAAAGTAGTATTTTTTAGCTCTTTACATCAAGTGGCTTCATGCCTTGTCTGGAGTAATTTCCATTTAAAACTTTTTTTAAATGGTAGTTTAAAAAAATAATGATGTGCCTACGTTACTCAACGTGTTGCCTAAAATATATATTCATAATGGTCGTTTCATTAGTTTAGTAGTGAATTCTATACATAGAAGTATTTATATATATATATATAAATATATATTTATATATATATATATAAATATATATTTATATATATATATATAAATATAAATATATATTTATATATATATATATAAATATATATTTATATATATATATATATAAATATATATTTATATATATATATATATAAATATATATTTATATATATATATATATAAATATATATTTATATATATATATATATATAAATATATATTTATATATATATATATATAAATATATATTTATATATATATATATATATAAATATATATTTATATATATATATATATAAATATATATTTATATATATATATATATAAATATATATATATATAAATATAAATATATATATATATATATAAATATATATATATAAATTTATATTTATATATATATATAAATATATATTTATATATATAAATTTATATATATATTTATATATATATTATTTATATATATATATTTACATATATATATATTTATATATATATTTATATATATATTATTTATATATATATATTTACATATATATATATTTATATATATATTTATATATATATATTTATATATATATATATATTTATATGTATATATACGCTGATTTTTGTTATTGTTTTTACTGGCGATAGTACAGCGGTGTTTACCGGTGCGTTTAATATTTGTCGTTTCCTTAAGCGTTTTTTTTTTTAAGAATATGCAGCGGACTGCATTCATTCGCACTTAATACGACGTGTCAGCAATTTTTGTATATATAGATGTTTTAATTTATAAATTAATATATATATATATATATATATATATATCATACTACCTGTACCTAATTAGTATTGTCCGATTTTATTTTTTATTTGTTTGCACATTTTCTAAACTAATACAGAAAAAGAAATAAATGTGTTGTAAGAGAGACAACTCTTTATATTCAATCTTCCATGAGATTAGCCCTAGGTGAAACTTTCATAAACAGTTTCGATTCAAAGAACATTGCCACAGAACTGTTTTCCTGTAGACTACAACATGGTCGTATTCAATTACAATGTTAAAAAGATAGTTGTCATAAACCGAATCCATAATTACTGTTTTGGGGTCGGAATCTATCTATCTATCTATCTATCTATCTATCTAGAACTTATCGTTGACTAGTTTTTTAACAATTCGCCATTTTAAATCCTTTCATAATATTCTTGATCATTCAGTCGCCAATCAATTCATCTCGTGTACCTTATCCTCGAGTGGTTTTTGGCTTTGGTAAATAGTAACAAAATATGAGTTATTCCCCTTGCTGATTTTTTTCGGTTATAAGTGAAAAAAATGTTTCCAACAATGTAACAAGTAAAAACGCCAACAAACATTCTTGCTCAATGTCATCAAATTCTTTTATTTTATTTTCTACTACATGCAGTTAAGTTATCTGCGACAATTCCCTGGAGAAGGGGAACTGATATAGAGCTTAGAAAAAGACGTCTGAATTTGATGAGCCAGTCAGCCAAAGAGAAATGTTTTACTATCATCTTCATTATGTTTCACACCAGACTTCCTGCGCATGTCATATCCTGGCATGTTAGATCTAATTTTAATCTTAGATCTATTTGGAATTTTTCACTTTTGTACTTAATTTAACCTTCATATGAGAAATTCCTTTTCTAACATTATTGTAACGCACGCCCAAATATTTCTACGTAATATCCCGAAATTAGGTAGCATACAAAGTCTGATAGACACACATATATATCATATTAGTAAATATGTATATGCATACTCACGACAACATAACGTTTTATTAGAAACATTTGTTGGATAATTATATTAAATCGATGTATCAAAGAAATGTTGCCTCTACCTAATTCATAACCAAAACTTGTATGTGAAAGGATTCTTCTCGGGCAGCATTTGTTTTAAATAAGGCTTTACGTTAAAAAAACAAAACAAAAACGCATGCACCTTGGAGATTTTAGTGATAATCTATTCCCAAATCTATAATAATATTATTATTATTATAAATGTGACTTAATCAATTGGTTGTTTGCTTGTTTTTGGGGGGGTTTTTACGACATATAAACCCTCCTCGGGTTATTTAATGTCGAATACGGTCATTTCGGTGACAGTTATTATGTTTCAAGTTCTTTATATGTTCAAGTATTTGTTCGTGGTGTTTGGTTGGGTGAAAGGGGGAGAGGAGATGGAGGGAAATTGTTGTTTTTTGTTTTCTTCCGTAAAAATAATTGCCATTGTCAGCTAAATATTTTTCAAAGAAGTAAAACGAATGTGTCTCTTATTTTTATTCAAAATTATAGAATTTTAATTCTTTTTAAAACAAAATTCTGTCAAAATAATTGTCAGTTAAATATTCAAATAAATAAAACGAATGTCTCTTGACACGTATTTATTTAAAATTGTACTGTTTTACTCGACGGGACGACAATTTGAATTGGGAACAATTTATTTTAAAATGGGCGAGGTCGGAATTTTTATCTTAGTGAGATTAGATTAATCACCATCAGACGTTCTAAACTTTGTTAATGTGTGTGAAAGGTGATAACGTACGTGAGAACATCAAATGCTTTAGTGTATTATAATAATAATAATAACAATAACAATAATAATAATACTAATAAAAATAATATAAAAGTAAATCTATGCAAGAAAAATGGCTGAACAGATATGTCACAGTTTATGAATTTTCGAATAAAACCAAAGTAGAAAAAATTGTGGTAGTGTTTGTTACCCAACGGGTCACGGGTATGTCTAATACGTTATTCAAATGTCTAATACGTTATTCAAATGCCTAATACGTTATTCAAATGTCTAATACGTTATTCAAATGCTCCGAACGAAAGTACTTTTTAATGAAAATGTATGTCTGATAATCAGCATGACACTCTGAGACATCATGCAGTTATTTGGATTGCGAATATTTTTGTGCAGCAACCATTCAAATGTTGTACTCATTCTTATGGCGGAGGGGGTCGAGCGAACGTTGTTTATAGGAATAACTGGTCAAAATCCAAAGTAAGACAATGCTTTCCGGAAAAATCCCTCCTCGGAAGATATACTAATTATAATTAGATGGAAAGGAAATTTAACTTCCTAATCAACAATGGAAAATCTCGGATGCTAATTTAGAGTTTGCTTAAGGCAAGAAATACAATTTATTTAATTTCCTGTATACAAATATATGCGTGTGTGCGCGTATGCGTATATGTGTGTACGCATGTGTGCGTATATATATATATATATGCATTTGTGTGTGCATACATATGTGTATACATTTGTATAAATATATATGTATGCGCATGTATATATATATATATATATATATATATATATATATGTTGTTGTTTTTTTTTCAATTTCCTTATCTTTTTATTTTTGCTGGGGATGAGGCATCGTATTAAATGCCAGACATTCGCCTGCTATTTCAGACACTCCAACTGAGAGATATTTTTTTAAGAATTTAAGTGTCCTTTTAAGTGCAATTGTTAGTATCTCTCTTACACTTGGTTCACCGGGTATATTCGCCAAGCAGTTTTTAAAATTATTTTTCATGAGTCCAGTTACTGGAATAATTGGGATCGCCATAAAATTCTGGTTTATTTCTATGTCGTACATAACACCTTGGTATTTAGTTCTCTGCTCTCAGCTCTGTTTAAGCCAGCATCATTAGGGGCACCGACTTAAACTAGTGTTGCAGCTTTCTCTCTCATGAACCATATCACTATGTCATATATATATATATATATATATATATATATATATATATAAAATATTTGTTGTTTTGTTTATAATCTATGTACGTATACGTTTCGTCCCTTTTCAATCAGGACTCATCAGCATAGAGATATGACTATTCACTACCGGTCGTACGATTCGAAACCCTGGATAACAAGTATTTTTCAACTTGCATCCAACGCCTTAAACCGCGCGCCCACCAGTTGAATAGCCGATAAACAATGATAATTTAAACAACTAAAGCGGCATGATATCCAGGCATTCTACTACTATTAAAGAAGGAATCATGCATTATAAAGCAAGTGACGTCATGCTGTGTTTATACTACCATTAAGAGGGCTCTACTTCTTTTACGAGGAGCGACAAATATAAAATATTTGTTGTTTTGTTTATAATATATGTACGTATACGTTTCGTCCCTTTTCAATCAGGACTCATCAGCATAGAGATATGACTATTCACTACCGGTCGTACGATTCGAAACCCTGGATAACAAGTATTTTTCAACTTGCATCCAACGCCTTAAACCGCGCGCCCACCAGTTGAATAGCCGATAAACAATGATAATTTAAACAACTAAAGCGGCATGATATCCAGGCATTCTACTACTATTAAAGAAGGAATGATGCATTATAAAGCAAGTGACGTCATGCTGTGTTTATACTACCATTAAGAGGGCTCTACTTCTTTTACGAGGAGCGACAAATATAAAATATTTGTTGTTTTGTTTATAATCTATGTACGTATACGTTTCGTTCGCTGTTTTGGATGTGTCCTATCATCTATGCCAGTTTTGTCGGTTGGTCAGTCTGTCCTGCTCCACTTTGAAATAGCATTTTAATCAGTAAACAGCAGGTTAAATGGACGTTTCTTACTTTCGATGCATCCAAGCATCTCTTTAAGAGTTTCTGTCCGTCGGTCCATTTGTCACACATAAAAAGGCCAATCTTTTCATTAACAGAAGACGGCTGGTGTTCCGTTGACACATTGTAAGTAGTTGATCAATCGGTAGTCACATCTAGTCGTAAAGGTGGTCATAGTCTAGACGTAGCAGCAGGAGTTTCTGTGTCTTCCGCTTTCCTTGTAGCTGTAATAAAAGAACTAACAGATAACACCATTATTTGCTCTAGGGTTTGTTTAAATTTTTACGTACTTTACAGTAAGTACATCTATATAAACTACATATTCCTGGCTAATCCTCGTGCGGGGAGTGGAAGAGCATCAAAAACCAACGTTGATTCACCTTGCCGCCGAACACCTAATAGGCAGAATCGATCTTCTCTGTACTTCCTCCCATGACCCAACTTCCTATACATGTCAGTATAACCTCTAACTAACCCTCTAGTAGAAAATTCTCTTGTCTTACTTATTCTAACCTTACGTGGAAAAGTTCGTTTTAATGCTATTTTTACGCATCCATATCCAATATCACTACATTTATAATGATATCATTTTTCGTTTTGATTTTCGTCACCTAACTCGCAATCTCTCTGTGCCAAACTGTGGCTTCTTCTACTCTGAGCTCAGAATAATTGTCACTTCTTTTGAATTCCCTCTTGTCAACATTGTGATCACCAGGAATCCAATAAAGATCTCTCTCCTCGATCTTTCCATCCTCCTTTACACTTCATGTTCAGGTTCAGTTCACAGGGGAAGGCCAAGGAAAACATGACAGGAAGTGATGAAAATGAAATTGAAAGAAAGAGGTATAAGTAAAGACCTGGCCAGGGATAGGTTAGTTTGGAAGTCAATTTCTTAAAGCCGCCCAATGCATGCCAGCATGTAAAATGGGCGTTAAACCCATGCTGATGAATATGATGATAATGACAAATACATTGGGTAGTAAAAGCCTCGGTTGGTGCCACCACATGCGTGTGGCTGTACTTTATTTTGTTTTAAGTGGGAATGTCAGATTATGGACTTTTATTATTGACTCACTAGAAGTTCTGTCACATGTCATCATCAGTGGTTGCTTACTGCTAATAACCGGTGGTGTTCACTGGAGTCTGAGTGAGAACAAGTCTCTCCATATTACCAGCACTCTCCACCTCTTTCAATAACCATTGCAACTGACTTTGCACTATCGCAAAAACTGCTTACCATTGATTTCTTGCTGGCAGCAACTTTTAGCTTTCTCTAAGATTTGGGTGGCAATAACCCTCCCCCCTATTCTCTGCACTCTTTCAGTGGAGGTCTGGTTCGTGTTCTCCTGCCTCGGTATTTATTATTATTATTATTATTATTATTATTATTATTATTATTATTATTATTTGTACTCACTAGGAATTCTCACACAGATCATCGTCAGTGATTGCTCACCGACAACAACCAGTGGTATTTCCTGGAGTCTGAGTGACAACAAGCCTCCTCAGATTTCCAGTATTCTTCACCTCTTTTTCGATAATGATGCGGTATCGCAACAGCCTCTTACCATTGATTTCTTGCTGGTAAGGACAATTGGTCTTCTCTGGGATTTGGGTGGCAATAAGCCTCCCCAAGGTCCAGCATTCTCTGCACTTTTCCAGTGGAGGTCTGGTTTGTGCTGTCCCTCCTCGGTCTTCTCCTCCTCCTCGACCCCCTGCAAATATTTTGTCTGGTGTCAGCCTAGGCCGGCACTGGTTTTAAAAAAAATAAAATAAAATAAAATAATTTTTTTTTTTAATTTAATTTTTTTAAATTTTTTAGTGGTGGTGGTGGTGGTAGTAGACCTGGTTTTTCATGAACCAATGAATCTTATTTTACAATAGTAATGCAAATCTTTGTAGTTTTATGATTTCCTTCACGCAACACTTAATCTTCATGTCCGAAACTCTGTCTCCTCCTACTCTGAGTTCAGAATAATAGTCAATATTTTCGAACTCCACCTCCCCCAAACTATGATCATCAGAAACTCAAATGTCGATAATTTCACACGTATCAACTTGTTTACCATTGACAGTTATAATCAGGCCGTCTGTACAAAATAATTCTACCCGTCTTCATATTGAAATCCATCAGTATCTTTTCGTTCTCCAAGACTTCTTTTTCATGCTTATGGCAGCATCATTTCATGTCTACTTAAAACCCATATTTCTGTGAGCAGACTTTCCTTGTTATTATTTTCTTTGATCTTCGATGTATACTCATTTCTGCTCACGTCTTTAGCAGAGACCTCGGGTCAGAAATGTCAACATGACATTTACATACGCACACGCACAAAGAAAACTAGTAATGATGTAGGATTGAACAGAGCAGAAAGGGGAAAGATAACGAAATACCAAAGTCTTATGTACGACATGAAAAGAAACTGGAAACTTAGGAAAATCTCCATCATACCAGTAATTATAGGAGCAACAGGACTAATGAAGAATTTCAAGAGCAATCTGGTGAGTATACCCAGTGAACCGAGTGCAAGAGAAATACAAACAACTGCATTTAAAGGGACGGTTAGAATCTTAAAACGATCTCTAAGCTAGAGTGTCTGAAATAGCCGGTGAATGTATGGCATCCGGTAGGATGCCTCATCTCCAGCAAAAACAGAAAAATAAGAAAAAAAATTTAAAATAAAAAGTAATACACGCATATACAAAAGTATACGCTGATGCTATTGATATGGTTTTGAATAAGTTTTAAAACACAAAGGCTTAGGGATTATCATTTTAACATTTATTCCGCTTTTTTTATAATATTATTTTGTATCAACATTATGATGATGCGGACAGGTAAGTTGTTAAAAGTGCTCTAAAGATATGTAGAGGGAAAGACAATATCAAAAAGAATGATAAAGTCAATCTATGCACAAATGAATTAAATTTTATTGACGACAGACAACGAACTCGGGGGGGGGGGGCAACCTGACCTTAAAGGTTGTTGTCTTTCATATCATATCGAGGATGTTGTATTATTGATCGCTCTTTGTTCCGATGGATACTACACCCCATAAACTGGTATCGTCTTGGCCTTCGGGGCTTGATTTACGCCGGTCTATGGGTCTGTCCTGTGCAGTTCTAGGAGGTCCACCCTTCCAGGCTTTGCCTCCTCACTTTGGGGAGGAGTAAGTTTATTGCTTACTGCATGAGGCGCCCCTACCGGGGAATGGCGACGGGGCTGCCCAGGCAATTTTTAATGGCCAGAGTGCTCACCTTCTCGGGCGCTGGCTTTTCAAGTCCCACTTTCCCGACCCGACCTTGGGTCACATCTTACCTTCATGGGAGTAAGATAAAACTGGCCTTGTGCCAACAGTCTGGGCCATTTGAGTTAGGTGGCTTTTTCTGTCCGGCTGAAGTATGGTTCTGTGCAGTTCTTAGGAAGTCCACCTTCCCAGGCTTTACCTTCTCTTTTTGAGAAGAGGTTAGTTTTTTTTTGCTAATCGCCTGAGGCGCCCCTACCAGGGAATGCCGACGGGGCTGCTCAGGCAGTTTTTGTAGGCCAGAGTGGTCTCCTTCTTGAGCGCTGGCTTCTAAATCCCTCACCTTCCGATCTTGTGTCACATCTACACTTCATCGATTCTGTTCTCGGTCAGTGAAGGAGAAATCCTTCTAGATTGAGGTAATTTTTCTTTCTGCCCCAATCGAGCGTGCTCTTTTTTGGAGAGCTGAATTCCCCCACATTAAAAAACCGACCTCGTGTCTAACTCTGCCCTCGTGGGAAGGCAAGTAAACAGGAACAACGAATTTGAAAATAGTCGAATGGTAAGAAACAGTCATATGCTAACCCTGAAAAGAAGAAGCGTCTTCATATGCAGAGAACGATATTAGCAGTAACTGAACAGTCTGAATTTGTCACTGGCACTGAGACAATAGGGAGTTGCACAGTAAAAGACTTCCGGCTGACTGTATCGAATATTCCTTGGGGTTCCAGCGCATGCTGCCACTATTCCAACGTCTATTAATAAAAGCTGTGAAAGTGTATGTCTCCAGCGCTTTCGATTGGCTGAAATAAAATGTGTGTATTAAGATTCCAATCCAATCAACTGTTTTCGTTTGCTGCTGCTGCTGATGATGATGATGATTGAACAAAGCTCAGAGGTTTTCATTACGAGTGCCGTAAAGGTGTTGTTAGTTTAGAAGCAGCTTATTTCATGTGTCTA
Organism: Sepiola atlantica; assembly: GCA_963556195.1. Lineage (NCBI taxonomy): Eukaryota > Metazoa > Mollusca > Cephalopoda > Sepiida > Sepiolidae > Sepiola > Sepiola atlantica. The sequence continues at coordinate 109,938,173 of OY744518.1, forward strand.
TACAGACGACTTGCTGACACATGTTCCGCCAAAATCTGTTTGTGTTGTTGTCGACAGTATTAGATGTTATTTACCACAATTGCAGTGATACTTAGTCTAACGTTGTTATTATACAGTGTGTGTTGTGACTGTTTAATTTGGGTGGCTGTGCTGGCACCGAAGACTAGATGATAATGATGAGTTTGTGGAACCCCTGTTCAAAGAGCAACAGACACATCGCCAAAAAAAAAACCATCTCTGAAATAATCGATGCTTATTTGGTTAAAATACTTCATACTTATTGGATTAAAATACTATTGATTGGTTGCCTATATGGGACTTAAATCAATTAAAAAGAGTTTGGCTTAAAAGTCGGACACCGGTTCGTGTTAACTATATAAGTGAAATCCCAAGCGCTGTTACTAGTGAGAGACCCATCTTGCCACATGAACCTATAACTTTCACAACAAGGTGTTATTAACTACTACACGCACTCTTGGTTAGCAAACGAAATGACCGTAGCCCCTGGCATCTCGACAAAAACACAAGTCAGTTATGAACTTCTAACTATAGCAACAGCTTGTTACAGTCTTACGTACACACTCACTACTTAATTACGCACACACATACGAATTGAACAACACATTGTTCGTCCTTTGAACGTTTCTTAACTCTTTAGTTATTTTTTGTTATTAGGAAAAGCATATCGATACAATTTATTCTAACATAAGTAAATAGACAAAAATAAAACCCGGGAGTGTTAGATAGCGTAGGGGTGTTTGAATGGAAGGTATTAGATATCTTCTTGGCTGACAACTGAAGCAAGCGGAGTGAAATTTGCCATCCCTGGAGCCCCAGCGGTGGGGAGGGGGCGTTCGTATAGAGTGTAACTAAGTGTAACAAGACGAGCGTGTTTTTCATTTTACTTTTTACTAATGGGTCACCTCTTATCAAGGCTCTGGCAAATCGAGGATAATGGTTAAAGAGATTGTCAGTTTGACGATGAATGCCACTACGCGATGATTGGAAAAAACGGGTGGGATGGGTAGAAAATTCTTTAAGAGGGATTGATTATCCAAGAGGACAGCTCAAGTATTTGTTTACATTAAACTTGAAAACGACTATATTGTAGTCGGCTGGAAAGCAGATTCCTGCTATTTTGTTCCACAGATGGGACACGCTATGAAAGAAACTTTGTGTATCGAAGTTCCGCTTGTTTTTGTTTTTTTAGTACAGAGAGAGAGAGAAATGAGTTCTCTGCTGTAGTCGTGACCCGGCGGGTTCCTGCTGTGAATGGTTTACAGGGGGTGTGGTAGGAGTATTGTAGCTCAGTCAAGCACCTACCATGAAAATAACGGTAGAGTAGAGAGAGGCTAGCAACATCTCCTGTGTGAGGGGCTGCAGGGAATAGAAGAGATCATCCCTCACTAGAATCCAAAATCGAAATCGGTCTTGTACTCTTTCAAGGCAAGAAAGAATGCTCCGAGTGGAACCTCCCCAGATATGATATCAGCACTCCATCTTAAGACAGGTCTGGCTCTTATACAAGTAGAGGATTGCGTCAGGAGTGAGGTAATTTCCGGAGCGATAAAACGATCCAAACATTTTTCCAATGACCTTACCAACAGATTTGATGCAAGTCTTCCATTTCAGTCCTAGAAGCTTATCAAAGAAGGGGGCTTCCTTGAGGAGGGGACCATTCATTTCAACTGGTGCGAAATGAGGATCGAAACGATAGTGTGATTTTTCAACAAAACGTAAATCATGTTGATATATTTTGTATGGATAAACTTTCTCATTACTTTTGATGTTCTCTTTTCCACTACAAGATTTATCAAGACGAACGCAATCATTTGTCTGCCGAGTTCCTTCTGTCTGTTCGTCGATCGATGCTGCTTTTATAGAACTGTTAATCACGTGACCGGATAAAAAAAAAACTTCTTTTTTTTTACGAGTTTCTCATACTCTGATCGGTGCATGAATTGAATACAAATCAGATCGACAGTGGTTTTGTTGCTGCAAGATTAAGCTATGGTTCTGTTCAGTCCCAGGGGGTACACAATCATAAGCTTTACTTTCTCTCTAAGAAAGGGTTAGTTCATTGCTAATCACCTAAAGTACCCCTACCTAGGAATGCCGACGGGACTGCTAAAGCACTTTTTTGTAGACCAGAGTACGCTTATCCTAGTGCGCTTCTTAAAACCACACCTGACCATTGTTTCTGGCCTCCTGGCCAGAATGTAAATGATATGAATTGAAATTCGAAAATTTGAATTTCACTTCTAGTCAAATTGCATTTAACCGCTTTAGTACTTTTCCATTTCCTCCTTTTCGAGTGTTGCTTTTCTTGCAAGGAAGATGAAGTGAAAGGAAAGGAAAGGGCGAAGTAAGGACAATACAATGATGAAAAGGAAACTGGTAAGCTTAAGAAGCCAGTTGATATCTAATCTTAACGCGTTCACTACACACATTTTACAAAAAAAAGTTTTGGTAAAGTCTGAGCTATAAGAATTTTTCTACATTTCCTTAAGACGTGGGCTGCCAGAGATTCTTTCAATTAGCCTACTTGAACATTTTCCAATTAAACCCAATGGTCCAACTACCATTAGAATCGTTGTTGCTTCCATGCGTCAGTTTTTTTTTTTACTTTTTATTTCAAGAGTTTTTTTCTTAGTTTTTTTTTAAGATCCTGAAATCTAAGACGTTTAATTAGAACATATCTATGCCAGTGAATTAGATAAAGGGTTCAGTTTGAAAACCTCGTAAATGAGCTGCCAGCGCGTGTGCTCATTATATACGGTATACTCACGTTGACACCGGTTCTCGTTAGATCACCGAAGTTAAGCGACGTTGAGCTTGGCTAGTACTTGATGGATGACCGTTTGGGAATACTAGGCGCTGTATCTCATCTTTCTGGAGACCGCTCGTGAATTTGATATTCCTTGTAAATTGCCTACTTTGGTGGAAACCGGCTTAGTCCGCCCAGGGCTAATAGCACACCAGGTATTATCAGTTCGTTTTTTTTTAATGAACCATACGCCCAGGTTGGTGGGGCATTAGCTAAAGTGTAATATAAATATCAACATCCATGAAGACAGTCCAAAGAGAGTAAACGTAAATAACAAATGTAGTATTTATTATAAACATGTGGACGGAGGTTACATTAGAATAGTAGTCCGAATAATCCAAATAATATAAATTATCAATCCTGATCTAAAATATAATGTGAGAGAAATAAATCTTGTATTTTAAATGTAAACACAAGTACTGAGATCCAGACAGTGTTCCATTCTCTTAAAGAGGGAGAACCCCGCAACGTAATAAAATTTGAATCTTAAATTTAATCTGCCTCGATGTTCAACTTATCGGAGCTTAATAATTATTTTTTACTAAATAAATATTTGAAATATCCATAAACATATACACGTTTTATGTATGGATGACGTAATCGTACCGCTGGTCAAACGATTCCAACCCCGGATCCAAGTATATTGAACCCTGGCTTCCTACCGCTCGCCCGTCGTGACGATTATTTTTTTCAAGTGCGAAAGAAACACATCTTGTATTTATTCGTAAACACCAGTAATGAGATTCAGACGCAATGTGGCTAAATTATAATCGTCAATTTAATCTCTTTCAAAGAGCTCAACTTATCGAAGTTTAATGATTAAATAACAAACATGATAGCTGTTTTTGTTTAAAAAATATCCTTAGTATCGTTAAAGGAAATGTTACGTCACTGCATACACAAGCTACAACAAATTTCTGAATTGTTGGCGCCGTCTTTATTGATAAGTAAACCACGCAACTTTAGATTATCCAAATCGTGTCAATTCTGCGACACTATTATGAAGAGAATGCTTCAATAAATTTTTAATGTGAACATAATCCAGATAATCTGATGATATATCTCGGATACTTTATTTTATACTAGCAGGGGTACCCGGCGTTGCCCCCCCCCCCCCGGTAGACAAAAGTTGTAACAATCTCTGTTCCCCGGTTGCATGGGGCAAAAGCTGTATCTTCCCCGGTGACCCAACTGTCTTCTCGTTTGCCCTTTATGTATTAGATTAGCAGGGTGACCCGACGTTGCTCGGGATTGAATGACGATCACGACTATGTACCTGTTCACTTTCTTTGTTTTTACTACCCCCTCCTCCCTTTTTCGCCCCCTAATATAGTCGGAAGAAGCTGAAATATTGGAAAACTCTCTGAATTGGTGTCTTATACATATGGTTTAAATTTCATTAAAATCGGATATACGTATTTGAAGTTTCAAGGGAGTTATATCATCATGGGTCACTTAGAAGTGGGGGCACATAGATATTCGGCACATGGAGGGTAACAGAAATTCGGGACCACTTCCATTGGCTTCTCCAGAAAGTGTTATACATATGATTTAAATTTCATAATAATATAATATATTTTAAATTTTAAGAGTTATTCCCTCATAACCCTGAAACGGATGCACTTAGAGATTCGGGAAAACTTCAATTGTCTTCCCCGGTAAATGTTACATAAGAATACACTTTTAGATTTTAGATTTTATGTAGATTCTCTTACCTTTCTTTCTATAGAGAACCCACAAGCATAACACACATTGGGTTATATATATATATATATATATATATATATATATATATATATATATATATATATATGATATGATATGATATGTGTATATATAAGTAAAGACGATTTCCCTCTCCTATATTTTCGATTAATAGCTTTATTAACGAAAGGTAGGAAAAAATGTTTCGTTAGTTAGATAGGGCAACTATTAGTCCGTGTTCTTAAAAATATTTTTTTTTATTTTAAATCGATTTTAATATTTAGTCTGGATCGATATTTTATTTTTTATTAGAAACGGAAAGGCGAAGGAGCTTTCACGCTCACAGTAAGGAGTACTCATACTGCTATGCAAATCACTGAGTACTAATTTTATAATTTTAATATTTGGATATTCACTGGTGAAAAGAAGGGAAACGAAGTCGTCATTTCTCTTTTTTGCTTTACTTCTGTTTGCTTTCATTGCGTTTGGTTTACAGAGGAAAACAAAAAACTGAAAAAATGCTGCTCTTCTAGTTTTAAGCAACATTCCACTGTGGCCCACATAATTGATTTGGTGCCTGAAGCGGTTAGCATGCTGTGCTTAGAAGTAGAGATGAGTTCGAACCTCACCTGGCCATATTTTACTGACTCCTAGAATTCCAAAGATTCTGACTCTTGGGATTCCAAAGATTCCGACTCTCGGGATTCCAGAAATTCCGACGTCTGGAATTCTGAAATTCAGACGTCTGGAATTCCGAAATTCCGACTCGGACGCCTGGGTTTCCGAAATTCTGACTCTGAAATCTGGGATTCCAAAATTCCGAATCGAACGCCTGGTATTCCGAAATTCCGGCTCCGACTTATTGGATTCCAAAAATTCCGACTCTGACAAAAAAACGTTTGCCTCCTAGGAGCAGATCTATTGTGATCATTTATGCATTAATACTCTCTGGCAAAGGTATTAACCTGCAACCCTCCCGCTATGGATAAAATAACAACTTGTGTTCCATGGATCGTTTACAATGTGTTGCAGTTTGGCATTAGACAAATCCAAAAAAGCTTGCTTCGGCATAAAACAGAAAAGCTATCTATATTGAAATGCAATATTCACTTTACAAGATCAAAGAGAGGTACCTGTTCTTTTGTCATTTCTATTACTACATAGAAAATCTTTTGACCTCGACATTTTTTTCTTTAATGTCTAATTTTAAAAAAAACAGAATGACATATTTGTCATTCTGTTTTGTTTTTTTTTGTTAAATTAAACATTAAAGGCCAGTTTCAAAACTAAATACAATGTGCCACCTCCCTCTAAACAAAATGCCACGCATGGAATCGTTGATAAAATTGACAATCCTTTCTGCAATCCAACCATATTTGATACAAACCAACTTAAATCTGTGCTTGACTTTAGTCATGAATATCCAACAGTCAATAACTGACACATTCCGCTCTGATTCGAGCTGTGAAGGCTCTCTTCACTTCAGGAATAGTCTATGGTTTGTTTTGACAGACATTACCTTTGAGATAACCCCACAGATAAAAATCGGGGGAGGGGTTAAGGTCCGGTGAGTGTAAAACCCATTCAGAACCACACCTACCCTAATCGGACGATTACCAACATGTCCCCACATATCATTGAACAGTGATAAAACAGACTGTTGGACATATATAACTGACAGACCGAAGTTTATTTGTACCAAACATGGTTGGATTGTAGAAATGATTGTCAATTTTATTAACAATTCCATGCGTGGCATTTGGGGTGGGGGTGGGGGGGCATCTTGTACGACAAAATTCTTGCTTCGGAAAGTCCAAGGCCTCATTACTTCTCTTTAGATCTGAGGTTTGTTCAATTCCGTCTCTTGCTTTGAACTGTACTCTAGCCACGAGCAGGCAATAATGAAAGTGACCTTACTGCCCAGGTTGTTGACAGCTTGTAATTGACACAATTACCAAATGCCAGCCAGGCATTGAATTAACATGAGCAATATTTTCAAACTTCAATATTAAAATTGTTCTAAATGGAATCAAGGCAGAAGAACCAATTTATTCGTACTAGTAATTAGTAATTATCTTCATAATTGTGTGCATATTATTATTCCGGTTATATATATTTATACGTGTGCGTGTATATTGAACGATCTATAAAATATCTATTACTAATAGATTTAGTATATGTCAACTATACTATTACTTCTATTAATGTACTATAGCACTATCTTCTGATGCGAAATTCAAGACACGAGGTAGTGTAGTATCTGTTCTGTTGTCATAACCTTCCTAGGCATTACCTCTGTTTTTGGTGAGGGGGTGATATAGTATCTGTTCTGTTGTCATGAGACCATCCTCCTAGGCATTATCTTCTCTTTTCGGGGTTAGTGTAGTATATGTTCGTTCGTATCATAATACAATCCTCCTATGCATTACCTTCCACGTTTTTCGTGGGAGAGGCAGGGGTTATAGTACAGAATCTGTTTTATCATTCAATATAATATCATTTAAATCCAATTTCGAAATGAGTTAAACTTTATAACCCAGCCATGGATGAATGACCCGGGATTTTCCAACTCTACAAGGAATATCTAGAATTCTTGAACTTCTTATTCCTTCGATCTAGTATAAACTTTATTAGTATATTTTATTATTGTAATAATTACTATATATGTTTAAGAATTATAATATTTTTAAAACTATGTAAGTGTTTGTTGTGAGTAACTTTAAAAGATATAAACTGACCACTGAACATTTATTTATAAAGAAGTTAGTCTGAATGTATACGGGATTAATTGGTGACCTAATTGTGTAAACTTACAGAAACTGTTCTGTCTAGTATAGATGTAGACCCTTTAGATTTATCTCCCTTTCCCGGCCTCCCATTTGTTAGGGACTTTTATCCCCGACACCGGCCGGCAAGCAGCTTGCCGGTGCTCTGTTTTTGGATTCTCGCTGCTGCTATGTCACGAACGAAACCGCATGGTGGAATTTCAATCTCCCTACAGATTCTGACTTTTTGGCCATCTTCGGTAAAAGACATTATCCCTCCTTCTTCCTCAAACAGAATTGAATATCGTGCCCGTTATTTCCTTTGAACATTTCTCTCATTTAAATGAACTTTATTCTCCCTTCTCATCCCATGTGCATATCTTCTTGTCGATCGCTCGTGACGTGTGTACCTCATACCTTTAGTATTCTTCACCCCCCCCCCCCCAAAAAAAAAAATACTTCCCATTCTGCTTACCACAGATTTTTAGATTTTAGTAGACTCCTCGTTTCCTGTTTCGTCGTCATTCTTTGTATTTACATTTCTGAGACAATGTTTTTTATTTCTTTTCAGTTTTTACCTTTTCGATGGACAATAAAACCTGCGATTAAAATATGCTATGGCTCAGTCTTGTTTTACGAAAGGAGTTAATGCTAGCTGTTTGACGGCGAACCCCGGCCCTAAGGCAACATAGAAACGTATGTACAATTCTTGTTTGTCTCAAGTTTTAATTCCGAAATTGGATTTAAATGTATATATATTGTACTATATATGATATTATAAATCGTTCAACATATATAATTAAACTCTATTTACTATACAGGTAATATTGAGCGTCTAAACAGCAATTTGAATCTGAAAATGAAACGTTCTCTTTTTTTTTCTCTCAATATATCGATATATATATACTAATGTACACCTTCTGTTAAAAATGACACGTAAAAAAGTTATGCTTCGCCAGTGTTCGCACTCGCTATTTACCTAGATATATTACTAGAATATTCATATAAAACCTTAGGTGTTTTTTTTACTTGCTATTTTGTTTTTGGTTTTCCATTAGCACTCGAAATGGGGCTAGAGTAAGACATACATTTGTGTGACGGGATGGATGTACATATATTTATTTACATACAAATACATATATAAGCCTTTATTATAGAGTGGAGGAGATACATACATATATATATATATATGTGTGTGTATAAGAAACAGGATAATAAAGATATGATGTATACCTATCATTAAAAAGTGATGCTCAATATACGAAATAGAGCAATTATATAAACAAGTAAAGGATGTGAATAAAAATTGTATAAAATACAATATCTATTTAGTCATCAGCTGTTCAAAACAAGGGGTTTCAAATACAAGAAATGTTATTATATAGATATATATCATTAAATATTTTAATCACAAAATACATGTTAATATTTTTCAGTTTTGTCATTGGGGTATGTTTAAAAAAAGCACTCATTTTAATTGTTCTAATTAATCGTAATTTGCAATTAACTTATTATTACTAAGTTTCTTTTAATCACTTTCACCCTCTCTCAATATATGTTGTTCGAGCCGACCCGTTCTTATTTTATATATTATCTATTTTGTAAAGTATATAAGACAAAAGCTTTAGGGAAATAAACGTTAACTGACTCGGTTTTATATATATATATATATATATATATATATATATATAGTTCATATCATATCAATGCTTGATATACGAGATAGAACAATAGTCTAAGAAGATAAGTGATGAGAATAAAAATTGGATAAAATACAATATTTATTAAATTATCAATTGTTCAAACAATCGATGATTTAATAAATATTCCATTTTATCTTATTTTTATTTTTTTAATGGAAATCGCTCCAGACAAGATATGAAGCCACTTAATCTAAGGAGTGGAAAAATTACTTTACGGTCAAAAACTAGCCAACGATAAGTGTTATATGGATAGATTTCAACCCAGCAAACAGCAATTTGTTCACCTTTTTTCAGAAACATCGCTCATGGAATGTAAGGACTAAAGGACAAGATAAGGGAAGCGATATTTACGAGGTTGCCGAGAGTAAACCCAAGTTAGTCACTTTCTACTCTCCTTATTCTCATAACTTATCATCTTATATTCTAGTGGAACTGCGTGGAAGTCCACGGTGCTTCTACATCGATTTACTATTAATAATAATATGTATTTTAAATAATGTGTGGCAGGATCAATACTATTAAGAAAAAAAATGACTTTTTGCTTCCATAAAAATAATTGTCATTGTCAGCTAAATATTCTTTAAATAAATATAGCAAGTATGTCTCAGTGGTATTACAGTGGTATTTCTCGATACAATTACAGACTGGCCGTCAGAGGGCGTTTTAAAGCCAGAGTTACGCTCCTGTCAGTGACTATAAAATGAGCTGCACAGGCAAAATTCTGTCTTTTTTTTTTCTCCTCCGGCGTTTGCTTTGACAAATCATCTCACCCCAGACCTCGTTCTGGCAGCTGCTTTGACGAAAACCCCACACATCATGTCCGCTAACACACACAAGCACACTATGTTGGTACGTAAGCTTTTTCTCTACTCACACACACGCATACGTACACATATTTCTACTCAGACTTTGTGAACTCAATTTTCATAACAAACATCATTTACAGACTTTCTTATACACATTCTCAATGGACGCAATGTCCTAGTGAACCCAGTCGGGTTCGCAAACAATAAATGTTTTTTTGAATTCTTCGAGTTGTTGCTAGTCTTTCATGTGGCATGCTTGTATTTTGAACACATAAATATATACAGGATACCCGGCGCTTTCCAAACGTCAGCCTGGATTTCTACATCTTTTTTTTATTTATTTAAAATTGTAGCTATTTAATTATTTTTTTTATTATTTTTAATCGGGCTATTTTAGTCGACGAGGCAGCATAATTTGATTTCTGAACAATTCATTTTAAAATGTGTCAAGTCGGATTTTTTCCCCTTAGCGACATCGGATTAATCACCAATAGCCATCTTTGCTGATCGGATGATCTTATTTTTTTAATGTGTGTGAATGGTGATAACGTACGTACGAACATGAAATGCCTTAACGTATTATTATATAGATTGCGGCGGCGGTGGTGTGAGTTTGTTTAAAGGAATAAATATCTGACAGAATGTGTAGGTATGGATATGAACACGGTAATAGGGCAATGATAAACTTAATAAATCAAGAAAAAAATGTTACTTCTACACAATTTGAACCAAACTAAACCGACTCTTCCCGAAGTAGAGTTCCGTGACTAGCCGGAAACAAACGAAGCGTTTTTCGAATCAGAAGCTACGAAAGAAAAATTCTTGTAGACGACAATTAAATACAACTTAAACTGAATTTAAGCGTATTAGCACAGACTATGCAATCTCCCGAATGAGTAATGTAATTCCGTTGATGAAAAAAAACTTTTTAGTAAAAAAAATAAAATATGCAAACATATCTGCAACCTTGCAATAAAAATTCCATACAGATTGTAGAGTTCGACAAGATGCACTTGAAGAAGGTTGGAGGTTACATCGGCCGAAATGTTGTGAGAGTAATATCCAAGATGAGAACAGTAGTCCGAATAAGCTAAATAATATATTTAAACGATTTATATAATAAAAAAAACTAAAATGATTATTTGTAAATATGAGAGGGATTCCTCCTTAACAACGAAGACTTATTTTCTGATCAACAAATAAGAAAAAAAAAACACTTGCTTATGTCGATATTTCAATGTTTATTCACACAATCATCCGAACAATATGATTGAAAGTGATTCATGATGATATTTTTGAAGGTAGTTTTATTTTAATCAAAACAAAAAAACAAGCAAACATATACAACGCAACATAAAATAATATACAGTAAAACATGAAAAAAATATGTCAAAATTATTTAATGAAAAAATGATGATCGAACTAAAACGTCCATAAACTTTTACTGAAAGAAAATGCACAATGTCTGAGAAAAGAAAAGTTGATGGAACGCTTCATTGATGAATAAATATTTTAAATTTTATTTTGGAAACCACGAAGATACTTTACATTATTCTTTGCGTTTTTTTAATTTTTTTATTTATTTAACCATTAACAGACTTATTGCTAGGAACAAAGTGTAGTATCTGTTCTGATGCTGCACTTGGTATATTCTGTCCTCGGTCAGTGAAGGAGAAATCCTTCTAGACAAAGGCAATTTAATTTTTTTGTTCAAATCCATAGTGCCTCTTTAGGGGGAGCTAGATTTTGTCACATTAAAAACGGACTTTGTGTCTGACTCAGACACATCTGTTTGGTTTTTTTTTTGTTTTTTTTTTAATTAATTATTTTTTATTAATTTATTATTTGTTATATATCGTTTGGGGCAATCAACACTATCGTATTCAACTTAATATTATTACGTTGATCAGAATTTAAAGACCAGAACACATCTCAAGAAAAATATGACACTGAATCGTGTATATATATATATATATATTAATGGACGCTATACATATTTATGATGATCCATCGTTAGCTTCGGTGTTACGAAAACACTGGAAACTCAACCTGCAGGGTTAAAGATACCAATGTGACCGGTTCATCAGCCGAGTGTGACTCGTAATGGTATGAGGTCGTTATAAAAATAATGGCCGCCTGAAGTGCTAGGTTTTAAAAAGTCATTTTAACCCAGAATTTGTAGTTTATTTCTGGAAAATTTTAACATATATAATAATTAATGTGTTCTCAATAATAACTCAATAACAAAGCATGACCTTCTCCTTATGTTGCATGAGCTCAAGCTTGGGCACAATGCCTCCGAAACTTCTGCCAATATCAATAGAGCATCGGGAGATAGACCCACAAGCGATCGGACAGTACGAAGGTGGTTTCAGAAATTCCGTAGTGGAGATAAGAGCCTTGGAGATGAAGAAGGTAGAGGACTGCTGTGTAATCTTGACAATGAACAAATGCAAGCACTTGTTGAGCAAAATCCACGTCAAAGTGTCAGCATTGCAACAGTTTCACGTCATTTACAGAGTAGTGGAAAGATGACACAATTTTCGTGAATAAATGTACGTTTCTGAAATCGGCCATTATTTTTATAATGACCTCATTTTTTTCATCTGGTAACTAAAAAATAAAATAAGAAATCTGTATATATTTCTAGAAAAATCGTACTAAAAAGTTGAAGCCTACACAAATATTGTATTAATATTGTATTAATATAATAAATACGTATTTAAAAATCATAATATAGTTGAATATTTTAGAATTAAAAAATATATAAAAAGAAATTACATAGTCAAACCAAACCACTAGTTACGCATATCATGTTGGAAACGGAACGAATGGATGATCATAATGGATGATCATAAATACTAATGGGTGATCATAAGTACCAATGGATGGTCATGAATATATAGTGTCTATTACAAATATGTTTCCTATTACATTATATATATATTATTATTATTATTATTATTATTTCACCGAATAAGCCAATTTGTATGGTACAGATGGAGCATACCATGGCATTTCACATAGAACAAATCTTCATGTTAAAGTTTTCAAGACTTTAAATTCCTTCTCTTTACATGTTATATTAATCAACCCTAGCAACAGAATGGACAAAAAAACTTTCCTATGATTCTTTTGGCTCAAATAACAACAGAGTGAATGTTCCGGGTCATCTCCATGACAGGACGCTTGTCTATCACTACTTAAAACTTACAGAATTTTTTTGTGCACCTGGATTGAGTGTTTCCTTACAGCATCTGGTATTCCCAAGTGGTTACCCATGTAAGTACTGACAAGACCTTACATTGCTTAACTTCGGTGATATGATGGGAATCAATATGTCAACAGGAATTAGCCGTAAATGCTTCTGATACTGGCGCATCCACCCAGCATTTGATCAAGAATTGGTCGCTGTTTGCCGAGTGCAGCATTTGCTTCCGGGAGATAACCCCTAATCTTCTCCATACAATTACAGTTTCTAATTTTTATTTTAAATAAATAGTGTGTTCACTACAGCATATGTTATCTACAGACATGACTCTCTCACATCACAGCCGCCATTGGTGCACGTTGACAAATGTAAGTTGAACAAAATAGTAACACTTGAGAAAGGGATTTTTTCCCGAAATCGTGTTACATAAAGGCTTCACACATATGAATATAGTTATATGTATTTTTTTAGAATTACAAAATATGCCATAAAAACAGAAATAGATGAAAATATAAAAATAACATATTACTTTCAGAGTTAGGGGTCAAACGCTTCTCTTAACTAATATATATATATATATACAGGGTGTCTCAGAAAAATGTACTCACTCTTAGAATGACATAGAGAGAAATGAAATAGCTTCAAATACATGAAACTTTGTTTGAACAATAATGGTCATCAGTTTGAACATTTGCGAACATGATTCTTCAATTACATCTGTCTCATGTATTCGATGCTATTTCATTTCACTCTATGTTCATAAATAAAAGTTTTCTCGTCATTCTACGAGTGAGTACATTTTTTTGAGACACCCTGTATATATATATAAATATATATATATATATGATTATTTTTATTTACACAGACATGTACAAAATCTGCGACATTGGCATATTTGGAAAGAACCTTTGGGTTCTTTCCAAATATGATCTAAGGTTAAGATCGAATTCTAGCTCTGCCTGATGAGATCTTTGTTTATAATAGCTGTTGATCGATAACATCGACATGCCAGTGTCGCAGATTTTGTACATGTCTGTATAAATAAAAAATAATCATATATAAAAGCTCTATTTGATATTGAGCACTTTTTATAAATCCGGTTGAAATTCTTTGGATTACTACCTTGTGGATGTTTTACCTGGATTATATATATATATATATATATATATATATATATATATATATATATATATTACACACAATGCGTCAAGCAAACTACATCACCCTCTTATTTTATTTAAAAACTAGTTGTACCCACCCAAACGGTAGCCTAGGAGTGTTTTGACTTTCATTTTGGTTTCCGATTTCTTTTTAAACTATGCTATTGCTTTTTCCGACATATTCTTTCTGTTTCTCTCTCTATCTCTCTTTATATATCTCTCTCTATCTCTCTTTATATCTCTCTATCTCTCTCTTTATCTCTATCTATTTCGCTTTTAATTTCTCCCTTTATTTCTCTCTTACTCTCTCTCTCTCTTTCTCTTTCTTTCTCTCTTACTCTCTCTCTCTCTTTCTCTTCCTTTCTCTCTCTCTCTCTTTCTCTCTTCCTTAAGATATATATTAGCCCTCTCCCCTGATCCTATTCACAATATTTCAATTGTGATACTCTTGAGTATCCATAAAAATCGGTCGCACACTGCAGATCTGATTCAAGATTCGCTGGGTGTTGCAAATTTTAGTGAACATCTGAAGATGACCCCGAGATAACATCACACGAAACTTTATGAATGTAAAAAGACCAAATGAGGATTACAGTCGAAACATGAATTATACATATAAGAATAAAAAGACCTTTAAAAAAAAATTGTTTTATTAATTTATTTATATTATTTGTATGAAAATGGCATTTCTTGATGAGACATTGAAATACTAACAAAATGTTCCCACACTTTAGTAATTGGATATTGATTATCTAGAAGCATATTTGTTTATGTTTATATATATATATATATATATATATAATCTATATATATATATAAATAATCAACTTCATAATAAAGACCGATGTGTATTTGTTTGTATATAATGCCTCTCATGCAAGAGTGAGTAGGTAAAACACATGCCAGCTTCTAGGAGAAAGGAAGCAAAAAAGCAGATAGCAAGTCGGACAATCCTCGCCGCCTGAAATGAATTTGGAAAGAAATCTTCCACTTTAAATAAAAAGTCAAATGTGGGTGTTTCTTTTCTTTATGTCATCAGAAATGATAATTTATATATGAATAATTAAATTACTGACGTAAGTCAATGATTTTATATGAACACTTGTGAAGCATATGTTTTTACGCAGAGTGTGCACTAGTGTAAGATAACATTGGTCTGATTTTAAATGTTGAACCTAAATAGCATTTAAGCTGATAAAATCAAACTTTGATTGTCACTAGCCAACTGTCATTAGTTCTTGTTGTACCATGTTATTTGTTATAGATAACGTAATTTGCTGCAATTCATGTTTTGAAACAATACTTAATCCAATCCAAAAAATTTCTATTATGTAGAAATCCTTAAAAAGTCATCTTAAAAGAAAAATCAGCGAAGAGAAATAAATCTTATTCTTTTAATAAGTGTTATAGTTCCTTAAATGTTTTCTTTCTTCCGTCTTGCTTTGGTCTGAACATAACCAAACACGCGTGGTGAGAGGACATAGATATATTTACAAAAGAAAGTGTAACCTAATGGACCCAGGGCAACGCCGGGTCGGTACACCTATAATATATATATATATATATATATATTAGAAGAATACCCGACCGAGGATGGCTAAAATACATTCTCCGAAAAAAAAATTGTGCACCACTTTTATGTCCCCTTACGAACATTGAAATCAACACATAATGATGTCTAGAACCATTATTCTAATTTTGCTCAAAATCTAATATATGATGTTGATTCTAGAAAAGGTCTCAAATTTCAGGCTTAAGCTTAAGGGGTCTCAAGAAAAAATTAAAGTTCAGAGAATCTTGCTTTTTTTGGAGTCTAATAACTATGGATCAAAGAAACTAAAATTTAGGGGAAATTATTTAATGTCTAAAATCTATTATAATTTCACAAAATTGGAGGTATCTGAATTTTCACAAAGGCCTCCTACCCCCTTTTTACCCTCTTTGCATGAAACTAAATTAAACTAACTATAGCCCATATTTGAACCACTTACGATTAGCCGGTGTGTTTCAAAATTCATGATGATCGGTTGATTAGTTTGAGTCAATCCTGTACATAATAACATATAAGCATATACATACCTGACTTTATAAAGATTATATATATATATATATATATATATGAGAGAGAATTATTTTTACAAATAAATATTTATTATCCACTGACATGTTTCATGTTCACTAACCATGATCAGTGTGGCTTATATAAATGTACTGCCGGTCGAACGATTTGAAGCATGAACTCGAATAACTCCAATCCAAGATTTTTAACCACTCGGCCACCGTGACAGTCATATTTAAATTTGAAAGAAGTAAATCCTTTATTTTATTTACGAACATAGTAAGTCTCAGAATGTGTTAGATCTGTCAAGGGAGAACTGGCAATATTGCTTAATAAGAAACTTTTATATTTCTCTCAAAGTGTCGACTTGAAATGAAGGTTTAATAATATATATATGTATATAAATAGTAACTCTGTCTCTGTGTGTCCGCCTGATTTTTGTGTCTTATATTTACCCAAACTGCTGGACAGAATTGCTTGAAATTTGGCATGTAGACTACTGACCTCTCAGTAAAGGTCAAAGGCTATATAAGAAATATATCACTTCAACGCTGGGGGTCCCCCCCTACCTCACTGAAAGCTGTTTTCCCTTAGATTCAAATGAAATTTAAACCATAGGTAAATGACCCAAAAATAGTGTGTATTTTCAAAATTCCAGCAAATTTTGATAATATTAAGATGGTCCACGGGGCCACAACCTCTCCACTTGATTAAAAAAAATGCTTCCTCTGAAATTTATCCTACGATTTTGTTGTACGCGTAATTTACTTATATATATATATATATATATATATATATATATATATATATAATTATTTGATATTGTTTTAATAGTTTTTTGAGAATTATATTAATCTTTGATACAGAGAACAAAACTAGAAAAACCAAGACATAAAATGTAATACTTCCCATGCGAAAAAACAACGTACTTGAAACTTTATACTTCACATCTAGACATCGTCATTATTATAATTAGAGTGACGCATAATTATTGAACGTTTCTTTAAGGTAAATATTTATTTACAAAAACAAAATCTGTTTAACACTAAAAATACACCCAAAACAAGTTCTGGTGTTTATTCTGGAGTATCGTCAGCGCCCACTTCGACGACAGTTTCCCATTTGGCAGGAGAAGGTCAATTTCATGGACAAAGAAGCACTGGTTCTTTGAGGGGAACCACGATTTGATTTCGACCGCGCAAATTATTGTAGACTTTGGATGACTGCCAGATTTTTAGCGACTGATAGATGTGATAGCCTGTGGGAGCCTCGGTAGAATAGTAGACCGGACGAGAGAACAGATTTTATGCTTTGTTGGCAATGGATTCGACTATGCAAAAATGATTAAATTAAAAAAAAACGCACAATAAGTAGGCATCGAGCAAAAATAATAGTAGTTTCTTTTTACTTAAAAGCTTCTTTTATTTCATCACAAGTCTCTAGTATTTTGACCTCGTCTACCTCTTTTAGATCATCCTGAGCATAGTTACATAACGAAAGTCGTTACTTGAATGGAAAAGGTTGAGTGACACCTAGCGGTCATAGGTGACACCCCCTCCCAGAACAGAAGTTGACAAAATCAGGTGACCTCGGGGCAGAGATAGTTCTATTTCTTCCTGAAGACACTTCAAGTAGAGGAGACATGTAAATGACACCGTCCACGGTGGGGGCGATTGCGCACAATGTAGCTAGGTGTCGCGAGACTATCTATCTATCTATCTATCTCTATCTCTATCTATCTATCTCTATCTATGTTTATATCTGTTTATCTCTATCTATCTATCTCTATCTCTATCTATTTCTATCTCTGTTTATCTCTATCTTTGTTTATATCTCTATCGCTATTTATCTATCTATATCTATCTATCTCTGTTTATCTATCTCTTTAAAAGAACGGATTTTCTCTCTGGTTTCTCTGATACATTCTTTTCTGATTAATAAATCGCTTATTAAAAACTAAACATCGGCGTCCGAGTGATTGTATCCACAGACGATATAAAACCTGCGTTCACAACGACGACGCAACGGGTGTATAATGGTTTATACACGCCACGGACAACTGAAACTGTTACAGCATGACCTTAAAGTTAATCTAGTGGTGAGGCCTCAATTTTGGAGCATTGGGGAATCACCCTTTAGTGGTCATTATTCCCGGGTATACTCTGACAAGAAGTGGTAGTACCTGTCAGTGTCGCATCTATGGGTTAAATAGAACTTATTACCGACACGATACTAAACAACCTCAGACACCTTTGGGCAAGGTGTTCGCCCCTCCCCACCCCTAGTACCTGTCTTCTTCATCTCTTTCTACCTTTTTTGCCTACCATATTTCCCAACCCTATCAACTATTCTTTCTCTATCTCTCTCTCGTATTCTCTCTCTCCCTCCCTATCTCTCTCTATATATATCTCTATTTATCTATCTATCTCATGGTCCTGAGTATGACATAACTGCATCCTAAGTTTGTAGTAGCCATTACACCCAGGCTGCTCCGACCCGAAGTGTTGTCAGGATTTTATTTTGATTTGGGAAGCATTCATTTTAATATAGGTAATGTCGGAATTCCCCATCTTTGTTGATCGGACGATCTTATTTTTCTTAATGTTTGTTAAAGGTGATAACGTACGTACGAACATGAAATGTTTGAGCATCTGTCCACGAAATACATTTCTCAGAAGTTTAAAAAATTAAAATAAATGTTCTTTTTGTTTGATGTAAATTTGTTAAATATTGGGCGAGTATAATTTTGTTAGTTGAGAATAACATGAAATGGGGTTCAGTCGGGGTCAACTTAGTGTACTCGGATGTCAGCTCGACCTTCTGTGTTCTGGAAGCGAATGTGACGTCACATGGCTCAAAGAGAGAGAGAGAGAGATAATGAAGGAAGAGAATTCGTCAATTCGCTTGGAAGCAAATGCGTGTGAATTTGTGGTTTTATAACAAATGATTATGCAGTAATTAGCGACTCCCCACCCCTCCGTCCCATCTGGTCAATAACTTAGAACAAGAACAAGGCGAATAAACTCCTTATTTTCGGGGTATAAACGAACTTGTTTGCAGGCGGCGTTTCTTCGGTTAGGCAAGATCGCGTAGGAACAAACGACCAGCAAAGTATGCTATGAACGTTCCTGTATTGTAGTTGATTGCGACTTGCGAAACATTAGACCTCCCTTAAATGGGGAATTATTAGTGTTGCGATAAGTACAAACAGTATGGCAAGTCTTAATAATGAAATAGAAATTCAAGTTGAGCCTTGATTGTCTATAATAGATCTACAGATCCACAGACCGACTTTACTTTATATATTAGATAAGAAATCCTCCCCCTCAATTGACACTTCATAAATTTTCTAAGGCACGCGAGTCAGACTTTTAGAGATGTGAGACAGCGGAGAATCACATATCAACAAAGACGTCGGATCTTAACAATCAGCGATGATTAAGGTTTGAGTCAAGCAGTCGGGGTGGGGGGTCTGCTGTATATAACCACATGAGATATAAATATTAAATAATTATATTTGCTCCCTTAAGGGGGCGACCACTCTGATGCAAAGGATAAAAGTGTCTGTCAAGCTCTAATGCAAAGTTCTTTCCCTTGAAATTGAACACTCTTAGAAGCTTAATGTAATGATATATGCGGTAGATTTTCTTCTCATCTCTATAGGTGCTTCGGTGGATGAATCGGCTAAGACGGTGGATCTTAAGTCAGTGATGACGGAGGTCCGAGGTTCGAGTCGTGCGATGAGCGGGTCAGCTGCATGTAGCTACATTGATGAGTTTTAATGGAAACGAAACAAGCTTGTCTGTGGATATTAATTAAATAATAATAATAATATATGTATATAGTGTGTATCTCGTGTCAGTAGAAAAAAAATCAAACAAAATGCTCAACCGTAAGCATACAAGAACAGAACATGCATTTTTATTTGCATATTATATACACTTCAGCATCCATTTAAGGTACAACGGTTTGGGGTCCTGTATTTGCTACACATACAGTTTGAATTACCTACTAGAAACCATCCTCGAGTGTCTTCAGTCTCTCTGTACAAGGGTTTGTCAAGACAACCTGACATGAGGATACTTCACCCTACAAGTAAACCCTGACCAAATATTTAAAATAACATAGTATTCGAAGCCCAAATGAGATCTCTACACACTGGCTCATACGAGGAATAGTGCACCTTCTCCTAGTGATGTTACGTTTACTAACAGCACTTAGCTGGATACTCCACCAGACCAGATGAATTCTGGGCCTGGAGTCCGACAAGATGAAGAAAAGACCAAATTAACAAACTATAACCTAGTTAAGTGGTCAATTGAGGAGAGGAAAATGGATGTTATCCACTGCTTTATTAACTCAACATTTGAAGGTAAAGGAAAGCTTTAATTGAACTCTCGGATATCTATGTACCTCGTATAGAAATCAAGTGTTAGCCTCGGGAAAGGGCCACTTGATTTCTGAGATATAACTCAAGTGAAATGAAAAAATGAGGCGCACATTGAAAGAATAAATAAATAAAAATTATGGTTAAGGATTGATTTTTCCTTTGGTCATTGGAATGTAACTAAAATATATATATATATATATATATATATATATATATATATATATATATTAAACATGAAAGGTGTTTGCAGTGCACGTATATGTCGGTATCAGAAATCAGCTTAAATGAAAATATTTTTATTACACAAATGTTTACTATTTAAAAAATTGTTAGAAAAATTGATAACATTTTGTAATGTTCACATTTGTTAATATCCAGTCTTTAAGATAAAAATGCTAGAGCTGTCGGTATTGGAAGTAACGAACGTTTTCTTAACGAATTATACTTTATAATTAGTATAATATATATTAGATGGTTATACAAATACTTAGAAAACAGACAAAATATATCGTTTTTTATATGGTCAGTAGAATTTAAGTATCCATGTGATAGGTGACATTTTAAAAACAACCTGTTACTAGCATGCAGAAAAAAACATTGATTACCCCCGAAAAAAACATTGATTACCCCCGAAAAAACATTGATTACCCCCGAAAAAAAACAAAATGATTCTCTCCTGAAAAAAAATGATTCTCTCTCGGAAAAATAAAAATTGAGAAGCTCTGGAAAAAAAATTGAGTCTACCCCGTTAAAAGAAAGAAGAAAAAAACTAGATTATGGAAGGAACTTTTTTTCTTTGTAACTATTAGAATTTTTTTTAAGTCAATTTTATGTTTGGGGAGGGAAGAGGTGTATGGGGTTTTTCAATTATTTTTGTTTATAATTTTCTGGTTATATTACAAATATATCATTACTCTGCAAGTTTTTTTTATAGTTTTTTTTTTAGTTTTTTTAGTTTTATATATTTTCTAGAAATATAAATCGAACTTTGAAGGATACAATAAAATAGATGAAGGAGATGTGTGTACATTCCCAAGACAATTCTTTGAGCGGATCAAGAAAAGTTTGAAATATACAGTAAACAAAGATTAACAGTTTCAACAGCCGTGATGAGTTATTGTCGTCGGATTTCCTCTGATTGTCGCCATCAGAAAATATATACAAAAAAAATTCATCTTTTTTTTTGTTTCGGTGCTACTTGCCATAACACTTCCCGGTAAATACGCTAAATAAAATTCTAAGTTTAGGAAATACATACTTGTTATGGTGATTAAAAATCGGCAACCAAATTTTATGGAAAACATTGCAGTAGTTTTTTTATTATTATTTAAGATATTCTTTTTTGGGGAGACTCAGTATTTGAATAAAAGGACGCCACTTTTGTTACTTAGAAGCCCAATCAGGGGGAATTATTCGCAGAGTTACTCATTTCTCCCGATAGGGGTCGTGCTTCCTGCCCCTTATAAGTAACAAAAATGGCTTTTCTCAACTCAAATACTTATTTGAACAAAAAAATTGAATATCTTAAATAATAATTTTAAAAACTACTGGATCATTTTCCGTAAAATTTAGTTACCGTTTTTTATCACCATAATAAGCATGTATTTGCCAAAATTATAATTTTATTTAGCATATTTACGGGGAGTGTGATGTCAAGAAGTACCTTATATTTCTCCTCTTTTATAATTAGCAAATCTTAAACGAGGAGGAACAGAAAAGAAAACAAAGTTAATTAATTTCAGAATAGGTAAATAAAATAAAATTGGCCAACCGTAGTTGAGGGTGACTCGAAGGTTCTCTTTTCTACAGTTTCTACCCATAGGCACAATTTGACCCCAGGAATTAACCCGGTAATCATTTATCAACCATTAAAGGATGCAATACGCTAAGGTGGTACTGAGTAGGATCGAACCTGTGTATCAGTGATCAGAACGTTCCTTTAGGTATTGGCCAGGAATCTTTAAGTGACTAAGCAATCAAAGAATTGGTAGTGAAGATCTTTAGAACAAACATTAGGGGGTCTAAAAAAATATTAGGGGTTTCAAAAGAAAAAAAAACAAATTGTGGATCACAAACTGAGTAACTAAATCTTCTAAACAGAGTTCGAGTTTTCTAAATATTTCATGAAGAAAATTGTATCATTTAAAATCAAACTATTAATGATACGCCACAACGGGGACGATCACGATTTGACTTGACTCTCTATCGCCGTTATTCATGGGAACGCTTCAAATCTGTTAGCAGCCTGCCAAACTAGCAAGGACATCCGATAAAACTTCCTGATGCTCCGAATATATCCACAAAAACTTCTTTTTTTTTTAATTTGGCAGATGAAAAATATTATTTATAATAGAACGGTGTAACGGCTCTATGAAATCTGAGAAAACAAAAGAACTCGGGTTATTGCCCCCAGAGTCCAGGTCAACTGGCAATTGAAAAATTGCAACTTCTGACCTGGCCGAGAGCTCGGAAGAAAATCCTCTTTTCTTACTTATCTCTAAGAATTCTCACCCCTCTCTCTCTCTCTCTCATATATATATATATATATATATATATATATATATATAAGGTAGATGAAAAAGAGGGATAAACATATACGAATGACAAACATTAGTCTGACTGACATAATCTACAATAGTCTTAAATAGTATAGCTTCGTTTTCAGCGACGTTTTGAAATTCTCTCCTTTCCTCCAGCTTTTTTGTTCATTTGTTTTTTTTCACCTGAAGATGATTTGACGAAGTATCAAAATTGTTAGTGATACATATGGAACAGTCAGTAATTTTTTTTTTATTTTGACACAAAAAAAGATTATTAGGAAAATTAAAAACTATAAAAAGGTATAATCAGGCAGTCAAATTCTGTTATGTTTAACAATGTTTGCTTAAAATAGTCTCCAATCTAAAAAGTCCTGCACTGTCAATCCAGCTCCATCTTTGCTCCATCGCTGCAATGTTTCATCGCTGTGCTTGTTTTACAAGTACTTTAATGGCGTATGCTCTTACGAACTCATAGCACTTGTTCCGTACTCGACGTTAACACCCCGACTAACCCGACAAGCAACAAAATCTCACCCCTTCACTGTAGAGATCCCTAGATGTTGGAAAGCTTTCGACTCTAGTAGTTTCTTACCTCGAACTGCTAGACTTTGGAATTCCCTCTCTGTTTCCTGCTTCCCTGACTGTATTAACATGCAGAAATTTATATGTAATGTGAACAGACATCTCACTACTCACTATTTAGTGTGTCCCTGTATGCATAGTCTCTAATAGTAGCCCCTTACGTCCCAGTGACAATA
>OY744518.1:109967095-110072095 GCA_963556195.1 Sepiola atlantica
TGTCTGACTTTAGCAATCCAGCGATTGCTGCGCTCAACGTGCCCCAACCAACGCAGTCTGCTCTTCTGTATGACGTCCGCGAGGCTTTCCAAGTTGACCTGCACGAGCAGAGACCCAAAAGGTATGCTTTGTTCTGGATAGATAAATAGATGTACACACTAGTGTTGGGACGATTAACCGAAATCAGCAAAAATCAAAACATTTTAGTGTATCAGAAGCGAAAGAATTTGAGCCTAATTTCCAATTTCCAAAACGATTCTTTTTTTTTTTAACTTAATTTTCCATTGCTAGTACTAATTATAAATATTTATTGTTTTTAAACTAACAGTAAAACTAAAATCTATATATCATAATAACGAATTTAGGTCAAAATGGAACCGGAAGAATGGCACAGGTAAAATGGCACGAGTAGATAAATAGGAAAAATGGCACATGAAAAATATAGATGAAATTTTCACAATGAGTTTATAAAATCACTATTTTCAATCAATCACGAAGAAAACATTTGAGAAAAAATACGATTCGGGTAATGTACCCCTCCCCCAGTGTATTTTTACTTTTGCGAAGATATATGGACACATTACACAGGATTTTACGGTAATCCAAAAATTAAAAAATTAGCACTATAACTAGATATTTAGAAATTTTTAAATAGTCGGAATCGGTAATTGTATCAGAATCGGAAATTTAGAACAGAATCGGTAAGTGTATCAGAATCTGGAAAAATATTGAAATCGGCCCATCACTAGTACACACATCTCAGTTGAGGGTAATCTGAGAAAAGGCAGAGTGAAAAAGACTTGTACTGACTGTCACAAATGACTTCAAAATCAGCGTCAATGATAGAATTTCATGGAGAAAATCCCTTTGTACTGCGATGGCCAACATACAAGCCACATCTGATGTGGAAAACAATCGACGAAGAAATTCTTGTACTTTTATTAATTTTTTGTTGTTTTTTTTTCAGGAATATGAAGAGATATCTTAAGAAAATACTTTTAACATTTCCAGTCCAATTTGTAACATCTCATGATTGTCTTAGCTTGCTGCTCCATGCTAACACTGCCTCGAGAATTTTATAGTTCTGTGAAGGGTTACACCTTTTTTTTTCTTTTTCTTTTGTCAATTTCCACTCAGTATTTTTATATTTAGCAAAGAATTTAATTCAAAATGAGACATCTTTCGAGAAATAGTTTCCCTGGGAAGCCATGTCAGCCACAAAGAATTTAATTCAAAATGAGACATCTTTCGAGAAATAGTTTCCCTGGGACGCCATGTCAGCCACAAAGAATTTAATTCAAAATGAGACATCTTTCGAGAAATAGTTTCCCTGGGAAGCCATGTCAGCCGCAAAGAATTTAATTCAAAATGAGACATCTTTCGAGAAATAGTTTCCCTGGGAAGCCATGTCAGCCACAAAGAATTTAATTCAAAATGAGACATCTTTCGAGAAATAGTTTCCCTGGGAAGCCATGTCTAAAGCTGAAGAAAATTGAGAATAATTTTAACGTAAAAATTCGAATCTATTTTATTCTCTTTTCGTTTTAAAACTTGGCTTAGAAATATAGTTGTTATCACCGTTTGTTTTGTAATCTATACTAAATTGAGTAATGCAGTTGAAAGGAATTGGTTTCGCATGACACTGTAGCTGTCATCACTCATAGCCCCACGCACAAAAAGAAACATGTATTTTCAAATAGTTTCAGAATAAAAATGTTTCCATTAAAAATAATTTTTAACAAATTTATATATTTACTTATACTTTTTTTGTAAGTAAAAATAATTGTTTTTGAATTTTTAATGGAAAACATATTATTCTGAGACCAAGCCTTCTTTTTTAAATATACATGTTTTGTTTGTTTGAAAAGCATGAGATCGATCAACCTCATATATGATGTCGTGTTATATCCGTTCCTTTGACCTGCCACCATAATTGGGTGTGCTGAAAATATTCTCAGTCCAAATAAATAATATATAAAAGCCAAGGACAAGCTCTGTTAACTTTTTCTTTTCTTTTAATAAGACTATTTCCCTTGTCCATGAACCTAATATATAGTTTTTCTTCTTTTTTTTCTTTTTTTTTGTTGAAAACATTTTATTGTATTTTTCATACAGCTGTCTCGTCAACATTAAATCACATTTTATCCTTGTTCATAAATAAAATAAAAAAACTGTTTAATTCGCTTCATCAGTGGTTAAATCCGAAATTTTCCACTGAAAAAAAAAGAATATGAATATTTAAAAGAATATCTGTATTCTTTTTCTTTTTACACACTTCATAACTCATAAAAAGTCCTTGAATCGGTATTTTTTTATGGCTTTGGATGTGAGAATTTTTTTTTTCTAACATTGACCAAACTTTTTTGAATTTGATCTAGAAGCAAGTATTTTTTAAATTTTTGTTATTTCTATTTTTCAAAATAAAATAATTAAAGCGATTGACATTTTGAAAAAAATATTTTGGGTTGAAAAATTTCGTTTTTTTTTTTTTTTTTTTTTTTTTTTTTTTTTTTCGGATTTAATAACAACCACTGATGAGGCTGATTAATCATATACATGTTTTCTACTTATGAACAAGAATAAAAGTGTGATTAATTTTTTTTAAATCGACCAAATACTCTATCGTAAAACCAAGAGTGTTTTATGTATATGCTAAACAGTTTAAACAGGAATCTCTTGACAGGTACCTAGATTTCGCGCAACCAATTTGTTGGCAGTTTGAAAAGAAAAAAAAACACCCAGCTTTTAAATTAGAGTAATCATCAGTCATTCAATGGAAACAATGGCTGATGACTACTCTAATTCATAAGCTACTTGCTTTTATAAACCCGGATACCTTTCAATGGATTCCTAATTGTGTAGTATGTAAATAAAACACACATACCCATATATATGTGTGTGTGTGTGTATATATATATATATATAATTTTAAGAAAATTTTATAGGGAGATATAATTTTTGATGTATCAATTTTCAGTATTTACTTCAACAGTGCTCGATACGTAAGTAGAGCTAGGTAGTGAGTTATGAAAATATATTTATGGCAATTAAGCTACACGCGTTTCATCCCCGGAGGAATCTTCAGGCTATTAGCCTGTGTAGCTTCATTGCCATAAATATATTTTCATAACTTACTATATATATATATATATATATATAATCGTGTATTTTATCCTTATATATATATATATATATATATATATATATATATAATACATGCTATATCATAAAATGGAGACATAATATATGAAAGACAGAAAGGGAAAACAAACACAGGAAGAAGTAAAAAAGATAAACGGGAGATTTGACCGATTCTATTCATTCGGATCCACAAAAGTCTTTGCTTTTTCTGAAGACGTTCATTGATCCAAATGAAACCGGTCAGATCTCCCCTTTGTTTTTTTACTTCTTCCTTTGTTCGCTTTTCGTTTTTGTCTTTCTCTCTCACTCACTAACTCACACACACAAAATACATATATATATATATTAGATTAATCTGTTTTTAATGCAATCTATCTCAGTGTAAATAGTATTGTTTGTTTGTTTGTTTGTTTTTTCATTTTCTTCACGTTGGAGTTCACGTTTAATGAAAAGCATATCCATCAAAGATTATATAAACATGGAGGGAAATAGTTTTATTAAATTTGACAAGAAAAACGAAATCTACAGAAACAAAACAACAAAAGATAGTCCCCCCCCCCGCCCGTCTCAAAATATGCAGACAAGAATAGTCACTTTATACCATTTACATTATTCGAACTACCGTTCTCATCTTGGATGTTATTCTCACAGCGTTTCGGCCGATGTAACCTCCGACCTTCTTCAGGTGCATCTTGTAAAACTCGAGAATCTGTACGGAATTTTGAACGGAATCTTTTATTTAATCTACAGGGGGGTAGATTGCTCTCGTTCTGTCAGCCATGACCTGATAGAAATCTTAAGTAATTCATAATTGTATTAATAGTATCGCCTGTACTGAGGATTAAACCATAAACCTCCAGAAGACTGTCACTTATAACTTTTAACTGATCACCACTTAGCACTTTTATCCATTGCACCACGGAACGACAGCAAGCTACCCTTGTGGATTAAATAAAGGATTCCATTTTGTTTGAAATTTTGTACAGATTCCTAAGCCGGTCGGAGATTACATCAAACAGATGCGTCTTTTCAAACTTTGGGAATCTTGTCTGCAACGGATAAAAGCGCTAAGTTCTGGAAGTTGAAGGTCCGATCCTCAGTACGGGTGATACTAAGAATACAATTACGAATTACCTAACATTTCTACCCGGTCATGGCGGAGAGAATGAGAGCAAGCTAACCCCCCCCCCCCCGTTTGAAATTCCGTACAGATTCCAGACGTCAACAAGACGCAACTGAAGAAGGTCGGAGGTTACATCGGCCGAAACGTTGCGACAATAACATCCAATATGAGAACAGTAGTCTGTATGATATTAATTATTAATCCTCAAAAAAAAAAGAAAAAAAAAGAATAGTCACATTTAAGAATTTGCTTCTGCGGAAACAAGTCATATAAACAACAAACAAAAGAAGAAATCATTTTCAAATGTAAGAAAACTCAAGCCTTTTGAAGCCACAATTCAATTTTATTGATTGTTTTGAAATGGGTTCAAATTTTTGTGAAGAACATCCTGCAGTTTGTTTGTTATTTTTTTGTTGTTTTTTTGTGTGTGTGTTTTTTTACAATTATTAAAGTTTTATTTATCTCTTTGATCACAGAAGACAATGGAATCGAAGAAGGTAACAGACAGACACTGCTTTCTTTGTTGTCAGTCATCAAAAGCTGGATTAGGGATTTAGTTACCCCCCACAAGAGTGGTACAAGGCCGGTTTAGTGGTGGGGGGCCCCTCGTGCTGTTGTTATCTGCTAAGGGCAGGAACCAAAAAAAAATTGATTATGCTTCCTCAGCTGTTTCCCCTTGTTTGGTGGGGATGTTTGAGTCATTGTCCTTGAGTTTTTTTTTGTTTGTGTTTTTTTTTCTCTCCTTTGGTACAGTGGAGTTGGTACTGTCCAGGAGGGAGACCTTCTGGAGCTGGCAGGGCTCATTTTGACCAACTGTTCCTCAATATGAATGCCAAAGGCTCCCATATATAACTGTAGCAGGCAGATTAAAGCTGGTGTAGACTATGGATTTTAAACTGGTTCAAGGCCATTTTTTTAATGCAGGACAAACAATATGAGTTATGGTTAAAAAAAAAATGAAAATAAATAAAAATAATGTATTTGTCAAATAAGAAACTCCAAGAAACTTGACAAAAAAAAAATTGCTTGTTCGAATGTCAACAGGAGTAAAAAAAAAAAAAAGAAAAAAAAGTAAAAAAAAGAAAAGGAAAACATATAGATATTTATCAAATCGGGCACAAGGCCATTTAATACAGAGAGACGGATGTGTGTGTAAAATATACTTTGGGAATACAAGAAGCCTTCATTTATAATATTCAAACAAATATCATTTTTTTTTATACAATTATTTTCTTTCTATATAGCAATAGAATTTTTTTTTAATCTTTTGAACGTGTGAACATCACACAAATATTTGAATGGTTGTTAATTATGCTGGTGACAGTCTCAATACTAAGCGTTGGCGCTATTTACAAAGTTAGTTACTTTTTGTGAACAAACCAAGCAAAGGTAATGCATCTGCTTCGTGACACATGTTACAAGTGAAGGAGAATGGGGTGGTTGTCCCATTCAACATGGGATCCTAAGCATCAACACACCTGCGGCTAAACTAGGCAACAACACCCCCCCCCCTCTCCACCCTGCACGAGATAATTATTTGGTGTTCAAACAACTTCTCGTAAAGACACTCTGAAAAACCAAACGTTTTTAAAGTTTAATTTTCAGAAACTAAGGAATATGAAAAACTCATCTAAAAAGATGTAATCAGACTTGTATTGTTAAAAGTAAGTGAAACCTGTTATTATTAAAAAAAGATGATTCCATGATAGAAGTTTGACCAAAGTACAATTCAAGTAGAATTTAACTTAAGCTATTATATTTTAGTCGAGTAAACTTTTTTTTTTATTAATGTCATAAGCTGATGTTTTTTATTGAAAAATGTGTACATTTTAATAATCTTCCAGGTCAGAATAAGTATTTTTTTAAAGAAACTGAATCGAAATACAGTTTTTCTTGTAAAAAAAACATGGTGCAAGAATAGAAAATAAAATTAGGCTAGTTAGAATCAAATATAGATTTGCCAGATCCAACGCTATCGATGACGAATTGTAGAAATAGGTTACTTATACACCTTTTGTTATGTAGCGACAGCCTTACGGATATGCAATAGCATGCATCCAGACCTCGAATGGAGTTTTGTTTATCTCCCTCCCACAGCGGGGAGATGTGACACAAGGTCAGAAAGTGGGATTTGAAACCCACGCCCTAGAGGAAGAGCACTTTGTCTGAACAAAATTTGTCTGGGCAGCCCCGTCGGCATTCCTTGGTAAGGGCGTCTCGGGTGATTAGCAATAAACTAACCCCTTCTCAAAGGGCAAGACGGCAAAGCCTTGGAAGGTAGAGCTTCTAGAACTGCGCAGGACCATACCTAAGACCGATAGAGAACAAGCCATCCTAAAAAATGCCCTAGAGTCGGCCGGTCTGATTTTGGTATGAATTTTTGGGGTCAGAAAAACAGATATTGTTTCGCAAGTTAC
This sequence comes from Sepiola atlantica, assembly GCA_963556195.1. Lineage (NCBI taxonomy): Eukaryota > Metazoa > Mollusca > Cephalopoda > Sepiida > Sepiolidae > Sepiola > Sepiola atlantica. Next base: position 109,973,777 of record OY744518.1, read on the forward strand.
CGACCCGACCAAACCAACTTTTGTTCCACATGTGCTATAGTAGGAGGGCAATAAATATAATTTTAATTATGTATATAATCAAGACAGTCATTTTCAGACTCTATATGTACGCAGTGGGGGTTTTAGGGTTTTTGGGGTTATTTTAGAGTCCTGTCTATTCTGCAACTTTTACATATCAATCACTTGCTTGCTCTTCTTAAGCCTAATATCAAACTCTCAGTTCTTTTCTCCATTTTTTTATGTAGCATCTTATTTATGTAGCATCTTATTTATATAGCATCGACTTTACTTTATTAGTTAGATGCAATTTGTATTTTTTTTTTTAAATGAAACTTTCTTTTAATTGAAGATAGCCGAATGTTGGACCAATTTATAATTCAAGTGAAATTACTAGATTAAAAATATTAATAATGGCTTGACTTCAAATTTGCAAATACAATTTCCCTCAGTGCAGGTTGTTTGTGCATCCAGCATGTAAGTTTAAATATATCTATTCTAATTTCAAATTGAGGAGGGGGAGTAATTAACTATTGTGCCGAATGGATTTTCTAAATTTACAATATCTATATAGAATTAGTGGATGAACATGAAAAACAAACTAGTTAAAATAATAACACAGAAACATGTTTAGAGCACAAGTATTTCTGTCTTTAAGTCGGACCTTATTCATGGTAGAAAGGGTAATTTCCTAGAAGTTCTTTCATTTCAGAAAGGGTAATTTCCTAGAAGTCATGAATAAGGTTTGCCTAATAAACCGAAATATAAGTGATCTAAACATGTGTTTGTGTTATTATTTTAACTAGTTTGTTTCCATTAGTTGGATTATTCACACTACTGTTTTCATCTTGCATGTTATTCTCACAATGTTTCGACTGATGCAACCTCAGCCCTTCTTCAGGTGCGTCTTGTCGAACTCTGGAATTATGTCTGCAACGGACATAATAACCAGTTCTAAGTGATTGAAGATTCAAGGTTCAATCCTCTACGAAGGCAATTACCTCAGACTTTCGCCCAATCATGGCTGACAGAATGAGAGCAAACTACCTGAATGGATTAAATTCCGTACAGATTCACGAGTTTGACAAGACGAACTTGAAGATGGTCGGAGGTGACATCGGTAGAAATATTGTGAGAATAACATCCTATACGAGAACAGTAGCCTGAAAAATCCAAATTATCAATCCTAAATCTAAAACTTCCGACACATAAGTTTTTTTTTCCAGGCTGATCTACTAATTCCATATCGTCTGAAATTTTATTTCAAGTTTCAACTTCATCAATCTATATAACAATGCACTAAGGCAATTTCTTGTCCGTACATGAATTGAGCATTGCCAGATAGTACATTATTTTGAAATAGTATAGTAAGCTGAATTGAGCATTAAAAGATAGTACACTATTAATAGAAGTAATAGTATAGTAAGCTGAATTGAGCATTAAAAGATAGTACACTATTAATACAAGTAATAGTATAGTGTCGGTTTCAGACAGACAGATACCAACTCTCAGTTAGTAATAGATTAGATTTAACAAACAAAAAAACATTTTAGGCTAAGATGAAACGTGTTAACAGTATAAAAGTTTCTCATTTTTATAAGGAAATGGCATATTTTTAAAATTGTTTCTTTTCCGTTTCTAGCTATGAACTTTGGGCGAATCATGATACAATAATATAAGTATGTTTCGGTACATCTTTTATCAAGCAGAGATGAAAGCTTAGGATATCTCCTCCGTCTCTGGTTATCCATATTTCCACCCGGATAGATATTTTCCCCTGCTCAAAAGTTTTTGTTTTGTTTTTAGCGGAAGTGTACATAATGGAGGGAGATGATATGTTGTAATGAAAGTGACATACACTTTAACTTGGCTTTCAAAGAGGCATGGAACAGTTACTTTTTGTGTGCTTTCTCATTGGCAGACCTCTTGACACTGGCATGTCACAATGGAAATGTGTTTCTGATCAACTCAAAGTCTTCCCTCTCTTCAAGTAAAATTGGTTATCATGTTTATCAAAGTGGGTGGAGGGAAATTACCACATTTGGTGGCAACATAAGTTTATTTCCCCAAAAGGCAGTAGAATTGTGTAGATTTTTCCCTGCTAATATGTGGAGGGCAGACTACGTTACAGGTAGTGATATTCTGGTATCAGACAATTAATGAGTGACCAACTGCAACTGAAAGGTCAGTCTTTTTCAAAATGGTCAAAACATGGTCTCTACTCCCTCCCACACTCGAAGTGTAGCAATATTTAGACGCAGGTGTGTAAAAATAAGGTTAGAATAAGAAATTTCCACTTGAAGTTAAAATTAAGAAAAGTGGAATTTTCCATTAGAAGTCGATGAGAGCTATGTATCCCGGCAGTTACATGACAGACAGGAAGTCACTGGTGTGATGTGGAGAATAGGCAGTTCAGATCTTTCTCTTTTTCACTGAATCGACAAAGAGTGGTTGTGTTTTTGGATAGTTGCTTCCACCCCACATGATAGATGGGTCAGGGGTATTATATGTGTATAATTATATACTGTCACGAACAAATCAAACCCCAAAGAGATTGTTCAATCACAAGTGAATTTGTGCTGTTCCTCTTTTAATAACGTTTACTAGAGCTGTTGATAAAAAGAAGATGTCTACCATGCGAGAGAAGAACTGCTGCATGTTGTCTATCAACACGACTCGAGCTGTCTGTGTGATGAGTTGCCATCTGGATAATCTGTGGAATCAAAGAAGCATTGGTCACCATATTGCAACAACGGTCCTAACCACCAAAATTATAATGCCGAGTTAATGGAATTAACAAATGTTATTGTTGCATTAGTTATTTAGGATTTCTTTAAAATAATGGATTTTTGCGTGAACAAATGAGTACACGATATGCGACTATGAAAGATTTTTTAAATGTCACTAAAGAATAAAGTCTTTTAATGAAGTTTTGAATTTCCAAATAGTTCAATATAAAGAAAGGGCGGGAATTCGGCTATTAATGTAACAAATTATATATAAAATAACTCACTGTAACTCCACGGTGTTACCCGGGATGCAGTGAAGTTATTTTAGCTCATAATTTTTATTTGTTTTACCATTTTTTAAACTTATACAGAAAAAGAAATTAAATTTTAGTTATTGAGAAGACAACTCTTTTGATATTATTCAAGTAGATTCAAGAGTTATCCCCCTTGCACAATTGGATTTTTCAGTGTTTAGGTAAAGGTTTTATAATATAGATTGTCTGAGTTGGGCTAAATCATTTTTTTAAATAAATTGTAGTCAAGTACATTATTATATTGCTAATAACATAGTAGCACAATACTAAATGAAAATTGGCTAGTCACAAAGTTCGATTTGTCAGCTTAAATGCTATTTCGGTCTAACTTTGAAATTCTTACAAGATAACTTCATATATATATTAATGTACTGAACATTATTAAAATAAATATTGAAAGATTTCCCCAAAACTATTTTATGGTATGATTTTGATCTACCCTATTTTGAGAATTGATGAACTCTTCTAGAACATATATTGAGAGTTATAATGAAGTGTCATAGCGACAGTTATAGCCACGGTATCAGACGCAGACTTTCTGTAACATAATATTTCTGTACTTCTGTAAATACACTTTATACCACTGTGTTGTCTTAATCATTATCGGGCCTTCAACATATTATTTTGGATATACAGATGCAACTGGTGGTCTTGCAACTGTTTTAAGCCAGACAAAAGATATACATCGATCTCTTTTTCCTCCACTCCATCTAGGAGTGAAATACGATAAAAACTAGACTATCAGTCTTTTGAATATCCCTCCTGCCAGCCATATATAAAATAGTAAACTAGATCCTCTAGCCTCAGTTGGCAGCTAATCTGCGAGGGCAGCACTGATTTAAGGTGTGTGTGTTACCTAGTCCACTTCATAAAAAGCTAGTCGCTATGACTGATATCCCTATGCACCTCCTTAAACTGAAGAGCATTATAAAATATAAAAAAAAATTCAGTTGGCTTCCAGAATGATCTAATTTGATAAAACGAGATTTATTTCTTTTAGGTGCTAGCAATCTGATTTGCACTATCCAGCAGACTAAGACCAATAAACATGAAGAAATTCAAACACTGGAATCCCAAATATTAAGTCATTATAACAAATGCAATTGAACGAATTCATGGTGCAGAAACAAACATTTCTATAAGTTATGTCATAGGAAGTTTTTCCATGTGTATTTAAGAAAATTCATTTTATTATTACAAAAAATGCGAATAAAAAGATTATTTAATTCTATCCGACAGAATAAGTGAAAAGAAAATTGAAAACTTTTTTTCACTTTTTTTATTTTTTGTTGTCGACGTCTTGATCGATCTTAGCTTCCCCAAGATGAAATATGAAAATATATTGGCTCCTATTAATCACAGGTAGACATGACATAAAAGAAAATGTATATAATACTTTGAGGGAGACGCACAAATGCTTTAAAATTTATACGTGTATGAGTGACATTAGATTTGAGAAAATGTTCTCTGCATTTGATGGAAATGTAACAATTCTATTTGGATTATTTTTTTTAGAAAAATATGGTTTTAGTTGTGTCAAGTCCATCTGCGATTTACAGAAGCAATTTTGTCCTGAGGCAGTTCAGAATGAGCGAAATGGTGACAACAGAAAATAAATAAAACCATACTCTACGAAAAAAAGAATTTCAATTTCCTTTTTACTTATTAATTTTTTAAATGATGACTTATATGCAACTTTATAATATTTGCAAACTAAATTGAAATCCAGTTACAAACACTGTTTTCTTTCTAGGGAAAGTAAAATGTAGCTATCTAAGAAACAGGGATCCTCTTCTGCCATTCCCTATTTAGGGTAGAGGGGGTATTTTTCATACTGTTTCCTTTATGGGGTAAAATCTCTTGTGCTGTTTCTTTTCTGAGGAGTGAAATGTTTTCAGTGTTTCATGCTTAGAGATAGAAAATATTCTTAAACCATTTCCTTTTTAAAAAAATGCTCTCAAGCTGTTTCCTTCTTTTCAAGAAATGCTCCCAGGCTGTTTCCTTCTTTTCAAGAAATGCTCCCAGGCTGTTTCCTTTTTTCAAGAAATGCTACCAGGCTGTTTCCTTCTTTTCAAGAAATGCTACCAGGCTGTTTCCTTCTTTCAAGAAATGCTCTCAAGCTGTTTCCTTTTTTCAAGAAATGCTCTCACAGTATTTTAGTTTTGAGAAAGCGACACAATTCTCTCACAGAACAGTGAAATGTTCCCAGTTTTCTTTCTAGGGAAATGTTAAGAGGGATGCTCTTTCACGGTTTCGTTTTCAAAGAAAGTGGAAAGCTCTCAAACTGTCTGCAATTCAAGAAGTGTTAAAAGCCAAACAAACATGTAAAAGTGTATTTAAATGTTGAATCTTTATGGACATGTAAAATACAAAGTCCTTTTTTCCATCTGTGTACCATACAGGTTGTGTTATAAAGGTATCAAGATATATATATATATATATATATATATAAATAATTTCAGGTGTAGTTCTGTTCATAGAGATTGGATAAACAATCCTGTGAATTTTACTTAATAAGTAGAGCAGTATATTTATTTAGTATAAATTTTTATTCATGCAAACACTTCTGGCTGCATATGTGCATACATGTTTCAGCTAAAACCCAAGATTGGCTTGACAAAGCTTCAGCCTAAGTCTTAACAAAAACATTGGCCTTATGAAACACATATGCACTTATGTAGCCAGAAATAATTGTATGCATAAAAATTAATGCAAAATAAATATATGAGAGGGGGGAGAGAAGCTTAGGTTAGTCCGATGCAGGGTTGAATATGAAAGGGAGAGAGAGAGAGAGAGAGCAATGGAGGGTGTGAAGATTGTATTGCCAACCTTTCAAATTACGAGGGCGTGCCTGCCTTAGAAATCTGCATTCAATATTATGGCTCTTTCAGCCGGGCTCGAACTTAGACTTCTGATGCTTGTGGGAAATAGGCATTTATCTCGACCACTAGGCAATCCGAGGGAACGTTCTGTGTCTTTCACATTATTGCGTCCTTTTTTTAAAAAAAGAAAAAAGAAAAACTCATGTTTTGGAAAAAAAAAAAAAAGTCCTCGTGATTTTTCATTCAGAAAGATTTCAAAAACTTATACCCAAAATTTTGTGATCCACAATTTTGTTTGTTTGTTTGTTGGAGTTTGGGGTGCGAATATTCTTTTATTTTTGTTATTTATCGAACAAAAAAAAATTATTTATAGTTTTTTAATTTTTTTTAATTTTTTTTAGATTTTTTTTTTTAGAATTTTTTTTCTTTTCACAATGAATAAAAATAAAATAAAGGGACATTTTTTTTGCTCTTTAAAAACGTTCATAACTAAATTTTTTGTTTAATATTTTTACAATGAGAACTTCTGAGCAGCCAATCAAAAAACGTTTAGGATGATTACCATTATTTAATAATTTTCATTCAAATAAATACTTTACAGGCACTAAGTTGATGGTGAGTAACAGAAATTCATATATATACACATATATGTATATATATATACGTACATACATATACATATGTACATACATACATAGACACTCACTCTTTTATCATATGCATTTTTTAAATACGTATACACATTTGCACATACATATATGCTTATATAAGTGTGTGTGCATTTGTAATGTCCATCGGAAATGCTGGTAAAAATACAGAATAGTTAACACTCGATAACTTGTAAACCCCAGAGAAAAGCAACACATAATTTATATCAAACACATTATAATGACATTCTCTACCTAACCAGCCGAGTTTTAACAGTTATTATAACATACTTTTTCATCTATGAAGTCTGTCTTCTCGATAATCGACTTTCAATGGCGGCTAACAAATGTAGGCATGTTGAGGCCACCATTGAAAGTTGATTATTGAGAAGACCCTCTACAGACAAAAATGTGTGAAATAAAATGTTATAAATGCTAAAAATGGCTGGTTAGGTAGAGAATTTCATTCTTATCAATTTGATATAAATTATGTAATTGTTTTGTTTTTAGGGTGGTGAGTTATAGAGTGTCAACTATTCTGTACCTTTACCGAAATGCTTTGTACATGTAATATATGCCTCATTTACACATAAGCACACACTGGTTTTAGGCTTCAGTTTTTCAGACTATTGTCACAGGCTTTTCAAAAATGTCGACCAATCTTGGAAAAAAAAATTATTTTACAAATAATAAAAAAAAAATTATGAAATAAGCAATTAATGTTTAATAGTTAAAAAAAAAAAAAAATGTTTTTTGTTTTTAATTTAAAATCTTTTGTTCCTTTACCCAAGATCCCACAATAACGACGCTTTATCTGAAATTTCTATAAATGTTATTTGTCTAGGAGTATTTTTGAAATGTTATTTCTCTTTTCATCATTGAAACTTAGATAAAGTAGGATTATTTGGATTATTCGGACTACTATTCTCATCTTAGATGCTAGGACGTTATTCTCACAGCGTTTCGACTGATGTAATCTCTGACTTTCTTCAGGTACATCTTTTCGAACACTGGAATGACGATGTCAAACTCTGGAATCTACATTATTTAATTCGCAAGGGTATATGTCCGCATGGACACAAGGTGCAACGGATAAAGGCATTGAGTAAGAATCAGTTCTAAGTGACAGTCTTCTGGAGGTTGAAGGTTCAATCCTCAGTACGGACGGTACTAAAAATAAAATAAAAATCTACTTAACACTTTTACTCGTTCACGGCTGATGGAACGAGAACAATCTACCCCCATGGATTAAATAAAAGGGTCCAGTTGCAAATTCCATATAGATTCTTGAGATCTAAAAAGATACACCTGAAGAAGGTTGGAGATTACATCGGCCGAAACGTGAGAATAACATCGAAGATGTGAATAGTAGTCGGAATAATTCAAACGATGCAAATTACCGATCCTCATCTCAAAAATTCCGAAACTGAGATAAATTATTTAGAAATATACGAGAGGAAATTTAATTGAGAGAATGGGAATATTTCTGCACTGAAAAAATATTGCTTTTTTTTTTTATTGGCAATGTCAGCCAGGCTGTAAATTAAATGTTCATAATTATTTCCATCTATGTCTAGATGCTTCGCTGCTGCTAGCGTCATCTCTCCATCAATCTTTAATTTGTTTAAAAGTTAACAAATCATCGGTTTCCTTCTTAGCGTTCTATGTGTAGACTTTTCGCATTTCTCTCTCTTTCGATTAAAACCTTACTTTGTTCCTTTTATTTTGTTTAATTTTCTTGACGTTGCAAGAACACGCACACGTGCACATTTAATAATAATAATAATAATAATAATAATAATATACATTCATCTAAGAAATAAAAATTAAAGCAAATAAAAAATAAACCAAAAAAATATCTTTTCTTTTCATAAGCTTTCACAAAACAAACTAATTTTTTTTTAATCAGAACGTTTCTCGTCTTTTTCATTCAAAAATGTTTCTGCTTTTTTTTTTTCATCATAAAATCCAATGGGCAGCCATTGTTCTTGTCGTTTGTCAAGTAAAACTGAATTTCGTTATTCTTTAATTAGAAAAAAAAAACTGGCGAGTGTATTTAATAAAAAAAAATGGCGGATGTATTTAAAAATAAAATGGCAGGTGTATTTAAAAAAAATGGCGGGTGAGGGTGTATTTTAAAAAAAAAATCTCTTTCTCAAATATTTTTCTAGATTCCAATTCATGAAATCTGAAACGATTAAATTTATAAACATCTTTAAAAATTTTAACCAAATCGAATCTCTGCTATTTTCTTGTATAAAGAAAATAAATCCAATTTCAAAGCTATCATTCATTTATTTTGTTAAGCCCGGGGCGACATATGTGAAATTGGATTCACCGCTGGTGAATCCAATCTAGAAGCAGTCACCAATAACGGTTTGGTAGCTAATAAGGTTATTTACTAAGCTTAGCCTTATCAAAAAAAGAAAAAAAAGAAAGACCAACATAGTAAAGAAACCAATTACGACTATAGTTATAAAAGTACTATTAGTCTCTAGCCATGAGACTTGGTTGCTAACTCTTATTTCCAAGCGGAATATTTAGAGATTAAGACTACTAACACATAGTCATTAATGGGAAGAGATACTTCAACGAATTCTTGTAAATTTTGTAATATTTCTTTCTGCTTTTCACCAATATATTTGTATAATATCTGTGTGTGCTTATATTTCAATGGAGACAGAATGTGTACCTGTAGAAAAACAAGTAAAAAAATTTTTTTTTATGTTAAATTAAATTCTTTGTTAAGCAGAATAATTTTAATGGACTTTTTTTTCACACATAAGTCTGTGTTAAGCACTGGAAATTTTCATAGTTTATATTTATACAATATTGTGTTTTTTAGCTGAGATATTTGATTGTACACAAGCTGAGATTTATATATAAATAATATAATGTATGGAACATTAGTTCCTGGAAATGTGAATAAAAAAGGTAACATGCTAGTAGAAATATAGATACAAACACATCATTAAAGCTGGACTAAGATATTTCTGTCTATAGGTTTGACCATATTCGTTTGTTAAAATGAGCTTTATTTCACAGAACTCGACATTTTATTCTGTGAAATAAAGCTCATTTTACAAAACGAATTCAGTCGAAACTATTGACCGAAATATCTTGGTACTGAAACATCTTTTAATGATGTGTTAGCATCCTTATTTCTACTACATGTTGCCTTGCTTGTCCACATTTCCATAAACTAATTTTCAATTTTGTCTGAAATTTTATTTCATATTTACTCCCTCAAATGTAAGTATATATATATATATATATATATATATTAGAGAGAGAGAATGTACAAAGTTCTTTTAAAGGAAGAATTGATGAAGGTGCTCAATTACTGGAGGAGGAGTCCAGCATATTCATTTAAATAAGTACAGCTAAATGTTGTAGAAACGAACACGAGGTTTCATAGCCATACTGCTTCCTGATTCACAGTAATAGAAATCTCCAACCTGTAACGCTGAAGATTTTATATATATATATATATATATATATATATTTCTGCTCCCATTTCTGGGAATCTGGAAGCAGTTTGTTGATGAAATCTTGGGTTCGTTTCTAAAACTCTTCTCTGTACCTATATATATATATAAGATATACTGCACCGAAAGCCTTTAAAACACATTTCGTTAAAAACAATAAACAAGGATTGCCTTGAGTGTCATCTTACACGTGACACTTTCTTGGGATGTATGTCATACAAGAATTGGCTAATGGTTGTCACTTTCTAAGCAGCAATTCTTTTTAACAAAATGTTATATATATATATATATATATATAAGCACTTATAAACAATTTTGTCCTTGATTAGATCTCTGACAGTATCAAACAAACCGAATTTATGTTGATCCATGTTTCTTTTTTAGTAAGAAATAATAATCACTAATAATGTTGTATGAAATGTTTGGCGACAATGCTATGTGTGTGTTAATGGATGGAGATTAGGTAGGCATAATATATATATATATAGTTATAAATGAATAGATTTACCACATATTTAAAACATTTAAATCCTGCTTCAGAAAGAACGATTTGTACATGTCCTTTTGATATACATATGTTTCTGAGAATAATTTTTATTCAAGTTTAAAGTTAGTTATTCATAATAAATATATATATATATATATATATATATATATATATATCAATTTATGAAATGCTTAGTGTATGGATTGAGTTGATAAGCAAGAAAACAAACCAATTAAAAATATTGACACAGAAACATTTTTAAGAGTTTATAGGTTCCGATATTTCCATTTGAATGGTCAAATCTTCGTCGTGAAAATTTGACCATTCAAATTGAAACATTAGGGCTCATTAATTCTTTAAGCATGTTTTTGCGTCAACTTTTTTAATTGGTTTGTTTCCTTGCTTATCAACTCATTCCATAGACTAATAATTTTATTATTGTCAGATACGTATTTTCCTTTAAACAAACTCCCTCATATCAATTTATGCAATTATTTGTAATAGGCGCAGGAACATGAATGCTAAAAAAATAAAATAATTTAATTTACATCTGAGCAAAATCACAAGTTTTTGGTGACTGCCTGAGTGTAAGCAGTGGAAATAATTCTAAATTTGCTCTTCGTATAAGCAGACAGAATACAGTGCCAATTATTGAATTACACCAGAAGCTAGATAGGTAGAATGAGAAAGAGATTGTGAAGGATCAGTAAAAATAACATACATATATATATATATATATATATATATATATATATATATATATAATAAATAAATTTTCCAGTGTTCTGTAGTTTAAAACGGCTCCTCGGCGAGAAAAAGAAAAATATTTTTAATTTTTTTGAAACCTGAAAATAATTAAAATTTTTACTTAAATTTTTTTTTAATTTTTTTTTTTTTGTATATATACGACTGATTTTTTTTGTGTGTCAAAATCTCCCTTGTAAAATCCATGTTTGCGGATTTTGTTTATCTTTGTGAATGTGTCCATTGTATTTTATCTTCCAGTTTCACACATACATATGATATATATATATATATATATATATATATATATATACACACGCACATATACATGTACGTATATATATATTTTTTTTAATTTTACGATAAAAAAAAAAGTAGAGACAGATGAAATTGACGGCAATGTATTCTTTCTTTTTTTTTTTTTCTTTTTATAGAATTCCTCTATCATCTTTTTATAAAAAGCATTTCAACCAATCGACTGATTGGTTCTGTAAATATTACAAAGACCTTTGCCAGAACAAAGGAACCTTTTTCTCACCCCCTCAAAAAATGTCCATACACTCAGCTCTCTATTTTATAATACTTTTAGTTGAACTAAAATGGCTGGACACCATTTAACATTTTTTGCTTTTTTTTTTTTTTTTTATAAATACTCTTATAAACATTTTATTTTTGTAATTTTTCATGTGATTTTTATAAGCATTTCTGGTATTATTACTACCTTAATTTTTTTTTTAAGATTCTTTATTTTTATAGAACAGAAGCCACACACACACTATATATATGTATATATATATATATATATATATATATATATATATATATATATGTGTATAAATAGTCTAAGTTTGGAGACATTCTCAGCAGCACATGAATACTGGTAGTATGTCTCCAAATTTAGATCTATATACGTTCTCTCACAAATATTGAGCACTCTCCCTTATAAATATAGCAACTAATACAATTATATTTAGTAACATATATATATATATATATATATATATATATATATATGAGTTTGAATGCAAAACGCGATAAACGCCATTTTAAAAATTGTTATATTACTGCTACAGAAGTGTTGCATTTTATCATACTAACACACTCTAAATCATTTTGTTAAAGTAATGTGATATTTATCCAATATTCTTGCTTTTAATTAAAATAAGTTTTACGGTCGAACTTTAGATTTGAAATATTCGTCTTAGTAAAGTATAATGTCTTAATTACAAGAAAGTGGATGTATCGCATTTTGCATTCAGACTCTTCATATATATATATATATATATATGTGTGTGTGTGTGTGCACTTGTGTCCATATAAATTTCATGGTGGGTTTCTTCAAAAAATCTTTCGTTCGATTTCAAAAAATGGTCGAAGTCGAATTCAACTTCCATATAATAATATTTCTTTTCTTTATTATGAGCGTCTTTTGTGTTTAGATTAAATGTAGTCCAATGGAGATGACCAGAAGGAGGACAATACCACGTAAGGATGGGCTGTTGGCATTTCCAATATAATAATTATTGTGTACAATCTCCAACTGGACTATAGCAGTGGTTGTCTTGGAACTCGGATGAGACTTGCGGATTGGATGTTTTATGCACAACTGTTCCGATGGTGGCCGCAGCCAGATGTGAATCCCATTCACTTGGAAGTCCGGATTCAGCATACACGGTGGCACATTGTCCTTATCGAGTCCAGTGAACTGAAAAAGTTGGCGGAAAAAAGGACACATTAACTTTTAGAGAAAGACAAATGCAGTAATCCCAAAAATGGGTTTAGAATTCAAAGACAAATTACAGAAGAGGGCTTGGGGGTGACGGCCTTGTGTCAGATTGGATGGCGTAGGTGCGAAACAAGAAATAAAACAATATGAGATTGTCCTTTTAAAACGGGATTCAGACATGCAAAGTAAGGACATACATTCGGACCCTTTCATAGGTAAAAGTATCTAAATATTATGAACCCATCCTGGGACGAGTACGGGGGGTATGTATAGAATGACCCTCTAAAAAACTGCCATTCACAGAATCGTTAATAAAATTCACAATCCTTTCTGCAATCCAACCATATTTTGTACAAATAAAATTCAGTCTATGCTTTGTTGGTGATTGTGCAACCCTTTAATGCAAACTTCTCATCAAGCAGAATATGTATCCCATCATTCATAATCATAAGTTCATTAGTTTAGGAGTTTACCCCGCATATACATATTTCTGATGCTCACATAAACGGGTCCGGTTAAAATGTTATTATACAGTACAACTCAAAGTTTGATTCTTTTCTCTATTAAATATTTTGTATCTTGCTTACTTTAGAAGTTTTAACTTTGGGGGGGGGGTCTTCTTTTTTTCTTTTCTTTAATGGGAATCGCTCCAGACAAGGCATGAAGCCACTGATGTAAGGAACTAACAAGAACAAATATGATTATCTCAACGATAGGAGATGCATATTGGCCTTAGTTCTGGAAAAATACAAGGTAGGAGGAAAACAGTCAGCAGGAAGAGAGTTCTACAAGCCTGCAGTTCTTGGAAAGAAGCTACTGGAATAGGAAGCTGTACTACAATGAGATATCAAAACAGTGAATTGATGGAGACCACTAGACCAACGAGTCAAACGAGCTGGAACAAAAGAAGCAGAGAATAGATTACACAATTCTGAACACATGCCATAATAGTATTTATAGAAAGGACTGGGACTGAGACCAGCAACATCACGTCTGTGAGAGAGAGGTTGTAGAAAAGAAGAAGAAAGGGTGGGGTCAATCAAATTACAGATAAGTTTCTGCACCTTATTAAGAACCCTCAAATGTGACAAATCCACCAGCCCAAATATGACAACCGTACTCCATACATGGTCTGATAGTAGATTTGTAGAGAATAGAATCAGGTGTGAGGAAGTGTTTGTAACGATAGAGAGAACCGACTTTACAAGAAGTAGAAAGAGTAATGGATCTAATGTATGAACTCCAAGAAACATTTGATGAGAGAAAAAGGCCAAGAAGTTTCAGAGTCGATTTCTCCTCAAGAGCAGAGCCATCCATGAGAATCTCAGGAAGAAAAGGGACACGCCTACGATTGAAAGACATGAGCAGTGTCTTAACAGGATTAAATGAAACAAGCCATTTTGTACCCCAATCCAGAACTGAACCCAGGTCAACTTCTAGATCAGCCGCATATTTCAACTGATCCGAGGGAGATGGGTGAGAAGCAACACCAAAATAGAGAGTGGTAACATCAGCATAGATGTTAATTTTCTGAATAATATTCCCTGGAAGATCATTTATATAGAGAAGAAACAGTGTTTGGCCTAGAATAGACCCCTGAAGAAACACCAGCATTGATAGGAAAAGAGAAGGAAGAGATACCGTCCAAAGTTACTTGTAAGCTTCAATCAGAAAGTAAAGACCTTATAATGTCAAGAACCTCACCACAATTACCATAACCCTGAAGTTTGTGTAGGAGACCAGAATGCAATACTCTGTTGAATGCCTTCGAAATGTCATGCGCAATGGATGTACCCTCTTCTGAATTATCCATAAGCTGACAGATCCACTCAGTTACAACAGTTAACAGATCAGCAGTTGAACGAAAACCACGAAAGCCATACTGAACATCACTAAATAGGCCCAGACTTTCTAGATAATGAACAAGCTGGTTTGGGAGCACAGCCCCATAATGATAAAGTTTACAACAAAATAATATGCCTATGTTACTCACCATGTTGTCAAGAATATATATATACCATAATTCATAATGATCGGTTCATTAGTTCAGAAGTAAATTATATATGTATTTATTATACACCTAACTTTATTATATACAGGGTGGGCAAAAATAAGGGTCCTATTTTTAAAAATTCATAACTTTTTTATTTATTGATTTTTTTTTTTTTTTTTTTTTTTTTTTTTTTTTTTTTTTTTAGAATAATTTACTTCCGAAGCAAGCATGAGCCGTATTAGCCCTAAGGAACGTACCCTCATTTAGAAAACATTATTTTTGCTTAAAAAACTCAAAACAGTGTAAAAAACAATACTTTAGTTTTTGTAAGTTTTAAGAAGTATTTTTCGGCTAAAATTTGTTTTGTTTATTTCAAAAAATCTCGGAAGGGTCAGTCTACACACACATAAAGTTTGGTGAGTTTAACTTTTATTTTGTGGAAGTTATTCAAATTCAAGTTATTCAAATTTAAAGATAGGACCCTTATTTTGGCCCACGCTGTATGTATAAAGTTAGGTGTGTGTATGTTATATAATTAACTCTTGAACTAATGAACCGATCATTATGAATTATACTTGCTGGCTTGCTATCGCTTCGCAAAGTCTGCTACTTGAAACATTAAGTTAAAGTAATAAACATTTCATTCATAACTTCGTTGTAAACACAAAACAAAATCTTATCATTTATTCATTTAGATAAACATTAACATTTTGGTAATTTTTATACAAATTTATTTATCTTTTAAATGTGAAGAAAAAAGAAATCTATTTGCCTTTTCACTTTCAATCAAGAAATAGATCACAACTTGTTGAAAATCAAGTCGGTCACTCTAAAGAAAGGAACATTGGGCACAAATGCTAAATATTTGTCCAGGAAATTAAAAAATATTGTGAAACAGACCTATTTGTTGTATTAAAATCAAAACAATTATTGAATTAAAAAATGAAAAGTAATTGTTAATTAATAAAATGTCCTTTTTCAAAACCAATATGCAAATTAGTGGACCTTGCAACTGATATCACATATACATAAGCAGTATATAAAAAAAGATGATGCGTCTATTGTACAAAGTTGAATTAACTTGAAATAGGGTTTTTTGACTTCATCGTTAGTGCGAGCAATGGACCCAACTTTTGCATTTATTCATTTAGATAGAGGTGAAACGAAAAAAATGTGGAAATGTACATTTTTCCAGCATTTAAAAAAATTCTATTTTAGAAAGAATTTTTTTAAATAAATTTTCCCACATCATTATTTATAGGAATGTTCCGCTGACCAAAACGTCAGTTATGAGCTTATAAAACTTTTAACAGTTTGAATATTTTATTAATAATGCTCTATTGAAACATATTGAGCACTTTCTTTTCATTACAAAATATATATAGTGCAATAAAGTAGAAGAAACAGTGAAAAAGTGATTATTTATTTTTTTGGATATTTACGTTTGTACTGCTCAATCTCTGAATTGTCAAAACAGTACTTGGAGTAGTAATAATAATAATAATAATAATAATAATAATAATAATAATATAATATAATAATAATATAATAATAAGTAAGTAAAAGAAAACAGCAAGAGGTGTCTATCGTGACAGAGTCGCCTCCCGTGTTTTATTCAAGTTACAATAAAAGAACTCACTAAAAATGAGAACTCAGCAACGAGAACTCAAAGATTTCAGGGAATGAGCCCCTAAAAATGTCGTCTGAGTTACATCATGAACTAGTACAAGCATGATAACCAGGTAAAATAATGTCAAAAACATGTCATATTATTATCTGCTCTATTCTTATAAAAAAATAAATAAGTTCATTAACTTATAAAAAAAACAAGTAATTGCATCTTTCATATCTGAGGGGGGAATAGAGAGATGACTAAGTGAATCTATTTGATTATGGAGTGAGGACAGAATTATTTCCTTTAATAATAATTTACTAATAATAATAATAATAATAATGATTAATAATAATGATAACAACTTTATCTCTATGTAAACAAAGGTACTCACTGCATACAAGTTTGGGGATAGGTGATACCAGCTGAGTTCAAATTTATTATTTCTTGGTGGATTTCCTTGGAATATCCACCCAAAGGCACCCAATTTTCCATCAGTGTAGGTAAGAAATACGGGGTAGAGATCCTCGCATCGTAATTTCTTGGAAAGTTTCTTAAAATAATGAGTACCTGGAAAGAAGGAAAAAATATGATCGCATTAAAAGACTTCAATTTCACTTTCAGAAAGAATATCGGCAATAGTTAAGAAAAAAGGGGTGAAAAATAAACAAATAACTGTTACCAAACGCAATAAAATTTACTTTTCTACTTATCTATATAATTTTCAAGTGTGTTTACTGATTGTAAGATTTATTATCTAAGCATTTGTTAGCATCACTTTTACTTACACCAGCCTGCATGCTTCTCAAGATGGACGACAATTTTGCCGGGACAATTTTGCTCGATAGAGTACAAAGTATTTTGAAAAAGAAAAAATTAAAAAGAATTTCAGTAAGTAAAAAATATACAGATCGGTAGAAAATTAATTAGTTTACCAATTGGTGACAGTTATTAGTTGTATTTTTGTTTAATTTGCGATTCTTCAGTTGTTAAACATATAGCAGTGAACCTTCACATCAAATAAAGAAACAATGCCATCTTGAATACATTTTTTTTTTTACAAGCCTTTTAGGAAACGGTACAAAATCTGAAAAAACAAACACTGAAAAAAAAGTTTCAAAAGTAAAAAAAACTATGCAGGTCGATAGAAAATTACATTTTCTTGCGTTTGGTAAAAGGTATTTGTTGTAAATTTGTTTTTTTGTTTTTTCATCCCGTTTTTCTTGTTAACAATCGGCAGAATTTTATTTACTTATTTTATTTTTGTATGTGTCCAAGCATGGCTATAAAAGGCTCCGTCCGTCTGTTTGTCCGTATTTGCTTACCCATTATTGTTGAAAATGGAAAAATCATACCTCAGCCCAAAATTATTGCCTTGGAGTGGTTGAGGGCTCATAGAAACAGAATTTAATGGTTTTACTGATGAAAATATTTTTTTCAAGAAACTCAACTTTAAGGGGTCTGGGGTTAAATGACCTTATCTGGACATATTATGTAAAAAAAATCAAAAAAAAAAAATCACCGTTTTCACTGTAACTCAGCAAATAAGAATATTGTCTGAGAATGGTTCAAGGCCTGTTGAAAAGAAGAATTTAATATTCTTACCGATGAAAATAAAATTTCAAAAATCTTTACAGGGTTATTCGCCTTATTTTTTTTAATGTTTTTCATCATTTTTGAGCTCCAATTCATTTTTACTTTATAAGCAAAAAAATGAATAAATAAAAAATTCTGCAATTTTTACAAGGGAATGGTCTAATCTATATTACACTATATGGCTCAAGGACTAATAATAACCAATTTAAAGTGTTGCAATAGTTGTGGAAATTTTGAGAACCAATTTTAAACTTTGCAAAGGGCTGGGATTAAAGATCCTGCCCTATATCACCCATCTGTACTTGAAATGCTTGTCTCAAATTTATGGATTGAAACTGCAAAAATAGCTTTATATTATTACTACACCTTATGCATATTATTTTAATAATTAGTTTTGGTTCCAGTCTTTATTATTGCAACATTTTTCATAGAAGTGGTCAACTTCAAATGGTCGATTTTCTGTTCTTTTCCTCTTTTCATTCACCCTTCCACCATTCCTTCTAGACATAACTTGCATAAGACTTTTAAAATGCATTAAATACACGACAGACTGAATCTAAACAAGATATGCCTAAACTCTATTAATAGGTATCATTTGGATTATTTGGACTACTGTTTCAGCCGATGTAACCTCCAACTTACTTCATGTGCATCTAGAAATCTTAAGTAATTCATAATTCTATTCTTAGTATCAGCCACAGTGAGCATTAAACCTTCAACCTCCAGAAGAATGTCACTTAGAACTAACTATTACTTAGCACTTATATCCGTTGCGCTACAGGTCCTTGCGGACAATTCTAGTATGAATTTTAGGAGCCGTAAACCTATTCTTACAGTTTATCACTATATATTACTACTTATATATATGTAGTAATATATATATATATATATGTATATGTATAAAATAAATATTTGTTTTGTTTATCTATGTACATATACGTTTCGTCCTTTATAATCGGGACTCATCAGCATAGAGATATGACTATTCACTATCGGTCATGCGATTCGAAACCCCGGATTTCGAGTATTTTACAACTATATATATCTTAATGGTATTCTAATCTATTATTTGTTTAATGGTATTTTAATCTATTAATTTTATTAATGGTATTTTAATCTATTAATTTTATTAATGGTATTTTAATCTATTAATTTTATTAATGGTATTTTAATCTATTAATTTTATTAATGGTATTTTAATCTATTAATTTTATTAATGGTATTTTAATCTATTAATTTTATTAATGGTATTCTAATCTATTAATTTTATTAATGGTATTCTAATCTATTAATTTTATTAATGGTATTCTAATCTATTAATAGGATTTAAAACGTATCTACACCCAAAGTACAACTTACACTTATTTCTTTTCCGTGTAAATATATCAAAATGGCCAGCTAAGGAAGGTAAAAATAGTTTTCATCATCTAACATAAAGAAAGGAACATTCAGGATGATAGAATTTTGCAAGGATTCAGTTTATTGAATCTCTTCATAATAGTTTTCATCATCTAACTGACAATCTCATTAACCTTTATCCTCAAGTGGCTAGCAGCCTTGGTAAGTGGTGACTCATTTCTAGTGGGAATTTGGTATCTGTCTGTCTGAAGCAGAAACTATACTATTACTTCTTATAATATACTATTGTCCTATCTTTTGAAGTTCAATTCAGTGGATGGAGTGTAGTATCTATTCTGTTGTCATGCAACTATCATTCCAGGCATTGCCTCCTCTTGCAGGAGGGACAGTATAGTATATGTTCGTTCCGCATGAGAACATTGTGGTCATGATACATCCTCCTAGGGATTACCTTACTTGGGAGGGGTAATGATATATTTAGTAAAACTATGAAACCTCTAGTTGCATATTTTTGCTAGTTGATATATATAAAAAAAAGTCTGGCAGCTAGCAACTCTATTAAATATTAATCGCTGGTTCCTGGAACTTTCAATACTTATCATAATACCGAATTGGCCAATCAGAGACAACTTATCCTCAAAGGGGTCTGATTTCAGAGGAGTACAAACTTGACATCCTTGTCTCCTAATTGGTCTTCCAGGAATTTCAGACTTTCGTCTAGTTGTTGGAGCTGCATGAGCATATAAAAGGAAAATCACATGAAGATCATATATCTTAACAAATGTCAGTATAACTACACAGACATTACAGAAGTAAATAGACACCATTATTATCTATTATATAAAGGGCATTTGTATGTGTGTGTGCGTGTGTATGTCCAACTAAAACTACAAAACAAACACCCACAAAGTTGGTATTTTTTTGATCAGCATTGCCTCGGGTGAATAATATCTCAAATTTAGAAAGTATTATACATTCTTTGACCTTAAACTGGTGCAGATTTCGTCGGGGTGGGGTCTGTTTTCCAGGCATTTGATGTACTAACTAAAGGAATGTAACTCTGATATTTCTAATCAAGGAGTTATTTCCTTTACGCCGACTGATTCCTTGAGTAATCTATAAAAGTGCTTGTGTGTATGTCCAGAGAGAGGAATGGGCTGGGCGGAGAAGAAAAAGGGAAGTGGGGAGAGGGAAGGGGAAATCCGGGGAGGGAGAGATTAAAGTTTTAATAGAAATGTTACACTTTTGCCCCGGGCAACGCCAGGTAACCCTGCTAGTAATCAATATAAAAAAAAAGACTGCTGTCAGCGGATCCTGATCGACTTGGGCAAGATGATATTGATTATTTTCCATCTCTGATGAATTGAACAATCACTCGGTTAACAGTGGAGAGTGTAATCCCAAGGTTTGCGGAGATCTGATGCTGATTAATTCCATCTTCAGATTAACCTATAATATGGCTCTTCTGAAACACTGACAATTCTAATGCTTCTTTGGCCCATGTCATACTTAAATGGTGATAAATGATAGATATATTTTACAGCACTGGTCCCCATCACCACATTAAATTGGCATTTAGGAAGGCCATTCAGCCTATAAAAATCTTGCCTCAACTAAAAAAAATGACTCCTAAAGAAAATATCTCACATTTGTGGTTATGTAGTTTAAATGGTCAGAGATAGGTTAAGTTTGAAAGTCAATCTCTAGAAGCCGTCCAACACATGCCAGCATGTAAAACGGATGTTAAACCGGATATGATGATGATATTAATATCTGAAACCAAAAAAATGGCAATTAGTATAAAATATCGATGTTTCAAACTTTTACTGCTGTTTTGTATGGCTCCGGGTGCTGGCCGTCGGCAAAGAAAGCAGACAGAAAACTATCAGTCATGGAGACAAACATGTTGCATTTGACTTAAAATATGTCCACAGTTACGCGGATCTCAGACAAGATGAGAGAGAATCGTCTGCCTTGGTACAGACACGTAATGTAAACACACAACGACACATTGTTAAAACGAAATTTAAGATGGAAGCGTTTGGGGGGAAGGCCAAGAGGATGGCAAAACAAATGGGGTTGAAAACCCGACAATAAGATATGGTGTGCCTCAGTTTATTTCAGACACGTCCGGGATACGTTCTCAACAATCAGTTCGACAGTCACTTTGCTGCTGTCGTGCTGAGGTATGGTTCTGTTCAGTCCCAGGAGGTCAACCTTCCCAGGCTTTACCTTCTCTTCGAAAATGTGTTGGTTTATAGCTAATCACCGGGGAATGCCGACTGGGCTGCTCAGGCATTTTTGAAGACCATAGTGCGCTAATCCTAGTGCACTGGCTTTTCAACTTAACACCTGATCTTGTGTCAAACCTCCTTGAGAGGTGAATAAAATAAGATCTGAAAACATCTAGGCTTCATCTTGACCAAGCCATTGATGGTGTATAGCAGAGGGAGAAATTCAGCGCAGATTGTAGTTTGTGGGATAAACACACAAAAAAAATGACGATCAATGCTTCAACATTTAAAAATGTATGAATTATTTTTGTTGGTGTCTATTTATTTCTTTCATGTCTATGTATATATTCAGCCTGTTGTCTTTTTTATTTTTTTTTTTTGGGGGGGGGGCTAAATTTCCACTTTCATCATCATCATCATCATCATATTCGGTTCAACGTCCATTTTAAATGCTGGCATGTTTTGAACGGCTTTAATAAATTGACTTCCAAACTAACCTATTTGTGACCAGGTCTTTATTTATCCCTCTTTCCCTCAGCTCTACTTTTATCACTTCTTCCAATGTGTTCCTTCGCTTTCCCCTGTGAACTGAGCCTGCTACTTCAACTGTTTTACATCTACTAACCCAAGAACTTTTATCCATTCCATCAAGATGGCCATACCATCGAAGTCTACTCTTCTGCACACATCTCTCTGTACATACAGATTTAATCTTCCTCTGAGGTCATCAGATCTAGGCTTGCCTTTAAGACTCATATTACATCCATCGTATCATTCTCATATTATTTCTGTCCATGCAAGGCATTTTACTAAATAATCTAGTTAAAATATTTAACAAAAGATTGTGTTATAGAACCTTAGTCTTTCAACAGTATTGGTCTTCGAACACTAGATTCCCAAGGTAGGGATTCTTGGGAGAAACGATGGCACTAAAATGAATGGACGAGCAGTCTTTTATTTCATTTATCTCTTTTTGTTTTTAAGGTGGCCAATTTTCAATAAATGAACGCAGGACAAAGGTTAGAGCATGGGGCATAGCGGTAGAGGGAGTCAAAAAGAGCGAGAGACAAGACAAGAACATGAGAGCTGAAGTAGAGGAGGGGTGCATGGAGTTCGTAGTGCTGGAATTCAGTCAATGGAATAGGTGAGACGTGGCAGGCAGAAGGAAATGTAATCAAGTGTCCACAACATAATTAGATTGGTCAATCAGTGGACAAAAGGGGGGTAAGGAAGAAGAGCGAGTGGGGGAGAACTGAAGTTTCCCTCATTTACGAGTCGGTCAAATGGTCCATAAAAGCATTTTAGTGTTGATAACATGGAAGAACTCTCAATTTTGTACAATCAAACAGTTTTGCAACTTCTATTTTTGCTTCCATTTTATGCTTAAATTTTAGTCTTCTTTTAGGGGGGGGGGCAATAAATCGGCAAATTCCATTTAGTACTTTTTATTTTTTTTACATTTTCTGTGAGAAATTTTCACTTTGGTTTCTGCATAAATTTAATATATATATATATATATATATATATATATATATATATATATTACACATATTTATTTTATGTTTTATGGAAATAGCTCTAGACAAGGCATGAAGCCACTTGATGTAAGGAGCTAAAAAAATACTACTTCAAGGTCAAAACCCAGCAACAATAAGTGTTATATAGATAGTCTACTGAACTTACATGCTGCTATGCACAATCTCATATAGGCATCAGCCAAAACACACATGTCTGCTCAACTTCTTCTTACAAACAAAACAACTATTTCTTCACCCAGAAGTTCTTGGATACTATGAATTCTCATTATCTATTAACTCTTTACTTTTGATTATCTTAAAAAGTTGTAAATAAAAATGTATATGTTTTATATATGGATGAACTTTATCATTCTTTGATATAGCCTTGTCGTCTACACATTGAGTAAGCAATGTATTCTAGGAGCAATGTATTCTAGGAATATAAAACAATTATCCTACATATAGAATTACATTTGGCAACTTTATTTTGATATTAAGTAATCCATAGATGGTTGCTATGCCGTAAAAAAACAAAACAAAAAAAAACACATTGAGTAACTAAATAAGTTATTCATTTCGAAACATAAAAATTGTTTTAATACCCCCCACCCCCTAAAAAATGGAGAGAGAGAAGGTTGCTTACCCATTTTTGTGACACATCCTGCTTCTTTCCAATCACTTGATAAATCTTTTAATTTTAATGGTATTTCCATAGAATCTCTTTCGGGGTCGTCCCCCATTTGTATATATAGACCTTTATATTGTTTGGCATCTCTAGCACCTGGGTTGCACACAAGTCGCGGATGTTTAAAATAGGCTGGAAAAATGTAGAAAAAAAAAACAAAATAACTTTTAAACAGATCAAAAATTAAAAAAACTTTAAAAAATCCACCAAGATATGGATAACTGTCTGAAATATAAAAAAAAATGCACCGACACATCATCGGAGAAAACTACATATCGCATCATATTTGCAGATTAAACATTTGGATAATAATGTATTGACATTTGTTTTTTTTATCTGTTTATTATTTTATTGTTATTTTTTAGTTGTTTTGGTGAGTGTGATTTGAAATCGTAAGTTTATTTAAAGTGGGGTGTTTAGTTTATATATGCTAAACCTGATACTTTTTAGTTTTCTTTTAGTTAATTTAAAAGAAAATCATACAAAAGTTGTTTTTTTTACAATTGTTTCAAAGCCAATTTATTTTTAGGACTCATATTTTAATAAATAAATTCAGTTTTTCATTTTCTTTTCATTATGAGAAAGTTCGAAACAACTAGAAAATAAATTAAACTTCTCATCAGAAATTTTTATAGATACTTCCAATAAAATATAGACAAAAATATTTCATATATTGATTTAAAAAATATTTTAAATCCTTTTACCAGCAGATTTTTCCCGATCCACTGTTATAAGAAGATTATACACACAGACAGTCTGTAACAATATATATATATATATATATATATATAATGTACAGACTGGATTATCCGTAAACACAAAGGATATAAAGAATGAGTAGAGAAGATTTCCAACTGAATAAGAATTAACTCTCACTCACGTTTATTAAAGAAGACATAAAAAAAACATCAACATAACACACATATATATATATATAAAGCAAAGAGAAAGCACATGTATATTCCATGATAAATGCCAGTATACTGAAATCATATGCCCTTAATAGGGTTAAGATGAAAATTCATATACACTAAATGTACAAAAGCATGGAAATTCCCAAATGTTTACACTTTTATTGTCATTAAGGGTATGCGAGCACAACAGAGCTATGTATTTTACTGGTAGGAATTTTTCTTCAGCGCAACTCGCACACTTCATCCTCTCATGCATAGATATTTATACTGTAGTGATGTGATAATGAAATGGTTTGGTTGATATGTAGTCATACCCTTAATGACAATAAAAGTGTACAAATTTGGGAATTTCCCTGCTTTTGTACATTTAGTGTATATGAATTTTCATCTTAACCCTATTAAGGGTATATGATTTCAGTATACTGGCATTTTTCATGGAATGTCACTACTTTTGTAAAGGCTATGCCTCAAGACAATGATAATTTTTAAGGCTTTTTTGAATTTTCTGGAAAACTTAGGGATATGGTAAACTGAAATTAAAATGCCATCAACTAGACCTTAGAACCTCTATCTCTGCCAAAACTCAGCTGAATCCATCAAATAGTTGATGAGATACAGGGTGGCACACACGTAAGTACGTACACACGGATAACACAAAATCACTCCTGACCTTTCTGGATCTCTGGGTTGCCTTGACTAATGATGCTGAAATTCTACACACTTATAGAACCTATCAAATGAAAATTTTGCGCAAAGTTTTAACTAATTTGGTTTATTGGTTTTTGAGTTATGACTGATCAAAGAAATGAGATTTCTAGCATAGGTCGTTTTTGAAGTCTATTAAGGGATAGAGCGCTATCGCGCCTCCCTTGATTTGTGAAATGATGGTCCACTGGTGAATTAAGATGAGTTTTGAAGAACACATCAAGTCCACAAATAGTTCTGGGGAGAAATGTTATTTATAAAAAGACATAAACACGAAAGGTGCATCACTGACATGTGAAAACAGAGGTAAATGTGGTAATTTGGGAACAGAAATATAATTATAGTCATTTGTTCAGTTCTTATATATACACACGAAAGGTATATAATTAAATGTCTGTAAAAAGCAAACACAAGTGTGTATAATACCATACATTTAATAAAACAATGTTTTAGAAGTGAATAAAGTTTGTATGCGAAAATGATACATTTAATATGCATTAATTTTCATGGAAGCAAACGGCAGCATCTTGAATTCTTTGGGATAGGAACGAGGAGATTTTTGCCAAGTCTTGACTTTATTTAAGCAGGCTGGCTGTTTTGCACCTTGCTGACTAGAAATTCTAAAGTTCAATAACTCTAGAACATTGGAAGCTCTTTGTTTAGCCAGACATTGTGGTATCTTATATATATATATATATATATATATATATATATATATATATATAACATAAAATATAATAACACGAAATCACACAATTATGTGATTTCGTGTTATTATATTTTGTTATTCTTGCTCTGTTTACTACATTGAGCTTTCATACCCAGATTTCCTCCTGGAATTATCCCATTATAACACAAATATATATATATATAGTGTGTCAGGTTGTATATGAAAAGAAATCAATAAGGTGCTCGATCATATAAGAGAGCTAATATAATTTATTTAAATACTATGTTACATATTTCAGAAATGTACCACGGTTTCATCCAAAAGGGTAGATTTAGACATCTTTAGACAAATCTCTGTGCCGAGTGGAATCGTCGGCATGCTGAAACGATTGTAGTCATGGCCCGATGGGGAATGGCGTCAACAATGACAGAAAACGGTGTATCTCTGAGGGGGTCCCGAAAAAAACCTGTGTGGGATAGTGATTAATTAAGATTTAAGTGTGTTCGATGTTAAATCTTAATTAATCACTATCCCACACGGGTTTTTTTGGGGGACCCCCTCACAATACACCATTTTCTGTCATTGTTGACGCCATTCCCCATCGGGCCGACGATTTAGATTTGCTAAAGATGTCTAAATCTACCCTTTTGGATGAAACCGCGGTACATTTCTGAAATATGTAACATATAGTATTTAAATAAATTATATATATATACATATATATATATATGAAGAGAAATAATTTTTTCTAAATAGAAATTAAATCCCACATCTACTCATTGCAAAGATTATTTATTAAGAACTCATTTTTGTTATGACACCACATAAATTACGAAGTAATTAAATAATGTTGTCCGGCTTATTTCTTTTCTCTATGTTGACAATTTAATTTAATTTGAATTCTAATAGCGTCATCTTAAAGATGAATGATCAATAAATAAACAATTATGCTATCTAAATCTGACTCCTGATGCAATTCTCTACTTGTATAAGAGCCAGAGACATTCTCAGATAAACTCTCATTGCCACATCTGGGGAGTTGCCGTTGAGAGCACTTTTTTTTTGCCTTGATAGAGTACAAAATCGACTTCACAATCTAGTGGATGATGATCTCTTCACTTCTCTAGAGTCTCTTTTGCACAGAAGAGACGTTACTAGTCTATCGTTATTTTCAAGTAAGGTGCTCGACTGAGCTCCAATCTCTGGTTCCTCCTGTAAAACATTCACAGCAAGACCTCATCCCGCTACCACCATTGCAAAGAACTTTCCTTTATTTCTCTGTGTACCTAAATCCAAAAGGAAGTTCCATGAATAGTTTCTTTCTAAACACTTACCATCTGTGAAACACAAACAGCACTGCTTCTCTGTTGACTACAACATCGCTGCTATAAGTTCAATATTAACAAATACTTGCTGAGCTGTCCTTAAATAATCAAATTCCACCCTGTCCACTCGTCATTTCCAATCCTCTCATTGTGTTTTTCATCATCGAATTGGCACTCTCATTAACCTTATCCTCAAGTAGCTTTTGGCCTTGGTGATGACTCATTAGTATATAAAAAAAGATAAATGCATAGAATTTTAGTTTCTGTCATTTGCACTTGTACCACCCTCAACGAAAATACCCCCAACCCACCTGACCAGCAGCAAAATCCCACCCCTTTACTGTAGAGCTCTCTAGATGCCGAAAGATTTTCTACTCTAATAGCTTCTTTCCTCGGACTGCTTGCCTTTGGAATTTTCTCCCATCTCCCCCAACCGTACCAACATGCAGAAATGTAAATGTAATGCGAACAAATGTCTTGCTACCCAACTCTCCACTCACGTTGTCCCCCTCTCCTATAAATCTTCCCTCCTATCTTATTACAGTAGCCCCATAGGCTTCAGTTGTTACATAACCAAGGCTGTAAGTTTTGAATGGAAAAGTTTGAGTGCCACCTAAGGGTCAGGGGTGACCTCAGTAAAATTGAAATGGGAAAGAATTCTCCCTCTTTCTGGTAACACTTAAAGCACTGTGGACGCATAAAAAGGGGCCGTCACAGATGGGGGGGGGCATAATGTAGCTAGGTGAAACGGGACACGCTATCTGTGTCAACCTCTCTCACTCTGATGCAGCAGTCCACATATTAAAGTCTTTGTATCACCCCGACTCTGCGTTTATGAATGGTCCAAGTTATCTCCATTAATAAACATTTTCATAAACTAACATCAGTGTTCGAGTGAACAAAAGTAAAAAAAAAAAAAAAAAAAAAAAAATTTTAATTCTTGAAAAAAAAAAAAATGCAAATTCCAACGACTCGATTCTTGACTGCCTTCCATCTATTCCTATAAACAACACATTAATTTGGGTTAGGTTTTCATCATTCCGTCTGGGAATGGGCGGAATTTTATCAACTCATTTCAAATTTATTATTTACTAATTGATTGCTTTTCGTTCAAGAATGCATTTTTAATAACCCTAAAGAATTGGAAGCACAAAACATTGAAGTAATTACAAAAAAAATCCACAGTGACCTTCGTCAAGAGACAAAAAGTAAAATGTACTTAATATGATATATAATATGAAATTTCCTATTTTGGAATTTTAATATTACTGTATAATAGGGTTAGTCTAGGTACAATTACTGTTAATTTAGGGTGGCTTGATAGACTTTAGAAGGTGTGTGATTGGTCTAATGCAAGGGTTCCCAAACTTATTTTGCTTGTGGACCCCTGAGAGGTATTCTATCATTTGTGGACTCCATATATATGTATACAATTGTTTAAAATCTACTATTACCAATACTTTCTTATTAACGTATGCACAATGTATTCATGAACATTAAAAATACATTTACAGTGAATTAAAATGTTATAAATGACATACAAAGCATGAACACCGATAAGAAATGTTTGCCGACATAAGTTAAGAATTAGCGAAGATTGTGTGCCACACACGCTGTAATTATACGTCTGGCAGCCTGTCTTTACAATACATATTAACCAAAGAAAGTAGCATTCATCTATATTACATATTCCTTTTTATACTATTAGTATATATGTACAATATAATTGTTATACACATTATTATTTATAGTAAACAGATTTCCATATGAACAACCCCTTACAACTTACCATGGAACCCCAAAGTACAATTTTTTTTCATGGACCCCTTTAAAGCTTCTGTGGAGTTTCCGGGGCTCCATGTGACTGGTCGGGAATCTATGGTTTAATGCATACTATGAAATCGGCAATACCTTGTTCAAATCCTTGTGGATCTATTATGGTAATTTATGCACTAAAATTGTTGGAAAGAATCAACAATTTATTGTGTCATATACCCAGTTTGTCAGAACAGAGAAACAGCTTCATGAAAATAAGTCTTTCTTTATGTTCTTTATTTGTACTCATCCGAGTGCTTTCGTACAGAGTGTCACAGTATAAACGCGATGCATCAATACCCTGCTAAATTATGGCAAAAAAGCTTTGGATTCCTTAAAAGCTGAAATAATTACAATTAAAATGAATATTCTTTCAGTATCTCTTGTTATAAGACTAACATTATATTTATTCCAGAAAAGAACACTTCTAGAGTGGAGAGTTTTCCCTTACTCATCGAATATTCCGATACATTAAAAGTGAAATAATAATGGCATAAGTTATTTCCCTTGAATTCAGCAAAAATAATATTTATTTCATCTAAAAATAGATGGAATGCGGAATATCTGATATCTATTAATTTTTCTGAACCTCTAGATAGGATGCACTACAGAATATCTTTTACTCGTTTTGTATAAAACTATTATATTTCATAATATTCTTGAGATGAGAAATTGTTGTAATTTACATATTTGGGCAGTTATATTCTTCGGTCTTCTTCAGGTGTCGTCGGGTAACCTTCTTGTAATTTCAAAGTGAAATTCCTGGAAGATTACCGATGATGATCAAATACACCTGAATTTCTCATCACAAGAATATTATAAAATTTAATAGTTTTATATGAAACGATTAACCATTTGCATACGAATGGTGTATACATTTGCTGGTAACTCTAATAATATAAAGGAAACTTCCCTTTGTTCTTCTTTTTAATAATGAGTCATTAAGGCTAGATGCAATTCGAGGATAAGAGTTCATTTTTTTGTTTTGTTTTAGTTTTATTCACTCCAAACAAAACTCATTGCCACTGAGACATAATTAGGGGCCATACCTTCATAGGCATCCTAAGTGGGGAGTTGGGCAGCGAGATGCTTGTTCACATTATATTTAAATTTTTGCATGTTGGTACAGTCAGATAAACAGGGAGCAGGGAGGGCATTCCAAAGCCTAACAGTTTGAGGAAATAAGCTATTAGAGTAGAAAGGTTTCCGGCAACTGGAGACCTCTACAGTGTAGGGCTGGGATTTTGCTGATTGTCGGATCAGTCGGTGGTATTTACGTCAAGGGGCAGCAGGTTCGTCGGAGCATATTCCATTAAAGTACTTGTAAAATAAGCACAAAGGATGCAACATTGCGGCGATAGGTCTGAAGCAGTTGAATGATGAATATTATCAGAGTACTGAAAATAATGAATAAAATGAATGAAATTTGATAACTTATGATGTCGGTTTATGATAAGTATTTATTGACATAAGATGTAAAGATGATCATCTTGCAGCCCGCAGGGAAGAAATCCTGAGACAATGTGTTCCACAGATGTGAAGTTCTTGAAAAGAACCCCTGTTCATAGAAATTCCGTTCGATGTTAGGCACACATTGGAAGAAATAAACGTTCCTTATAGTTTTGGTAGAGAGATGAGTACTTGCTGCGAATGTTTTACAAGGACGAAAATAATGACAGAGTAGAGAAAGACTAGAAACGTCTCTTCAGTAGAGAACAGAAGACATCATCCTCTGAGTTTATGTAAAAATTTAAAAATTATTTATTAATTTTAATTAAGTCTGAAATTTACACACACCATTTATAAAACTATGTAGAGCAAGCAATCTTCTGACATACAAAATTATCTTGGCATATTTTTTAAGTCAGACCCAAATAGCAATCTCTCTGACATATCGATACTTGATTTTTACTAATCTATTTTTGTTCCATCGTTTAACTAAGTTACTGGCACAAATCTATTTTATTTTGCATCAGCTGTTTCTGAAAATACTTATTCAAAAAAAAAAACACTTTTAAAGTGGAGACTTTTTATCTTACTCATTGAATGTTCTTATACATTAAAGGGACGTAATCATGTCATAAGTTATTTCCTCTGACTTCTACAAAAATAAAAATCTAAAAACACGTTTCCAATTTTCTTTCTTTTAACCCCGGGCAACGCCAGGTAGGGACAGCTAATACATTGAACTATTAAAACATGTTAGCTAATTGCTCAAGATCCGAGTTTTTCTTCATGACAACACACAAAAGTAAAAGTAAAAGAAACATTACTAACCTGTGAGTGTGAATAATTCGACATCCTTGTCTGTTTTTCCCCCTTTCATAAAAGGGGGCATCATTTTTGGGGAAGGAATTCTTATAGTTTGATTGTTAGCATCAAATCCTGTCAAATAATTGGGAATCTAAAAAGAATAAAATCATGTATTAAAATTATATGTGTGCATAAATGTCCATTAACATTTAAAAAAAAAAAAGATTTTGTTCACATACTTACTATAATGGATATTGTGTGTGTGTTTGTAACCAAACTCAGAATTTTACTTAAAAGGAATATACTGTTCAATAACACCTGTCATTATAGGCATGTACATCATCATCATCATCATCATCATCATCATCATCATCATCATCATCATCATCATCATTCAGTTTAACGTTTGTTTTACATACTGACATGTGTTGGACGGCTTTAAGAATTTGACTTCCAAACTAACCTATCTCTGACCAGATCTTTATTTATCCTTCTTTCTTTCAAATCTATCCTTATCACTTCTTTTCATGTTTTCCTTGCCCTGCTATCTCAACCGTTCTACATCTACTAACCTAAGCACTCTCATCCATTCTTTCAATGTGACCAAACCAACGAAGTCTCATGTTCTGCATATATCTCCCTATACTATCCAGATTTAATCTTCCTGTGAGGTCATCAGATCTAAACCTGTCTTTAAGACTCATATATCATATCATTCTCATGTCATTGATCTCCATGCAAAACATATCCTCAACCCTAACTGGCCAGGTTTCACTTCCATACATCATCACATTGTGCACCCATGCCTGTTGAACTCTTCAACAGCAGTAATGCTCTGCTGGTAATTAATGGCAGAAGTTCCCTGAACTTACTCTATCCACCCTTAACTCTTGCTATCACACCAGCAACAGCTTCTCCGTGTGCCCCAATGGTATCACCAAGGTAAACAAAACTTCTGGACGACCCAATAGCCTCACCATCCAAATACACTTTGTCCATATCTGAGTTCTCGTCCATCTCCATTGTCTTACACTTCTCACACACAAACTGGTTATTATCTCACAACTTACTTGACCTATCTGTAATTCCACTGCATTTCTTGTGTATGCAATGCTAACAGGGACCACAAAAGATTGAGCTGTTCCCAACTCCCTTTCCACAAACTAAGTAGATAGGTGTTATTTAACACCATTTTAAAAACAATAATGTTTTGATTCAAAACATACAAACACAATTTCTATCATAGCAACAACAAAAAAATGTTTAAAGCAATTCATTTTTTTATATGAATGTAATTAACACAATATTTTTGTGATAGCATGCATTTATAAAAAACAGTTGTTGAATACCAACTCACCGCATAGGGTGAAAGAAAATCAACCAGACTCAGTATTATGTAATTAAACTGATTTCTTTTTATTGAAGTCTATCGTTGTTGGTCTGTAAAGGAGCTAAGGAAATACCATTGGAAAGTTAGATGTCTGCATTGCTTTATGGGAGAAGAAAAAGAGAGTGATCCTAATTTTGTTTTTTCACTTGCTCACTCAAATGACTCATTTACATTCATTCATTTCTTTTTTGTAAAATTAAATGACTTCATAATTGTCCCTTGTCTAAAGTTCAATGTTATATTTCTTGCCTGTCATAAAGTGCTTACAGTCACAGTATATGCAATTGCCAAGCCGTGTTAATTCTCTCAGATCTATCAAGTTCTTGAATTATATGCATACTCCATAGAGCTTCGCCACGTCATTGAGAACAAAATTCCGACACTTATCACAGTCTTTGGTCAGTCTTTCAGTTGTCAGAAGCAGCATATCAGTATTAACCCTTACCTGGTCAGCCCATGTCATCTCTTTAGTGACCATCCTCTTGCTCTTTCTTAAAGTAGATTTTAATCGACTTTATATGATTTCTTTACATAGCTGGGGTCGGGTAGCCGGAAAACATATCCAAACCATGTTGTTCTTTTTTATTAACACTGTTGAATTTACGCACTAACACCGTTTCGAAATGTATTGACCCCCATTTTCCCAAGGTTTGTGTAAAAGAAAAGTCGTCTTCAACAAATGCTTTCAGCGTTAAAGACCCCCGTCTCCTATGTTTAGAGTTACGGTGAAACAGAAAACCAATACTAAACTGCTTTTATTCTGTTTGTTCCGTGTTCTTCAGAGTAACAAGAAATCCACAATACGAGTGAATCTCCGACGACCGCAAGAAAAAGAATAATAAATGCCCAATTCTGACCGATACACTTGACATCTATTTCCAAACAGAAACGCAGCAATAGAAGTAAAAAAAAATTAAAAAAAGAAAAAAGAAAAAACGAAAATTGGTTCCAAACCGACACAAATGGACTCGAGATATACATCCCAATTCAACCATCAACCGAACCACTCTTTCACTTGGCCATAAAAACTAGCATTCAGCTGGGCATGGCACACGCTGCAGCCACTAAGCCATTTCAAGCACCAGCTGTCTTTGGCACCTTGGAAGCGAGATTGGTGGTCGGGCTGGAGACGAGTAGAAAATCTAAGTCTCTTTTTTCTTTTCTTTCCTCTTTTGTTCTTCATTTGAGTCGTCCTTTACTGATGTGTTTCCTGCTTATCTGAATGACCCTCAATAACTGAGATGTTTTTAGATTTCTTCTTCTTCCTGGTTGCGGTCGGGGATGGGGGGGGGTAGAGGAATGTTGTCCAGTTGATGATGCCATGAAGCGACTTTATCTATCACAGTGCAGAAGACGCCGCACGCAGAAAGCACGTACATAAATATTCCTGATTCTATTATCGTTTTACACCAACTCGCTTGCGGAATTTTAAACTTGATAATTTAGAGCTTCAAATTTTAAAATAATTAACATGTTGATTATCATTTTACATTGTTTTTTTCTTCAAATTATATATACTGCGTTTCAAACAATGTGCACTCTGGCCTTCTTCAAGTGTATGGTTCATTTATGTACGACAATGTTTCTTACTTTAATCTTGCTAGCAAAAATATGCGACCAGAGGTTACATATTTTTGCTAGTATATCAATATCACTGCCGCCCCCAAAGAAGGTAATCCCTGGGAAGATCATACAATGACCACAGAACAGATATTTCACTACACCCCTTCTCCCCCAAAAAGGAGGTAATGCCTGGAAGGAAGATATTAAGACGAACGAACATATAATACAATGCTCTCCCCAAACGAGGAGGTAATGGCTGGAAGCATGGTTTCATGACAACAACATCCTATCCACCCACCTCGAATTGAGCATTAAAAGAAAATACAACAATACGTTCATAGAATAGTTTTGGCTTCAGATATACAACAAATCTCCATCAGTAATAGGAATACAATAGTCTATTAATCGAAGTAATAGTATAGTTTCAGATTCAGACAGACAGATACTAAATCTCCATTAATAATAGATGAAGATCAATGTAAATTGTACATAGTTAACCAACTTCATATCTAAACATGAAATAAGCATCGCTGTACGATAAATAAACCATTCACTTCAAGAATGTCAGAGGTCACATTATCCAAGTGTAGTACAAATATAAATACGAATATTTATGAGGACAATAGTGTTAAATATTGAACAGGTAGATCAACTATATTTTACTTAAAGCTGGATTAACGAGTGCTACGAGTAATAACAGAAAACGTGTGAGATCTAAAGATCAGCAGAGGTCAACTCGCTGAACCCTTGGGTAAATATTAGCTAAGCTGTGAGAATATATTATCTAACTCAGTGGTTCTCAATTTTTTTTTAGCCCATGAAACCTTTCATCATGTATCAGAATGATATCCCCCCCCCACCTTTCAAAAAATGTCTGATTCAAAACGTGCATTCATACTAACAATAATAACTAATACTAACATTATAGCATTTAATACAAATGCTAATGGCGAGAAAATCGAACATGACTTTTCAATAGCGATGGGTGATGCACACTGTTTTTTTTGTGGCCCTGGATCCAGTTTACGTCTACTAATCTGTGGTGCTAATTCCCTCCTTAAATTCTCCACAGAGGGGGGAAGGTATTTCCCCCTGGTTGAAAACCAATAATTACACCGATATTACATCACATGGCTCTGAGAAAGAGGGTGATAGCAATGAGGCTGTCCGTTGGAAGCATGCAAAAGCATTGGACACATAACGGAATGGGCTTTCAAGATATAACTAATTAGTTTTTTTGATCTCTCTCTCTCTATCTGCCCCCTCCTTCCACCGGTCTGTAGTTTGGAACAGAGATACCGTTGAATAAATGTCTCTTCTATCAAATCTTTGTCAAGTTTAGTTTCTTTTAAAGGTATCAGAAACTTAATTACAGGACAAGCATTTTGTTATTGTGCCGTACCTATATGACGAACAGTTGAACTCGTCCATTCCTAATAAAATACTGGAAGCATTTAGGCTTCTCGTATTTGGAATCAACTCCAGTCTGCACTGTCAGTCAGGACTGATATACCACTTCTCTTGTTCTCTGTACATATCTTTTCTTCAATATATATTTTTCACCTAACCTCGTGTTCTGTGTCTTCATTTCGGCCCCTAAACAGGGTCACAACACATTTCATCCATCTAGGACGATCACGACAAGAACACATGCAAAAAGCACGGCCAGCAAACAAAGTTTAAGTAACTATGCTGAACTTTAATGTTTCTATAATGATAACAGCAACTTTGGTTTCTGCATGTATGACACAAGGTTAAGTATACAATGTGTGTGTGAGGAAGAGAAAGAGAGAGAGAAGAGCTTTAAAATGCTGTTCTACCATTATACTTTCTGTTCTTAGAAATGTCTATGCGAAAACTTCAAGTGCTTCCTTTGACTGCGATATGGCTATAATGTGTGTGTGTAAGAAAGAGAGAGAGAGAATATTTCTATCCTTTATTCTTTCCCTTGGCATTAGCTATCAATGCAACAATATCCTGCCATACAAATCATCCCGAGGTCATCTTCAAGATCCTCTATATATACTAACTGAGATACATTTCTTCTATCACTTCTTTTAAGAGAATCAGTGACATTTCCAGCAATCAGAAATGGAGCACTTGACGGTGTGGTGGGATGGGAGGCAAAATCAAAAGTGAACGTGGGAAGAAGAATTTTGTATTTTTATCTTCCACTTTATAATAATAATAACAACAACAACAATAATAATGAAAACACTGTGTACAGTTCTCAGGTGTACTGCAACAAATTAAAAGTAAACGTGCCGGTGTATGGTGTAGTTTCGGCAAATTTCAGGAAGCATGAGGATTTTAGAGGATGCAATGTCTCGGCAGCCAACAACTGATGCAGCCAGTTTGTTCCCTACTTCAACAATTCTGAGCACGGAAAAGTGTTACCGAAAATCATGGTAGCTGTGTTGTTTCCTGACTTTATAGGCATCTCCATGTGTGCCCGAGGTTGTTGTTGTCGAGATGGTTTATAATTTTATGGGTGTTTACTTAGTCAGTTGTTAGACGTTGTAGTTTCAATGGAACCAAGCCCAGTAAAGTAAGGCGTTTGGAATATAGCAGGTGTTTGATGGAGAGTATTCTCTCGATGGTTTCTAGGAAGTCAATGTTCTGAGTAAAATGGAGGTTCCAGTGTAAAAAAAAAAATTGGGGGGGGGGGAGGGGGGGAGTCATAGCAATGTAACGCACTTGCAAGCTTTAATAAATGTTGGACCCCCAACATTTTTCAAAGGTATCAAAAACATTCATATGGCAAATAAGAGTGTGAAATTACATAACTGAAGTTATGGATTAAAAAACGATTCACTAATGAGTCCTCATTAATCAAGGCTAAAAAGCACTCGAGGATAAGGGTTAATGAGATGAATAGATTGATAGCTAAATGATGATGAATTTTATGAGAAGATTGAAAACAATGAACAGAATGAATTAAAATTGATGATTTTTCAAAAGGGTTTATGATGAGTGTTTATTGAAAATGAATTCGAAGATTACCTTGTTGTAGCCCCCAGGGAAGCAATCTTGTGGCAACGAGTTTCACAGATGGGAAGTTCTTGGAAAAAAATCCGTTTGTGGAAATTGTTTTGTTAGACACACAAAGGAACGAAGGAAAGTTCTTTGCAGTTGCGGTAAGAAGACGAGTGATTTCTATGAAAGTTTAATTTTGTGCAGTTAAGCTCCCATTAGAGGGTCTTTAATGCCGCAAAATTTACTCAGTTCTTTAGAATTAATATTATTGTGTGTCTGTTATTTTTGATTTTAATTAGATTTGAACCAAATGTAAAACATACTGTGGGGTGGGAGCTGCCTGCTGCCTCATGGCCACCTTTAAAAGTTTTTTAGAAAATACTGCTATAACAAAAACTGAAAATAGAGCTTAAACCCTCATTCGAGGGTCTTAATATAATCAAATTTTGCTTACATTACAGCAAGATGTCGTATCTGCACTTCATCTTTTCTGTCCTCGGTTGGTGAATAGAAGATCCTTCTAGACTGAGGCAATTTTAATTTTTGTCCCGATCCAGAGTTCCCCTTTTTGGGGGGCTGGATTTTCCCCGCATTAAAAACCGACCATTGTATCTAACTCTGCCCTCATGGGGAAGCAAGTAAATAGGGACACACATCTCTAATATCAGTATAGATATATTGACTACGATTCTGCATAATAAAGTAAAGCTAGTTTCTTTCTCGAATCTTTGTAATTAATAGCATTTTTCCTATAATCTACATATTTGATTCTGATTTGTCATTTTTTTCATCATTATTCTTAACAAAAACAAAAAATGTCTTTCGATTCAATTTCTTTCAAAATAGATTTTATCCACCTAGGAACACTTTTTAAATGAACGTTATCTTAACTAGATAGCCGCAACAGCTGTCTACTCTTAAGCCACTACAATTACAAAATGCTTAGCATTACAAGACATATGGCCAGCCCAAATAGCTCAATTCGTTGAGCATCAGACTGAATATCTAAATGTCCCGGTTTCACTCACGAATCTCATTATTTTCTTTATTGTTGGAAATCTATTTTTTAGACTAAAAAATCACCAAGAATCGAAAATAAGGATTAATGAGATGGAATGATTGTCATTTTTTTTGTTGATTTTTTTATATTAACCCTAAACAAGGCATATTGCCACTTAGACATAAGGGGCTACTGTGAATTAGGGGCCAGATTTATAGGGCCATCCAAAGTAGGGAGTTGTACAGCAAGATGTCTGTTCACATTACATTTCAATTTCTGCATGTTGATACAGTCGGTGAAACAGAGAGCAGGGAGGGAATTCCAAATGCAAGCAGATCAAGGAAAGAAGATATTAGAGTAGAAAGCTGTCCAGCACATGAGAGGTGGTATTTTGCTGATTGTCATGTGGGTTGGGGGTATTTACGTTCAGGGCGTACAAATGCAGCAAGTTTGTCAGAACATTCCATTGAAGTACTTGTAAAACAAGTACAAGGATGCAACATTGTGGCGATAGAACAAGGGCTGAAGTTTGGTAGACAGTGTAGGACGTATTTGATTAGAATTTTTATTTGGCCCCAGTCTAAGAGGGAGAGACTAGTGGTAAGTGCACCAGCCCAGATGTGGCAACAATACTCCATGCATGGGCGAATGGTAGCTTTTTAGAGATATAGTACTTAAGTTGAGAGATGGAGCACCTTATGAGAGGATAGGGAAAGATTGAGAGGATGAACCAAGTTCAAATTACGAGTGGGGACGGTTCATGACTGGAATCTATTTACTATTAATGCATTTCTGTTTCTTCATAAACAAATCAGCTATTTTAATATTTTAGTTAGTAGTTAAATAAAAAGAAGAATTTGTTCATGACTCTTCGCAAATCTAATTAAATTTAACTTTCAAAACTTATATTTAAAAACAAATAATATTTTGAAAAATAGAAAAATAATATGAAAGTAAAAACAGTCTCGGGCAACGCCAGGTCGGGAAAGCTAGTATTATATAAAAAGTATGAAAGAGTACAACATTGAGGTAAGATAACATTTGAAGGGCTCTTCTAGCTCCCTTCAAGAATTGCTAATGAAGATCCACCTCTGAGAGATGTTAGAAATGTGGCCATGAAAAGCGCTTTAAATGTAAAATTTCATTAAATAAAACCATTTTCGCAAGATTTCATAAAATGAAAAATGAGAGCAAAAATCGATCAACTTCTGAGAATTCATAGTTTCATAAATTATTATCCGAGAATTGCGATTTCCATAAACGTTTTGAATCTTTGTCGACCGCTTCAAAAATTACTTGACATTTCAAAGATACCAACATGAAATTAATTTACTACGTACAAATCCTTTGTAGAACATCGGTAAGTGGCACTCTTAGATTCTTCTATTCTTCCGTGCCGTTTAATGTTAAAACTGAGCCCGAGATACCAATGAACGGACAAAAGACCAAAATTCTTCACTAGTTCTTCAGTCGGTGATTCATCGGAAAGAATTGCAAAAGCTAAACGAGAATAGAATTAAGATAAAGATAATACGGCGCCGACGACAATAGACGCTAAATATGTTACAATCAGATTGTCATTATTCTCCGAGAATGCATAAGCTGTGCATTTCTTGGGTCGCTGGAATTCTTCCTGTCAGTGTCTCTTTGTAGATTTTTGCAAAGCTATCAAGGGGAGACAACTGAATAGAACAACAACAACAAAAAAGAAAGAACTCTTG
Source organism: Sepiola atlantica (assembly GCA_963556195.1). Taxonomy (NCBI): domain Eukaryota; kingdom Metazoa; phylum Mollusca; class Cephalopoda; order Sepiida; family Sepiolidae; genus Sepiola; species Sepiola atlantica. Next base: position 110,014,059 of record OY744518.1, read on the forward strand.
TGGAAGTATTGTTATATTTGAAAGAGACGGTTATTATCGGTGCGGTTTCGGGAGAGGGAGTGTGGCGGGGATTTATATAAATCAAAGAAAGGTGAATGAATAAATCCAGAGAAAAGGAAGGTGGGTAATAGGAGTCTGGTTGCTATATATTAAATACTCAAAATGTTACAGGATGAAGAAAGATAAAAAAAGAAATAAGTCGAAAGGATTGGGAAAGATATTGTTCATTTTTGCTATTAACCACTCAGACAATGGGTTTGTTAGCAAAAGACATCTTTCTAAAAAAAAAAAATGGTAGTCACTAAATCTATAAAAAGAACTGGGAAAAGAAAGTTTTCTTTTTTGTTTTGTTATTATTATATTATATCAATCAAGGAACTAATCTGCAGAAAGGTGCACTCTCTTATTAGGAGAAAAAGTCATTTCTTCTTTAAAGGTTATTTTATAACATTTCCATCACGATTCCGACGTCTCTTTTGAGCTAGTCGGATTATTGTGCTTTAGTTTCTTATTTATTAGTCTCAGAGACTAAAAATTGGTTACTTGCAACTAATTATACTTTCTCATTCCGTCTTTGATAAAGGGTAGTGGGTTTTGCAAGAAAAAAAATTACATCCAACACAAAGTTATCTCTCTTACTCTCTCTTTTTTTCCATTTTGTTTTGTATTCATATTCACCTAGTGATGGGACGATTCCAATATTTTCCCCGATTCCGATACAATTACCGATTCTCTTCTAAATTACCCACTCCGATACAATTACCGAGTCGGGGGGGGGGGGGCGTACATAAGATATTTTTCTTTTTTCTTCAATCTTTTCCTCATAATTGATTGAAAATAGTGATTTGATAAACTCATTGTGAGATTTTCATCGATATTTTTTCACTTGTGTCATTTTTCCTATTCATCCACTCCAGCCATTTTTTTACCGTGCCATTTTTTTTACCGTGCCATTTTTACCTAAATTCGTTGTTATGATACATAGATTTTCGTTTTACTAATTGTTTAAAAACAATTAATATTTATCATTTTATTGTCAGTGCCAGCAATGGAAAATTACGTTTGAGACAACAAAAAATTAAAACAATCGTTTTTGAAATTGGAAATAAGGCTAAAATTTTTCCGATTCCAATACCACAAAAAGTTCCTATTTTTCCGATTCCAATACCACAAAAAGTTCCGATTTTTCCGATTCTCGATTCTGATTAATCGCCCCAACACTATATTCACCCCAAACAAGGCATATTGTCACTGAGACGTAAAGGGCTACTGTGAATTAGGGGCCATACCTATACAGGGCCATCCTAAATATGGAGTTGTGCAGCAAGACGTTTGTTCACATTACATTTAGATTTCTGCATGTTGCTACAGTCAGGCAAATAGGGAGCAAGGAGGGAATTCCAAAGGCTAGTAGTTTGAGGAAAAAAACTATTAGAGTAGAAAGCTTTCCGGCATCTGGGAACCTCTACAGTGAAGGGGTCAGATTTTGCTGGTTGTCAGGGGTATCTTGTCGGATTTTCAAAGACAGACCCAAATAGCATTTAACCTGACAAATCAAACTGTTTTTGACAAGCCAATTTTCATTTGTTATTATTGTACCATGTTATTGGCAATATAATAACGTTCTTTGCTAAATTATTTTTCGAAAATTACCTAGTTCCGGCTAATATGAAACTTTTTTAAATAATCATCTAAAAATCAAAATCAGCAAGGGGAATTACTAATTTTGAATTGAAGACTATGCAAACACGTAAAAATTAAAATGATTTTACTGCACGCCTGGTAGCGACGGCAAGTGGAATATATTTGTCAAAAAAAGAAAACTAAAGAAAGACAGTGTTAAAAAAGTATTCAGACTACAGCTGCATTTAACAAAAGTGAACAATGAAGGAAATGCTTCTCTCCTTGGTAGTTTAACTAGGAGCAAGGTGTAGTATCTGTTCTGATATTACACTTCATCTTTTCTAACCTCGGTCAGTGAAGGAGAAATCCTTCTAGACTGAGGCCTTTTTAATTTTTGTTCCAATCAAGACTGCCCCTTTTTTTTTGGGGGGGGGGGGAGAGAGAGCTGAATTTTCCCCACATTAAAAACCGACCCGTGTATTGGTTCTATGTCTGCTTTCGTGGGAAGGCAAGTAAATAGGAACAATGAAGGAAATGTTCACTTTCTGCAGAATAAGGTATAGTCAAAAAGTGTTCAGACTGAAACACTTGAAATCGAAAACTTATATCAAATCTATTGCTATGGTTGGATCGTTCTATCGCTCTAGAAAGTACCTCACTTCTGATGCAATGCTCTACCTACATAAGAGTCAGATACGTCCTAAGATGGAGTGTTATATGGTAGTGTTTTTTTCTTTTATGGAAATCGCTCCAGACAAGGCATAGAGCCACTTGATGTAAAAAGCTAACAAGAACGAAAGATGATTATTGACCTTAGTCTCGAAAAGACCAAGGCTATAGGTAGGAGGTAAACAATCAGCAGGAAGAGAGTTCCACAAGCCTGCAGTTCTTGGAAAGAAGCTACTGGAATAAGAAGCTGTATTACAATGAGGTATCAAAACAGCGAATTGATGGAGACCACTGGACCAACAGGTCAAAAGAGCTGGAACAAGTGGAAAAGTTTGGAGGTCAAAGGTCAGAAAGAGATACCAAGTGGAAGTTACGAAATTCATGTGATTTCTGAGCGGAGCCCCTTTTTTCTCTCTTTAGCTAGGAAGACTTGAACGAGGAAAGACGTGTTTGTGTGCCATCTCTAAAACTGGAAACGGCAAGCGATTAGTAGCCTAATGTAGTGAGATTTATTTATCTATCTCATCTCATGATTTCCGGTGAAACGCTCTTAGCTAACAAGATTTGAAGAGGAAAGACGTGTGTTGCGTGCTGTACCCAAAATGGGTACAGCACGTGTCAGACGGCTGATGCAGTATCTCTCTCTCTCTCACTCACTCACTCACTCACTCACTCACACACACACATGCAAAGTTTCTGTATCTGTCTTTTTGAATAAACCTTTTGTATAAACTAACCAACAAGTGTCAGCATTGTTTTGCATCAATGAACGAAGAAACAACCTGGGCTCACAACGATAATGATGGCGGCGATGAGACGATCAACCCACATGTGTTTTATGCACAACTTGGGTTCAGAACAATGATGGTGACAGAGACGAGACTCAACTTTGCATGTGTAAAGGATTGTATACATCCATTGTTAAGTGTGTATATAACAGGAGTACTGCTGCCACATCTGGTGGAGGTGCCGTTCAGAGCACTCTTTCTTGCTCGATAAAGTATAAAATCGACTTTTAAATCTATCGGGAGATGATCTCTTCTGTTCTATAGAGACTCCTTTCTCACAAAGGAGACGTTGCTTGTCTTTCTTTAATCTATTATTATTTTTATAGCAGGTGCTCAGCGGAGTTCCAATCTTTGGTTCTCTCTGTAAAACATTCACAGCAAGAACTGGTCTAGCTACTACAACTGCAAAGAATTTTCCTCTTTTCCTCTGTGTACTTAAATCCAAACGGAACTTCCATGGAGAGAGTTTCTTTCCAAGAACTTACTATCTCTGGAACACAATACCATGGTACTGCTTTCTTGCTGACTACAACAGTCATTTTAAAGTCTAATGTTAAAAAATACAAATACTTGCCAAGCCATCATCTTAAATAATCAAATTCTGGCCATTCCACCCATCGTTTCCAAACCTCTCATTGTTCATCATCCAACTGACGCTTATTAATCCTGATCTTCGAGTGGCTTTTGGCCTTTGTAAGTAGTGACTCATTAATATAAAAAAGAACCATTACTTAAACATTCATTTACAACAAAGGCATGTTTAATTTATCCAGAATCTTAACTAAATGTAAAAGTTATAATAACAAAATTAATTTTATAGAAAGTAACGGTCAGGGAGTGAATGTAATAGGACCGAAGTGATTATCAGTGGTTGTAGTGTTGGAAAGCCCACAGAATGAGAAAAGTCCTCCTGCTTAGTTTGTGGAAAGGAAGTTGGCTTCAATGGATTGTGCTCCGATGAATTGGCTGCTCTGGTGCCCCCTCGTCGTAAGTTTACTAGACCAACTTGACAATCGACTAAATCCAATCCATTCACTGTGGAGGTCCCCAGATGCCGGAGAGCTTTCTACTCAAATAGCTTCTTTCCTCGTGCTGCTGACCTCTGGAACTTCTTCCCTGTCCCCTGTTTCCCCGACAGTACTGACATGCAGAAATTTAAAACTAATGTAAACAGACATCTCGCTGCGCAGCTCACAATTTAGGTTGACCCCCACCAACTTTCTCCCTCTTCTTTCTTCTCAGTAGCCCCTTACGTCTACAGTGGCAGCCTGCCTTGTCTGGGGTGAACTATGTTGAAAAAAAAAAGTCAATTTTTTAATACTTGTACACATTGGATACACGAGAATTGCAGTGGAATTACAGATAAGTTGAGAGATGATGACCAGTTTGTGTGGAAGAAGTGTAAAACAATACGGACAGATGAAAACTCTGATGAGGAAAAGGTACATTTAGATGGTGAGGCTATTGTAGTTGTTCAGAAGTTTTGTTACCTTGGTGATACCATTGGAGCACAAAAACAAACTGGTATTGGTATGATTGCAATACTTAGGAGTATTTATTTACCTCCTCTCCAGGAGGTTAGGCACAAGGCCAGTTTTATCTTACTCCCACAAGTAAGATGTGACCCAAGGTCGGGTCGGGAAAGTGGGGTTTGAAAAGCCAGCGCCCGAGTAAGTGAGTACTCTGGCCATTAAAAATTGCCTGGGCAGCTCTGTCGGCATTTCCCGGTAGGGCGCCTCAGGCAGTAAACAATAAACTTACTCCTCCCCAAAGAGGGGAGGCGAAGCCTGGGAGGGTGGACCTCCTAGAACTGCACATGACCGACCCATAGACCGGCGTAAATCAAGCCCTGAAGGTCAAGACAATACCAGTGTATGAGGTGTAGTATCAATCAGAACAGATACTACACTTTGATCTTGGCCAAAATGCCAAGAAACTGTCCCCAAATTGTGTTATTATTTACTCCTTCCCAGGAGTTAGGCACAAGGCCAGTTTTATCTTACTCCCACAAGTAAGATGTGACCCAAGATCGGGTCGGGAAAGTGGGGTTTGAAAAGCCAGCGTCCGAGAAGTGAGCACTCTGGCCATTAAAAGTTGCCTGGGCAGCCCTGTCGGCATTCCCCGGTAGGGGCGCCTCAGACAGTAAGCAATAAACTTACTCCTTCCCAAAGAGGGGAGGCAAAGCCTGGGAGGGTGGACCTCCTAGAACTGACCAGGACAGGACAGACCCATACACCGGCGTAAATCAAGCCCTAAAGACCAAGACAATACCAGTGTATGGGGTGCAGTATCCATCGGAACAGATACTACACTTTGATCTTGGCCAAAATGCCAAGAAAGTGTCCCCAAATTGTGTTTCTCCTACATTGATGCTGAGCAAAGAAATCAGCAAAAAGTTACCAAAAAAAGGTTTACGCTTCTGAAAATCATTTACATATGTTAACCAACATTTTCATTCCCGAAACAGCAATGGTGGCAAATATTTTACAGGTCAAACTACTTGTGTCTATGATAAACTTCTAAAACAAAAGTCCTCAACTTTTTTTTACTCATTTGCTTCCTATATCAAAATACCACAAATACCATGCACACGCCCTTCGTTTCGAAGATCATATGACACAAAAAGTACTTTCAAAATTATATAATATTGGAAACCCTTTCGTTTTTCCCCTAGTGCACAGACGTTTATTTCAGAGGTTCTCAACCTTTCTTGCTGACCCCTTGAATCCTATATTATATAATGTCATCGAATTAAAAAAGTTCATGTAAAATATCATGCATCATCATCATTAGAATATCCGGTTTAACGTCCGTTTTACATACTGGCATGTGTGGACGGCTTTTAAAAATTGATTTCCAAACTATCTTATCTTTGGAAGCCATTTCCTTAATTAAGACATTACTGTTTACAGTCTGGGGTTTTACAAGACTACGAACACCTTGTCGAAATATGTACGATTTTTTTATCGCCATAATGTTACGTAGTCTTTGATATTGGTTTTACTGGCGATAGAAACATAGCTGTTTTCTTAGTATTTTTCCACTTTCTAAGCGGTAAAATATATTGCATTAAGTTCCCCTTTTTAATATGTACGTAAAAATTAATTATATATATATATATATATATATATATATATATATATTAACAAAAAATAATTACACTTCCTCTCAAAGAAAAAGGTGACTTAATGCAATATCTTTACCGCTTAGGAAGTGGAAAAATACTAAGAAAACAGCTATGATTCTATTGGCAGTAAAAACAATAACATATTTATTTATTGCTAATGGAGATTTGGTATCTGTCTAAAACCTAAACTATACTATTACTTTCTTTTAATGCTCAATTTAGTTTACTATACTATTTCAGACTAATGTACTATCTTTTAATGCTCAATTCAGTTTACTATACTATTTCAAACTAATGTACTATCTTTTAATGCTCAATTCAGTTTACTATACTATTTCAGACTAATGTACTTTCTTTTAATACTCAATTCAGTTTACTATACTATTTCAAACTAATGTACTATCTTTCAATGCTAAATTCAGGAGAAGGGGTAGTGTAGTATCTGTTCTGTGGTCATGATACCATCCTCCCAGGATAACCTTTTCTTTCGCGGGGAGGAGTGGGGAGTGTAGTATCTGTTTTGATCCCATCCTCTAAAACATTACCTCCTTAGAGGTAGTGTTGTATCTGTTCTGTTGTTATATTTTTCTCCCAGGAATTACCTCTTTCTTGGGGGAGGCAGTATAGTATGTTTGTTCATAATATTTTGCTAGTAATAATAATAATAATAATAATGTTGTTAAAATGTTCTTCGTGAATTAACACAACGCAGCAGCCCTTATCACAAAATCATAGATCAGTTTTGTTTGTGCAACACAACCGTGGTAGTCGATGAATATAGATTGGGTCTCTTTTATGTATGGCTGCAACCTCCTTCAAATGGAGAATTTAACTTTGCTGTCTCTGTTTGCAAATACCACTTGGAATGTCGTCCTGAAATTGTCGGAATCACAAAGAAACAGGATCCTCTAACGGAACGAGAGACAATTGTGCAAAAGCTAGCAGAGGCCGGCAAGATCCAGGAAGCACAGCTAATGCCGATACGAAGAAAATGCTTCGGGGTTTACCTATCAAGTTGACGAGATGGATTTTATATTCGGACTTGGTTTTTGTGTGTCGTGCAAACGTCAAGGGACATAATGAAAACGAAAATGTGAAGGAGTAACGTGAAGTACTAATGGCCATTCTTTGACAGAACGGAGGAAGAATTGCACAGCATAATGGCGGAAGCTGCCATCAATAGATGACCACGTTTCTTGTTGCGAATAATGTCACAGAACCTTTATTCCATTATCTGCATTTTGGGGATGGATCTTTTGTTTTTTTTTGCTTTTTTTTGTTTTTGGCAGAAAATAATATTTCAAAAGGAGGATTTTTAGAACTTTTTCCATTTATTTTCATATCTTGGTATAATGAATGAGAAACCGATCGCAAACGAAATAAGCTGTATAGTTACTTACAAGATTAGTAAAAATACCACTAATAATCTCTTTCTCTCATATATATAGTCTTGGAAGATTTTACACCTTTAAAATTATATTTAAAAAAAACGTTTAATCTTTAATTGTTTTTGTCTCCTTATGATACAACTAAGTTAAAATATTTTAACTTGACTCTCTCTCTCTCTCTTATATATATATATATATATATATATATATATATATATAAGAGAGAGAGAGAGATTTATAACAGACTGTCACTTAGCTATAAGCAAGGTTCCGATAACTTTCGTCGAACCTTCTAGATAGTCTGATGTTAACTGTCCGCTGTATTTAGGCATAAATATAACTTAATTTCTCTTGTATCAACTGATAATGTCCGATGGCCGCGGGGATACAGAGAAAGCATACAGAGTCTTAGTTGACTCTGTGAACCGGGTTTGCGCATTGCGACTGCCTAAAATTGTCATTTCCTACAATGATGAGAGCGTAAGCTCAGAACGCCGGCGTGTGTAGATATAACTAATTTAATATTTCTTTGTAAATATATATATATATATATATATATAAGCATAACATTTATAAATACAATTTATCTTTTTAGTTTTTGGGTTGAAAATAAATCAAGATTAAAAACAGTTTTGTTACCCCCCCCCCCCCCCCTGAAACAACTGTTTCTTAAAATTAACACCTGGTTTATTTATCTTTACACCTTTTTTCTTAACAAAACGCACAAAAAAAACATGGACGAATCACTAATTACAACAAACAACAACTTGACACTTCTTGTTTAATCACATTTGTTGTTCAAACAGCGTTGTTGACTTGTTCCTTTCTTTATTTTACCAAGATCATTCCGTATATCATTAGACGTCGTTATTTTTTATGTCGTAAGTCTCTGGCTTTTTATATATTCAAACAAGTTTCGGAATAGGCTTTATAGATGAAATCGCCAAGGCTGATAATGAATGCAACAGCTTTGTGCTATTATTGCTCAGATGGTAAGTTAGCCATGGTTAAATGGTTTGGCCAATTGTCTACTCGAGCACTCAAGTGTTATTAAATAATAATAATAATAAAAATGACACAAAAAAAATCATGCTTTGCCAGTGTTCGCACTAGCAATCTATCTCTCTATATATATATTACTAAAATATTAAATATCAAATCATAGAATTACGTAAGTAATTTAATTTTTTATGAATAAATTATCATTTCTGATGACCTAAAGAAGAAAAAAAACACTCACTGTTGACTTTTTATTATAGAATAAAGGATTTCAGGCAGCGGCTAAGTCTAAGGTGATTGTCTGATTTTTTGGTGGAGTTTTTTCAATCAGGCAACAAATTTATTTTTTGGTTAAAAAAAACAAGACACTTTTATTGCTCGTCCTTTCATCTGCTTTAACCAAGGATTTTGGTAGTTTATTTAAAAAGCAAATTTCTTTGTCCGACACAGATGGCCAACCTTCACGCACAACAACTAGTGCAAATATATCTCTCTGGTCGCATACTTTTGCTAGTATAACAGACAAACGTACATACACTAGAATGCACCTCCCCCCTGGTGTCATAACTAAACAGATACTACACTACCTCCACCTCACCCTCAAAAAAAAGGAAGAGATAATGTCTGAATGTCTGGGGTGATGATATCATAACCACAGAACAAATACTACACTACTCTCTACCCCACCCACCCACCCACCCAAAAAAAAGAGGGAGTAATGCTTGGGAGGATGGTATCATGACAACAGAACAGATACTACACTACCTTCACCCCACCCTCACGCCCTCAAAAAAGGAGATAATGTCTGAATGTCTGGGGTTATGATATCATGACCACAGAACAAATACTACACTACTCCCTACCCCCCCCCCAAAAAAAAGAGTAATGCTTGGGAAGATGGTATCATGACAACAGAACAGATACTACACTACCCTCCTAATAATTTGAGCATTGAAAGATAGTTCATTAGTCTGAGATATTATAGTAAATTAAGTATTAAAAGATAGTAATAGTATAGTTTTAGGTGCATACAAACGGATACAAAATATCCATTAGTAATAAATGTCTATCTCTTATATATGTTTGACTGACTACTGTCCTGTCCTTTTCTGTCTGATAATGTTTTCTCAACAATTTCTAATCTCACTATTAACATTCGAATATTGTATAACCATTTCTACTCCCCCCCCCACCGAATATAAGCTTTTTGTAGTTTACTAAGCATAGACAATTTTTTTTTTTTAAATCATGTTTTTTTTTTTTATAAATTCGATTCAACAATTTCCAAGCGTTGTTTTTCTCATACAGAAATGTCTGCCTATTTCTGATGGATGGTAAGAGAACCCAGCAATTATCATCATTAACAACTGAAGAATTAGCTCTAATTATAATTACGCGTTCAGAACTCATTTGCGAAATACATGAACAAATTTAACGGTTGAATAATTTCCTTGTAGATTCGTTAACAGGATTTAATGTACAACATTTCTGTTCCGTCTATTTGCGTATACGGGGATTCATTACAAATAATATGATACTTTGGCAATAGTCCAAGCGTATTAACATTCGACCGCTTCAAATGAATCAAAAGCTGATTGTAATCTGACTACTGGAAAGACATGATTTAAACTCTTTTTTTTAGTAAGATTAATTCTTGTACTTGTTTTACAAATACTTTCACGAAATATGCTTCGATCAAATTAATGCACTTGTACCCTCTCAACAAAAATACCCTCGACCCACCCAGCTAGCAACAAAATCACACCCCTTCACTATAGATGTTTTTAGATGCCTTCTTTCCTTCAATATCTTGCTGCCCAACTCTCAACCCAGGCTTTTCACCTATAAATCTGGCCTCTCTCACAGTAGCCTCTTACGCTTCAGTGATAATATGCCTTGTTTAGGTTGAATAAAATTTTAAAAGATACATGGTTATTGGCCATATTGTTTACTGTGATGCACTCCCTCCGTTTTTACTTTTCGTTTCACCAGTATGATTGTTATGTGTGACCCCTAATATTGCTTTTCAATCGTGGGGCAAATCACACTTCAGTACAACTCCATGCAAACAAAAAAAAATGAGAAAAACCTAAAATTCGTTGAGATCTTATTTAATAATAGGTTTTGTGGTATAATTATGTTGACACACCGGTTCCCGTTAAGATCACCAAAGTTATGCGGCATTTAGTCTGGCCATTTAAAAATACTAGGCGCTGTATGTCATCTCTCCTAATTGGGATATACATGCTGACTGGGGGCCGCATTTGAATTTGTATTCCCCATGAACTTCCACTTTATAGAGTCGATGCTTAGGGCTCAACTGTATGACCAGTTGAGCAGCAAGATAAGTCAGACTGCCAATCACATCAAAATGCCGGTTTATAATAAGGCTAGAATGTTCCATTATGCTCAGAAGGGAAAGTCCATTCTCTGTGTTCTGATTGGCTGAGATTCATAAGTGGCCATTCTAGTGTATACATGTTCATTCATTCGAATAAGTATTCTTCTATGAGATGGATGCCAGTTGAGACCTTTATGCCGGTAAGTGTTAGTTTGATTCTGTACACTTTCAGTGGAAGGTGGAATGCCTGATGCTGGGCGAATGCCACAAAAAGTGGTATTACCGGTTATTTTTTGTGGTTCAACAGAGGATGAGAGAGAAATGCAGAAAACTGTGCCTAGGTCTTTTTTACGTCCGATACGAATGAAATCTAAGAATTAAAACTGATTAAATTATTACTGTACCATATTATTGGCATTATAATAACACACTTTGGTACAGTTTATTTATTTTTTTAAATTATACTGCCCCGCCTGAACGAGTAGTAATATGGAACCACTTTTCAATTATAACTGAAAACTCAAAATCAGCAAGAGGAATAACTCATATTTTAACTTGAATAATATTAAGAGTTGTCTTTCTTACAACTAAAATATTATTTCTTTTTTTGTTTAAGTTAAAAAATGGGAATACAAATAAAAATTTCAAAAAATAAAATGACTTTGTTGCATTCCAGGCAACGCCGGATAGGTATAGCTAGTATGTATATATTTATGCATGTGCGTGTGATATAAACATAATATAAGACAGTAATTCAGAGTTGTCCAACATTTCAGCTTCTTCTGACTATATTAGGGGGCAAAACGGGAGGAGGGGTCAGTAAAAACCAAGAAACTTATATGGAGCTTAGTGAAAAGTACATAGTAGTGATCCTCATTCAATCCCGAACAACGTCGGGTCTTCTTTCTAGTGAATAAATGAATGAGAGCTAGAGGAAAAGGAATACACGTAAAGGTGAAAATATATAAAGAATGATGGGTGATATTGAATTTTCTCGCTCACACGCCTTTATTCCAAATTCATGCTGGTGATACCAGATCAGGCTGCCCTGTGGCTCCCTGAGACGAAATTCACCTACATTGACGTTTTTTTTTTTTTTTTTTTTTTTTTTTTTTTTTGTAAAACTTAATAATGTTCTACAAAACCAAAAACAAAAACAACAGCCCCTCTCCCTTTCTCCCTCCCCTTTTTTATTTTATTTTTAGAACTTGAAGCATAAATCTTTTACTATAATGACCAGATTCGGCATTAAATAACCCAAAACGGGTTGATATGCCGTAAAACAAAACTACCAAACCAAAAACGATGATTAAACATTTGAAGATATAAAGAACTTGAAGCATAAAAACTTTTACTATAATGACCAGATTCGGCATTAAATAACCCAAAACGGGTTGATATGCCGTAAAACAAAACTACCAAACCACCAAATTCATGGCCGGGGTCCGCTGTCAGTGGACTGTTTTTTTTTTTTGTACCAAACGGTCATAAACAACGTTTTAAGTTTAATTTAGACGGGTTCAAACCGATATAAATGATTGCACACTAAAAATAATTTTTAAAAATTTTTAAATCATCTTTTTTCATTTAAATTATTTTATGGTTTTCAGTAATCAAGTAAATATGGAATTTTTATTTGATATTTAATTTTTATTTAAAAAAATTATTCCAGCAAATGTTAATGAATTTTAATTATAAAAATTTTACTTGATATTTAATTTTTATTTAAAAAATTATTCCAGCAAATTTTAATGAATTTTAATTATAAAATTTTCCCTGGAAAAAATTTTTATGTGACTTTTTAAAATTTTAATTATGACCGTTTGATGCAAGAGAGTCAGTCTATTAACGGCAGCCGACAGTCACGAATTCGGAATAGGGGCGTGTGATCGAGAAAATTCAATAATACCGAATGATTTTTATACATTAATATATTTCCTCTCTTCCACACACTCACTCTCAATTTCTAAGACAATGTCTGATAAATGTTTTATTTCAGTGTTTATTTACTCCTTTCAGTACTCATAAATTTGGATACTCGTTTATACATCTAGTTGATAACCCCTGGAAACCATTTTAGTCGCGTTTTCCATCCAAGTAAACAAAATGCCAAAAATCAAAGTCGTCACTCATTTTCTTTCTATTCATTATGCTGATACAGGTGCAATGCCGATTTTAAGACACCCTTGGTTCCAGAGCTTTACCGGACCATCCGATTTCACATTAAAAACAATAACTGGTTAATGTGGAAAAGTTTACTTGATGACGGCTTCCTGTTTCGAAATTGACAAGCGGTGTTTATCAAAAAAACAGTTAACCATTATATTTTAGGTCGGATATTTTTTTTTTTTTTTTGTAATTAATAATTTGTTTTCATCATTTTTTGTTATCATTAATACATAGAAAATCAAACTGGTTTTTATAATAAGAATTTTTTTTTTGTACAAATAATCAAATCAAACTTTAATGGGGGGGAGAGGCGTTCTATTTTTTAGGCAATTACGTGTGGTTTTATGACCTTGCAACTCGAACTTAGAGTTAGTGATAAAAGAAAGTTGGTTAACTCTCTTAACGAAATATTTACAGACTAATGAAATTAAAAATTCCACCAAAATTTAAGCAGTATAAAAATATGAGGAACCGGTTTTTGTCAATTTCTGATTTTAAAACCGGAAGCCATCATCAAGTAGATTACTTCATTTTAACCTAATAATTCATCATACACCCATAACCCACTAATTATACACCTACCATATCTCTAAACCACGAGATTAGAGGCTCTTTGTTTGGATCGTGTTTATGAGGGAGAGACTAGTGGTTTGTGCACCAGCCCAGAACGCTGCAACAATACTCCATGCATGGGTGAATGGTGGCTTTGTTTTCTAGCCCGGTAAAGGGAGCCCATCTTCTTGGGTAGCAAACTTGGCAGTTATTCATGTCAAGTCTTTAAATGTCCATGCAAATTTGTTTAAAGAATTCTTGAGATGAGAAATAGTGTTTTACATTAATTAGATGCTGACTGGTATCCTCCTTTTGGTTCTCAGTCAACTTGATAAGGAGATATTTACAATGGAATACTAATTAAGCTTGCAGTGTTTTAATTATTTAAACACTATTCACACTGTAACTGTTGAGACAGCGGAAGTTCTTGGTTTGAAAACAATTGCGTTTCTCCATGACCTTGGTTGGAGAAGGGCTGTTATTTAGGAAAAGAAAAGAAAAGATAGGAAACGTGAATGGGTTGCTCCAGGGAATTTCTCTGGCTATTGTCTGGGAAAACACCAACACCAACCTTGTTACCAGATTGCAAGAATAATAATAAAAAAAAATCAATATTGATCTGAATTTTTAAGATGGGGAATTGTAGTCACATTATTTACAATCAGACGAGTGTCCTTATCTTTTTTTCCCCCCTTTTTTTTTACAAACCAGTCACCACTTATCAAGGCCCAAAGGCCACTCGAGAATAAGGGTTATTGGGTTGGACAGGTAGACGGTGAGGCACCAAGGGGATTTGTAACGATGGTTGTAACTGATAAAGAAATTGATTGTTTAAGAACTGCTCCGCAAGAATTTTTTTACATTGGATTTGAAAACGACAATGTTATAGTCAGCCGGAAAGCAGCCCTGTGCTACAGTGTTCGTGTAGTGCGAATAATTTCCCAGGATACTACTCATGTCAAAAGTCTCAAAATATAATGACGAAAAGCAGCACATCTCTAAGTGACACTGTCGCAAACAAACACCTGTTATTGCTAATAACTCCCTCGCAACAAATGACGTGGATGCTAGAGCCGTTCCGAGTTCCTATTGACGAACAACGAATCATCCACTTTATACGGAGCTCGAAATGACAACTCATTTGTAACCCAAAGGTCGACAGTTCGAGTTTGCTTCACTGCATCTCACGTTTTAAAATTTAAGACTATAGTGCATGACACCTCTTGCCGTTCGAGGCTTTTATGCATGACACAAGCGATTCTTTGTCGTTCATTTCAGAGAGATGACCTTTGCCCATTACAGGTTGCTTTAGTGATGTTAATAATGAGTGGTAATCCACTTTTTAGTATATTTTTTAACTAAATGGGTTACCACTTATCAAGGCCAAAAGCCACTTGACAATAAGGATTAATTAGATGGAATGATTGTCAGTTGGAAGATGAAGAACCTCATGAGAGGATTGAGAATGATTGATGGAATGGATCAAGTTGGAATACTTATGAGGGCGGTTCTATGACAGGAATCTGTTGAAATTGGATTTTAAGATGATTACGTTGTAATCTTCAGGGAAGCAAACCCTATGGTACTGTGTTCTACAGGTGAAAAGCCCTTGCTAAGAAGCTCTGTTTGTGGAAATTCTGCCTGTCGTTAGGCATACTAAGGAAGGAAAAAGGTTTTTTT
Organism: Sepiola atlantica; assembly: GCA_963556195.1. NCBI lineage: Eukaryota > Metazoa > Mollusca > Cephalopoda > Sepiida > Sepiolidae > Sepiola > Sepiola atlantica. Next base: position 110,029,395 of record OY744518.1, read on the forward strand.
TTTTTTTATTGTGATAGAGAAATGAGTTCTTGCTGTGAATGTCTTACGAGGAGGAACCAAAGATTGGAGACTGATTATATTAGGAAATATTTTAAGCTATATCTAGCCAGGATTATTTGACTTTTCTAAAATGAAAATAAGTAAAAATAATGGAATATGAAGCCATTTTTGCAGGGGAGGTAATTGTCCAACCGCAAAAGAAATGCTATTCCAATATCGACATAATTTTCCTCTGGCCACATATTTTTGCTATACGAAAGTGGGTGATCATTCTATATTTAATTAACTAGCAAAAATATGACGAACGAACATATACTACATTATCTATCGTCTGGTAGCAGTTATTTGTTGTCTATTTGTTTTTTTCTTGTTAACTATACTGCACAATCGCCCAAATCTCTGATGGAAACAACTGAAGGAGTCACTGACTCTCCAGAAACACTAATAAATTCAAGCAGGTCTTTAAAAAAGCTTCTGATTTTATTGCCACTTTGATATACGAAAGACATTGGGAAATTTTCCAAAGAGTCCCTATTTACTTGCCTTCCCACGGAGACGAAGTTAGACACATACTTGTCATAAACTGTCGTTATAAGCAATCAAACTTTGTTCATTTCATCCATCATTTTTAATCCTCTCATAATGTTATTCATTATTCAACTGTCAATCGATCCATCTCATTAACCCTTATCCTCTAGTGCAGGGACGGGCAACCTCCGGCCCGCGAAGGCTTAGCGTCTGGCCCGCCACCCTGCTAGGCTTTATTATTGTAATCCGGCCCGCGGACCTCCCAGTAAATCTCGTATCATATTGAAAATGAAGTACACAAAGTCCCACCTTCGCTCCCAACTCTTGGACCGCCACCTCAATGACATTCTTCTGTTGTCTACCTCAACCATCGAGCCAGACATGGAAATACTTTTTCATGGCAAACAGCACCAGCAGTCTCCTTGATTTGTAGAGTATTAAATGCAATTTTTGGACAATTTATTCATGTAAATAAAATATAGTAATTCTGAGATTTCGTTTTTCACTCCGGCCCGCGATCTCCTTCCAAAAGTCTCATCTGGCCCTCATTCTGAAAAGGTTGCCCGCCCCTGCTCTAGTGGCGTTTAGCCTTGATAAGTGGTGACTCATTAGCAAAAAAAAAAAAAAAATAGCATTTTCCCCATTAAATGAGCAGATCAGATGGACGCATCTTAAGAATGTTTTCTTTCTCTCCTTCCTCTTCCTGTTTTTAGAAGATGTTCCCCAAAGAGGGGAGGCAAGGCCTGGGAGGGTGGGCCTCCTAGGACTACCCAGGACTAATACTATAGCCCGACAGATAAAAGGCGACCGAAATATTCCAGTTTCTGTTGGACTGATGTTCCCCTAATCACCTTTGTTTTGTCCTTCACTATTCTAAAATTTAATATTGATACTGTTATGGTGTGATGCTGATCTACCCTATTTTCTGACTATATGGACTCTTCTAGACATTATGTAGAGAGGAGCTTATGACGAAGTACGAGCAATCTTTTTGTAATATCAATCACAGAAAGATGCCAGATCGGTATATACGAGTCGAAGATTCATTCTCAACAATCGCCCTGTTGACGGGGACATGAATTCACTGACTCCAACGCCATTCAGAGAGGTAAATCCCCTCCGAAAACCAGACCACCTGTTGGCCGTGGGTGTCAACCCGTGATGCTGTAGGATGGAATCTGTCTGGCTAGGCATTCGTCTACTTTGATCCTTACTTTGGCTAGAAAGGAGGTCAGAGAGGTCCGATCTGATCAATCAGCTGCTCATGTCATGCCCTAGTATCTACAAGTTAATCCCCAACCAGATTATTCGATCTGATTCTTTAAAAAATCAAAACCATATTTCTCCTTTTTATTTTTATCTCCAAATAGATACTAGAAGGCGGTGGCTGAGGGTCAATCACGTTGAGAACAAAGAAGATTACCAATGCCAAAGAGTAATGTTTTCAAAGAAATAATGTTTTTCTTGGAGTGGTGTTTTCGGAGAGTAATGCCTCTCTCTCTGAGTAAAGTTAGGTTCTAAGAGTAATGTTTCTGTTTTCACTGTGACATTTCCTTCTGAGAGCAATGTATTCTAAGATCACTGTATTCTGGTTATCTAAGGGCAATGTATTCTGCTATATACAAAAATATAGAGATCTAAAGATATATAAATCCAACTTGATTCGGCATTAAATGACCTAATAAAGGTTGATATGCCGTAAAACAAAACAAACATAGAAACATTCTCGACAATCAGTCCAAAAGAAACCAGGATATTTCGGTGGCCTTTTATTTTTCGGGCTAAGGTATTAGTCCTAGGAGGCCCACCCTCTCAGGCCTTGCCTCCCCTCTTTGGGGAGCAGTTAATTTATTGCTAACTACCTGAAGGGCACCTGACCGGGAAATGCCGGTGGAGCTGCCCAGGCAATTTTTAAGAAGCCAGAGTGCCCCTTCTTTAGAGGTGCTGACCTACGCCCCCCACCTTCTCGCCTTGTGCCACATCTTCTTGCGGTTGGAAGGCAGTAAATACAAGTCTTTCTGTAACATACTATTCTGTACACACTCTTGTAAATATACCACCATTTATCACAGGAAGTACCATGTGTTATGTACCCCTTATTACTATATAAGAAACTGTGGGGGCAGCCATTTTTTTTCCAGTAGTGGACAGTGACAGACATTGGAAGGGACATTTTCCATACTTTACAATACCAACGTCTTCTCTACAATAGAATCAACTTTATTTAAACAGGAACAAAAGAATACAAGAACGTAAACATGTAAGGCAAGTTGGTTTGGCATGTGCGTATTATAGTAGGAAAGTAATTGAGTCCAATTTTTATAAATCATCTTTAGGGCCCGTTCCCACTTCTTGTCGCCATGACAAGAGACAAGAGGAAATGTACGTCTGTCTACATTGAGGTCTCAACTGGAACCGGCTTGCATTTGTCCGCAAACTGGTTACAATGGAAATTAGGTAAAAGCATGCATGCGCAAAAGGTGTTCCAAAACGCCCACGTCACTAGCAAAGTTTGAGCACAGCTGCGCATGCGATTGTATGTAAAATAGAGTAGAATAGATTTTACTCGTGTAACTGCTATATGTTTTTTAAAAACAAAAGTGTACTTCAATCCTTGTTTTCTAATTGTAAGGATGAATATATCTGATCCTATTTTGATAATTTTAATGATCCAACATCTGTTCTGTGAGAAAGGGGCTGTAAAGAACAAGAAATCACTCCCCACTAGATTGCAAGTCGATTTTGTCTACTGGAGGTTTTGTTCATTGGTCTGTCATGCTTGAACTTAAAATAGCATTTTCGTCTTAAGAATTGATCCATTTTTGTTTTCTAATTGTAAGGATGAAAATATTTGATCCTATTTTCATAATTTGCTCCGTTTTCTTTATTTATTTCAAAAATTTGTTGATGAGTAATGCCCAACATTTCTTTGGGATATGGAATCCATCCCCGTGAAGGAAGAGGGAGGGGGAAATTCCTAGCAAAGAAGTAAGCAGCATCAAGTGAATTTATTGAAGGGATGATTCTTGCAATCTTCGAATGGAATGTTTTTCTCCCTTTCTAATTACTGTAAAGTGTCAAACTCAATAAAAGATATTTAATATGGGCCACCCACCAGTTAAACCCACACCAAGCTCAATTAAATTTGCATGGATGCAAGTCGGAGGGGTGCGGGGGTGGTGTAGGAGGATTTTGAACACCCCACCCTAAAAAAAAAAACGAAAGAAAAATGGGAAGATTGTTTGGCAAAGAATGTAACAGAAAATGAAAACTCGGTTCGCAGAGAGCTGTCAGTATATAATTTTTGAAAAATTTGAAAAGATAAAAGCAAATTTGAACTGACAGTCGAACCAGAATGAAATAAACGAGGTCTTAATTAAAAGATTTCAAATAGGAACAAAAAGACAATTCAGTTTCACATGGAAACACCATTTTCAGGTTATAAAGAGAAATAATAATAATGATAATGATAATAATAATAATAATAATAATAATAACAACAACGAAAGAGTGCATCAGAAATTGAAAGATAATTTTTCGAAGAATATAATTAAGCCGTGGTTCAACATTCCAATAAAAACCCAAAGAACTCAATTTTATCCAAGAATAAAACCCCATTCACAGTTTGATAATAACGTGATCTATGAATACAAGATGAGAACAAAGAAGAGGTTAAATCTTTAATAAGAATGAACTAGTAAGTTTGAGACAATGTCAAGCTAGTTGAGTCCCTATTAATGATCAGACTCTGAAATATTTTTGTATGGCAGCCATTTCGGTACATGTGTGAGTATTTACACAAAGAAGTGTTTTTATTTAGAACTCTTAAGATGATGAAACTATGTTGATCAGAGAAGGTAAATGAAATACTGTATTAAAAGAAAAAAAACTTGTTTCTAATGTTTGCTTTTTTTTACACAGAAACACTTAAAATAGCTAAAAGAAAATTAAAATTTCCCCGTTTTGTTTTATGGTATGAAAGCGGAGACTTATCTAAAAATGTTATTTTGAACTTAAGTCTGACAAACCGACGAAAATGCTATTTTAAACTTAGGTCTGACAGAGCAACGAAAATGTTATTTTGAACTTAAATCTGATAGACTGACGAAAATGCATTTTTTAACTTAGATCCTTGAACTTTTTAAAAATTTATTTTACATTGGTAAATTCTCAGAAATACAGGGGGGGGCCTTAAATGGAGCTAATACTTGATTTCTTTATGAGATACATTGATATTCGAGTGTTTATTATTCTCTACTTCTTAACCCTGAAGTAAGTAAAGCAATGAAAAATAATAATGTTTCCTCTCTTCAATGGACCAATAATATATGTTATAGTTCAATTTTCTTGTGGGTTTGGTTTTGCCAGATTCCAGGACCAGAATTCATCTTGTCTGGTAGAGTGTCCAGCTAAGTTTCCCATGGAAGATCAAACTGTTGAACAGTAGTTTCCTCATGATAGTTCAATGGCTTCTGATCATAGGTGAGTTTGGCTCAAGATGGTAAATAAATGCAGCTCCCCATAGAAGATCAAACTGTTGAACAGTGGTTTCCTCATGATAGTTCAATGGCTTCTGATCATAGCTGAGTTTGGCTCAAGATTATAAATAAATGCAGCTCCCCATGGAAGATCAAACTGTTGAACAGTGGTTTCCTCATGATAGTTCAATGGCTTCTGATCATAGCTGAGTTTGGCTCAAGATTATAAATAAATGCAGCTCCCCATGGAAGATCAAACTGTTGAACAGTGGTTTCCTCATGATAGTTCAATGACATCTGATCATAGCTGAGTTTGGCTCAAGATTATAAATAAATGCAGCTCCCCATGGAAGATCAAACTGTTGAACAGTGGTTTCCTCACGATAGTTCAATGGCTTCTGATCATAGGTGAGTTTGGCTCAAGATGGTAAATAGATGCAGCTCCCTATGGAAGATCAAACTGTTGAACAGTAGTTTCCTCATGATAGTTCAATGGCTTCTGATCATAGCTGAGTTTGGCTCAAGATTATAAATAAATGCAGCTCCCCATGGAAGATCAAACTGTTGAACAGTGGGTTTTCGTCATGATAGTTCAATGGCAAGTCTCCAAAAAGTACAGAGAAATAAGAGACATAACAATTTTAAAAAGATCAAAATATTTAGAATGAAAATTGGAGAAAAATAAAATAAATGGTTGATCAGGTTTCTTGCAAAGAAAGAATTTTTTTCTTTTTCTTTCAAGAATAACTAAAATTCTAAGAATAATGAAAACTAAAAAAAAAAAATGACACCCAGCGATTAGATTGTTTTTTTTTTTGTTATTGAAAATACCTAACGATAGATAGAGGGAGAGAGAGAGAGAGAGAGAGAGAGAATCGATATCACTAAGCATTTGATTGACAGCATCGAAGAATTTAATGAACCTTCTGAAAATAGGATTTCAACCAAGCAGAGAAAAGTTTATTTTCAACATGACTTGTTCTTCTGACAAACAAGACACACGCACGTGTGCATCCATAACAAAACAACATACAGCTTGTTTGTTTTTTTGGCAAAAATAAACGGATATACTTTGTTTGTTGATTACAGGAAAGTTAGATAAACTTCCATAAACAATTGTTTGTTATTTTGTTTGTTTATTTAGAAGAAATCTAAAACCAAAACTCATAAAAAATGTGTATCTTCATATGTATATCCCACTCTATAATATAGAGCAATGTGTATTTATTTGTAAATATATATCCGTCCCGTCACACAAAAATCTGCCCAACGAGTAAGGGAAGAGAGAACGCAAATCTATTTCCATAATCAGACGTTTTCTTTTTTGTTGTTGTTTTCTATACCGATTTATACGTTTCTTTCTTTCTTTCCCTTTTTCTTTTTGTTAAACTTTCCAGTTTTGTAAGTTTTCTTTTCTTTCCTATTTCTTTAAGCGAGCGACAATTGTTACCTTTCAATTTCATTTTTAACTGCTAACGTCTTTTATGTTTTTAACATCCGGCGTCATTTTTTAGCCTCTTTCCCCTGCCTCTCAATAATCAAAGGGGAAAAAAACAGTCAATGTTTGTATTTTTTTTCTTTAGGTAATCAGAAATGACTCGTGATAGCATTAGAAAAACTTACATAGGAAAGTAAATAGCAAGAGAGACAACCCACGCCGTCTGAAATTAATTTAGAAAAAAAAACTTCCACTCTGAATAAAAAGTCAACGGTAGGTACTTTTTTTTCTTTAGCACATCAGAAATAATAATAATAATTTATATATGAAAAATAAAATTACTGATATAATTCTATATGAATATTAGGGGCGAACACTGGCGAAGCATAATTTTTTTTCTATCATTATGACGGAGGGTGTACACTAGTACTAGAAGGATATCCGTCCCTAGATGGGTTCATGTTATGTTAATAGGAATTTTTATTAACTGTAAAAATTACAACTCTTAAAAGATTTAGAAAACTATTTGTCTCTGATGAGGTCATAGGTTCAAAACCATCACATGTCGATGAACGCCTTGATATTATTATTTTTATTATTACTGTAACTGCTCAACTATTTAGAGTATTGAGCGCTTTCGGATTAAATAAAACTGTTTACCAATAAAATAAAAATAGTACATTTGATAACAACTCTCTCTCTCTCTCTCTTATTTATATATATATATATATATATATATATATATATATATATATGAGAGAGAGTGGGGGGAGAAAGAAAAGAAACAATTCATTGAAGATATCTTGACTTTTATATTTTCAAGTTTATTATATACTTTACTGATTTTTCTCATGAAAAGAGCTTATCTTTAAAAATCCATGGATTAAAGAAAATATTTTTTTTTTGTATTCCTTGCTTCAATATCTGATGAATTAATAATTATTGTAATTTATCCAATTTTTATTTTCATAATTTCTGTATTATGTGTGTGTTGGATCCGTGAAGGATAGAGTAATTTCTGTAGGAAATCTTGTGTAAGAGTTCAATGTAATACAGAGCAAGAATAAAAGTTAAAAAGAAAAAACTCAAATCAACATTCTAGCCATTTCATATTATAATTTATTTAATCTCACCAAGACGAGATTCATCAGATGTGGCTCAATGGCTGGTGGTTTGTTTACTGAAGAATGAGAGTGCCCATATATATATATATTAATCTCTAAAGACCGTATGTGAAAATGTTTAATTTACAAATTAACTAACTGTATTTTCTCAATAGAGGCGCAACGGCTGTAGGGTATTAAGAATAAAAATGCTAAAAGTAAAAGGTAGGAATTTGTTCTATTATATATATATATATATATATATATATATATATATATATATATACTCATGTACACCCTCAGTAAAAAATTATGGTTCGGCAGTATTCGCAGTTGTTTTTTATCTATATATATATTACTAAAACATTCATATGAAATCATAAAATTACGCCGGTAATTCAATTTTTCCTATATAAATTATAATTTCTGATGACCTAAAGAAAAAATCTCATCGTTGACTTTTTATTATAGAGTTGAGGATTTCTTTCTGAATTCATTTCAGGCGGTGAGGTAAGTCTGACTTGCTATTTGATTATTTGCTTCCCTTTCACCACGATATGTACAGAACTTAGAACATTTTGGATACCATGGAATGCTGCAGCAAGTAAAGGAGTTGGACAGATTTCTCCAATTCTTACACGAAACCGTGGTATTTAAAATGTTCTAAGTTTAGTACATTTCGTTTATAACTAAATAAATATTACTCTCTTACCCAAATAATCGAGCACTCTATTGAATTTCTTTCCACACTCCCTAGAACAATTCTCTCTCTCTCATATATATATATATATATATATATAATAATAATAATCCAGGCAAAACATCCACAGAGTAGTAATCCAAAGAATTTCAACCGGGGTTTATAAAAAGTGCTCAATATCAAATAGAGCTTTTATATATGATTATTTTTATTTACACAGACATGTACAAAATCTGCGACACAGGCATGTCGATGTTATCGATCAACAGCTATTATAAACTGAGATCTCATCAGGCAGAGTTAGAATCCTATCTTAACCTTAGATCATATTTGGAAATATCAAATATGATCTATGGTTAAGATTAGATTCTAACTCTGCCTGATGAGATCTCAGTTTATAATAGCTGTTGATCGATAACATCGACATGCCAGTGTCGCAGATTTTGTACATGTCTGTGTAAATAAAAATAATCATATATATATATATATATATATATATATATATATATGGTACATTTTTATAAATACATTTATAAACACAAACGGTTATATATATATGTATGTGTTTGATAAATATTTTGTGTATGTATGATATATAATTGTCATGTGTGTATATATAATGTATATATATGACAATATCATGCACACACATAATATTTAGGTGATCGGAACTCTTTAAAATTTCAGTACTTGTGTTTACATTAAAAGATATAACGCATATTTCTCTCTCATTTCAAATTGTGATCCTCACGAAGGAAGGGTTCATAATACTTAAATCGGGAATTCGAATAATCTCACCGGCGTTACCGTTATGTAATTCCATACTGACGCGTGTAGAAGAAAAAAATATATATATAATGTTTATGGATATTAAAAATATTTATTTATTAATAATTATATAGTAATCCATATAAGGTTTGTATCCACAAGTTAAGATCCGGATAATCTTTACTGTGTTCATATAATAGTGCTCAATAAGAAATTGAGCAATTTATATACAATGAAACTTTATACAAACATAAAACTTATATATATATATATATATATATATATATGAGAGAGAGAGAGAGAGGGAGACTTTAAAACAGCACTTACATGTGTGTATATTGTTGTTGTGACAAAGAGAAAGAGAGAGAATATCAGTTGACTATTTACTTCTCCAATCACAGCAAAGATCATCCAATCAAATTGGAGGAATTTTTAGAGCTATTAGGTTTGTTTTGGGGGATTTTTTTTTGTTGTTTATTTTTACTTTGTTCACCCACATTATTGATTGTTGTGTTCAACTGTCAAGTGTTTTCAATTTCAATCTCTGTTTATTGTTTTCCTGTTTTTCCCCAGTTTTCTACCATCCCTACCCCGACCCCCTAAACGCCACAAACAAATTGTCTGCCATATTTAGAGAAAGTCATGACCAAGATAATTTTGGAACACCAAAACAAAAATCATAAATTCAACGCTGCATTCAATTATCATATACGTCGATAGCAGTCACCAAGTCGCAGTACAAACACATGGGGTGGGTAGATTATTATATGGAGTGGGGGCACTAGGAGACTTATTATATTCGGTTTAACGTCTGTTTTACATGCTGGCATGTGTTGAACTTTCAAAAATGAAATATGGAGCAGGATTAAATATTAAATTGAGAAAGCTACCATCTCAGTTTCTCCACTGACACAGCACACAAGGTTGTGGCACATTTTATTGATATAAAGTAGTGGGGATTTCTTAAAACTTTCACAAAGAAAATATTAATAATAAATCTATTATATAAAGGGCAGTTATCTGTATGTATGTATGTATGTATGTATGTATGTATGTATGTATGTATGTATGGCTAAAAGTTAAAAAAACGACAAAAAAATACCCACAAAGTTGGTATTTTCTTGATCGGTGTTGCCCCCAGAAGGAATAATATCTAAAATTTAGGAAATTATTTTTCATTCTTTAACCTAAACTGGCGCATATTTCGTCAGGGGAGGCCGGTTTTTCAGACAGTTTATGTACTAACTAAAAGAAAGTAACTCTGATTTTTTAATCAAGGAATTACTTCCCTTAAAAAGAGGGTCTGTGTGTGTCCACAGATGGGAATGAGATGTGAGAAGAAAAAAGAAAGGGGTGGGTGAGAGGTAGGGGAAAACGGTGGAGTATAGAAGTTTTAATAAAGATATGTTACACTTTTGCCCCAGGCAACGCCGGGTAGCCCTCGTGTATTAATATTAATTGGATTTTGCCCCATTTATTTTCACATGCTTATAAATCGGTGTGAACTTTATTTTATTAATCGAAACATTCTTTCGACACAGAAAACAAGTTCATATACGTCCTAAGATGGAATAGTTCTTTCTTGCCTTCGTAGAGTACAAAATCGATTTCACAGTCTAGTGGGGGATGATCATTTCTGTTCCCTATAGCCACTTTCTCATAGAATGGACATTGCTAGTTTTTCTCAACTCTATCGCTATTTCCATGGTAGGTGCTTGACTGAGGTCTAATATCTGGTCCTCCCTCCCCCTTAAAATATTCACAGCAAGAACTCGATTTCTACCACCACTACAAAGAACTTTCCAAGCAGAGTTTCTATAAACAGTTTCTTCCTAAGAACTTCCTATTGGTGGAATATGCTGCCACGAGACTGTTTCCATACAGAGTACAAATATTTATTGAACCGTCCTCTTAGTTAAGAGAGAGAGGGAGACTTTAAAACAGCACTTACATGTGTGTATATTGTTGTTGTGACAAAATTTTGTCTCTTCTGTTCATCATTTTCAATCATCTCACGGGATAGTTCAGCATCTAAACTGACTATCACATTGACCCTTATCTGTGAGTGGCTTTTGGCCTTAATAAGTGGTTACTTATTAGTATGAAATAAAAATTCCATTTGCATAAAATTCTGAGACTTGAGATTAGGCAAAAACTCAAAAAGCATTTTCAGTCACATCTTTGAAGATTTTCTTCCACAAAAAGTGGTCCAGATGCTTTAAGTAGTATCTAGTCGATCGGCGATACTTTTGGTGAATAAGGTGGGTGAGGTAAAATTTAATAACCCAATTTAGTAAGCTTCTGTAGAGTGTTATGTGAGACATGTGGTGGAGCATTGTCATACAGCAGAATTGGGTATTTACTGTTGACCAAAGCCGGACGCATAAACTGCATTTTCTTGGTGCATCTCATTGCAACATAACATTTAAAGTAAATCTACTAGCAGAGGAATGCCGAGAGAATGCTGCGCTTTAAAAAAGGGGAGCTTTGTTAAGTATTCTGTACTTTCACTTAATGATTTAATAAATTTGAGAAACTGTGGAAGTTATATTACAGATGAAGTTTAATATCAGGAACTAAATCTGACCGAGCACCTTTGGTTGCTGACTTTGAGTCGAGTACTCTTCTGGTTTGCCATTAATGATAAAATAAAATAAAATTAGAAAACAATCAGCAGCAGCTTAGCCTGTTCATTTTCATATCGACTGTCAAGGTTAAATGAAAAGTGGCTAAGTGGAACTAAAGACAACGCCAGCTCTAGAGATGTGATTTTCTGTCTAAAAATAAAAAAATTTTTTTTTAATTCTGACGACTTAGAAAGCGAGTAGATTTCGAATTTACTTTCAGTCAGTTTGAAACATCCAAGAATAAAAATGAAATCAGTTTAATTAAATAACATTTCAAATCATGAGACAATGGCCATATTGGATTCAAATTGAAAGCTAAGATTTCAAAATTAAAGTTGGAAGATATGAAATTTATCGGACTATGAGGAGTTTGAGCAGGTGTATAACAATAAAACACAAAAAAGAGAAATAATTTTTGTTGGTGTTCAACTTACAGCTGATTGTAGTCCTACAATCAAACCATTGTTGTCATAAATGGGCTGTGATAACAAATCTTGAGGCCGACGATAGAGAAACCCATGGTAACTTTTTGCTGGAAGACAAAAAAGAAAGAGTAGAAATAAAAGTAGATGTTTAATCAATAATTGGATTTCATTTAACACAAACAGTCCCAGGTAATAAAGAAATGAAAGGAAAAAAAAGATTGCAATAGTCCATTATAAACAAAAGAGAATATCACCACCAGTAATAATATTATTTCATCCAAAACCGTAGAGAGAGAAGGAGGGGGTATAGTGAGCAGAAATGGACTAATTTTTAATTTCGTCTTTTTACTTTTTGTATTTGACTAGTTTTGCAAACTCACTTTTTCCTGATTTAACAATATCTCACTTTGGCTCAATGGGTGACCCAATGGATCACATTTTTGTAGTATATATATATAACAATCACAGATAATAAAGAAATGATTTGACTAGCCCATTATAAACAAAAGGGAATATAACTAAACGTAGTAATATTATTTCACCTGTAACTGTAGAGAGAATTTTGGGGAGTAGATATAAATAGACTAATTTTGGATTTTGTCTTTTTATCTTTTTATATTAAATTGGCTTTGCAAACTCACTTTATACTGATTAAAAAAATCTAACCCGAGCTAAATGGGTGGTCCAACGGGTTATTTTTTCTAGTGTGTGTATGTATGTATATATATATATATATATATGTGTGTGTCATCCGCAGACAGTTTCTCTGTATCACAGCTCTTCAGTGTGGCTAGACAAGAAACTACCTCAAGCTGGGATCGAAACCTGACAGTCTAGATGACAGTCGATGTTCCTAACCACTTGATTATCATTTGCTGAAAGCAAGCAAAATATCTATGATAAACATTGTCAATTGCCTGAGAGCTCTATTTGTTTACACAAGAGCAATGCATTATAAGCTGATGTTAGTTGGCTATTTCACTTACCAGAGAGCTCAATCCAAGAAGTGGGGCATATTTCAGTCATCCACAGAGGCTGTTTTGCTGTATGGCAGTTCTTCAGTGTGGCTATGCAAGCAAGTACCTCAAGCCGAGATCAAAACCTGGTGGTCTAGACAACAGTCGGTGCTCCTAACCATTTGACTATTATATATCCTGATAGCCATCGAAATCAGAATTTCCATTTGCAGTTGTATACAGTGCTCGATGCCTTCTCAGACAGAGCTTAATAATACATAACAAACAAATAAGTTGTCAACACTGCGGAATGGCAACATTGGGAGTCTGACTCCAAATTAGAATATCATGCTGTCTGATGATCGTATGCACGTGAAACCAATGGTTATGGAAAATTGAAAACAACTTATCTTTTTAAGTAATATATATACACACACACACACACACACACACACACACACACATATATATATAAGCAAAAATCTACCGACCATCCGGCAGTTATTAATCTAGCTCTAAGTATTCTTTTTAAATGTATAACTTACATCACATATCTTTAATATAAATCGATTGTAAATAAAAAAAAACTAATAATTTTCTTTCAAATTACCTCCCTTGAAAATTAATGAACGTAATATTTTAATACAGGTTTTAGTAATTTATCTTTTTTTTCATTAAATCACTTTAATTAATTACTGTTAATATTGACAAAACTATTGCACATATATATATATATATATATATATATATATCAGGACCGGCGGGACAGTTATAAAAGTGGGGGACTCTCCTAAAAAGTGTGGAGGGGGCGGTTAAACACATGCATATATAACTTCATTATTGATGACCGTAAAGTGGGGGGGGGGGGCTTGAGCCCCCCCCGCGTGGTCCCCTCAGTGCCGCCGTCCATGTATATATATATATATATATATATGAAATAGGACAATAAAATTACAAATGAATACAAACATTGATTTCTTATGAACTATTTAAAAATAGTTATGCAAATTACGCATACACATAGCTGTGTTTGGCTCTTTTCTCTTTACTATATATACAGTGTTTCAAAAGACTATTTTGTATAATATTCTTAAAGTCAACATTTAGTCACTTGCAACAAATTTTAATCTTTGTCACTAAATCAGTTCTTAATCCAATTTGAAACTCATTACAGTTCTGATTGTCGCCATCAAGATACATTTTTGCATGAAATCTTTGAAATTTATTTCATCATCATCATCAGTTTAACATGCTGGTCATCATACTCATCATCAGCTTTACATGCTGGTTTATAGAAATTGACTTCTAAACTAAGCTATCTCTGACAGGATTTTTCTTTATCCCTCGTTTTCTCAAGTCCATTCTTATCACTTCCTATGTTTTCTTTGGCCTTCCCCTTTGAACTAAATCTGCTACCTCAACTGTCCTACATCTACTAACCCAAGAACTCTCATCAATTCTTTCAACATAGCCAAACCATCAGAGTCTTCTGTTCTGCACACATCTCTTTAATACACACATTATACATCCATCGTATCATTTTTATCTCATTTCTCTCCATGCAACGCATGTCCTCAACCCTCACTTGCCAGGTTTCACTTCCATGCATCATCATCACTGCATACACATGCCTAATAAACTCTTCCCTTGGTCGACAGTGTTAACGCTCTGCTGGTTAGTAATAGTAGAAGTTCACTGAACTTACTCCATCAACACCTAATTCTTGCAATCACACTAGCACCTGCTCCACCCTGTGCTCTAATGGTAGCATCAAGGTAACAAAACTTCTGGACAATCTCAATAGCTTCGCCATCTAGATATACTGTTTTCTCATCTGAGTTCTCATCTATCTCCATTGTCTCACACTTCTTGCACACAAACTGGTTATGCTCTTTCAAGTAATTTCACTGTCCTTCTTGCACTCAATGCTTACAGGTACAACAAAACATCGAATTGCACCTGACTCTATTTCCACAAACTGAACAGGAGAACTTTTCCTCTTTTTGGGATCCTTCTAACACTACGACCGCTGATCATCATTTTGGTCTTGGTAACATTCACTCTCAAACCTTTACTTTCCATAGCATTCCTCCAAGTCTTTAAGTTAACAAGTAGGTCATCCATTGTTTCACAGGCAAGTACTAAATCATCAGCATACAGCATCTCTTCCAGACAACACGTATGAAACTCTCAATGTTTCTATGACACAAATGAAAAGCAACGTACTCAGTACAGAACACTGATGTCAAGTGTAGCACCTCGAATTGTTTTTCGTTCAAGATACTTTTCTTATTTAAAAAAATATATTTTTTTAATTAAGCCTATCTTATATTAATCTCGGCAAGAATAATATAGCAAAAAGTGTTGCATTAATTATATTTAGTTTTATAAATATAGTTGGTTCGAAATTCATTTTTATTTAAAACTTAGAATAGTACCCATAAAAAATGCCAGGGTGTTTCCATATGGATTAGCATTGGTGTTTCTGAGAAGGGGATTTTAACTGCAGACTGCATGAAATAGTTCACATACACATAAAACCATGAGAATGACATTTATGAATTTTGAATAAATATAATTTTTTTATGGTAGCTTATTTCTTAATAAAATATGACAGGATACCCCCCTCAATCTAATACAATCTAATACATATATATATATATATATATATATATATATACACACATGGTGTGTGTGTGTGTGTAATCTTTAGTTTGATAGAAAGAAATCTACCAAGGTGTTTAATTATTGAATAAGAGCATAATTATTGTATTTTGGCATGCTTTGATCTTCTGCATCACATTTAATATATATATACACATATATATAATGTGTATATATATAATATATATATATATATGTATTACAGATGCTAAAAAAATCATCGGTACCATCGGTTTCAAATCCAAATAAAGGGGACCTATAATTGGTCTCCTTTACCGGACTCTCTTCAGACTCTGTTTATGACTACCTCCCCGGAAATCGGGCTTTTAAAAATTGACTTCTAAACTAACCTATCTCTGGCCGGGTTTTTATTTATCCCTCTTTTTCTCAAGTCCATTCTCATCATTTTCTCCCATGTTTTCCTTGACCTTCTCCTGTGAACTGGGCCTGCTACATTAATTGTTCTACATTCACTAACCCAAGCACTCTCAGCCATTCTTTCAACGTGGCCATACCATCGAAGCCCCCTGTTCTGCACGTATCCACCTATGCTGTCCAGATTTAATCTTCTTCTTCAAGACTTGCGTTACACATCCATCGTCTCATCCTTATATTATGCAACGTATGTCCTCAACCCTCAATGGCCAGGTTTCACTTCCAATCATCATTACACTGTGTACACATGCCTGATACTCTTTTCTTGGTCACCTTTGACTATTTGTCCTTTCATTCAATTCTTCAATTTTTCTGATATTTCTTTTAATATCAGGGTTAAGGATTCTAATAAAAGATATTAAAATATATTGAGGAAAACCAAAGAAAGTAATACAGTGTTATGAGCATAGTGAAAAAGTACATAGTCGTGATCCTCATTCAATCCCGAGCAACGTCGGGTCACCCTGCTAGTATTGCATAATTACAAAAGCAATTTAGTTAATAATATATATCAAAGATTTCTCGAGTCACAAAGTAATCCATTTCGCGTTGATTTATTTTTAGAGATTACGTCTCACCGAATATCTTAAAAGCGGGATTGCAGAGTCGCAAAGTGTAAAGTCTGACTCCCAGGATTCCAAAACTTCCGCCTCCGACTCCTAGAATTCTAAAATAGCCGACTCCTTATTTTAACGTTTTCCAATATTCAGACTGTTTGTTGATATTTTATTGTTTAAAAAATTCGACTTCGATTCCAACAGCTAGCATTCTTACGAGTCTGACTCCCTCCGAAACCTCCAACTCCCTCCTACTCTGCAACCTTGCTGAAAAGTTCTTTTAACTGCAAAATTCAACGATGCATAGACTTTGTTTGTGTTAAAAAATAATGATTGTTGGAAAAAACAAAAAACTTTCCAATATTTATTGGGGGAGCTAATAAACCAAATAAGAGAAAAAAATTTAGAAAATAATTTTATCGTCCATCTTGTTTTGCTGCTGCGGAGTAAACATTTTGTCGACAAAGTTTGTCTATCGTATTGAGGCAGTGAAATCTTTTGGCAGTAATTTTATGACAATACATAAAGGCCAAGTCTCGAAATGAGTTTGCTCCGACCCGAAACCGAAATATAAAACTTTATGTGGTTAATGGCATCGAATCGTCGGATATAGTAGACGTGTAAAGAATTTGTTTTATTTAACTGATGAATTTTTCTTGTTCTTAATTTAATTTATCATGTAAAATGAAATGTAAACAAAAAAAATTAGAAAAAATGAATATATATATATATATATATATGTGTGTTTTTGGCAAATTCTTTCTTTTCGATAAACACAATAAATCTTTCAAAATGTCTGAAAGGAAGTGGACAATGAAATCAGACTTTAAAAAAAAAAGAAAGAAAAATTCAAAAAAGGTTTTCTTACGTTGGTATTATATATATATATGCATTTATAGATTATATATATATATGCATTTATAGATTATATATATATATATATGCATTTATAGATTATATATATATATATATGCATTTATAGATTATATATATATATATATATGCATTTATAGATTATATATATATATATATGCATTTATAGATTATATATATATATATGCATTTATAGATTATATATATATATATGCATTTATAGATTATATATATATATATGCATTTATAGATTATATATATATATATGCATTTATAGATTATATATATATATATATATGCATTTATAGATTATATATATATATATATATGCATTTATAGATTATATATATATATATATATGCATTTATAGATTATATATATATATATATGCATTTATAGATTATATATATATATATATATGCATTTATAGATTATATATATATATATATGCATTTATAGATTATATATATATATATATATGCATTTATAGATTATATATATATATATATATGCATTTATAGATTATATATATATATATGCATTTATAGATTATATATATATATATGCATTTATAGATTATATATATATATATGCATTTATAGATTATATATATATATGCATTTATAGATTATATATATATATGCATTTATAGATTATATATATATATATATATGCATTTATAGATTATATATATATATATATATGCATTTATAGATTATATATATATATATATGCATTTATAGATTATATATATGCATTTATAGATTATATATATGCATTTATAGATTATATATATGCATTTATAGATTATATATATATATATGCATTTATAGATTATATATATATATATATGCATTTATAGATTATATATATATATATATATATATATATGCATTTATAGATTATATATATATGCATTTATAGATTATATATATATATATATATATATATATGCATTTATAGATTATATATATATGCATTTATAGATTATATATATATATATATATATATATATGCATTTATAGATTATATATATATGCATTTATAGATTATATATATGCATTTATAGATTATATATATATGCATTTACACATCATATATATATATATATATATATATATATATATATGAGAGAGAGAGATATGAGGATAAAATACACCGTATATCATGAAATGTCGTGGAGACAGAATGTATAAGAGACGGAAAGGAAAAACAATTGAACGCAGGAAGAAATAAAAATTAAACTAGATAGTTGCCGGGTTTCGTTTGTTTGTTTTAATCTAAAGGCGTTTTATCATTTGAACGAAATCAGTCAAATCTCTCGTTTGATTTTTATTTCTTCCTGCGTTTAATTGTTTTCCCTTTCTATCCTTCATATATATATATATATATATATATATATATATTCAGAGAATAACTGAGATAAAGGTACTAGAAACCCTTAAGAAAGGTATGAAATCCCCTAAATAGTGTGATATTCCGATTTCACAAGTACGACTCTAGTGATTGAGGGAAATCTGGAAGCAAGTGAAATTTAATCATATATAAAAAAAAAAAAGAAGATTTTTTAAATCACCTTGTCATTCAGTATTCAGTTTTATTTCTTACAACCCGGTATGTTTCCACATTGTTATAAACTTTCTATAAATTATCTATCTATATATGTATTTCTTTTTACTTATTGGTCACCGGTTATCAAGGCTAAAAGCCTCTCGACAATAAGAGTTAATGAGATTAAATGATTGCTAGTTGAAAGATGAAGAATATTATGGGAGTACTGGAAATGCTTAATGAAATTAACTAAGTTTGATTACTTAATGGACGGTTTATGACAAGGATTTGTTGACATTGGATTTGAATATGACTATGTTGTAATCTGCAGGAAAGCAGTAATATGTTCCACAGACAGGAAGCGCTTGCAAAGAAGCTTTATCCATTGAAATTCTGCCTGACACTATGCTCATGGAGGAAGAAAGAATTGTTTTTTCTTTTCAGCTGTGGTAGAAAAACGGGTTATTGCTATGAATATATTACAAGGAGGAACCAGAAAGTGGGACGGAGTTGAGGATCTTCATGAAAATAACGATAGAGTAGAGAGAGACTAGCAACGTTTATTCTGTAAGAAAGGGGCTGTAAGGAACAGAAGAGATCACCCCCCCCCACACACACACATTAATTTACAATAATAGATACTCTACTTTTCATGTTCGTTTTCCAACATTGAAAGGTCACGTTTTTACACTGCAATGGCTGATGGGATATAAAGAGACAACATCAAATTGACGAGTTATAAAATCTGAAAGACTAATATTTTACGATTGGCTACGTGATTGGCTCGTTCATCATGCTGTCATGTGATTGGCTACATCTTTTATGATGTTGTCCTGCAGGCCTCAACAACTTAGCAAGTTGTCCTTCTTTATTAGCAATATTTAAAATAACAAAATATGAATCATAGGCCAATGAAAACGTATTGTTTGATACAATTATATGTCTTAATTGCTGTCGGCAAATTCAACCAGTTTACAGGGTGTCTGTAATTTCAGTTTTCAGCCATTGTTATTCCAAAATAAAAGCCAACGAAGAGACAGTTTGGATTTTATGCTCATCTCAGAGTGCATTACCCCGAAGTTGTTTTTCGCAGAATTTTATGAATTTTCCTTAATTCTGCATTTTAAACACTTCCAATTTGAATACATAATCACTACTCATCCATTTCAAATTAAAAGAAATAAAAATGAAAAGCATAGAAATATGTCAAGTAATTTTCTTGCGATTGCAAACAAATTGTCTATTTTTTTTGTTTTTTGCGGGAGAAAGGTTGTATAAAAATACCATAATTGATGGAATATTAGGTGCACTCTCATTTTAGAAGAGCATATCTAGGAAGAAAGAAAAAAGAAAAACGGAGCTATTAAGATGTCTCAGAATGTAATGTTTAAAGCCAGCTAGCAGTATATTACAAAGATGTTTGCTTTAATAAAAAGTATCACTTTACATAAATTTTTATGATTTGCTATGTGTACCTACCATGTATACCATTAAATAGTTAAGTCCCCTAATTTTTAAAGATGTCTGTCTTTTATTGTGAGAAAGGGGGGAAAGAAACGCCAATCCTACTTTAAGCTTATACAGAAACAGGTAATGCTGCATTGTTTTTGTACTATTTGTCAATAGTAAAAATGCGTATGCAGAAATGTTTTTTATAATAATAATAAAAGTAATAATAATGAATTTATTCAGCTAGTCTCTCTCAAGTTTGTCTTCATCTGTAATGAATACAGTGATGTGATTGGCTAATAAACATAAATAACTGTCCATTAAAAAAATAGCGGTGTTTAGCTTGAACTTTCTCTTAATGAAAAATATGAAGACCCGGATATAGTATATGATCCAGAGAATAGATTATAATTCTTTTTTCATTATGTGGATAACGCTGAATGAAAAAATTTCGTAATTCTTGTAAGCAGGCAGAAACATTTATCAATTTGGCAGCTGAAATGCTTTTACCCCTCCTTACTATAGGGTCACCACTTAGCAAGGCCAAGACTCACCCGAGGATAAATCTTAATGAGACGGAATGATTGTCGTCTCAGAGATGAAGAACACCATGGGACTACTAATATTGAGCAAAGGTATGAACTGCGTTTGATTACTTATGGGGGTGTTTATAACAAAAATTTGTTTACATTGGATTTGAAGATGACTAAGTTGTAACAGGGAAGCAGTCCCGCAGTAATGTGTTCCACATAAGCTTTGTCCATGGAAATTTCGTCTGATGTTAGACACATTGGGGGAAAGAAGAATGTTCTTTGCAGTTGTGGTGGAAAACGAGTTCTTGCTGTGAATGTCTTAAAGGAGGAACAATAGATTGCAGCTCAGTCGAGCACTTTCCATAGAAATGACAATAAAATAGAGAGACAGAGAGTAGCAACGTCTCATCTGTGAGAAAGGGTTGTAGGGAACAGAAAAGATTGTCCCCCATTAGACTACGGACTCGATTTTGTACTCTATCAAGGCGGGAAAGAGTGTTTGGCACCTCTCCAGATGTGGCAGCAGTATTCTTATCTTAGGACGTATCTGACTCTTATATAGGCAAAGGATTGCATCTGGGGTCGGATACTTTTTGGATGATCCAACCATTTTTACAGCAACCTTAGCAATCGGCTGGATATACATCTTCCATTTAAGATCTGAAGTGCTGTACTCATCATTGTCGATTCCATAGTCTGATACAGTATCCATTAAAACAAGCATGCACCGCTTCCATTGCAGTCAGTCCAGATCTTCAATAGGATCTTATCACTTCAGAAATTAATGAAAACCGATTCAATAGGAGAGGGGAAAAAAAGATATGTAAAAAAGAGGCCAATCATTAAGTCCTGCATTCAAACGTTGGAATTTTTTTCAGGAAATTTCTGGATTAAAATGAAATTATGGATTAGTTAATTTCTTCCTTCAAAATTCAAAGATTATCACAGAGATTAAAATCAATCAATTATTGATGATTTAATTTGAAGTCATAAATTATCATCTGACTCATTTGACAAGAACAACATTCGTTTAACTAAATTTTCTAATCATATTTTATTTTTACTTTGGTTAAATTCCAATTTATTTTTGCATTTTTTGTTTTACATAATTTATTAATATCTAAATTACTGATTTAGTTCGACATGTTTAACTCGTAATTATGATTTTTAATTAAATAATTAAATTTAATGTTTTTACTTCGATTCTACAATATTCTAAAAAGATTTTCGCATCAGTCATATCTTCCTTTTCAAAATTATTTTTCAATACCATTTTTTGGATGATTATGTCTGGGATATCTCACATATAAAGTTATCTTGTCGGATTTTCAAAGTCAGACCCAAATAGTAATCTGGATGACATATCGATACTTGATTCGAACTAGCCTATTTTTTCATTTTTTTCCTTCTATGTTATTGGCACAAATTTTTTTTTTTTTTTGCGTCAGTTTTTTTCTGAAAATAATTATTCTGGCTTAGAAAACTGTGAGAGTGGAGACATCATCTCTTACTAACTAAAACAGATTAAAGGAAAGTTATCTTGTGTAATTAAACTGATAATTAACATTATTATGCGTTCTTTACTAGTAATCGATTTACGTCAAGTACTAAAATAAACTTTTAAACAATTTTTATTTCGCAAAATAATTGTGAAATCATGTAATCAGTTATTTCCCTTGACATATCTAAATATACTTTATATTTTTTAAATATCAAAGAGAAATTTCCACATTATTATTTTGTTCTTTACTAATAATCAATTAACGTCAAGTACTAAAACGAACTTTAAAAAACAAATCCTATTTCACAAAATAAGTTGTTTATGAAATTAAAGTCAACAAAATTGATTTCTGTTTCTTTGTAAACAAGTCATTCATTTTGTTAAGTTTTTTCCCGGGCAACGTCAGGTAGGTACAGCTTGTCTATAATATAAAGAAATGTTGCAGAATTAAATTTTTTAAATCTTCAAAGGAAAAAAAAGTTTATATTTATTGTTTGTCTTATGTCCAATTGTCAAGACCTATTCTTGTAGGTCAACCTTTTGTTTATAATTGACTATTAAAATCTGTGTATTCTTTCCTGTCTTTATTACATTTGTGTGTTGAGAGAAAGAGAGAGGGAGAGGCAAAATTGATAGGTACGATATAAAATAAGAGCCTGGGGGGACAGGGTCAAACAATATGCAGTAAGAATGATAGATAGAAACTTAGTAAAATATTGGTCACTTAGTGAGTTAATTGCAAATTACGGCTTATCCGAACAAATAAAATGAATTTTTTTGTTTCAAATAATACTCAATTAAGAAATTATTTAGCATGTATTTTACGTGATTAAAATATGTAGGAAAAAAACTTGAGGGTAACAAGCGTTGATTAACTCAGCTTTAGTATAATAATGGTGAAAAGACTTGTCATTTGTGATCATTAGTTTTATCCCAGGGAGATCCCAGCCACAATGAAGACAACAATATGGTGATGCGGTCCACAAGCGGAAGTCCAACTATTCATGCAACTAAGACGGTTAAGAAAACATTTTTCTCTTTGAATAGTAGCTTTTTGGCACCAAGTTGATCAAATGTTTCTAAACTTTGAGATGAGGATTGATAATTTGTATTATTCGGACTACTATTCTCATACCAATATACTAATATTACTCTTACAACGTTTCAGCCGATGTAATCTTCAACCTTCTTCAGGTACATCTTTTCGAATTCAGAAATTTGTTTGGAATTTCGAACTGAACCCTTCATTTAATCAACAAGGGTAGATTGTTCTCGTTCCATCAGCCTTGAACGGGTAGAAATCTTAAGTGATTTTCCTTCTGATCAGTTCTAATTGACAGCTTCTGGAGATTGAAGGTTCAATCTTCACCACAGGCGATACTAACTGCCCTGTCATAGCTGACGAAATGAGAACAATCTACTCCCATGGATTAAATAAAGAGTATAGTTAAAAATTTCGTATAGATTCCCGAGTTCGACAAGACGCACCTGAAGGAGGTCAGAGATTACAGCAACTGAAACGTTGTGAGAATAACATCCAAGAATTGGAACAGTAGTCTGAATAATCGGAATAATACAAGTTGTTCAACGTTTGCAGTTACTTGGGTGAAAAATTACACATCAACGCGATTGGTCCATAGTACACTCAACGAACACGATTATCAATAGTACACTCAACGAACGCGATTGGTCCATAGTACACTCAACGAACGCGATTGGTCCATAGTACACTCAACGAACGCGATTGGTCCATAGTACACTCAACGAACGCGATTGGTCCATAGTACACTCAACGAACGCGATTGGTCCATAGTACACTCAACGAACGCGATTGGTCCATAGTACACTCAACGAACGTGATTGGTCCATAGTACACTCAACGAACGCGATTGGTCCATAGTACACTCTATGACCGCGTTTGGTCTGATCTCACGCCAATGAAAAGTAGCTTTCATTCACTCTTTGTAAAATATCGTTGGACAACTTAGGTGTCTTCTGCAACTGGGAATGTGATATCGCTCCATGAATGACATCTAATCCATTGACTCATATGCCTTGATGAGCAGAGACTCAATGCTAGTCGAGTTCGCATGGTGCCACATTTCAAGGTTGGAAATGCGATATTGCAACGTGGACATTTTATTAATCCATAAAAACACAGTGGTAAAATAGAAAATATCTACTTCATCATGGCTGCCGTATCTAGAGTTGGAAATTGTGAACGGGTGTTAATCCCCCAAAATATTCCTAATTATTTTAGGCTGCATAGCTTTTTGCAGAATTTTTATCATTTATAAAGAAACAGTTTGAATTTATTATTTGTTAATAATTGCTTGTTACTTTGTAATATAATTATATTTGGTTAATAATTAAACTATTTAAAAAATATTTTTCAAAACTAAAGCAAAATAAAAACATTCCAATTATAAAAAAAGTTTGATTCTATTATTTGTTAATAATTAAACAAATCGTTGAAAACAAATTATTTGCCCCCCCCCCTCCAAAAAAAAATATCCGGTCTCAAATATGGTTGGGATTTTTTTGGATTAACACCGGTTTGCAATTTTCCATTTAAGATACGGCAGCCACGATTAAGTGGATACTTTCTATTTTACCAACACAGTATATATTTACTGTCATGTTCAATTGCACTTAAGTGTAATGATACTCCTCAGATGAATATCAGTTGGAAGATCTTTTGGGGAGATCAGTTTAATAATAGTAACCCATTTTAATTATAACGCACATTATCTATATCTTTATATATTATCTGTGAACTAATTAAGACTCCTAGTGAGACCATGTGGAAATTCCACGTTGCTTTCTACATCAATCTGTATAATTTACTGTTATAAATAATATTCGTTTTGAAATGACTGTAAAAAATATTGTCATTCTCAGCTAAATATTCTTTAAATAAATAAATGAATATGTTTCTTCTTTATTTAAAATTGTAGTAATTTATTTCTTTTTAAAATAATCAATATTTTCTGTTATCTCGCCGTGAAAATAATTGTCAGCTAAATATTCATCAAATCAATAAAACGAAATTCACGTTTTGAAATGTATTTATTTAAAATTATACTGTTTTAGTCGACAGGACGGCATAATTTGATTTGGGAACAATTCTTTTAAAGGCGGACTGTTTTACTTTAGTAATCACTCATTACTATCTTTGCTAATTAAACAATCTCATTGTTTAAAATGTGTGTGAAAGGTGATAACGTACTAAGTGGCTTAGCCTATTATCATATAGACTAGCTGGACCCATGGAAATTCTACGGTTGTAACCTTCATCTGTTGTAAATTGTTGCTGTGTTTTAAAATGTGTCCATTATATGAACGTCCGGCACGAAAGCAGACTCCACAATATTTTTTTTTCATCTTTAGCGTTTCAATTTAGTTTTAAATTGTATTTATTCAATCACAAATAAAAAAAAATAAAAAAAGAAACAAATATATTACACTGATCCATTCGGTGAAAAAGTAAACTATAAGATTAATAATTCAATAAATAATTAATAAATCCTTTATTCGTCACTTGGACATTGTTTAGTTCAATATCAAGAAATCCTGATTTCTTATATATAATCGTATCAAAGTCAATAGTTTTCTTCGAATGTCCGGCTTGCTTGGCAGGCCGAGAGCAGACTCAAGGCGTTTCCACAAATAATGGCGATAGAGAGGTGCTCATGAAGCCAAGACAATTCGCGATTGTCTCCTGTGTTGCACGTCATTAATAGACCAAGGCTGCTGAGGAAGTCGAGCGTGGCAGAGCCTATCACTCCACTCGTCTCCACAATATTATTGTACCATATTTATTCAAACAGAAACACACTTATCTAAGTACTTTGGTTAATATAGTTTTAGAATGTATCTGTTTATGCAGGTCTATCTCCAAAACCCTTGTAGGAGTTTGTGACATATCTCCATTATAAAGACGTTTAGCACGAACGCATATCCCATAATATATTGTTGTACTATCTTTGAACAAAACAGATACTACACTTTGATCCTAGCCTGAAGACCAAAAAAGTGTATTTTAGTTCTAGTTTCACATGCAAGAAAACAGCGACATCAAATAAAATTTAAAAATTACTTTTTTTTTTGCATTGCTTTTTTTAGGTACTAATGGGGTAACACTCATCAGGGCCCAAAGGCCAATCGAAGACAAGAGCTAATGGGTTAGTCAGGAGGATTGTGATGCAACACCGTGAGGATTGGTAATGGTGATTGATGATTGAAACTGTGTAGAATTTGATTATTTAAGGACGGCTCAACAAGAATTTGTTAACATTGGACTTGAAAACAATTATGTTGTAGTTAGCTGGGAAGCAGCCTATGGTTTTGTGTTCCACAAACGAGTAGCTCTTGGAAAAAAACTTTGCTCATGGAAATTCCATTTAGTTTAGGTGCACAGGGGAAGGAAGGAAGGAAAATTATTTACAGTGGTTGTAGCTAGACGAGGTTTTGTTGTGAATGTTTTACAGGGTGGGGGGCATAGATTGGAGCTTGGTTGAACACCTACCATAAAAATAACGATAGAGTGGAAAAAGACTAATAACCTCTCTTCTGTGAGAAAGAGGCTATAGGGAAGAGAAAAGGATGTGTCAACAGTACTCCATCGTGGGACATATTTGCCTTATACAGGCGATCCCATCTTATAGGAGCTTGTTACATATTTCTGTTCTGTGAACGTCTGGCGTTAATGCAGACCCCACGATGTTATTGTACCTTTTTTGGGCAAAACAGATACTACACTTTCATCCTAGCCGTAAGACCAAAAAACTGTGTTTCAGTTCAAGTTTCAGCAAGATCAGATGATATTTAAAAATTACTCTTTCGGCCTTTCATCTTCGACGATTGGTCAATCCCATCTTTTAAAAAAAGGGTGGCGGCCGCTAACATACGTACTACATGACATTGCCTTTGTGCATTATTATAGAGATTTTTTTTTGTGTGTAAAAAATCGCACGTCGCTTCTTTTTACAACTTTTATTTGGCAAACGCTATCATTATTGATGAAATCGGTTTACTAATTATCTCATAATATCCCCGTATTTGCCAAACAATCTCATGTTTTGCATCCTCTAACCACCGATTAGTAATTTGGTGTGTGGCCAAGGAAGGCCGCTAGTCTCAAGCAAAACCAATATTGTTGATCGACACTGACAATTCGGCAACATGATGAAAATGTTCGAAACAGCTGGGGACTGAGTGGACAGTTCGAATGGTTGGGCAGCAGGGGAAGCCACGTGATTTGTCTTCCCAGCTGGGGGCCCAGCATTTTAGAAAGATTCTCCGGTCGGAAAGGCTTGCTTCGTAGGGATAATTAATCTAAACTCTTCAATGTTCCCAGCAGGCTGGACAGAAGGGAAAACATAATTTCCTTGTCTAAGATAAATGAATCGGAATAATGGTTGAATCTGCTTTCTCCAATTTCTGTTTAGTTTATCGAAAGAACCGTGAATGCATCCAACTTGAAGTGAAATAACTCAGGTGCAAGGGTGGGCGGTATGGTCCACTGCCGTTCGGCATAGAACGGCTCTAATATAATTCTTTATGTAATGCCATTATTCGAGTAACAAACATTACCGAATGCCAACCAATAAACCCCTTGCCTTTCACAGCTTCTGATAACTAATAATGGCTGCGATGCTCGACGAATTCCATCTTGGATTAGCTTCCTTATTTTGGCTGGTTTTATTGCCGCATAATCTCCTAGACGCTTCCTCACCTCCTGGTTAATAGGCATACTTCTCATTTGCTGACAATATTGAATATCAGAGTGCGTTTAGAGAAAATTAACTACATTTCATTTCCCCTACATTTATATAGACTGATAGTACAGTTTAAAATGTTATAAGTCGAGTCACTGAAAAAGGCATGGAAAATCGTTTGAGAAAAAAAAAATATACAAATAAAATCCTTTGTTTGATATACCGGGGTATCTTATTGGTAAACTGAACTGTGATGTATGGTTAGTTCTGAATGCAGGAACACCTTTGAAAAGTCTTCAGCTGCCAATATAAAGAGTTGTGTCCAGTCGTGTGCAGAGGTGGTGAGGTGAGTGGCTTTGGGCATCCAAATGTTGTTAACGCTCCCTTCCCTATTTTGTTCTCGCTTTTGCCTGTTAGTAAGAATTCTAGCAAGCGATGTTAAAAGAAAGGTATTTAGTAAGTTATTTTATTAAATCATTTTAATTACTGTCAATATCAACGAAACTATTGCATATATATATATATATATATATATATATAGACAAAATGATACAATAAAATTACAAATGTATAATACCAAATATTAATTTATTATAAACTGTTTAAGAAATAGTTTTGCTAATCAGGCATTCAAATAATTGTCTTTATATATATTACTGACAAATGATCCAGAATATTTCAAAATATTATGTGGTATTATTGATTTGAATAAGAGTAACCTGTTTTGAAGGTGATATAGGAGTGAACATTTTTTAAAAACTTTCACATTTATTCATTTCGATATATATATATTGCAACATTCGTATTGCGTTTTACCATTTTACAATATAGTGCACACTATTTTAAATTTCTAAAATAGAGCAATACTAGTATCAAAAGGTCGTTATTAAAATTTCAGATACAACAAACCAGAAGAGTACCTGACTCAAAGTCAGCAGCAAACTGTGTTCGGCCAGGTTTAGTTCCTGATATTAAAGACTTCATGTTTTGGGTCGTTTACTCTTCTGGTTTTCCAAGTTTTGTACTAATTTTTATTTATTAATTTATTTATTAAATTGTTAGGTAGAAGTACAGAATAGTTAACAAAGCCACCTCCTCATGTTAAGAATGGCTTTCTAAATAATCTTCTGCAGTTTACAGTCCGTGCCGAAATAATAACGTTATTATTTATAAAGCCATTCTTAATATGGAGAGGGAGCTTTGTTAACTATTCTGTACTTTCACCTAATAATTTTATAAATAAATCAAGAAATTAGCGAAACTGAAACTCTCGCCGTAAGTTATATTATGGATGAAGTTTAATATCAGGAACTAAATCTGACCGAACACTGTTTGCTGCTGACTTTGAAATAGGTACTATTCTGGTGGATATTAATTTTTGAAAATCATTGATCAGACATAAGAAGTCCATATATGATCATGAACTGTTGAATAACTTAAAATAATATTTACCAATACTCTCCAACGGTCTGGAAATGGGTGATCATTAACGGTTGCTGGTTAGGAAGTGGGTTATCATTCTAAGTTAAATTTATATAGTAATTTCCCACTTTAAGGTTTAAATTATGTCGTTTGTTTGAAATTTTATAATTTAACACAAGAACAAAATGGCTGACCTTTTTACAGAAGGACTGAACTGGCTTGGCCATTTTTGAGAGGGGAGGGGGGGCTTTGTTTTCATTTTACAGTTAAACAAGAGAATAAAATGACTGACTTGTTTCCGAAAGGACTGAAATGTATTATGGTGGAATTCAAGTTCGTAATGAAATACATTTTTTTTTGGGGGGGGGGGAGGGGATTCGCTGACTTGTTTGCTTGGCCGCGGTGTGTGTGTTAGGGTAGGGGCTTTATTTCTAATTTCTAATTTACAATTTAATAAAAAAGCAAGTTGCCACCAATTGAACTTTTCCTTTTGACGTTTGAAGTCAGAAGAATCAATTCTTTGTTCTTCTTTTGTAACTTTTGTATGTATGTGTGTGTGTGGTTGATTGGTTAGGGACGTGGAAATAGGAGGGAGGGTGGATATAAGGTGGGGGTGTCTAGTGTAAATTGTTTTCTGTGGTGGGAGGGTTCGCTTTGCAGGAGGAGGAACAAGAAAAAACCTCTGGGAGAAAAGCGAGAGAATACAAATCGGAAGGTCTTCTTCTTTTGGAGGGGGAGAAGGAAAGTTGGAAATAAAGGGAGACAAGGGAAATGCTTTATTTTTATTAATGATTTCTTTTCGGTTTTATTTAGCTTTTGTTGTGACCCCCTCCTCCCAACTCCGGGACCCTTTCTTTATTTTACCTTAAACAGAGCATGTTCACGAAATTATCATTACTAGCTCTGCATCCCACCATTGAGGGGTGGGTCCTCTTTTGTTGAATGGGAAAAATGGGAAACTGAACCAGACCAGAATTTTGGAAGGGGGTTGTGCAAGTAGGGATAAGGTGAGTGTGTATAGCACACCTGTTGTGCTTGGTTGCTATTTTGAAGAACACCCAACTCCTCATACAACCCCCCTCTCACACACACTCTTTCTCGTTAACATTTAAACAAAAGTTTTCACTCGTCACCCAGCCGTGCAATAAAGAGTAAGTCGGCAAGTTGGCCACTGGCAAGGGAGCAGAGAAGAAAGAGCAAGAAATTTTGGCACCCTAAAAATAAATACACTGATAAATAAATAAATAAATAAATAAAATGGCAGGTGTGAAGAGGACCGGAAGAACCAAAATATGCAAATGAGTTTCGCTTCATTGACGAACAATACAAATAATGAAAAGATGAATTTAATAGAGACGAGACAAACCGTGACCCGTTGGGTTAAAATTTGTTATATACATACTAGCTTTCATTCTTTTTTTTTTAATTATGCCGTCCCCCCTCCCCCAGAAATATTATTCTTTTGTTTCAATCAAATCGAAATAACTCTGTACTGACGAATACAGAGTTACGTCCCTTTTTTTAAAGATGGCGGCAATTTGAAAATATTTTCGACCCGGACAAAATATTTTCTGAAAGAAATTTTATCGAATTACATTTTATTCTTAACAACATGCTGCAACGATCCACAAGACAAACTGACGGACCAGAATCAAATATTGATTTTGTAGGAAGAAAGCTATCGATGACAAAGAAATGAAGATACTGACTTTATTTTATATATTAGTATATTAAATATATGATTACTTAACTGTAACATTGGTTTATAATCATGTTTTACAAGGACTATAAAGTCAGAATAGACCTTCTTTCTCTCTCTCTGTCTTCCTCTTTTTCTCTTTTAATTATTTACATCATTCCATTCCTCTCACCTCTTATCATTTGCCTTTTATTTATGTTATTCGCCCTTCCTCTCACTATCTAAAACATTCATGTACAGATGAAGTGTAAATGGGGACAAGATAACATTCTCAGAGATTTAGTAGTATGTAGATATACACACTTCTGTTTCAACATAACTAATACTTCAATGCCAAAGATCTAGATAGTAATACGGTAAGGCAATTTCATGTTCACATGTATCTTATCACCTTCCACCCCTTTTTTAAAAGATGGTATCGCTCGATCGCCGAAGATGCAATGCAAAAAAAAGTAATTAAAAAAAATATTATCTAATGTTATTTAATAATGTTTGCCTATATATATATATATATATATATGTAAATGAAAGAGAGATAAAGATGCACGAATGACAAATCTATTTCAACTTCGAGTGTTCAATGCAAGGTGTACTCGGTAAAAACATGTTTATTTTTCTTTCCTTATTACTTTATATTTTTTTAAATTTTGAATTTTGGCTTTTCCACTGCCAACTTATCTAGCTATGTAATTCCTCTAATGATAAGATTTTAATCTTTGAAAAGCCTTGGCTTAAGGAAAGAAAAATAAACATGTTTTTACCGAGTACACCTTGCATTGAACAATCGAAGTTGAAATAGATTTATCATTCGTGCATCTTTATCTCTCTTCTTTCATTTATCCTTATAATTGCTCTATCTCGTATATTGAGCTTAAACCATTTCACTATAGGATCTATCCTCTAAAAGTATACTTTTAGTTTCATATATATATATATATATAGAGAGAGAGGGTTGAGGGGCAATGTGCGGTAAAGGTATAAATGGGAGGAAAGTTTATGCATGCTTATCTATTTAGTATTACGCTAAGGCAATTTCATGTTCGTACATAAGTTATCACCCTCCACCTTTTTTATAAAAGATAGGATCGCCCCATTGCTGAAGATGCAATGCAAAAAAAGCAATTTTTAAAAAGTTTCATTTAATGTTAATGTTGAGTCGAACGTGAAACTTCCAACTAAAATAAACTTTCTTGGCTTCGGGCTAGAATCAAAGCATAATATCTGTTCTGTCCAAAGATGGTCCAACAATACCGTGGTGTCTGCATTCATTGAATGGAAATATGTCACAAAATCCTATAAGGATTTTGAAGATAAACCCCCATAACCAGATGTATATTCTGAAACTACATTAACCAAAGTACTTAGATAAGTAAGTTTCAGTTTGAACAAAGGTGGTACAATAAGATCGTGGTGTAGGTATTCGTTGGAGACGTGCATAGAATGGGAATATTTTGATGCACGGCAGCAATATTATACAACAGATGAAGAATACAACTGTGGAATTTCCACGGGTCACACTAGTTGTTGTTATACTTGTGTACTCATGTCGTCAAAAATGACAGCATACGTTTGTCATTGTTTCCCAACGTACCTACAACTTGTTCACTTATGTAACAGGTACTGTCTTGTTTACAAAAAATACTAATACTTCAGTCGATTGCTGTTGATCGGTGTTAATGTTTGCTTGAATATATTTACCTTTTTTATTGTCACTTTGTAGGCATGTCCATATGTATTAAGCACATGGAGATTAAAAAGGTGGCCAGAGTTGGGGTTAGGGTCCGGGATGCAGTCAGTTGCTAGATGTCGGAACTTCAATGAGTCATTCAGAGTATAGTAGGTATCTGATGGAGCGCATGAGCTTGGTTGTACGTTTCTGAACAGTTTCCAGGTGGTCAATGTTTTGAATGAGATAGCATTCCCATCATCCATCTGGAACCCCTAAGTGTTGTCGCACCATAACTGTATACAGTTTTAAATAGATGACTGTGTTGTATATTCGCTTACTATCAGGTATAGCTTTTCACTCGACGCCATTGCGCCAACGCACGTGGGTGTCTGTCTTCCCCTGCCATGGTCGCCCTGTTACCACCATTATTGCTGTTCATCATCACCATCGGCGTCAGAACAAAAAGTATACCAACGCTGTGGATGTGTTTTCAACCATTTATGACAACATAACATACATGACAGAATTTATGTGTGGGGGGTAAGGAAGGGAGAGAGACTCCAAGGTGAATTTGAGAAAGATACTATATCACTTTGGCCACCTGACGGGTCAGCGGGGCGTCCACTTTTTACATCCGACTCTGCTGGTGACAGGAACAAGATTATCGACAAAGCCTCCCACCGTAGTGACGTCACTTCTGACTTCCATTTTGGCTCCCACCCTCTCTTTCAGAGACCCCTCCTACTTTTTGCAACCCTCACTAACTAACAACTGAAGTTGGGCTAACAAAGGTCTTGCTATAAGGAGTCAGACCAATATTCTGGAATTATCAGTCAGAGTTTTTGTAATCCTAGGAGTTGTATACCTTCTAACTCCACAACCCTGCTTTAAACTCAAATAAGAGGTAATACATTTTTATACTAAAAATTTTTTAATTTTTTATTACGCGTAGCTATTTCAGGGTGACATGTATCAACTTTTTGAAACTTCATGAATCCAAAATGGTTGGAAATATCGAAAAAGTTGTCTGCAACTTAGATTACGAAGCAAATGAGTGAGGAAGTTGATTAACCGACTTTAATTGTTTGACGAAGAATGATTGAGAGTCCCTCATAACAAAGCACTTATTCCTTTTAGTAAAATCTCACAGAATTTATGCAAATGGCTTTTGTCTTTTCTGTTAATATAATTAACACCTCATTCCTCGCAGCACCTTACCTTGTTCCTCGCACCTATTTTGATTCATCAACCCCTATTTGTTGTTATTTATTCTTATAATTTTATAAGTGCAGCTCTTTCCTTTCTTCTTCTCGCTTTTGAAATTGTATAAAACAACCTTAAATCAGGAATCTGAATTTTATCGATGTTCGTTACTTGAAAGCGGGAAAAATTCTCGTTTTTTTGTTATTATTTTTTTTCTCTAATTGTCCCTTTATTTTACTACTTCTCTTTGCCTATTTATGGAAATAAACCCATAACGAACAATCCCTGAAAAATGTGGCGAAATGAGAAACGTGCAAAAAGGAATGTTCTATTTATCAATCCATTAATCTTACTTCTGTTTCTGTAGTTAATATAGTTACATAAGACCGGTGATAACTACCTCCAAATATATCGACCAGAGTAAGGGAGGGGGAGGAATAATCCTCGTGTCTGTAACCGAAAAAAAAAATGGAACTTTTCTTAGAGAGATGACATCATATTCTCAGATTATTTCATTTGTTTGTTATTATTCTGAAAACATCATCACCATCATCATCATCATTAACATCATTCGGTTTTTGTAGCAAAGATGCTGCGAGTGTCCTGAAGCCTAGGGTGGGCAACACCAGGTGACGTCTCACACTTACGCTCCACGTGGTCTCATCCAGAAGGTTGATATAAGTCAAGCTGCATGCGGTCAAATCACTTCTTACACACTCAAGCCAGGTTTTCCTTGGTCTACCAGGTTCCTTAGTGCCTGAGTATCCAGGCATGCTACAGAGTTAGTGCAATAAGTGACACGCTGTACATGGCCAAACCACCTGAGATGCCGAACAAGTACACCATCCAAAATCCCACTAATACAAAGCTTCAGATGAAGCATGATTTAATCTTTTTGTTTCAAATATGACACATCCCAACATCAAAGTGTAGTATCTGTTCCGATGGATACTGCACCCCATAGACCAGTATTGTCTTGGTCTTCGGGGCTTGATTTACGTCGGTCTATGGGTCTGTTCTGTGCAGTTCTAGGAGGTTCACCCTCCCAGGCTTTGCCTTCTCACCCTTTGAGAAGGGGTTAGTTTATTGCTAATCGCCTTAGGCACCCCTACCAGGGAATGCCGACGGGGCTACCCAGGCAATTTTGAAAGGTCATAGCGCTCTTCTTCTAGGGTGCTGACTTATCAAATCCCACTTTCCGACCTTGTGCACATCTTACCGCTGTGGAAGGTAGATAAATAAAATGACACCTCCCAACAAATGCCTAGTTATAATATTCAACGAAAATGTGTCAAACTGCAACTTGTTTCACATCTTCAACGAGCCTGTTGGCAAGTGTGAGTAGGTATTAGTATGATGTTGTATCAGCACACCCGCTAAATAGGTAATCAGTATCTTCGATAATAACATTTTTTTCAAACCAATATAAAAAATAAAGCATTTAAGGGTTAAATCTCTGCCTCAACAATTATGGCAAGGCTTAATACCGTTTCATTATTCTGAAAACATTGAGAATTATTAGGTGTGGAGGTGAGACTTAATAATGTTGGTGTCTGTAACCGACAAAAAATGGAACTTTGCTTAGACAGATGACGTCATATTCTCAGATTATTATTTAATTTATTTGTCATTATTCTGAAAACATTGAGAATTATTAGGTGTGGAGGTGAGACTTAATAATGTTGGTGTCTGTAACCGACAAAAAATGGAACTTTGCTTAGACAGATGACGTCATATTCTCAGATTATTATTTAATTTATTTGTCATTATTCTGAAAACATTGAGAATTATTAGGTGTGGAGGTTAGACTTAATAATGTTGGTGTCTGTAACCGACAAAAAATGGAACTTTGCTTAGACAGATGACGTCATATTCTCAGATTATTTAATTTATTTGTCATTATTCTGAAAACATTGAGAATTACTGCCCTATTTTAACAATTTTTTTTAACATTATACTGAAATAGATTTGATAACTATTTGAATGTTTATTGCTAATTGGCGCAACAGTTAAAGGCGTTGATCAACAATCAGTTTTAAGTGACAGTCTTCTGGAGGTTGAAGGTTCAATCCTTACTACAGGTGATAATAACTAAAAATAAAGATTTTTATTCACTCATGGTTAATGGAATAAGAACAATCTACGCCAGTTGATTAAATAAAGCATTCCGTGTGAAATTCCTTATAGATTACCCAGTTTTACATAAAGAACCCCAAGTTTGAAAGGATGCACCTGAAGAAGTTCGGAAGCTACATTGGTCAAAACGTTGTGAAAAATAACCATCAAGATAGTAGTCCGAATGGTACAAATAAGTAAGTACACATAAGAATTTTAGGTGTAAATTTTATGAAAAAGTGTTTTATTAAAAAGAGAATTGAACTTTTTTATATGCATCCAGAAATTTAAAAATATTTATATCTAGATGAGTACGACACATCAGTTTTCCTGGTGTAAAGGCACTTGTCAGGTCTAGCCACACTGAAGAGCAGTGATAAGGCGAAATAACTGTCTATGAATGACACACACACACACACACACACATATATATATAATAAATATTTGTTATTGTTTATTATCTATGTACGTATACGTTTCGTCCTTTTTAAATCGGGACTCATCAACATAGAGATATGACAATTCACTACCGGTCATGCGATTCGAAACCCCGGACTACAAGTATTTTTCAACTCAAATCCGACGTCTTTAACCGCTCGGCCAATTTTAAACAGCAAATAAACGATGATAATTTTAACACTTTATCGGCGGCTTAACGTCTAAGCATTCTACTTCTTTTAAGGGGAGGAACGATGCATTATATATATATATATATATATATATATATATATATATATATATATATATATTAATGGACACTATACACATTTATGATTATCTATCGGTACCTTCGGTTTCACGGCAACACTGGAAACTTAACCCGCATGGTTCATCAGCCGATGTTGGTCACATTTGGTATATTTAAGCCTGCGGATTGATTTCCAGTGTTTCCATGAAACCGAAGGTACCGATGGATGATCATAAATATATATAGTGTTCCTTAAAAAAATATATATGCTCTTGCACAAGTAATTGAGCATCTTGTTATTTTTCATAAAAAAATGAATCACACACGTATATATATATATATATATATATAAAGATAAATGAAGGAAGAGAGATAACGATGTGCGAATGACAAATCTATTTCATCTTTGATTGTTCAATGCAAGGTGTACTCGATAAAAACATGTTTATTTTTCGTTCCTTAAGCCAGGCTTTTCAAAGATTAAAATCTTATCAGCAGAGGAAATTACATAGATGGATAACACCTTGTATTGAACAATCGAATATGAAATAGATTTGTCATCCGCACATCTTTATCTCTCTTCCTTCATTTATCTTTAGAATTGCTCTATCTCGTATATTGAGCTTAAACCATTTCACTATACGTTCAATTCTCTAAAAGTATACTTTTAGTTTCATATTATATATATATGTATATATAAATTATATATATATATGATGATGAGACTTGATATCAATAAAACTCCATATCGTCTCAGACACGATCATACACAAAACTGTTGTTTATGTTAAAGTCTTGGAACGTATGTAAATGAATGTCATAAATTTGTTGACCTCTGAACATTTATATATATATATATATATATATATATATATAAAAGAGGTTTATGTAGTTTGCTTGAGGCATTGTTTATTAGTATATAGAAATGTGATACTTAGAAGGCAATACAATGCAGAGGTGTGACGGATAGACACAAGTTGGAGCAAATAAGACATATACTGGTGGAACAAATTAAATAGTTTCACCCTTAATACAATGTATACATATATATATATATATATATATTTATTTATTTTTTTTTTTCACAAACACACATATATCTGTCTATCTACACAATGTTACAATGTTATGTAATACCTGTATCAAGATGGTCTGGTGGAAATTCCGTATGATATAATATTTTTTTAATATTTCGGGAACTCTTCCCTTCTTCACAACCGTGCTCAACTCAAGTTCAAGCGTGCATATGAAGTAAGCCGTAGGATGCAGTCTCGCAGAAAATACCGGTTAAATTTTAAATTCCAAACCAGATTCAAAAATAAAAACTTTTTTTTTATTATTATTTATTTTTATTTTTTTTTATTAATATTTTATTCATCTATTTTTATCTAATTTATTTATTCATCTATTTACTTTATTAAACTTTTTTCTGTTTTTTTTACTTTTTAGGCTCTTTCCTTTTTTTCTCGTTAAATTTTAAATTCTAATCTAACTTCTTTTTTTTTTAAAACCAAGTCTATTCGTTTGAATTAATATGTCGGTTAATACTGTCATTAAACATTGTATTATCTGTTCGTTTTAAAATTATTGTGTATATTAATATTTAGTTTATTTATTTTATTCTATTTTTTAAATATGTATATTTCATTAATTAATTCAATATTTTCTGTTCAATAATCGTCTCATTCGTTTAACGCTGAGGACAACAATGAAAGGGAGGTAATTCAGTTCATTTGGTCTGTCTAATGTTGTTTACGTAGCTTATAAATTAGTTATTTCTAATTGTTAGGCTAATATATATATATATATATATATATATTTCAATAATAATGGCGAGGTAGCCATAATTACAGAGAACGGAGAGGCCTATATTTAAAATTTTGTACTTACAAAAACCTATTCATATATATATATATATATATATATATATATATATATATATATATATATATATATATATATATATATACTAGTTGTACCTACCGGTGTTGCCCGGGTCTAAAAAAAAAAATAACTTGTTTATGAAAAACCCCAAATTAATTTTAGCGATTTCAATTCCGTAAATTATTTTGTGAGATAATAATTGTTTTTAAAGTTCGTTTCACTACTTGACCTAAATCGATTATAATGTGCAATTAACATGGAAACTTCCCTTTAATGTTTAAAAATATAAAGTATTTTTAGATATGTCAAGAGAAATAACTGATTACATGATTACTTTCCTTTAACGTGTAAGAATATTCGATGAATAAGGAAAAATGTATCCACTCTAAAAGTTTAATTACACGGAATAAGTATTTTCAAAAAAAAAATGCATCGAAATAAAATATATTCCTGACAATAACATAGTGGAAGAAAAAAAAAACAGAAAATAGGCTAGTTCGAATCAAGTATCGATATGTCAGACTGATTCTTATTTGGGTCTGAAAATCCGGCAAGATAACTTTATATATCTATCTAGTTAAGTAGTTTATATATCCGTATGTAAAAGATTCATCACTCTTAAACTAATTAATCGAATATAAATTTTAGAACACAGGCATAAAGGGTCCAAACATGGGCTATATTTAGTTTAATTTAGTTTTATGCAAAGGAGGTAAAAAGGGGTGGGAGAAGCCTTTCATGAAAATTAAGATAATCTGATTTTTGATAATAGGTATTAGACATAAATTAATAAATATTCCCCAAATTTCAGTTTCTTTGGAGTATTTTAAAGGGTTGAGGGGGGGGACATAATATGGGCACAAGATCCCAATTGAAAGTTCGAATATTTCAGATTTGCATTAAATTCGATCCATAGTCATTAGATACCAATTAAGCAGAATTCCCTGAATTTCAATTTCTTCTGAAGTTTAAGCCTAAAATTTTAGACATTTTCTAGAATCAAAATCATGTAATGGGTTTTGATCAAAGTTGGAATAAGGATTCTAGACATAAATTTTAGTATCATTGTAACTTGATTTTACTCTTTTTAAGGGGGCATAAAATTGGTGCAACACTGTTCTGTTCGAGGAATTACTTTTACTCGTCCTGGAATGGGTATTCTTCTAGTGTGTATGTATATATATATATATATATATATATATATATATTAATGCTTTATGATAATTGCAACTCAACAAAGTTATTTGAGCCAAAAGGAAACAAAAAATAAAGGCAGTCATTTCACTGTTATCTGTGAGTAAAAAAAAGGTATGACATCCAGGTTAAATACGCCGCACCCCTTCCATCACCACCACCGTACACAAAGGACGCAAAAATGTAATCTCTTGCCATAATTACTTGAGGAAGGGGTTAGCAGGAGATTTAATGGGACCTGACTTTTTCAAATTTCTAGACCTTCTTACTTACCTCAGCCAATCTCTCTCGCACGCACAAACGCGCTTACGCGCGCGCACACACACACACAATTCCTCTTTCACCCCACTTGAATTATTTGTTCATCACTCTCACACACTTTTTCATTAACGCACACTGCCCTTGCTCCCCTGCCCAAGGGCCCTTCTTTTTCATCCTTGGCTTATTGTAACTCTGTCCTGCCCCCACCCCATCCTTCTCCAACCCCCAAAGCACCCATTCAATGCTCCTGCATAATTCTGTCTGTCGAGCATTAGGGTATCTGCTCTGTCTGCCCCTCCCCCCACCACCACACACACTTCTATCAAAGTGTCTGTACCACAATTCAAAGCTCTTGACACCCGCCAGGGCTTCTCTGCCATAGATTGGACATGGCAGATATCAGTCGGAGAGGGTGGCAGACATTAGTTGCATAAGTCTCTTCGTCGTCGTCTCGATCAAGGTGACTTCACGTTGCTCATCCATCTATTTAATATATCATGTACATATGTCTATCATTTACTTATATCTATATGTATGTTTATCTATCACACACGCGCACACATTATATATATATATATATATATATATATAT
Source organism: Sepiola atlantica (assembly GCA_963556195.1). Lineage (NCBI taxonomy): Eukaryota > Metazoa > Mollusca > Cephalopoda > Sepiida > Sepiolidae > Sepiola > Sepiola atlantica. Next base: position 110,070,428 of record OY744518.1, read on the forward strand.
ATATAATTCTGTGTGTGCTTATCTCTAAACATCGGTGTGTGTGTGTGTGTGCCCTCCTCAGAGTTTATCTAAATTCCTTTGTCTTCAATGATTAGATTATCCTCGTCCACCTTTTAATGTACATGTGAAGTCCTTTTTAGGAGGAATGTGTCAGACTGATAGAGCAGACCAATTCCTGCCTTTACAATCCAGACAGAGAGACTGGCACACTATAATCGAGTGAGAGAGGGGGGGGGGCTGACAGATGAAAACGAAGTGAGAGAGACAGGCTGAAAGACGAGAACCTAGTGAGAGAGAGAGAGAAAGAGGGGGGGGGGGCTGAAAGAAAGTGAGAGAGATGCTGAAGGACGAGAACCGAGTGAGAGAGAGAGGCTGAAAGACGAGAACCGAGTGAGCGAGAGAGAGAGAGAGAGAGAAGGGCTGAAAGACGAGAACCGAGTGAGCGAGAGAGAGAGAGAGAGAGAGAGAGGGGGAGGGCTGAAAGAAAGTGAGAGAGATGCTGAAGGACAAGAACCGAGAGAGAGAGAGAGAGAGAGAGAGGCTGAAAGCCGAGAACCGAGTGTGAGAGAGAGGGAGAGAGAGAGGAGGCTAAAAGACGAGAACCGAGTGAACGAGAGAGTGGGGGGCTGAAAGACGAGAACCGAGTGAGAGAGAGGCTGAAAAACGAGAACCGAATGAGAGAGAGAGAGAGAGAGAGAGGGAGAAGTTGAAAGACGAGAACCGAATGAGAGAGAGAGAGAGAGGGTGAGAGGCTGAAAGACGAGAATCGAGTGAGGAAGAGGGAGAGGCTGAAACATGAGAACACAGAGAAAAATACAAACTCTAGAATGGAGAGAGGGAGATGCTTTCACAAAAACGGGCTGCTGCCGATTGAGAGGCTGAAACAAACCGAGGTAGACTGACACGCAAGAATGGATTAAGATAGAAAGATAAAAAAGAAACACTAGAATTGACTGTGATACTTAGAAATAACTAAAGAATAAAGTAGTTAATAGACAGACTGGCCAGCATGAGATGAGCGAGTCATAGATTGGCTCGGACAGATAGCTGCACAGACAATATGAATAAAAACCGATAAAGTATATCAAAATTCTATTTAATTAACAAAACATTGATCTTTCTGAGATTTGAATTTTTAAATGAATTGTACGTGCATTGGTAAGTAAGGGAACACTTACCATTTATTCAGAATATATACTTTTTCAAAAATGTATCAATTCTATAATAAAGAGTGCAAAGTGAAATCTTGAGCATCGAAAAATATAAGTGTTTACTAGGAAACCTTCAATAAGTTGACAGTAAAGTTGAGATGAGATTATCATCTCATGTTTTAATAATTATGGATTAAAACATGAGATGTCTAAAGAGGCATGATAAATAAATGTTACCTACACCCGCCCAACACATGACACACACATAAATCAGATATGGACTTACTTTGAAAAGGAGGTAATTAACCTCGAAATATTAGAAAAACTTGGACACCGTTTAACACAAGATTGACAGAAGATAAACGAAACAGTAATTGAAAAAATAGAAAATTATTACATATTGCCCATAACCTTACATTATATACATACAGAACCATATATGTATGATTTGTAGTATTCAGACTACTGTTCTCATCTTGGATGTTATTCTCATAACGTTCGACCGATGCAACCTCCG
>OY744518.1:110077095-110197095 GCA_963556195.1 Sepiola atlantica
GGGTCACTTAGAGGTGGGGTCATGTAGATATTCGGCGCATAGAGGGTAACCTAGAGATTCAGGACCATTTTCATTGTCTTTCGTGGAGAATTTTTTTACATATGATATAAATTTCATCAAAATAGGATATATTTGAAATTTTAAAGGAGGTTCGTCTCTAATAGCTTCCTTAGGTTAGGAGGGCACTTAGAGATTAGGGACCATTTCTATTGTGTTTCCCGGAAAAGATTATACATATGATTTAAATTTCATAAGAATAGGATATATTTGAAGTTTTAAAGGGGTTATGTCCTTGTACCCCCCTTAGAGGTGCACTTAGATATTTGGGAACACTTCCATTGTCTTCCCCGGTAAATTTTACATAAGAATACACTTTTAGATTTTATATAGATTCTCTAACCTTTCTTTCTATAGGGAACACACACACACATCTCTCACACACATACATTGAGTTATATATAATATATATATATATATATATATATATATATATAATTATATTATATATATTATATTTAAAAGAGACATTTACACCGTTAGTCCACACACGGACGTCACTTCTAGAAGACCAGGAAGGATTATTATGAAAAATAAAAATAAGGTTAATACTTTTTATTTGTCTAAAGCTATGTCGAGGCTTGTGATATCAAGTGAAATATTAGATAAAAAACGTCAAGATGAAAAAGAAAAAAAAATGTTTTGAGTTTTTATTTTGATTTTAATAGAAATATCTGCATCTAACACATGATTCTTTGAAGGCATTTTGCCTCTTTCTTTATGTTTAAAATTCTAAAGATGCTTAAAAAAAATGAACTTTCCCAAATTTATATATATATATATATATATATATATAGTCATCCACAGACAGTTGATTCGTCTTTTCAAGACTTACCAGTGTGGCTATATACAGCAAACACATCAACCCGAGATTCGAACCCCCGACATCAGTCACTACCATTTATTTAGAATTACAATATATATAGCATAACTTCGGGATTATGTTCTATATGTGTAAATAATTTTAAAAAGTTCTCATGAACATAGGTGTGGAAAAGATTGGTTTCCAAGTTATAGGTCATTAAAACAAATACTGACCAACATTCTTTAATTGTAAAAATCTAACACATACAATGTGTGTAATAACGCACTGTTATTTCTATATATAGAATAGATAAAATAAGCCTGGGCCTGGTGTTGCCATATACACCAACAAAACCATGAAAAATTGACACCGAACAAATATATAAGTCATGGGGCTCAGAAGAAAGATCTGATCATGCTTTGATAGCCAACATGGGAAACCCAGTCGGCATCCTGCGAATGTTGGCCCTTCTTATTACAAGTAACAGAATACAACAGACCAAACACAGGTAAATAAATATTATCAGCAAAATATAGGGACAACACAGAGGACCACAAAGGAAATTAGACTAGTAATGGAATGCTATTATAAAAAGGCTGTTGGACATTCGTGCCTGAAACTTGGTGGATAAGTCAGACATAGACTCGAGTTTATTTGTACCAAATATGGTTGGATTGCAGAAAGGATTGTGAATTTTAGTAACGATTCAATAGGTGACATTTTTTAAGGCGGGGGGGGGGGGTCTTTATTTATCCGTTATACATTTGTCATCCCTTATGCAATCTTCTAACAGAAACACATTCTTGGAGGAAGGAGCAGTGTTTGCTATTCAAATGTTTTTTTTTATATTGATATGATTCAATTCGGTTAATGCCCATATATGGAAATCTTATGATTCTCATGAATGTTAGCATGTACTTATTTTCATGTTGACATTTTGACACTAGTTCATGTCTCTTTCCAATAATTTGCCTCTTTCGTTGAATGCTATTATTTCTACGTTTTCATGTTTCTCTGTATGAAAGTGATTTACTCTTCATTTTATTCCTTTCTAACATTGGATTTTTTTATTTCTATTTTTTTTTTTTTCCAAATGTTGAGTTTTCATAGATTTCATTTTTGAAGATCATATGGTAATTGCCATTATATGACCTTTAAAAAATACATAAATATGAGAAAAAATTGAAGCAAAGATATAAGATAACTATAAATTGGCCTTAAAAAACAAAATCTATGAAAATTCATATCCGTTTTCAAATACTTGGAGAAACCCCATACAAAGAAACAACGAAAACGTTCCCTTTTTACAAATTAAAAAAAATAAACATTAAAAACAAACAAAAAACAACAGGTAATTAACAAAAAAGATGACTCAGTATCCAAATGGCAACATGAAAATAAGTACAAACTCAAGTATTTGAAAGACATGAATATTCCATTTATGGATAACACCTTAGTGACACTAATGGGAAGAAGCTGAAAATGTACTTGTAATTACAGTGGCATTCACCCAGGTGGGTTTTGATTTACTCCTCTCCAGGAGCTAGGCACAAGGCCAGTTTTTATCTTACTCCCACAAGTAAGATGTGACCCAAGGTCGGGTCGGGAAAGTGGGGTTTAAAAATTGCCTGGGCAGCCCCGTCGGCATTCCCCGGTAAAGGCGCCTCAGACAGTAAGCAATAAACTTACTCCTCCCCAAAGAGGGGAGGCAAAGCCTGGGAAGGTGGACCTCCTAGAACTGAACAGGACAGACCCATTGACTGGCGTAAATCAAGACCCGAAGGCCAAGACAACACCAGTATGGGGTGCAGTATCCATCGGAACAGATACTACACTTTGATCTTAGCCAAAAGGCCAAGAAAGTGGGTTACACCTGTTCCAAGTGAGTTCACCACATCCCGTACGATGGCAGCTGAGTCTTCGACATACTTCAGCCATTCACGGTTCCAGTGACGAATACCAAAAACGTGGCCTCCAGCTCCATATCTGTCTTCACTGTTTTAATCCACGTCTTCAGGTTTGCGCCTTCCCGCATTCTCTAGCCGGCGAATGCGACTGGGGTCACCAACTTGCGGATAAATTCCTCCTCAGGCCGTAGGAGAATGTGTCCAAACTAGCAAAGTTTCCTTTTCAGAACAGTCTCTGTGATACTGATGTTGTTGCATCTTGCACGGATGGTGCAATTTAGGATACCAAATACATTTATTAATGTTTTGTTTGTCTGCTTTTAGGGATTATCAATATTTTTTTTGGGGGGGGAGGGGGAAGAGGGGATTAATGAAAAAAGAATCCCGACTGGATACTATTAATTGAATACAGGTTGCTATTTTATCAATAGTTCAAAATGAGGTGAGTGTTGACATCTTTCTTAATGGTATTACAGTTAAGTGAATGAAATCGAACTGACTGGAATTTAACTGATATTGCTGGCTGACAGTCTTGTTTTATTGGTCATCACTGACATCATAGTCCTAATAATAGTCTCCAGCTATATCATTCTCACTGCCATCCAAGAACATTTCATAAGAATACTAGAACAAAATGTGATTCGTAAGGTCAACCATTGAGCTCAGGTTAAATTGTTTGAATAAGGAAAAAGTGAGTTTGTAAAGCCAGTTATATATATATATATAGAATAAAATCAGAATCCAAAATGAGTCTCTTTCTGCTTGTTTGCTATCTCTTTCTCTGTATAGGTCAACTAGTATTATAATGGACTATTCAAATATTTTTTATTCTTTATTACCTTTAAACAAAATAACAGAAAGAGAGAGAAGGGGGTAGATACTGCATAGACTAAAAGTAGAGCGTCAAGCAACATACAATGAGAGAGGGTAAAAATGATAGATAGAAAGTTAGTAAGAGATAGGTAACTTGATGAGTTAATTGCAAATCACAGCTAATTAGAGTGATTAAAACAGGAATAATTTAGCATGTATTTTGTGTGATTAAAATACATAGGAAAAAAAGCCCTAAGGAAAAAAACGTTGATTAACTCTAGCTTTACTATAACAATAAATTTGCAAACACACATATACACGTTACTTTTATTATTATAGATGAAAAGAAAAAACACCTTGACCTTAAATAACCCATTAAAAGTTTATTTATTGTAAAATTGACAAAGAAAATAAAAAAATTGAACTTCTTTTAATCAAATTAAAAATTTTAAAAATGCATGAGAAAAAAGGAAATAATTTTTCAATCAAATAGCAAGCTTTCAGTTTAAGGAAATTACTAAGGCTATTATTAAGCAGTATACACACTTCAAAGTGGTTGATTTGGTGTACAATAGATGCACTAAACCAATCAGAAAGTAAATAATTAACTTCATTTTAATTAAAATATTAAATAAAGAAAATTGGACAAGGAATAATATTTTTTTTTTCAATCAGAAAGCAGCAGCAGCGGAACAACACCAACAAACAACACAAAGACACAAAAGGCAGATTACTCTGTCTAGACAAAGTCACAAAATTCCCCTTAGGTTCATAGGAAATTTTTACAAAAATATTTTTGTTTTTTTCTTTATTTATTTAGTCTTTTTAGAAGAGGCAAATACCATTCTTTTCTTCCTTGAATATTTCAACACAAAAGAAAATACATAAAATATTTGTTTTTAATCAATTTTTTTCTAAAAAAAACCAAAATAAAAGATAGTAAAAAAATAGTGCGTGTGTGTGTAATATATATATAATTTGCTGTTTCAGAAAAAATAAATTTTAGCTAAAAACAAGTTCCAAAACATTACTTTATTTTCAGAAATATAATGCTCAGGTTAACTTATTTTTGGTAAAAAATTCATTTTTTCTGAAACAGATATATATATATATATATATATATATTTTCGAAAAATGGACCTTATTGCAATAAAAGGTTGAGTATAAATTTCCTATGCTATCAAATATCGTGGGAATAACTACTAAATTATTAAACATAATTTTAACTTAATATACATATTATCTGTGTGTGTGCGTGTATATAAAAAATAAATGTATATGAATAAATAATTATTTCTCTCTACATATTCAAATTGTTCTATATACGCACACACACATATATCCTCCATTCTATAATAAAGACAAATGTGTATTTATTAGTATATAAATCCGTCCAGTCACACAAGTCAGCGAGTAAAAGACTTGCCCTTTTCTAGCCATCGGACGAAATCCTTTCAATTGTTGAGGGGAAGCTAGAAAGTAAATAACAAGTCAGACAACCTCTGCCGCCTGAAATGATTTCGGAAAGAAATTCTTCGCCCTAAATAAAAAGTCAACAGTTGGTGTTTTTTTTTCTTTAGGTCATCAGAAATGATAATTCATATATGAAAAATTAAATTAATGACGTAATTCTATGATTTTATATAAATATTAGTGCGAACACTGGCAAAGCATTTTTTTACGTCATTTTTGATGGAGAGTGTACTCTACCTAAACGAATATGCAAGATGTTTCCCTGAACAGAATTGAATCTTCTACTAGAACCGATTAGCATAATTAAATATGGTAAAATCAACTAGCAAATCGACTGACAGCTAAGACGTTCGATTTCAGAGTCAGTGGTGACCTAAGATTCAGGGTTTGAGCATTTTAGGTAGATGCGTTGGTTGGATAAGACCACACTGATGAGTCTTCAAAAAACGAAACACGTATCTGTAGATGCTAATATTTGTTTAATATATATATATATATATATATATATATATAATTAAACAAGTTCAAATTTATTGATAAAATGAACTTAAAAACCAATATTTTCTTAAAAGTGCTCAATATTAAATAGAGCTTTATAAATATTTATTATATAAACATTTGTTTGGCTATGCAACTAGAATCGTATTGTAGTGATACCATCTCAATGGAGCTCAAAATGATGAAAATAAATTCGGACAATGGGTACATAAGAAAAACAAACCAGAACAAAAAAAAAAAAAAAAGACAACACCACAGCAGGTTTCAAATCTTCTACAAGAGTAAATTTCCAGACTGTTTTAATAAAGACAGGTTAAATTACCTTGTTCATTTAAAGGCCTAGCTTGTCACTCGCTGTGCTGCTGTTGTTGTTGTTGTTTGTTTTTGTAGTTTTTTTTCTGGTTTATTTTTCTTATCTACCTATTGTCCCAATTTATTTTCATAATCATTTTGAGCTCCGATGAGGTGGTATCACTGAAATGTGACTGCAGTTGCATAAGCCAAACAAATGTTTACACACTATATATATATATATATATATATATTCGTAATTTGATAAATGTTCCGAATTTGTTTAAAAAAATTTTTTTTCAAACAATTGTTTCTGCCCATCCTCAAAACACACACACATTATATATATATATATATATATATATATATATACATATGTGTGTGTGTGTGTCCGATAATGCAATTGAAAAGCCCTATACTAAGATTAAACACAATTTTCCTCAAGTAAAATTTTATGAGGAACACACTGGTGGTGTTAATTTTACATTAGTGGGTATTTACAATAATATTGTGGGGTCTACTTTAGTATTGAGCACTATTGAAATAGTAACAGGTCTAAACTCATTCTATATATATAATATGATACTATACAATAATATTCCGATTAGTCATCGATACCTGCGGTTTCAGGAGGCACGGGAAACTTTGCCCATTAAGCGAAAGAATACCACATGTACTTTGCTCATCAGACGGTGGCTTAATCCTGATAGAAATATTGCATAGTATCACATGTAATAAATAGATTATGCTCTTACAAGTGTAATTGAGCACTCTGGTCTTATTTCTCCAATAATACAGAACTGTACTAAAATATATAAATTCCCGTGAGGTTTTATTCATACGCATTAATCCGGCGGATGTTTACTGCGTTTATATAATAGTGGTCAATAACAAGTAGAGCTATATATTTTTTTAGTATAATGTTTTTTCTCTCCAAAATATGACCAGAGTTCCAAAATTTGTGTATACATGAAATTTATACACTCACATACACAAGAAATGTGATACAGCGAAACAATCTGTTTGTGGATAACTAATATATATATATATATATATATATATATATATTCAAATTTAGATCAATTAGAAAACTCTTTTTGAGTTAACCACAAAGATCAATCATATGCTTGCAAACAGGGCTAGCTCAATATCAATCCCCCCTTCCTCTCTCTCTCTCTCTCATATATATATATATAATATATATATATATATATATATATATATATATATATATAATATATATATATATATATATATATATACAAAAACTCACAAAATATATGGTACGAATATACAGATAAAATTCTCTTCAATATGTCATCAGGTAGACCCCAAACTGTCCTCGTAAGTTCATTTTTTCACCATTATTACAGACAGAAGGATTTTACAGATGGAGGAATATTTTTTGTAAATACTTTACACATTGAAAAAAATATAATTTATTTTAATTTTGTTTAAGTCTAGTTCCACATTTAACTAAATATGCATCACTTTATTTTGATAATTAGAGCTAAATTTGATTTACTAGGGAGGCAAGTGAAGAATTATTTTGTACATGCTACTAGAGAGAGAGAGAGAGAGAGAGAGAGAGAGAGAGAATCAGTTTTGGGATCTGCTATTCACTGAAAAGGTCAGTCTGCCATGATACAACTTTGTCATTACTACTACTACCACTACAACTCCCGTGTAAAAGCAGAGAAGAAATTATTAGCCAATAAATTAAAAACAGATAAGCCATATATGTAAAATAAAAAAGAAAAAAACAGAAAAGAAAGAGGACCTCGGAAAAATATTTCAATCAACTGAATGTTACATAAATCCTTCAAACTAGGTGATGTACCTGTCCACACCAGGTAGGCTGCTATAAATATGATTTTCAAAATGTTGTTTAAGAATTCGTTGGGTCTAAAAGCATCGAACAATAAATCCTGATCAAGGAATTATTAAAAGATGTAAATAAAAATAAAAAGTTTGAAAAATCAATTAAGTCAATTTTTTGAAGCCGCATATTTTTTATTTTCAATTTTGAAAATTGTGATCAGTGTTGTCAGAATAGATAGTGGCCAGTATTTACACTGTAAATCAGACTGACCAATGACGGGAATCCCTGCTCATCGCACTGGCACATGGATGTATGAAGAGTCACGCACACACATATACAAGTGATGACACACACAATTATATACATCTATTAATATCTCTCTCTCTCTTTATATATATATATATATATATATATATATATATATATATATATATATGTCTCTTATCTCTCTCTATATATATATAATCTCTCTGTCTGAAGATAGATATATATATATAATCTCTCTGTCTGTAGATATATATATATATATATATATATAATCTCTCTGTCTGTAGATATATATATATATATATATATATATAATCTCTCTGTCTGTAGATATATATATATATATATATATAATCTCTCTGTCTGTAGATATATATATATATATATATATACATAGATATGTACATAGATATGTCTATCTCTCTCTGTATATATATATACACACAGATATCTCTCTGTCTGTAGATATATATATAGATATATACATAGATATCTCTCTCTGTCTGTAGATATATATACATAGATATCTCTCTGTCTATATAGATATATACATAGATATCTCTTTGTCTATATATACCTCATATATATATATATATATATATAGATAGCTCTCTCTGTCTATGGATATATATACAGATATATACATAGATATCTCTCTCTGTTTATAGATATATGTATATAGATATATACATAGATATATCTCTCTCTGTCTATAGATATATATACAGATATATGCATAGATATATCTCTCTATCTATAGATATATATACAGATATATGCATAGATATCTCTCTCTATCTATAGATATATATAGATATATATAACTCTCTGTCTATATATATATACATAGATATGTCTATATCTCTCTCTCTATATATATATATATATCTATATATATATATATAATCTCTCTCTGTCTATAGATATATATATAGATATATACATAGATATCTCTCTCTGTCTATAGATATATAGAGATATATACATAGATATCTCTCTCTGTCTATAGATATATAGAGATATATACATAGATATCTCTCTCTGTCTATAGATATATATATATATATATATACATAGATATCTCTCTGTCTATATATATATATATATACATAGATATCTCTCTGTCTATATATATATATATATACATAGATATCTCTCTCTCTATATATATATATATACATAGATATATCTCTCTCTCTATATATATATACATAGATATATCTCTCTCTCTGTATATATATATAAAATCTCTCTCTGTCTATAGATATCTCTCTATATATACATATATATATGTAGATATCTCTATCTCTATCTATATACATACATATCTTTCTCTCTCTATCTATATGTATCTCTCTCTATCTATACATATATATATATATACATATACATACATGCATCTCTATCTCTCTGTCTCTCTATATATACATATCTTCATAACTATATATATATATATATACATATTTATATATATATACATATTTATATATATATAAACATGTATATATATATACATATCTGCATAACTCCATATATATATATATATATATATATCTGATTGATAATAATAATCTTCTTAAACTAAAGTTTCTATACTGCTTAATAATCTCCTTAACTAAATGGTAATATTTGAAAGCTTAAAATAATAATAGATTTTAAAATACAACTTTTGTCCTAATATTTTTGGAGCACATCTGGTATTTCGAGGAAAAGTAACCTCTCATTGATTGTTCATTTCTATTTTGATCGATACAAGTTCGATTAAATACGTTTTAAATACCAAATGCATTTTTAACAAATTCATTGTTTATTTCTGTGTTGGTAAATACAGTTTTGATACTATTAGATATTTTTTAGCAGTAATATAATTTTTAAAGGATAGGTTGTTTTCTATTCTGGTATACAAACACTTTTGGGGCTATTTAATGTTGAATTCAGTCATTTTGGTAAAAAAGAAAATTTAGGTTTTTAAGTTCTAAATTGTATGAAAATGTTTTGTAGATTAATTTGTTTTGTAAGGCATAGACTTTGTAAATAAATAGCCTGTGAATAATAAATGATAGATTCTATTCAACTAACACTCTGGTACTAGGTAGTACCACTCTGGATCATGGTGGACCTGAGAAAATGACTTTGTAACATGGACAGTGGCTTGTATAGGATATAGAAGACAATTGCATCCTTGGAAATGTACCCAGACTCTACGCAGACAATTAAAATGTTATAAGTGGCGAATGAGAAAAATGGACAAAAATGATTGTGAATAAAAAGGTCACCATTTAGCAAGTGCTAAATTTACCAAAAATCATTGTGAATGAAAGAGATAAAAACATGATTAACAAACAAAACATATTTATACTTGTACAAATTTCCAGTAGTGTGAAAGATATTTTGAGTTAGTAAATTTATTTATTTATTTTTTTATCATAGTTTACCCCCAAGCAAGGCAGGCCGCCACTGTAGAATTAAGGGCAATTGGAGCGCTATTTAGCCTTGAGATGGTATCTCGATAAAAGCACTGGTCCCCATCACCTCACTGGGTTGTCATCAAGAAGGGTACCCGACCTATAAAAATGTATCAGTTAAGGAAATGACCTTAAAAGACACCTGACCAGAGATAAATTTGGAAGTAAATTTCTAAAAGCTGTCCAACACATGCCAGTATGTAAAACGGACGTTAAACCGAATATGATGATGATGATGATGATGAAATTATTCGTTAGAAAAGTTAAAAGTTCTCGTGTTTGTAAAATGTTGGCAGTATGAAAGAAGACATGAGTGTTAGAATTGTGTATGTCTATATGTTTTCTGTCAGTGTGAATATGCGTATGTGATTTCAGTGTGGCATTGTGTGTATATTTGCTTAATCATTGTGATTTGTCAGTGCGTGTGTATATGCTGCCCTTTGTTAGTGTGTAAATATGTGTGTGCGTGTAAGTGGAGTAGCCATTTGCTTCTCCTGGCCTCGATGATGGGCAGGACTCTTCTCTGCTTTCGGTTGACGAGTCGCTGTTTTTATTAGAAATTTCACTCTGGCTCGCTAAGAGAACCGTTCCTAACCAGCATGAATCGTTTTCCTTAGAAGAACAGAAAGGAAAGAGTAAGCTAAACGAATGGAGAAAGAAAGAGAGTAGCTTATACAACTGAATAACTTTTGTTTCACGTTCGTATCACCTCTCTGGCTTCCCACAGCTCCACATTTCTCAAAGCTCCAAAATTGAGACCTTGCCACATATTTTAAGGCCATACTCAGGAGCACTTTTCAAGAGAAGTGTAGAGATGGTTCACAAAGTTGATCGTGGATGATTGACTATATCAGACAGAACACTAATGAAAAGTAGACAGTTGATTGGTTAGTTTAACCATGTGATGTCGGAGAGATTTGAAGGTTGAAATTAAAATCCAGTTGTTACCAGAACTTCAGCAAATCCATATGTCATTTAAGGTTCTTACAAATAGGAGATGCTAAGACCCCTTTGTTTTTTTTCCTATGAAGGTTTACCAGAAGCAACTCTCAGTTAAGGAACTGGAGTTCCATTTAGTTAAGTAATAAAATCTAGTTAAATTATTGTTGCCTCTGGAAAACAAAATCAAACCAGAGATAAGATAGTGCTAAGGGTGTATATAACATAGTACTCATTACATAATAATACTTCTTGGACATATTTCTTATTTTTAATAGAAGTAATATTTCATTCATTCTTTATTTCTATCTTGAGAAATACAGTATCAGTCTGGTTACTTTTATTGAGTGTCTGCGATTCCTCAGATATGCACGTCATCTATTTTTATACTAAATGTGAGTTAAACAAGGTTTGTTTCTCTAAGGTCTTTTTTCTTATATACTTTAATATGAAATCTCAGCAAACGCAACATATTAGGTTAGAGGATTGGCTGAAAGTACTATATTTAACCAGCATAGAGGTCATCCTAAGGACGAATCGGTTACACTGGTATGATCATGTGGAGTGTTCATCCTCTTGGATAAACTGTTGCAAAAGCATAGACATCTTGGATCGCAGGAAGATTGACCGGATAAGGAAAATTTGTAAGCAAGTGATTAAATAAGACCGTACAGAGAGGAATTTGGAGACAGCTGACTTCTCGAACCGTGAGGACTGCGGAGTGAGCTTGCGATATATCAAAAAACGTCTGACTCCTAGACAAGGAAAAAGTGACATAAAATGAATAGAAGACGACACAAAATATATGCTCAAATATTCCTTAGTTCTGCGATTGAGTTATTTTTTGAAACAATTGTAATTTATAACTGATCAAGTCACCCATCTCTCTCTTAGTTATCTATATATTCTTCTCACTCCCTCTTCAACCACTATCTAATATTTCTTAATGTCTCTGTGAACATTTAGAGTCAGTGTGACTCGAGTTGCCATCTAATTTATACATACACAACACATGTAAATTAGATGGCAAAACAATAAGTCTCTTTACTTCTATATAATAATAAGAATAAAAAATAATTATATTTCTGTATTGTTTGGATTATTCGGACTACTATTCTCATCTTGAATGTTATTCTCCCAATGTTTTGGTTGAACGAAACCCTTTATTTAATTCACAGAGGTAGCTTGCTTTCATTCTGCCAGCCATGACTGGGTAGAAGTCTTAAGTAGGTCCTGTGGCGTAACGGATATAAAGGCTAAGTAATAATCAGTTCTACAGTTTTCGGAAGGTTGAAGGTTCAATCCTCAGTGCAGGCGATACTAAGACTACAATTACGAATTACTTAAGACTTCTACCCACTTATGGCTGATGGAATGATGCAAACTACCCCGGTGGATTAAATAAAGGGTTCCATTCGAAATTCCATACAGATTCCTGGAACAAAATGCATCTGAAGAAGGTAGGAGGTTACATTAGCCAAGATATTGTGAAAATAAAATCCAAGATAAGAAAAATAATCAATATAATCCAAATCATCACTCCTCATCTAAAAAATTCTTAAACATTAATTATACTTCTATATAATAATAATAATAATAATAATTAAAAAAAAAATATTGAAAAATTAAACAAAATTAAAAAAAAATTTTTTTGGAAATGGTGCCGGCCTAGGCTGACACCAGACAAAATTTTTGTAGAGGGTCGAGGAGGATGCGAAGACCGAGGAGGGACATCACAAACCAGACCTCCACTGGAAAAGTGCGGAGAATGCTGGGACCTTGGGGAGGCTTATTGCCACCCAAATCCCAGAGAAGACCAATGGTCCCTACCAGCGAGAAATCAATGGTAAGAGGCTGTTGCGATACCGCATTGTTATCGAAAAGAGGTGAAAGAAAAATGGAAATTTGGGGAGGCTTGTTGTCACTCAGACTCCAGGAAATACCACTGGTTGTTGTCGGTGAGCAATCACTGACGATGATCTGAGTGAGAACTCATAGTGAGTACAAATAATAATAATAATTAGGATAATATAGAGAGAATTATTATTTTTACTTATGCAAGAAAAATGTTTTAAAAGATATGTTGCAGTTGATAAATTTTTGAATGAAATCAAAATAGAATAAATAGTTGTAGTGGTTGTGACGTCTCGTATTGGAAAAATGTACTGAATCCTATGATTCTGTGTTGATTTATATTTTCAATTAAAGCGGAAAATTTCTATGAAATATCATTCAAATTACATTTTATTCTTTACCATTTAATTCCTTGGGCATAAAAAACAGTATTAGATAGCAAAATGAAGTTTCTAGCTCAATTAATAACAAACTTATTGAGATTTTGAAGATTTTGTAATTGAGTGTGGTGGTGGCCATATTGGATTTCTTTTTACGTTTTAGGAAAATTGCTCAAGGGTGAAATTTTCACATCCACCCAGATATGATAATAAATAATATGAACTGTACAAAAATAGTTGAACCTACCAGACGATATGTAGTATAAAACAGAAGATTGGAATAGTCCAGTATAAACAATAGGGAATATCACCACAGTTAATAATACTATTTAATCTATGGAGGAAGCATGAGTTGGTATGCCAACTACTGATGTGGGAACCGGAAAAGGGAAAAGAGGAAGGCCAGCCATTGCATATGTGGACCAGTTAAGAAATGACACCGGTTTGTTCCCAAATATATTTTCGGAGGAAGGCTAGATGGTACCTATCGCAGAATGTTAAGAACAGTCCTAGATAACGAATATAAAATAACAGCAAGAAGGATAAGATTTATTGGACATATGTGGAGGAGGAAGCAATAGTTGGTATGCCAACTACTTATGTGGGAGACAAAACAGGGAAAAGGGGATCGCCAGCAATTACATATGTGGATCAGAACTAAAAAACGCCATGGAAAATCGTGAAATATGGAAGATTCTAGTCAATGACATCCGAACGAGCTCGAAATAACTAACCCATAGATTTAGTAATATAGGACAGACAAAATGGCTGGAGAAGACTGGTTGACAGGTCATCCTTTGCGCTCCAACGGTCATCCGGTCAAATGGACAAATGATCTTCTTTCGTGTGAATCAGATGATCCTGGTGTTGGCATTAGTTTCCCCGATGCTTTTCTAGTTAGAAATCTTCCTGGAAAGACATCGGGTACTTACGAGAAGGACCATGAGAAGGTGAAAGTGGTACCGTGGAACCGACTGGATTCGAACTTGGAACACCCAGGTCTTCAGTCCGTGTCGATATCCATTTAACCACCGTCACCTCCCGACAGATGATAATGAGATGATGTAGTCCACAGGACAGACAAAATGTTGAACCTTCAGGAAATACAACATAATTTTATTGACTTCATTCAATTCGATATTCAATTTTTGAGTTTTAATTAGCATCTAAATAAGAATGAAGCACCAATTGATCATTATTTCTCAAAGAGAAAAACGATGACGAAATAAAAGAGTACGAAAAATTCTTTGAAGCTCGAGACTAAACAATTCTTTGACAATGACAGTATTGACAAAATACTACAATAAAAACTTCCAAACACAATGAATGAAGAAATTTGAATAAAATGGCAGAAGTTTTCAAATTTAAGTGGCACGGGGCAGGTGAGGACGTGGAGTGGGGCATGTGTTGATTGAATGAGAAGATAGTTAAGTCATTAATATTCAATAGGTTTGCGTAAAAGATGTTTTAAATTTATTTTCAGAATAAAATTCTTAGACATTCCTTTTCTGTTAGTTGGAGTTGAATTGCTTGAGCAATTGCTACGAAGATCAATGGGGTAATCGAGTTTAATGTGGGCTTTCTGAAGATCTCTTCATAAATATTGTTACGTGAATAAATAATTAATAGGAGTTTCGTGGACTGAAGGGTTTGGTTTTATCGTATTGTTTAGCGATTTGCTAGTAATCCGCCTCACTATAATAAACATTAATGTTTATTTATATATGTATATATATATATATGTATGTGATCCCATCCGCTCACCCACGTAAATGTACTTTCCTTCGCTTTTGTCTGTTAAGTAATCCCATCACGCAAGTAAAAAAAAAAAAAACGTGTTAAACTTAACCATTTCAAGTGTTAAGTAGCAAATCAGACAACCCAGGCGTTTGAAATGAATTCGGAAAAAAAATCCTTCACTCTATTTCCATAATGCGACGTTTTCTTTCTTTTTATCCTCCCTTCTTTCTATACCGATTGATACGTTTTATTTTCCTTCTTTCTCTTTTTTAAACTGTCCAGCTTGAGACATTTTTTTTACTTTATTATTTCTATTTTTTTTAAACTTCAACGATTTGAGAGCTTATTTTATATGAATATTAGTGAGAACACTGGCGAAGCATAATCCCCCCCCCCCGTCATTTTTGACAGAGGGTGTACACTCATAGAATTTAATATTAACCAATTAATAGAATTAGTTTAATATTTTGATTTGAAAGGAGAGAAGAAATACTAAGTTTAAAATGTTGATTCTGAGAAGGAAACCCCTTTTTCTATTTATTTAACGCTGAAGCATGATACCTTTTTTTCTTTCGACAAATGAGTCACCACTTATCAAGGCCAAAAGCCACTCGAGGATAAGTGTTAATAAAATGGATGGATTGTCGGTTTAATGATGAAGAATATTATGAGAGGATCTAAAATGATTAATGAAATGAACAAAGTTTGATTGGGGACGATTTATGACAAGTATTTGAAGACGGCCATGTTGTAATCTGCAGGAAACCAGTCTCGTGGTAACGTGTTTCTAACGTTGGAAGTTCTTAGAAAGATACTCTGTTCATTGAGATTTTGCCTGACACTAGACACAAGGAGGGAAAAAGAAAGGCTCTTTTCAGTTGTGAATGTATTACAAGGAGGGACCGGAGATTGGAGCATCTTTCTTTTAAAACTTCTGTCTCCATCTCGTTGTCTATCTTTCTCACTATCTCACTTCCTCTTATGTGTGATTTACCGACCTTGCCATTCGGACTTAAGGTGGTGGAAAAAAATTTGGTTAACTGTTCTAAAACGATAGAATTATCATTTTACGTAAAGTTTATATACGATATTGATCTAAATTAATTGTTTGTTTTTTCTTCTTTCTGCCATTTTTGATAGGGGTTTCACACGTATTCGCCTAAAAAAGTAGAATCTCAATTTTATTTTTTACCAGAATTGTCTTTTTGTGTGGTTGTTTTTTTGTTAAGGGGTGGGGTGATTTATGCTAAGAAGTTTGTAATATATTGAAAATTCGGTACTTATGCAGTTTACGGACCGGCTGAAATAATAACGTTATTATTTAGAAAGCCATTCTTAACATGCGGAGGGGGGGGGGTCTTTATTAACTATTCTATACTTTTACCAAACAATCTAATAAACAAAGGATACCGTAAAAATTGAATTTAACTATAAAAAAATAGCCCAGTCCGTAAACGGCATAAACACCGAAAACTCTATCAAAATAAAAAAAATCGTTATGGTATTATCTCTTTTTCTCTCAGCAAGATACTGAGTATTGAGTTTATTTAATGGATTATAATATTTAAATTTAAAGGAATTTAAAACGTTTGTAATGATGCAACTGAATGAGTGCCTCTATTGCACTAAAAAAAAGAGGTAATAGCTCCACTTCTCCGATTTACCAATTATTGAAGACGACATATCTCTGATGAGATGGAAATAGTTAAGAGGCAGTTTATTTCTTAACTTTTTTTTTATTTCTTAACTTTTTTTTATTTCTTAACTTTTTATTCTATTTAAAAAAAATATTATTACTAATGTTTCCCCACTTATCAAGGTCAAAAGTCATTCATAATGTTTTTTTAATTTTTTTATGGAAATCGCTCCAGATAAGGTATGAAGCCACTTGGTGTAAGGAGCTTAAAAGAAAAAAAGCCACTTGATGTAAGGGGTTAAAAGAAAACACCACTTCGAGGTCAAAACTAGCCAACAATAAGTGTTAAATGGATAGGTTCCGATCCAGAAAACAGCAATTCTTCCCCCCTTTGTCAGAAACATTGCTTATTGAATGTGAGGACTAAAGGAAGTGAGAGTTACAAAGCTGCCGAAAGTAAACCTATATATCATCAGCATCATATTCGGTTTACGTCTGTTTTACCTGCTGGTATGTGTTGAACAGCTTAATAAATTGACTTCCAAACTAACCTATCTCTACCCAAGTTTTTATTTATCCCTCTTTCTCTCAAGACCATCTTTACTACTTCCTCCAATGTTTTCCTTGGGTTTCCACTGTAAAAAGGACCTGCGACCTTAACTATTGTACATCTATTGACCCTATCACATCTCACACTACTGTCCAGCTTTAATCTTATTTTGAGAACTAAGTCTTTTTTTAAGACAGACATTACAGATCCATCATATCATTCTCATATCATTTCTCTCCATGCAACGCATGTCCTCAACCCTCACTGATCAGTGATTCTTCCCTTGGTCGACAATGGTAACGATCTGCTGGTTAGTAATGGGCTGGTGCATCATCTACTAGTCTCTCCCTCCTTGACAAGGTCCAAAAAGGAGTCGCCAACCTAATAGGTCCCTCACTGTCAACCAAGCTCCAGTCTCTGTCCCATCGCCACAATGTAGCATCCTTGTGCTTGTTTTACAAATACTTCAATGGATTGTGCTCCGATGAATTGGCTACTGTGGCGTCCCCTCGACGTAAGTTCACTAGACCAATTCGACAATCAACTAAATCCCATCCATTCACTGTGGAGGTCCCCAGATGGCAGAGAGCTTTCTACTCAAATAGCTTCTTTCCTCGTGCTGCTGGCCTCTGGAACTCCCTCCCTGCCCCCTGTTTCCTCGACGGTACTGACATGCAGAAATTTAAAACTAATGTAAACAGACATCTCGCTGCGCAGATCCCAATTTAGGTTGACTCCCCCCAACCTTCTCCCTTTTCTTTCTTCTCAGTAGCCCCTTACGTCTACAGTGGCAGCCTGCCTTGTCTGGGGTGAACTATGTTAAAAAAAAAAAAGAAAAAAAAAAAGAAGTTCCCTGAGGATAAGATTTAAGGAAATGGAATGTCAGTTGAGATATGTAAAACTTTGTGTGAGGATTGAGAATGGTTGATGAAGTTGACCAGTTCGAATACTCGTGATGGTTCTGTTGAGATTGGATTTGAAGACAACCATGTTGTAATCTGCAGGGAAGTATTCCCGTAGACTACAACGTCTATAAATATGTCCCCGTCATTTCTCTTATTCTGCAAACAGAACACACAACATAAAAAGTATTTTTCAAGGTAAGAAAATCAATGCCATAAATATGTAAATTCAATATTTGAAAAATTTGTTTTCAAAATTGGTAAAGAACAAAAAATATCTATATTTAACAACTGCAATATCTTATTTGCTTACTAAGTTAAAATTAAACTTTATTTTATAAAACTTTTATTTTATCATCTTTCCAATTATATTATGAATAGATCCAAGAAAGAACTGAGTATATCATTTACTGTGAGAAAACAATCCGTTTATTCAACAATGAAACGTGAGTAAGATTTTTGTTTCAGTTTTGAAAACAGCTTTTCAAGATCATTGCCTAATGAAAAGCTTTCTCTAAAACTTTCTTATTGTTTGTTTATTAATTTTTTTTATCGAAATACAAAATATAAACAAAACCTTAAAAGGAAAACCCAGGAATCGGTTTTCTAGGAAAGAGGTTAACTTGACACGGGGACAAAAACAAAACAGAAACATAGAAACATGTTTAACACAATTATATTATTTATAAAGGATCTCATACATCTGTTTACATATATATATATATATATATATATATGAGAGACAGAGGGAAAAGCAAAATATTGATATATTCATCAACGTTTCGTCTTTATTTCAAGACTTAATCAAAATGATTGATTTGAAGAAATAACATACAAGTACAATATTGGAAATATTTAGTGCGTTTGTGATGTGAAAAGAATTTTTTCTAATGAAACATAGTCATTAGAATTTTAAAATATGGTGCGATTATAACGCAAAAAGAATTTTTTTTCTTTTTTCGAACGAACCATAGCCGTTAGAATTCAAAATGTGTGATGCGTTTATGAAATGGAATGAGTGTTTTCTTTGTTTTGATTTTTAATATCAATGTTATCTACAAATTTTTGTTGGGAATGTTGTGTAAAATAGCTAGCCGGAATCTAAATTCAAGTTCTGTTCGGTTATTATAAGTTTGTTGATTAAAGGAGATAATTTGTAGAAGCCGTTATGTTGTTTAATTGTGTTAGAGTTCATAATGAGTGATGATTCAAGAAGTCTTCGCCGAGATTCATTTAAAATGAATTTAATGAGTCTAGCTTGTTTAAAGTTAAAAGAATTATCATGTAATGCATGAGAACATAGTCCATTTAGGGAATTGTTATTTTTTATATCTTTTATGTTCACTAAGCCTTTTCTTTCGTTCACGTTAAGTTTCACCAACATATATTTGATGACAATTATGGTATGGGAAAGTATATATACCTGCATTAGATATGGGTTTATTTCGAAAATGTTTTGTTTTTATGTTTGTTTTATAGTTTGTGATGTAGTTTGTATTGCAGGAATTCCTAGTTCATTTAGAGTGTTGTAAATTATTGTATTATTGGTGTGGGTAGATAAAAGATGTATGTTTGTAAGAGAAGTATCCGATGTATATGATTTTTGCTTATTGTTTCTGGTAAATATTTGTAGAGCTTTTTTCTTTGCATTTAATATGAAATATGTTGGGTATTGCAATGTTTTGAGTGAATTTGTGATGTATTTGCATTCTTCGTCTAGGTGCTGTGGACTACAAATTCTAGATGCACGTAGTAAGAAACCGATTATCATGGCTGTTTTGAGTTTGTTATTATGGTGTGAGTAAAAATGTATGTAGTCATTTTTGTGTGTAGTTTTGCGATGTACTTTAAAGGTTAGATTATATATTATGTATGACTAAATAAATAAAAGAAATATATATATATATATAAAATTAAGTATGTTTATATATTTGTATGTACAGGATTCACTCTTAAACTAATTAATCGATCATTATATATTCTAGATAACAGCTGCTAGGCGTAAGGGATTGCAATGTGGATTATATTTAGTTTAATTTAGTTTTATTCAAAGAGGGTAAAAAGGGAGAAGTCCTTCGTGAAAATTTAGATACCTCCGATTTTTGTGAAATTTGAAGAAGACGTATTACACACGAATCAATAAATATTCTTCAAATTTAAGTTTCTTTGGAGTATTTTAAAGAGATTTAGGTAGCATAATATGGGTACCAATTTGAAAATTCAAATATTTCAGTTGAATTTGATTCATAGTCATTAGAAGATAATTACCCAATAAATGCTTTATTTATTTTTGAAAAAGATTGCGTCAGTCGAGAAGGATTTCTCCTTCACTTACCGAGGACGGAAAGATTAAGTATAGTATCAGAACAGATACTACACTTTAATCATAGCCAAAACGCCAACGAATTTGAACTCTGCACAGCCAATTCCATAATTCACGACATTAGCAGAAAATGTGAGAGAAAAGGATAAAAAAAACACTTGATGAAGTGTAGTATCTGTTCTGATACACTTTGCTCCTAACCAAAAGGCCAAAGAATTTGTAGTCAATTCCATAAATCGCGACATTCGTGGAAAACGGAAGAGAAGCGGATTGGAAAACAACTTGACCTTTACCGATGCGTTGTAGATCTTGTCGAGACCTTTAACATTGTCAACAGGTAACTTCTCTGATATCTTGTGTTGAAGTCGGACATGCCCCAGGAGCTTTTGCCGCTGTTGATAATCGAGCGATGGAGCAGGCTGATCCATTGATTCGACATTATTCTGTGTACTTTTTTGTTGTCATTATCCAAGTGAGGGTTTCTGGTGACAGCAGCGACAAAGTGTATATCCATCATTGAACAACGAAACAGAAATCATACACTATTTGTTGATTATGTGCGACTTTGAGAAGCTTTACGGCTAAGATCTGTTGTCATCTTTTGCTCTGGATATTTTTGCTTTCTTGTTTCTCACACTGAAACAGATTTATAGAAAATGACTGTTTTTCTACTCTGCGTAAAGATCAGTTAGGGTCACTCATTAACATCAGAAATGCATCAGCAGCCCCGAATAGCCATCTATCCAAGACAGCTGATAAATTTACTCGATCGATGATTACACACACACACACACACACGACACATATTTCGGTGATTAAAAACATTTTTCAAATCAAGTTCCAAATAAACACGTTTTGAAAAATGTTTTGTATCGCCCAAATCTCTCTCTCATATATATATATATATATATATATATATATATATATATATATATATTAGGATAAAATACACGATATATCATGAAATGAAATGCAGTGGGGACAAGATGACTTTCTTGGCTTTGTCACATTGAAAGAATGGATGAGAGTTCTTCGGTTAGTAGATGTAGAACAGGTAATTTGGCAAAGGAATCCAAAGGAAAACATAAGAGGAAATAAAAAGTAAGGTAAACTCGTATCAATCAGAATCGTACAACTTTGTTGACCGGTTTGATTCTTTTGTCGGTATTCTTGCAGGAGGGACCACATAAGGGTTGTCAACATCCCGAAATGAAAGTGGTATTATGGAATCGACTGGCATGCCCAGGCTGTCAGTCTGCGTCGTTATCCACTTAACCACCGTCAGAGGAAGTGATAAAGACAGATTTGAGAGAAAGAGGGATGAATACAGATCTAAGCAGAGATAGGTTAATTTGAAAGTCAATTTCTA
Organism: Sepiola atlantica; assembly: GCA_963556195.1. Taxonomy (NCBI): domain Eukaryota; kingdom Metazoa; phylum Mollusca; class Cephalopoda; order Sepiida; family Sepiolidae; genus Sepiola; species Sepiola atlantica. The sequence goes on from OY744518.1 coordinate 110,099,187, forward strand.
AAAGCCATCCAATACATGCCAGTATTTAAGACAGTCGTTAAACTGATGATGAATCAAAGTGTTTTATGTCCACACTTATCCGAATTAATAGAAATTCTCAACTCAAAGAGAAAAGAAATTAAATTTTCAGAATGTTATATACTATGTATGGTTGCAAGAGAGCGAAAACAGACGTTAAAACCAATATGATAATGAAGAAACTTATGTGTCAGGTTGATTCTTCCATGAAAGGCACTGACTGTAAATAATTACGCATATACATAATCATATCCATCATAATGAATGCCAACAACTTGAAAATACTCATGTGTCCGATATCTATCAGTCGACGAATAGGTAAAAACATAAACTGAAAAAATAAAAATAAAAAATAAAAATAAATAATAATATTACACTGCGTCTGCCACAAACTAAATATGCATGGAAACATAGAGACTGTTATTCAATTGGAGACAAAAGTCGGGTGCTGGTATTGGTATACCCCCCCTCCACCTCACCACACGGATCCGTTCATTGTGGTTGATTTATAAGTAATCAATATATTGATATTTACTAGCAAAGCTGCAATAACAAAAAGGTTTTTTTTTTGTCATGAATAATCACAATTAAATAATTGACACAGCCCACCCTCGGTGACTTGGACTGACCACCCATGATTCATGCACTTTGGCTGCCTGAAAGGAACCAAAATAATAACCCTCTCTTTCGCAAACAATTACAACATAAAATTTGTCAATTCATTGTTGCAACCGCTTTGAAATTTTTATGATGACTGACAAAATGGAGCAATGTGCTTGCATCAAATGTGTTGCCTGAATCATGTCAAATCTGCCATCAAAAGATTCAAAGATTTGTTAAGGTTTTTGGCAAAAAATTCTTTAGAAAGAATAGACAGATAGTGAATGGGACTACCAATCATGACCAAACGGCCTGAAAACGTGAAATCAACCCAACTCAGAAACTTTTCCATAAGGATGCTTGCTGAATGCTGTGACCTTGAATAATAATTAAGACAACACGGTGGTATATTTACAAGAGTGTATTTACAGAAGTGCAGAAATAGTATGTTACAGAAAGTCTGCGTCTGATACTGTGGCTATGGCTGCCACTAATGACTGCTATTGTTATTGTGTGATATAGTTTTCTCATCCTCGTTGCCAGTGTTGTGACCTTAAAGGGCTGATAATAATTAAGACAACACGGTGGTATATTTACAAGAGTGTATTTACAGAAGTACAGAAATAGTATGTTACAGAAAGTCTGCGTCTGATACTGTGGCTATGGCTGCCACTAATGACTGCTATTGTTATTGTGTGATATAGTTTTCTCATCCTCGTCGCCAGTGTTGTGACCTTAAAGGGCTGATAATAATTAAGACAACATGGTGGTATATTTACAAGAGTGTATTTACAGAAATACAGAAATAGTATATACAGAAAATCTGCATCTAATACTGTGGCTATGGCTGCCACACCACTTAGTCGTAACTCTATTCATAGTGTCTGGAAGAGTCCATCTATTCCCGAAATAGGGTAGATAAACCTGTCACCATAACAATTTGTTAGCTGTCATCCTCCACTCTATGGGTGGAACTACATAATTAAAAAATAAAATAAACTGTATCGAAGTATGTTATTATAGTGCCAATAACATGCTACAACAATAACAAATGAAAATTTGCTAGTCAGAATCATAGTTTGATATGTCAGCTTAAATGCTATTTATGTCCAACTTTATGTTAGATTATATATCCTCCATTCTATAATAAAGACCAATGTGTATTCATTTGTATATAAATAAATATATATACTTCGATCCTGTCACACAAAAGCTAGCAAGTAAAACATATGCTTTTTTCTAGCTTCAGACAAAAATATATACAGCATAATCATGTTGACACCAGTTCCTGTCAGATCATCAAAGTTAAGCGACATTGAACCTGGTCAGTACTAAAATGAGTGACTCTTTGTGAATACCTGGTGCCGTATGTAGGAGAGCTCTCGGATTATTTCGGCATTGTTTGCAGTGGTCCCGGACTTCTCCTTGCTGCTGGAATGAAGCAGTGCCGATTCAAGAGTGTGTGGTTTGTGATTGCACAACCCTTGCTTCACAATTTATTCCCCATGCAAAGAACTCTTACAGTGAGGCATCCATTATGTCTCGAGACTGAACAGAGGACTTCTGGAATAAACGATTTCAAGTGGTGAGGGGAAGCGAGAAAGCAAATAGCAAGTCAGACAACCACCTCAGACTTACCTAGCCTCATTTATATGAATTCAGAAAGAAATCCTCCACTCTATAATAAAAAGTCAACAGTAGGTGGGGTTTTTTTTTTTTTGCTTAAAGGTCATCAAAAATTATAATAATTTATATATGAAAGAATTAAATTACTGACGTAATTCTATGATTTCATATGAATATTTTAGTAATATATCTAGACAAATAACGCGTGCAAACACTGGCGAAGCAGAATATATTTTCCATCATTTTGGACAGAGGGTGCACACTACTATGATTAGAATACTTTTATTTTTAAATTTGGGAATTTTTCGGAAACCATAGGCTATAATTTCTCCCATTTCCATCATCATCATAATAGTCATTATATTCGGTTTAACGTCCGTTTTACATGCTGGCATGTGTTGTATGGCTTTAAGAAATTGACTTCCAAACTAACCTATCTCTGGCCAGGTTTTGTTCTATCCCTCTTTCTCTCAACTCCATTCTATCACTTCCTCTCATGTTTTCCTTTGCCTTCCCCTGTGAACTGGACTTGCTTCCTTAACTGTTCTACATCTACTGACCCAAGAACTCATCTATTATTCCAATGTGGTGATACCAGCGAATTCTTTGGATCTGCACACATTTCTTTATAATGTCCAGAGTTAATCTTCCTCTGAGGTCATCAGAACTAAGCCTGTCTTTAAGCTTGACATTATACATTCATTGTATCATTTTCATATCATTTCTCTCCATGCAACGCATGTCCTCAACCCTCACTGGCCATGTTTTACTCCCATAAATCATCACATTGCGTACACATGTTTGATAGACTCTTCCTTTGGTCCATAGTGGTAACGTTTTGCTGGTTAGTAAATACAGAAGTTCCTTTAATTTACTCCATCAACTCCTAACTTTTGTGATCACACTAGCACCTGCTCCACCCTGTGCTCCAATTGTATGACCAAGGTAACCAAACTTCTCGACAACCTCAATAGTTTCACCATCTAAATATAGTTTTTCCACATCTGAGTTCTTACCCATTTCTTACCCATTTCCATTGTCTTGCATACAAACTGGTTATGCTCTCTCAACTTACAATTAATTCTACTGCACTTTTTGTGTACCCAATGTTTAAAAGTACGACAAAAGATTGAATTGCATCCAACTCCCTTTCCACAAACTGAGCAGGGGAACTTTAGTAACTGCATTTTTAAGCTTAGTCAGTAGAGCACCAGAAGCCAACCACTGTGGTTCGAGTTTCGAATCTTGCTACGTCTAGCCACACTGATGAGTCATAGACGACGAAATACGTGTATATAGTGTATATCTATAGTGTAATAGTGCATTTACTTTACTGGGGGGTGTTATTGTATAAAAACAATTTTTAATTAGCCGAAGCCATTTTTGTCGAATAATTTCATGCAGATTCATGTGATTTCTTTTCTGTTCTCCTTGAAATTAGTTATTCACTTAGTAACATGCCATAGTGCAATGGAGGAGATTTTATCCACTTTTTTCCTCTGGCAGAGACAATAAACAATGAGGATTCTATTCGAAAAAAAATGCATGGCATAAAATGGAAGAGAAGGAAATTTAAAAGAAAGAAAACTAAAATTGCATTTGTTTGGCTTGAACAACTAACAAACAAAAAACAAACAGATGGGCCTCCCCCCCCCACACACACACACACAGAATGAAAGAAATTACAAATAGTGTAAATAGAGAGACCAGAAATATTAATAAAAATAAAATAAAGTTACAAAATAAAATTAATGCAAAATGACAATTAACAACAACAAAACCTAAAAGGAAATTATTTAAAAAAAAAAAAAAATGGTAAATAATAAAAAAAAAAAAACAACAAACAAAATTTTTAAATGGAAATAAAATACAAATTAAAAACATAAAATAAATGTTAAAAATGTTCTGATTAAACCATTGCTTTGTTTTCAATTTCTTTTACACTAAAAAAAATTTTAGATGACAGTTTTTGACTAATTGACTTGTTTTGTTTTTTTCCTCTCCCTAAATATTCACGAGAAAATCTGATCTACTCTAAGTGCCGGAAAAAATATGATCACTGTTAGAAAAGCATCCGTATTGATAAAACAATGAAAACAAAGGATACAAAAAGTATTTAAAAAAAAACATTAAAACTATTTGAAAAACATTTTTTTTAAACTAAAGAGTCAAAGAAAATATTTTTGAAAGCTAAATAAAAAAAATTAAAAATTAAAAAAAGAAGAATTTAAACATTACTATTGCAAAAAAAAAAAAAAAATTATGACATACTTCAGTTTATTCGCTGGGATATTTAATGAAAATGGTATTGATAAAATCCCATCCATCCTTGAATGATGAAATATGAAGTGTGTTAAAAATTACTACACTAAAGTTGTATTTATCAGGAAAGAAACCAACGCTAATATTTTTCAAATCGTTTCCTTCTGAATAAGATACACTTATTCCAGCAAGTTTTCCACCTTAAAAATAAGTTAACCCCCCCCCCCCCCCCCCCCAAAAAAAAATCTGAGGCAGTTGAAATAATAGTTTTTTTTTTTTTAAATTGTCATGAAATCAAGGGACTTCACAAATGGCCTATGCTGGAAATCTCATTTCTTTGATCAATCATAACTCAAAAACCAATAAACCAAATTAGTTAAAACTTTGCACAAATTTTTTATTTGATAGGTTCTATAAGTGTGTAGAATTTCAGCATCATTAGTCAAGGCAACCCAGAGATTCAGAAAGTTCAATCATGAAATCATGTTATCTGTGTGTACGCATGTATGTGCCACCCTGTATCTCATCAACTATTTGATGGATTCAGCTGATTTTTGGCAGAGATAGAGGTTCTAGCGTCTAGTTGATGGCATTTTAATTTCAGTTTACCATATACCTTAGTTTTCCAGAAAATTCAAAAAAAACTTTAAAATGGCCATTGTATTGAGGCATAACCTTTACAAAAGTAGTGACATTCCATGAAAAATGCCAGTATACTGAAATCATATGCCCTTAATAGGGTTAAGATGAAATTCATATATACTAAACGTACAAAAGCAAGGAAAGTCCCAAATTTTTACACTTTTATTGTCATTAAGGGTATGCGAGCACAACAGGGCTATGTATTTTACTGGTAGGAATTTTTCTTCAACGCACCTCACACACTTCATCCACTCATGCATAGAGATTTATACTGTAGTGATGTGATAATGAAATGGTTTGGTTGATATGTAGTCATACCCTTAATGACAATAAAAGTGTAAAAATTTGGGAATTTCCTTGCTTTTGTACATTTAGTGTATATGAATTTTCATCTTAACCCTATTAAGGGCATGTGATTTCAGTATACTGGCATTTTTCATGGAATAGAACTGAACTCGTAATCCTTGCCGGTACAGAATCACGAATGCTCTTCCAATATGTAATCTACCGAATAGTTTCTAATCCAATATGTGATCTACCGAGTTGTTAGGGTTAGGGTTGTGATCTACCAAGTTTATATTCCAATGTGTGATCTATCAACTAACCATAACAACGGTCCGGTGCTACCAGATCAGGCTGTCTGAAGATATGGGCTTCTTGACCAAAAATGCACCAAACATTGATGTTATTATTTTTTTCCTTTCCCTTTGCAAAACTCAATCATATTCTGCAAAGCCATGAACAAAAACAACAATTTTCTTCTACAAAACAACTAAACGAAACACCATGAATCAATATTTGAAGATTTATAGAACTTGAAGCATAAAAACTTTTACCAAAATGACCGGATTCGGCATTCAATAATTTAGAAAAGAGTTGATATGCCGTAAAAAAAAACAATCAAACCTAACAATGGGTTAGGGTTAATGGGTATATCACACATTGGAACGTAAACAACTCGGAAAATATGAGAAATATATACTCAGTTTTGTGCATATAGTTGAATATATGCTCTTTAATCAGAATGTATACACACACATTTATTTATATATATATATATATATATATATGTGGGTTAGATTCTTGCCAAAGTCAGCCATGCTGATGACTGCTGGATAGCAAAAAATACTGGAGAGTTTGAATTACCTACTAGACACCATCCTCAAGTGTTTTCAGTCTCTCTGTACAAGGGTTTGTCAGGACAACCTGACATGAGGATACTTCAGTCTACAAGTAAACCTGACCAAATATTCAAAATAACATAACGTTTGAAACCCAAATACGATCCCCCTCAACACGGCTATACACTGGCACATACGAGGAATAGTGCACCTTCTCCTTGTGATGTTACCTCAAGTAACAGCACTTAGCTGGATACTCCACCAGACCAGATGAATTCTTCGTTCTTGAATCCGGTAAGACCAAGAGACATCAAGAAAGATATACTATAACATAGTTAGCTGGCCAATTTGGGAGAGGGGAATTAGTGTTCTTCACTGCTTTACTAACTCAACGTTTGAGAGGTAAAGGAGAATCTTGATTGAACACTTGGATGTCTAAGTGTCTCATATGGAAATCAAGTGTTAGCCTCATAAAGGGGCCCCTTGATTTCTGAGTACTTACTGAAGTAAAATGAAAACAAAAGTTCATGTCTATTTGAGTGTTTGAAATTTAGTGTTTATTTTGCTACTAGTGTACACCTTTCGTACAAAGTACAGGGAAAAAATTATTCTTTTCCAGTGTTCGCACTCGCTATCTATCTAGATATATTGCTAAAATATTAATAGAAAATCATAGAATGACATCGGTAATCTTTCATATATAAATTATCATTTCTGATGACCTAAAGAAAAAAAAGACATCCACCATTGACTTTTTATTACAGAGTGGAGGATTTCTTTTCAAATTTATTTCAGGCGGTGGGTAAGTCTAAGGTGGTTATCTGACTTGCTATTTATGTTTCCGCTTCCTCTCACCACTTGAAATGGTTTCGTCTGGAGGTTAAAAAAGGTCCGCGTTTTAGTCGCTAACATTCACATGACGTAGTACATATATTTATTTATATATGAATAGATACACATTGGTCTTTATTACAGAGTGGAGGATGAATTGCACGTGGTTTAGCAAATGAGTGAAGGATGTTGTGCAAAATTAAAAGTTCATTCTTATTTGGCAATGTGAATAATAATCTTATTTGTGTGTTCCTAAATTTTCTTCAATTTTCTTATCTTTTTGTTTTTGCTGTGGACGGAACATTCACCCACTATTTTAGACACTTCAACAGAGAGATCTTTTTAAGATTCTAACCGTCCCTTTAAGCGCAATTGTTTGTATCTCTCTTGCACTTGGTTCACCGGGTATATTCGCTAGGTCGTTTTTGAAATTCTTTTCTGGTTGCTCCTATAATTACTAGAATGATGGAAATCTTCCTAAGATTCCAGTTTCTTTTCATGTCGTACATAAGATCTTAGTATTTCGATTTCGTTATCTTCTCCCTTTCAGCTCTGTTTAAGCCAGCATCATTAGGAACACTGACTTCAACTAGGGTTGTTACTTTCTCCCTCTTGTCCCATATCACTATGTCATGTTTAACAGCTCCGTTTTCTAAGTATGTAGCTGTAGGGATTGCATAGTCCTAGTGGGTGGTGTATGACTTATACCGAAAAGAACTGTTAGAAATATGTCTCCAGGACTTGCTGCTACACTGGATATTCAATTTTCTACAGATCGTCCAGTGGAGATATTTATACACTCTATTGTGTCCCATTGTATAGTAGCCGTCCTTCAGCAAAACAGTCGAAGTTCTCAGAAATCAAGGGTCCTTTTCCTGGGGCTAAAACTTGATATCTATATGAGATACATAGATAATCCATTAAAGTTCTCCTTTACATTTCAAATGTTGAGTTAGTAAAGAAGTTAAGAACATTAATTTCCACTCTCTAATTGACCAGTTCGTTATGTTATAGTATATCTTTCGTGTGATCTATTGGTCTTATCGGATTCCAGGACAAGAATGTATCTAGTTTGGTGGTGTATCCAGCTATGTGGTGTTACTTGAGATAACCTGACTTGGAGAAGATGCACTATTCCTCATATGAGCCAGTGTATAGACGTGTCGAGAGGATCTTATTTGTGCTTTGAATACTAAGTTATTTGGAATATTTGGTCAAGGTTTACTTGTCGGAGGAAGTATCCTCATGTCAGGTGATACTGACAAACCCTTGTACAGAGAGACCGAAGACACTTGAGGATAGTGTCTACTAGGTAATTCAAACTACCCAGTAGGTTATTCAAACTCCCCAGTAGATGTGTGTGTGTGCTTCTTTGTTGCAATCTATGTGTGTTTATAAGAGTGTGAGAGATTTACACTTATTGCATTCATATTAGTGCCTGCATGTGAGTAAAACGTACGACTCTAAACCGAGTGCGTTTTAACATTAAAACTAAATATTTCGGGGTTTTTTCCTTCCCATTTTTGTCAAATATTTATTGTCTTTGCAATCAATAAAAGAGTTGAAATGGATGTGAGATTTCAAGTTGTTTAATGAAGATGCATTTCTTAAATGAAACGAGGAATGCAAGAAGAAGAATTCTTTATGTTGTCGTCTTTCCTTTGTTTGGTATTTTCATGGGATTTAAACAGGTAAAAAACAATTAATCAAACTTTTTGAATATTTGCTTCTTCGTTATTGGCGATTCCAGAATCAAACAATTGTGTATATGAGAGAGAGAGAGAGAGAAAGAGAAGGGGGGAGGCATGCAGGCAAACTTATGCTAGAAGGAGAAAGAGGCAAAATTATATGAGAAGGAGAGATAGGGGCAAAGTTATATGAGAAGGAGAGACAGGGGCAAAGTTATATGAGAAGGAGAGACAGGGGCAAAGTTATATGAGAGAGAGAGAGAGAGAGAGAGAGAGAGGGGGGGGAGCAAAGTTATATGAAAGAAGGAGAGAGAGGGAGGCAAAGTTATATGAGAGAAGGAGAGAGGCAAAGTTATACGAGAGAAAGAGAGAGAGAGGCAAAGTTATATGAGAGAAAGAGAGAGAGAGGCAAAGTTATATGAGAGAAAGAGAGAGAGAGGCAAAGTTATATGAAAGAAGGGGAGAGAGGGAGGAGCAAAGTTATATGAGAGAAAGAGGAGCAAAGTTATATAAGAGAAAAACAAAGTTATATGAGAGAAGAGAGGGAGGGAGGTGAAGTTATACAAGAGAAGGAGAGAGAGAGAGAGACAAAGTTATATATGGGAGTGAGAGCGAGACAGTTTCATAGAGAAAAAAAACGGGCAAAGTTATATGCAAAACTCAAGCTACCACATCGCTTATATGTAATCATTATATTCTATTTGTTATCCAGGAGAATCTTCAGACAAAACTGAATACTTTATTTCAATTTCGAAAAAGAAGCTAAGAGTTCATATCCGGGCTTTTTAAAAACTTTCCTCCGAAGACCTGGGAAGAGATTGAGATGGACTTCACTTTTTTATTTTGTGGGCGAAAAGTTAAGGTTATATATTCGTTTGATATATTCCTTCTTTTAATCTTTGGTCATATTTAGGCGATGGTAGTCGACTCAGTTACAAATTAAAGATTTCACATGTAGGTGTGAATTTGTTAGAGTCCATTCATATTGCCATCCACACACACACACACTTTAAGGTACAAGCATACTCAGCCATACACACACCCTTACACATATATATCTATTATCATATTAAATGTGAATCAATCAACGATTGTTTCCCTAAGGCTTTTTCCCAATATAGTTTATTAACACGAAAGTGAATGATGTTTTAAAACAAAATTTAATTTGTCTAATAAGTCGTAATTCAAAATTAACTGAACAAATCACCTATCTCTTTCTTAGATACGTATTTCTCTCATCCCCTCTCACTAAGTTCATTCAACCACTCTCGAATATTTTTTAATGCCTCTATGAGGATTTAGAAAAAGAGTAACTTTTATTTTCAGCATAACCATCTAATTTACATACGTGTCTGTACACACCACAAACATGAATGTAAATAAGATGGCAAAATATAAAGTCTCTCCACTCTTATATAAAAACAATTAAGAATAATACTTGTATATAATAATAATAATAAAATGAAAGCAAAGAGACTTATTATTTTTAGTTATGCAAAAAGAATGTCTTCAAACATGTCGCAGTTTTAAAAAAATTGAATTAAATAAAAGTAGAATAAATAGTGGAGGTGATTGTAACTCAACGAGTCACGGGTATGTCTCATATATATATATATATATATATATAACTGAATGTAAACATACATATATAAGTATTTTTGTATCTTATTTATTATTTGTTGGCATATAGGAATACAAAATGTAAAAAAACACAGAATTTTCAGCTGTTTCTTGCGCGACGTTCTTCAGTGTAGAGAGAGAAAGTTTCATAAGGCCATTGTCTTGTCAACGTAACAAATTAACATAGTATCTGTTCTGTCTTCAGTCGGATAAGAACTCCTTCTCGACTGGGTCAATTTTCATGTTTTGTCCCATCCAGAGTGCACCCTTTTGAGGAGTCGGATATCCCCTGCATAAAAATCTGACACTGCTCTCATGGGTAAATAGGCAGTCTATCCTGCTGGTGTACGGCCTCATTTTCTTATCATTTATAGATGAAAGAGTTGCAATTAATGAGATTTGCACAAATATTTTAATGTATACTTCTCAAGACATATTTAATCTAACATTTTAGCGACTATCTATTATATCGCATTTCCCCAGAATATTATGTAAAAATTCAGATAAATTAATTACAAAAATAAATCATTTCTGTATTTGATTTTTACTATTAAATTTTCACAGTAACATTTTAAACAATAATAAAAAATAATTATTGTAAAGAAATTTAAAATAAAAAAAAGATTAAAATAATTTTAAAATCAACTAAGATGAAGAAAAAAACGCGATATATCATTGGGTGATATTTGTTTTTTAAAATATTTTAATAATTTATTATTTCATAAATCTTAAACACCAAAGATTTTAGGATAAAAAACAACAAACTTGTCAAATTTAATTTTTTTTTAAATAAAAATAATAAATAAAACATTCAAATTTAAACCAAAGCAAATATTGCAAAAGGGAAAAAAACAAAACAAATTAATTGAGAATTTTTTTTTTTAATTTGAAAATAAAATAAAAAGTGAGTCGGTTTACAAATAAAGCGCTTACAAATATATCATGGATTAAAATATTTTTTTAGAATTTTTTTTCTTAAATATCAGTAGTAAACAAGAGAGATTTTAAAATGTACTTTTTTAAATAGAACCAAACGGAAAAAGTTTTTATTCAAAAAATTCTACATAATATATATTGATTGCATCTTTTGTCAATTATTTTAAAGATATTTGTAAATAGAAAGGATTTTGTAGCTGCAAATTAAAGATGGATAAAATCAAAATAAAATCTCACAAGAAAATCTATTTAGAAGTTGTCTGATAAAAGCGATGGAGGGGATTATTATATCGAACAAGAACAAAGTGTTGGGTACATTTTTCAATCAAACCCCAGATATTTCCTTCTTTGTGGTCACAATTCTAGAAATTTCCAAGGAAAAAGAATTAAAAGGAGAAAAAACTCCACCAATACTGATAAATGGATTTTTCAACATGGACCAGAAATGCATAAGATTTTTAATGAAAAAAAAAGTTAATAAAGTTGAATTTCAAAATGTTTTTAAGGAAAAAATTATAATAATTGTCTTTGATGAAAAGAAATTTTTATTAAAGAATTTTAGTGAATATTTTATCAGTTTTAATACACTAGCTGAAGTAGACAACTATCCCAGGTTGCTATTTTAAAGAGTAAAAAAGTGTCACAGTCAGAGTAGAAAGTCTGATACTATATATACTAAGACAAATAATGGTGAAGTGGGTGATAAGAGAAGACTATTCTAATAAAGAAAATAAAAAGTTATTTGAATTATATATATATATATATATATATATATATATATATATATATATATATATATAAAGGCGAGACAAAGGAAGAAGCTTCTGAAAATTACCTTAAAGAATATCCTAAAGAAAAATTTAAAATAAATTAGGATTTACCTTGTTTTTAAAATCGTCCAACACACACAGAACATTATAGTAAGTTACACATTTATTTTTTTTCATTTTTTCACCTACTTGAGTGCTTATGATTTTCTGTCGACTGATTACACACACACACACACACATAATATATATATATATATATATATATATATATATATATGAATGGATTCACTTGTTTCAAATGTCTTTTGTTTAGCAGCCTGAAGAGCAACTTGATGCATAAACAAACACTTGCACATACACATATGCACCTGACTCCTTATGCAATATTTTACCTATATAAGAGTCAGATATGTCTTAAGATTAAGTACTACTGTCACATCTAAGGAGGTGCCGCTCAGAGCACTTTTTCTTGCCTTGACAAAGTACAAAATCGACTTTGCAATCTAGTGGGGACTGCTCTTCTTTTCTCTACAGACCCTTTCTCACTGAACAGACGTTGTTAGTCTTTTTCTACTCTATCGTTATTTCCATGGAAGGGGCTCAACTCAGCTCCAATCTCTGATTCTCTCTGTAAGATATTCACAGCAAAAACACTTCTCTCTACAACAACTGCAAAGAACTTTGCCTTTTTCCACTGTGTGCTTAGTGCTAGGTGGAATTTTTATGCACATAGTTTCTTTTCAGGAACTTTCCATTTGTGGAATGCATTACCACAGACTGCTTCCCTGCTGAACCGCCCTCATAAGTAATCAAATTTTGTTCATTCAATTATTTTCAATCGTTTCATAATATTCTTCATCATTCAACTGACAATCTATCTCATTAACTCTAATCTTCAAGTGGCTTTTTGGGGGCTTGATAAATGTTGATTTAGAAAAAAAGAATGATCATAAATAAAAATGGGTAAAGCATCACCGTGAATGAGCAATGTACATGAAGAAGGCCGGAGCGCACATCGGCTGAAAATATAACTATCAACGTTGATAAAAATAATACTCAAAAGAAAAGATAACTCTGAATCCCGAAAATCGAGAAATGTCATGCCTTTATATTTAAAGAGTTCTACTGTAAAATACATGGAATAATCAATCTACTGTTTATTTATATATATATATATATATATATATATATATATATATATATATATATATATATTATAATTAATATTAAAAAATATATTTCAGAATTTTTTAGATGAGGATTGCTAATCTGGATTATTTGTATTATCCGGACTACTGCTCTCATCTTGGATGTTATTCTTACAACGTTTCGGCCAATGTAATCTCCGACCTTCTTCAGGTGTGTCTTGTCAGACTAGAGAATCTGTACGGAATTTCCAATGGGACCCTTTATTCAATCCACAGGGGGTAGCTTGCTTGTGTTTCACCAGGACCAGTGGCGCAACAGATAAAAGTGCTAAGTTCTACTATATTTTTCTTTTCTTTTTTATCCTTTTCTTTTATTTAAATTTTTTTTTTTTTGTATTTTACCAATGAGTCACCACTTATCAAGGCCAAAATCCACTCGGTGATAAACGTTAATTATAATTTAAGTTTTTTTTTTTTTTTTTTTAAAGTTTGACATTAATAGATTGCATCAAAAGAATTGTATTTGAATGTTGGCGTTGTTAATTATTTGTTACATCATCATCACCTGCAGATGGACGGACATCAGACTGGCAGACTGGGAGACTGGCAGACTGGGAGATAGAACGATGACGCAAAGAAGACTATTGTCTAAAATGTTTCTTTGTCATTCTCATCCATACTTGAATCAAAGAGAATTCGTACAGGATAATAGAAATGTTTTATTCATGTCTTCAACTTGCTAATTAAAAATGCGGCCCTTCTCTAGGATTTAGTGCCCTGGAAAAAAAGGGATAAATAAAGTGAGATCATCGCAAAGTATCTTAAGTTGAGCTGTGGGTAACGATCAACAAGTACACTCGCTTGGAAGTGCAGCTGTTTTGGGGTACGATTGAATGGATTATGATAATGATTATTTGTTTGATCATGGGGAAAATTAGTCATGCATGAATAACTAAGTACCCATTAGTGTTGTCAGTGTTTATCCAATAACTATCAGAAAGGAATGTCACTCTCTTTCCCTTCGTATTGTTGAGAGAAAGGGGATTCTCATTACCATAGTGTCTGAGTCAGATAACCGATTTTTAAAAGCCCCTTTTAAAAAAGGGAATTAAAATTCTCTTCAAAACTTTAGGCTCAAGTCACAGACGTTTCTTCATTCATTCCCATAACAAAAAAAAAATAAATGAATCAACCGTAGTTGAGAGCGATCTGAAGGCTCCCTTTTCATTGGTTAATACACTGAGATGTGGGGGGAAGGGCACGACTCCTTTCCCTGGACTTTTTGTTTCAATGGAAATCGCTCCAGACAAGGCATGAAGCCACTCGATGTAAGGAGCTAAAAAAATTAGTCAACGATAAGTGTTAGATGGATAGATTCCGACCCAGAAAACAGCAATTCTTCCCCCTTTGTCAGAAACATCGCTCATGGAATGTGAGGACTAAAAGACAAAATAAGAGAAGCGAGAGTTACGAGGCTGCCAAAAGTAAACCGAAAGTTCACTTTCTACTCTTCTTTAACCTTTGTGAACATGCATGCGTGCGTTCACTGCACCAAAGTTGTCGTCCAACTCAGTCAATGCTGCAACAAAGAATTCTCATTCCAAGTAAAACCATAAACCCAATTTATAAACAAGCAACAGGTTTATTTGTTGGAGGTTACAAATGGAACTCGTGTTCCCAGGTTGAATGGCAGACTTGCAAAATTAGATTTTTTTTTGCCCGGAATCCAACATAATCCTTTAGCTAAGAGCCCCAATGCTCACTTTGCCTGAAGAGGCACCCGACCCAATTGACTGACAGTCCTCTGAAAACCAAACTGCCTGTCACGTCCAGAGAGCCAGGTATAACTGACCTCTTCCTCCAATAGGCTGGAATATATGTACTTTTGTCTGGAAATCCGAGATGTCAGGTCCCCCTCTCAATTAGACCACCCAAGATAATAACTATTGGAGATATACACTGGAGATAACTGCCGGACAGTGTCCACTTAAGGGGTTTATCATAGATCCATTCTAAGAACATTACTTTTCTCAAGTAGGCCAGTCTCAGCATGATTCCCTGTTTTTATGAGGCACTTATTTTATTTCAAAGAGAAATAAGATTCTGGGTGGCTCGATATAAAATCAGAGATATTTTCAAATCCCTCTGTGCATCACTAGAAGATACAGCCTACTGCAGGTTTACACCTTGATCCCCACCTTGTAATGCTGAGCGTTTAGCAAGGAAGCATAAAGTCTCATTTTTTTTTAATCTTTGGTATGACTTGACTGAGGATTGAAACTGTCTCCCAGTCCATTAGCGAGCACCCGGACCATTATGCCATTGCACAATTCCCGAATCTCTTCAATCTTTGACACTGTCCCTAATCAATTAATTTGGAACTTCTTCAGATTAGGACCTGAGCTAACTTTGACACGAACACTGACCATAATGCTAACCCTAACGATGGGGTCAAAGTTAGCTCGGGTTCTTATCTGGAGAAGCACCATTAATTTCTTACATAGTCAGGTTGGATTAAATAAAACAAATAAAAACAGGTTTTGTCAAACCTGATAATAACTTTATAAATATTATTTAATTCATGGAAAAGTTTTAGTTGTTTTAAATAATGTCTCAATGTTATTTTTTGTCATTAAAGACAAATTTAGTTCAATAACCATGCCTTTAGCAGATTATATAACAGTTATACAATAAGTTATAAGTGATATCACAAGCAGATTATGTAACAGTTATACAATAAGTTATAAGTGATATCACAAGCAGATTATATAACAGTTATATAATAAGTTATAAGTGATATCACAAGCAGATTATATAACAGTTATACAATAAGTTATGAGTGATATCACAAACAGATTATATAACAGTTATACAATAAGTTATAAGTGATATCACAAGCAGATTATATAACAGTTATACAATAAGTTATAAGTGATATCACAAGCAGATTATATAACAGTTATACAATAAGTTATAAGTGATATCACAAGCAGATTATATAACAGTTATATAATCTGCTTGTGATATCACTTATAACTTATTATATAACACCAATAAAATGTTACAAATCTTAGGATACAAATAAATACTGCAGGTAAAATTGAGCTCAATGGATAACCCTTACAATCAAACAGAGCTCATATATCATAATTCAGTATGCTCCCAAAAATTCAACAATAACAATATTTGTCCTTGCATACATGTTTTCGAAATTTCAATTTATTATACTTCCGTAGCAGGGTAGAAAATTGACAATTATATGAATATCTTCATCAGCACATACATTCTTTATCAATTCGATACAGGCAATATTCAATTGAATTGTTCAATAATAACATATGTACGCAAAATCAAATATTGTTAATATTGAATTTTTCGGTAAATTTTGTATTCTACTGAATTATATATATATATATAATTATTATTATTCAAAGGTATCATAAAAAAAATATATTCAAAAAAAATATATTTTCAAAGATATCTTATAGGATTCTATCCAGGGATATTAGGAAAAAATTCCTAATATGATAATAGATGCTTAATATTGAAAATAGAGAATTAATGTAGGGTAAATAGGAGTCAAAAATATATCGTTCAAGACTGAACATATTTATTAGTAAATTTTCTTAATATGTCCAACTAAGTATTTTGAGACCCTTAAGTTCAAACTTTTCAAAAAGGATTCTTTTCTCGTCAGAGGGTTAAGCCAACTTTTTAAACAATAAAAGTTAGCTTAAAATATTTTTGAAAATTGTAAAAGTAATTAAGCAGTTTTTTAAAAAGACAGCTGAAAAATTTATGGAAGTTATATTTCTATAGAATAAGAGAAATAATTTTTTCAAGTTGAAGAACAGTTTAGAATCGATATATTTTTTTTAGTTCAGCGTTGACAGATCGATGGTTATGCGACATTTAAAAAAGCTATCTCTGACCAGGTCTTTATTTTATAGATTACAGAGGAAAAAACACTAAAAGGAAACAGTCTAGTTACAGCTAGTATGTGTGTAGACAAGCAGTCGTTCAGGGATTGTTCCTGTAAGTGGCTAACATCTGTTCAATGTCTCTTATCAATTTTGCAGCATCAGGACTGAGGACCCCATACGTTTCAACTGCGATTGGCTGAAAAATGAAACGGTTGGTTTAGGAGTTGTACTTGTAATTTTTTTCCCTGAATTACGTAAGACTTCTTAAGCTTAAGCCTTAAATTTTAGACGTTTTCTAGAATCGAAATCATGTAATGGATTTTGATCAAAATTGGTTTAGTATCATTATAGCTTGATTTTAATCTTTGTAAGAAGACATAAAAGTGATGTAAAACGGTTTCGGTGAACCGAGCTGTAGCGCCGGGGTGAACAGCGTTTAAATAAATAATTTTAGATGAGAAAGATCAACTTGAGATCATTTTGTATTAAATGTACATCAGAAACTGAACTCCAAGTTAAAAAATTGAACCATCCGATAAAAAAAAAATGATAGTCTGAAAAGTTGATGTTGAATTTATATCAATCCAAATATTTTTTTTTTATTCCCAAAGGATTAAATAAGAAATCTTTTAAAGATGGGATCAATCCATCATATACGTCCTTAATCTAACAAAGTTATCTTTTGAAATTTTAAAAGTTGAATCTAAATAACATTTCAGTTGACATATCAAACTTTGATTCTGACCAGTAAGTTTTCATTTGTTATTGTTATACAATGTTACTGGCACTATAATAATGTAAAGTTTACTTAAAAAATTATATAATCCTGCCAGGACCATTGGTAATATGCAAACATTTTTCAATTAGGATCGGAAAATCAAAATCAAGAATGGGAATAACTCATATTTTTAATTGAAGAATATAAAAAGAGTTGTCTCCCTTACAACTAAAATTGTATTCCTTTTCTCTATTTATTTAAAGTTAGTTATGTGTATATGTTTATATATTTGCATGTGCAGGATTCACTCTTACACTAATTAATTGATCATTATTAATTTTGGAACACAGCTGCTAAGCGTAAGGGTGGGTATTGTGGTCAATATTTAGTTTAATTTAGTTTTATGCAAAGTGGGCAAAGAGGGGATGGAAGCCCTTTGTAAAAATTCAGATACTTTTGATTTTTGTGAAATTTTAGCAATTAATAGATATTCCATCAAATTTCAGTTTCTTTGCTGTATTTTCTAAGGGATTTTAGGGGACATAATATGGGGAAAATAACTCCCATTTAGAAAATTCAAATATATCAGATGTGCATTTTATTTGGTCCATAGTCATTATACACTAATGAAGCCACATTTCCTGAATTTCTTAAGACCTCTTAAACTTAAATTTTAGAATTTTTCTAGAATCAAAATCATGTATGAATTTTAATAAAAATTGGAGTAAGGATTCTAGAGATAAGGTTTAGTAACACTATATCTTGATTTTTATCTTCGTAAGGTGACATAAAAGTGGTTCAATTAATTTTACCCCCGTCCTGGGATGGGTTTTCTTCTAGTCCTGTATAAGTTTAAAAAATGCGCAAACAAATAAAAATAAATAAATAAATGATTTCACTGCATCCTGAGCAATGCCAGGTGGGTACAGCTAACAATAATAAGAACAAAAAGAGTTGTCTCCCTAACAACTAAAATGTTATTTCTTTTTCTGTATACGTTTAAAAAGTCGTGCGCAAACAAATAAAACTAAAATTACTTCACCGCATCTCGGGCAACGCCGGGTAGGTACAGCTACTACTAATAATAAAATCAGAATAAAATGAGTCAGAGAGAGAGAGAGAGAGAAGGGGGGGGGGGAGAAAGAGAGCTAGCTTTAACTTGGCATCTCTGAAATATTTTCGTCAAGGGAAAAGTAATTAAACGATTATATTTAACGTACGTTTTGACTGATGAAATCTCGATTCAATAATCAAATAAAGTAATTTTCTTTGGAGAAAATCGAAGTAAATAATTTTTTTCTTGTAAAAAATCTGACGATAATTGTCGTGTGTTAGCTTCGTTCCTTTGTCGATTGTTCAGTGAAAAGATTTTACGTGAGTGTTTTTGCTTTTTCTTATGAAAGTCGTTCCAAACATGGCGTGAAGCCACTTGATGTAAGGAGCTAATCATCATAATAATAAAAAGGGAGAGGAAGGCAGAAGCACTTTAAGACAAACCAAGCCACTACCAGCGTTCGATCCCCTGGACTCCAAACAGGCTAGTCAAAAGGTAAACCCTTCAAGAGTCCAATAGGGAAAGAAGGGATTACAAGGCTGGCTGACAAAAAATCTATCCCAAAACTGATTAAGTGGCTGACCAGAAACCGGTTTTGTACAAAGAATATTTCCCTTCATTAATAACTTGATAGTTGTGTCCAACAGTTTTTATTTTACTGCTATCTGGAAGGTTATTGTCAAAGCAGTTTTCAAAAACTAGATCCGTTAACCAGTTAAGTTTTTTTGCTCACAGAGTAATATGTTTTTGGAATAAGTTGCCAGATCAGATTAAGAACAGCAATAGCGTGGATCAGTTTAAGATGAGGTTGAATGAATTCAGAGAAAATGGTAGGAGAGAGAAATTGAGGGGGCACTTTTGGGAGTTATCAAATTAAATATTTAACAGAATTTGATCTGGATATCGATACTGTACTAAGAGTTTGAGTTAAAAAAATTTTTTTTAAACAGTTGAATTGAGAAGATAGTTAAAGGGGAGATGCCCAAGGAGGCATAACAAACAAATAAATAAATAATAAATAAATATCAAATGATATGCGAGGCCACTTTGGTGATAATTTCATCAGTAGGAGGTGTGATTCTGAATTGGCTTCACACTCATCAGACTATAACTCCCCCCACCAGATTTTTATTTGTTCGGTTATCCAAAAAGTAAAGTCTATCAAAATAATCGCCAAACTATTCACGAACTGTATGATGCCATTACAGCCAAAATCAGGACAGTGCTAAGAGAGGAGTGTATCAGAGTTATTGATATTTGTGCATGCTGTATCCCAGTGTGCTTATCATTGAACGGTGATAAAACAAAGACTGTTGGACATTCATGACTGAAACTTGGTGGACAAGTCAGGCATAGAATGAAGTCTATTTGTTCTAAATATGGTTAGATTGCAGAAAGGATCGTGAATGTTACTAATGATTACATGGGTGACTTTTCAAGGATCACCTTGTATAAGGTGTATTTTATGGTATTAGTATAGGGTATTGTATAGGGTGTATTTTATGGTATTGTATAGGGTGTATTTTATGGTATTGTATAGGGTGTATTTTATGGTATTCAAAATACATTTATAGTATTAAACTACTTATAACAATTTGTAATTTGTATAAATGACTTCAGAATTCTGGTTGGAAATTTATAGAGCCAGGATTCATCTCCCTTGTATACGGCTCCTAGTGCTTGTCGACAATGAGAGAGGTGAAGCAAAGATTCGCTGTCATTGAAACTAAAATGCTGTAATGACGACTCTCGAAAGCGCTACAGCATCGCGCTGATCGAGGGCAAGATGAGAGAACGGCAGTCATATGCTGAGGGTTGACGAAAACATTGTTGCGAAACTTGCTTTTAAATTTGAAGTCACTGGGAAGCCACCATGAGGGAGGCCAATGATGCGATGGTCAAACGCCCTGCACAATTATCTGGCAACAAAAATCCATTATTGCGAACCCCGCCGTGGCGCAGGACTGATGCTAGGAAAACAAAGAAGTCGATTAATTTTTGTTATATATAAAAAAAAGAATTCCTCAAATAGTTAAAATTATTTTTGTTGTTGTAATAAGATACGATTTTGTGAAATTCACAACATTTACTATTTACCAAAATTTGTTAGCATTTAAAAAAAGGACTATTTTTCTGCTCCACCATAATTATTGACGATACTTTGTATTCTATGGATTAACTTTTCTGTTTTCGTTCCTCGTAGAATTGTATTTTTGTTATTATATTTACTACTAACAGTACCTACCTGGCGTTGCCCGGGATGCAATGAAGTAATTTTAGTTTTTAATCTTTATTTATTTGCACATTTCAAAACTTAAAGTAGACAACTCCAATTATATTCTTCAATTTAAAATGAGTTATCCCCTTCTTTTTGTTTTTCGCTTATTATTGAATTATTGAAAAATGATTCATATTAGCAGTCGCCTGGGCCGAACTAAGTAATTTGTTAAATAAAATGTTGCTAAGTACGTTATTATACTGGTAATAACACAGTATAACAATAACAAATTAAATTAGTTACAAGCATAGTTTTATATGTCAGCTTAAATGCTATTTGGGTCTTACTCTGAAACTTTGAAAAGATAACCATGTCTGCTCCTTCAACTTTACCAGTACTGATTAATGCCAATTTGAAGGCCATCTTTCTGTCTAATTGGAACGTTAGGTGATACATACATTATTTTTTAGAGATGTGGATGTACGACTTGTTTGATAAGTAGCTGAAGCTGTCTCCCGGGAATATTTGCACTTCATTCTGACTAACAAATTTTTATTTGTTATTATTGTACCATGTTATTGGCACTATAATAGCGTACTTCGCTACAATTTATTAAAAAAAGTATGTAGTTCCTTCCTGGACAACTGGTAATATGGAAACATTTTTCAATTATGAACGAAATAAAATAAATCAGCAAAGGGAATAACTCATATTTTGTAATTAGTTGTCTCCCTTACAAGTTACGTTTCTTTTTCATATAATTTTTCTTTTAAATGTGCAAGCAAATAAAATTGCAATGCAATGTTTAGTCGATGCGTTGGGTGATATGAAAAGATTTTTCAGTTATGACCGAAAAATAAAATCAACAAGGGGAGTGACTCACATTTTTAAATTGGAGAATATAAAATCAGTTGTCTCCCTTACAACTAAAATCTTTATATCTTTTTTTTGTATAAGTTTGAAAAGGAAATGGCCAAACAAATAAAAATGACATTGCAAAGGCCATCTTTCTGTTTAATCAGAGCGTTGGGTGATACCTAATCTTTCGAAAAACTTGGACGTACGACCCGGTTGATAAGTAACTAAAGTTGTCTCACGAGAATATTTGTACTTGATTTGGAATTTTAATGTGTTATTGTTGTACTATGTTATTGGCACTATAATAACAGTTCTCTTCAACTAATTTTAAAAGTTATGTAGTCCTGTCTGGACAACTGGTAATCTGGAAACATTTTTCATTTAATTATGACCGCAAAATCAAAATCAGCAAGGGGAATTACTCACATTTTTAATTGACAAATATAAAATGAGTTGTCTCCCTTACAACTAAAATTTTATTTCTTTTTCTGTATAAGTTTGAAGAAAAAAACGGTCAAACAAATAAAATTACATTGCGAGGACCATCTTTCTGTTTAATCGGAGCGTTGTGTGATACATAATCTTTCGAAAGACTTCGACGTACGACCCGGTTGGTAAGTAGCTGAAGCTGTCTCTCGGGAATATTTGCACTTGTGCTGATCAGTCTTTTCGCATCTCCTTGTGCGAAAAGAAATGGAATAAACATGTCAGGAAAATAATGTACGGTGGCGGTTGTTTGTATTTGCTGCGGTGGCGGCTGCTGCTGTTTCCTGGCGTCATGAGTGATACCAATAAGTAAAAAGTTAAGTGCTTTCCTAGCAGAGTATGTTTGTCTGCAGAGAATGACAGTTTGGGAGTGAATAAGAATGGAAAAGTGCCTACAGAGTTAGGAACATGCCAAGCCAGAATGTGAAAGGGACCTCGAAAAATCAGAAAAGCAGTTCAGAATTGAAAACTTTTCATTAAACTACCATGTGTGATAGATGTGTGCACATCCACTCTATAATAAAGACCAATGTGTATTTATTTGTATATCTCTGTCTATATAAAGCTAGGTATGTGTATATGTTTAATATATTTGTATGTACAGGATTCACTCCTAAACTAATTTACCTATTATGAATTTTGGAACACAGCTTCTGGATGTGGGTTATATTTAGTTTAATTTAGCTTTATGCAAAAGGGATAAAAAGAAGGTGAAAACACTTCGTGAAAATTCAGATACCTTGGATTTTTTGTGAAATTTTAAAAATAGGTATGAGATATCAAATAATACATATTCCCAAAATGTCAGTTTCCTTGGCGTATTTTAAAGGGTTTTTAGGAGGCATAATATGGGACTAACATCCTATTTCAGATTTGCATTAAATTTGACCCATAGTCATTAGACACCAAGTAAACAAGATTTCCTGAATTTCAATTTCTTCTTAAGACCCCTTATGCTTAAGTCTTAAATATTCGAGAATCAAAATCATGTAATGGATGTTGATTAAAATTGGAATAAAGATTCTAGACATAAGGTTTAGTAGCATTATATTTTGATTTTAATCTTCATAAAGGGACATAAAAATTGTGCAAAGCTGTTCAGTTCGGGGGAGGGAGAATTAATTTTACCCGTCCTGGGACGAGTATTCTTCTAGCCAGTAAATAATAAAAACAAAATAAATATTTTTAAAATAAATTTTATCACACTACTTAATTAAAAGCATATTTGCTTCAGACTGATGCACTAATGAAAATGCTTTTTTCAAATTCTGACTTTCGCTTCAAACTAACATTCCTTGAACAAGCCGTTCTAGTGCGACGTTTGAGGCAAAGTTTACAGCCTTTATTTGTTTGTTTAAAAGGAAAGTTAATGCCACTTTCTTTTTACCAACGAGATCGATCGACTAATGTGGTGAGTGTTATTCTCACCTCTTCAATTCTTTGTTTCAGATGATCAGCTGTGGAAAGGTAAAAAGACAGCGAGTTCTAAGCAATACATGCATTATCTTAAAGTAGAAAAGGTTGAAACCTCCGCAGGAATATAAAACAGACACCTGTCTACTAGAACCAAGAAAAAATATCGAAGCAATTTTCGATGGTCTGATATTATGAGTTAAAAACATTCAGAACCTTGTATTTTTACTTGGCCTGAAACCAGCCACTTGAACTAACGCTCTCTCTCTCATATATATATATATATATATATATATATATATATAGGGTGATTCATAAGTCACTTCACTTAGCTATTTAATATGATTACCATATGAAGCACAAACATACTATGAACTTTTGATAATTGTTATCTTACTCTCTACTTACTGCTATTTGTTAGGCAATGGAAACGTGATGTGAACAGAAAGCCTCCTTCGCACAACACCATAAGCAATCAAATATGCTACAAAGAGTCGTAAATTCCTTGCAAAAATGAATGGAGCTATGCATGCAGAACGAAGGTGGAAATTTTGAAAATTTGCTGTAATTTTAAACTCTCATAAATAAATTTGTTGAATAAACTTTCTGTTTTGTATTACCGTATTTTTTTAACTTTAGAATTTCAAAAATAAATAGTTAAGTGACTTATGAATCACCCTGTATATATATATATATATATATATATATATTATAATAATAATAAATATGTGTTGTTGTTTATTATCTATGTACGTATACGTTTCGTCCTTAAATAATCGGGACTCATCAGCATAGAGATATGACTATTCACTACCGGTCATGCGATTCGGAACCCCGGATTACGAGTATTTTACAACTCAAATCCGACGCCCTAACCACACGGCTAATTTTAAATAGCGAATAAACTGTGATAATTTTAACACTTTATCGGCGGCTTAACATCAGAGCGTTCTACTTTTTTGAGGAAGGAACGATGCATTTAAAGCTAGTGACGTCATGCTGTGTTAATACTACACTTACAGTGCTCTACTTTTTCGAGGAGCGACAAATAGGTATAAAGATATATGTATAAATATTTTTTATATACAAACATTATTTGGCTACACATTTGCAAAACATGTTTCAGTCAAAGCTATAGACGGCCGGACCTCATCAAAGCCAATGTATTTTTATTACAGCTTAAGTTGATGGAATGAGACGAGATAACTTTCTAAATTGAACACGTGAATTCATTAAGACACAATTTAGATCTAAAAAATAGTATTAACCGTTAAGTTTGCTCTATTTATTATTGAGCACTCTTATATAAACACAGTAAGGATTCTCTGGAGTTTTACGCCGTGGACGTAAACTTTACCTGGATTACTATATATATATATATATATATATATATGTTATAAACCATGTAATTTAGGTTATAATCATTAATAACTCGTAAAACAAAATCGATGACTTTTCAACAGAAAGGTTTAACAGATTTATTAAAAGTGTAATTAGAATGAAATGAGTTATTTAGCCGCTGTAATGCGAGATGTAATTTCTGCCAGTCTGCTCACTTTCAATGTTTACTTTTCACTCCGGTAAGCCACTCGATAAGGGGTGATAACCCGTTAATGTTCCAAGGGACATAATTCCTTTTTTCTTTAGTTATTCCTACCAATATATAAATGTAAGTTCGTAATCCGAGGCAGGAGCAATGTGATATAGGTACCGGAAGGTAAAACAGATGAACAAAATTAAATGAGAAGAGAAAATATGAATGGAATCTCAAATCAATTTATTAATATTTCACGGTTTAACGGTTTAAATACCAGAACAGTAAATATAAAAAAAAAACGTTTACTGTCAAGCAATCTAAAAGGTTCGGAAAAGGTAAACTTTAATTTTCGAGAGTGGAACCTCTCATTATCAAAAGATCAAAAATACGACCGAGTGGTCGAAAAGGCGAGATGTACACAACTGTTGACGAAATGCCGCAGAGAATTGGTGGCAGATTCGCAGAAAATGAGTTTAGATAAGCTAATTGAATATCAATATTAATTATCTCTAATGCTATATATATATATATATATATATATATATATATATATACTTTATTCAATATATTTCATGTAATTTTATACTATTTCAATGTTATAAAGGACAAATTCACGTCATTTCAGAAAACTTATTTTTTATTCAGCATACAACTGTTTAAGCAAACACCAATATATTTGTAAAATGCTCCTGTGCATTTATTTCTTGGTGTGGGTATCTTCAGTGCTAATTTTACAAAACAAAGCAAAAACACAAAAAAAAAAAAAAACATGAAAAACTAGGCGATCAAAGCCTAAATAACAATCAGTACTCATTATCAACATTATATATATATATATTTTTAATTTTATTTTTTTTCACATGGAACTATCGTCTCGTTATATTCATGTGGTAACATATGTGTATGTTATCCTTTTATCTATTTGTATTTCTAATCATTCATCATCCGCCATAATTATTACTCTAAATATTTCTGCATTAAAATATATATTTCCACTGACCGTCCTTTGTTGTTTTGCCCAGTTATTTCCTTTTTTCTTCGGGTTTTTAGTCATCTTATTCCTTATTTTCTTTTCTTTGTTGCATTATATTTTTATATTCCGTAAATTTAGGTGACTTCCGTTTTGCCTGGATGACCGGAAGTACGCAGACAGGAGCATTTTACAAATATATTGGTGTTTGCCGAAACAATTGTATGCTGAATAAAAAAGAAGTTTTATGAAATGACGTGGATCTGTCCTTTATAACATTGAAATTGTATAAGATTACATTAAAAAAATTTGAATATAGCATAGCTCTGGCCTAATACTATTGAGCTATTATAATTAATTTATGTTATAAAATTTATATTTGAATAGAAAAAATTCTAAATATAAATACAAAATGCACACATATATATATATATATATATATATATATATATATATATATATAACAAGATTTTTTTACATTCCAAAGGACAAGATTTTATCTATCTTCTGAAATATTTTTTCAAAACAATCATTTTTGGTACAAGTTTACAGTTCCGTTTCGTTCAGCAGTGGACCAACCAACATTTGTATGTCAATATCGGATCTTTTCTTTCTAAACTCATCAGAAAGACAAAAAAAATTACACATTGCGATGTGACAAAAGTAAAAGTCTGAAAATCAAAACAAACTCACATTGAATCCCTTCCATTTCCAGCGTTTTTGAAATCACCACCCCGAGCAGACAGCCATATTTTAATTTGAAGCAGAGTTAACAGAAATACGCATAACACTAGAGCGAAATCTTTTATGAGTGACTAACACACACACACATATATATATATATATGTATGTATGACAGATCAGAGTTATATCATACTGTGATTTAAAGACAGTTTCAGAGTAAAATAATCTTACACGTGTTTCCGGAGAAAATTTACATCATACTTGACCAAAATCCAAGTTATATGAACACCCCCCATCTTCAGAGATAATAACATCCAGGTAAAACAATCCAAGTAAAAAAGGCTTCAGATAAGCATCAGAATCGTGATCAAGAACGATGTAGAGGTAATACAAGCCAAAACTTGATAATAAAAAAAAGTCAAATGTCCAGAAAAACACTCGGATGCTCATAAAGAAGAATTTTGCCTTGATTTCCGAAAAGCTTTTTCAAACTCAGTAAAAACAAAAAAATACCCCAAAAATCTTTTAAAATTTTCAAGGTTTGAATATTGAGCTTTATTTTGTTTTGAAAATTGATTCTCATAAAAATCGATCTGAACTATATAAAAGATTTGTTTTTTTTTATATTGTTTTAGAGTGCTACATACCACATGTGTGTGTTTGTGTGTGTTAGCAGAAAAATACTATCAAAGTGCTGAATCGTAAGTCAAACAAGAACCACATATTATGTTTCGGAATTTCTGAGATGAGGATTGATAATTCCAGAGTTTGACAAGACCCATCTGAAGAAGGTCGGAAGTTACTTCGACTTAAACATTGTGAGAATAAACTCCAATATGAGAATAATCCGAGTAGTCTGAATAATCCAAGCGACAAATATTTATTTTGTTTCGGAATTTTTTAGATGAGGGTTGATAATTTGTAGAATTTAGTATATTCAGACTACTGTTCTCATCTTGTGTTTTTATCACAACGTTTCGGCCGATGTAACCTCCGACCTTCTTCAGGTGTACTTCGTCGAACTCAGGAATCTTTCTGCTGTGGATTTTTCCGTCCAGATTCCTGAGTTCGACAGAAAAATTCCCGAGTTCGACAAAATACACCTGAAGAAGGTCGGAGGTTACATCGGCCGAAATGTTGTGATAAAAACACCCAAGATGAGAACAGTAGTCTGAATATACCAAATTCTACAAATGTATTATTTTATTTAAATATTATACATTACTGTGTCCACTGGAGATAGCCAGGTTTCGTCCGTTCAATCCTCCGAGAATTAGAAAAAATTATGGATTACGATAACCGGAATGGCGTTGTCAGTCTCTTATAGCATGTTCGGGCTGGGGAAAATCGCCGAAAGCGGAAGTGTGGATGACAGGATGGACGAAATCTGGGTATACCCAGCTAACACAGTAATGCATAGTATTTAAATAAGTAATATAGTATTTAAATGATATAATATATATCTCAATAAAATAAAACATCAACTTCTCAAACTCAAAAAAAAAAAGCAAACCAACCAAGACAGCAGACCTTGAACATACAAAGGGCTTGTATGTTTTATATATCATACTATGGTAGATTATATTTTTGGTTTAGATGTCAGGAATGGCGTCTGGTCTATAAAAATTCTGCCTCAACTAAGCAAATTACTTTCAAAGAAAATTGGTTGAACTTCAATCTGTGCAGTTTGAATGCTGGATATAAGCTGATTTGGATTGGAAATGAATAGGGAACAGAAAGTGTTGTCATTTTTATTGCTCGTCCAACTGCGTGTAAAACAGATGTTAAACAGAACATGATATCAACATCTTATTGATTTTTTATGTATCATACTACAGTAGCTTCTTATTGAGTTAGAATTACCTACTAGACACAATCCTCAAGTGTCTTCGATCTCTCTGTACAAGGGTTTGTCAGGACAACCTGACATGAGGATACTTCCCCTACAAGTAAACCCTGACCAAATATTCAAAATAACTTAGTATTTGAAGCTCAAATAATATCTCCTCAACACGGCTATACACAGGCTCATACGAGGAATGGTGCACCTTTTCCAATTTATGTTACTTCAAATAACAACACTTAGCTGAATGCTCCACCAGACTAGATGAATTCTTGTCCTGGAATCCGGTAAGACCAAGAGACCACAATAATTATATACTATAACATAGTTTATAGCTCAATTAGGGAGAGGAAAATTAATATTCTTAACTTCTTCACTAACTCAACGTTTGACAGGTAAAGGAGAAAATTAATGGAATATTCGAATATCTATGTATCTCATATAGAGATAAAGTGTTAGCCCCAGGAAAGGGTCCCTTGATTTCTGAGAGCTTCGACTGAAGTAAAATGAAACAAAAAATTGAGTTTCTATATATAATACTATTGTAGATTATATTGTTGGTAACGTCTACATCAAATTGACTTTTTATATACAATACTATGGTAGATTATATTTTAGGTAAATGTCAACATATTAATTGACTGTTTATATACCATACTATGGTAGATTATATTTTGGGTAAATGTCAACATATTAATTGACTTTTTATATACCATACTATAGTAGATTATATTTTAGGTAAATGTCAACATTTTAATTGACTGTTTATATACCATACTATGGTAGATTATATTTTGTGTAAATGTCAACATATTAATTGACTTTTTATATACCATACTATGGTAGATTATATTTTGGGTAAATGTCAACATATTAATTGACTTTTTATATACCATACTATAGTAGATTATATTTTAGGTAAATGTCAACATATTAATTGACTTTTTATATACCATACTATAGTAGATTATATTTTAGGTAAATGTCAACATATTAATTGACTTTTTATATACAATACTATAGTAGATTATATTTTAGGTAAATGTCAACATATTAATTGACTTTTTTATATACCATACTATGGTAGATTATATTTTTGGTTTGAAAGTTGTGCATGAAATATGCCTTGATAGATATTTCAACACAACTTGAAAAGCCTAATAAAAAGAAATGGTTTATCCAAGTGTAGCAGGCACGATAATGAATGAAGTTTGACTGAAAAAGCGATAAAGACCATGTGTATTCTGTACTTATGGCTGACGGCATCGTTAAAGAACTGAAGAAAACAGCAGTTCTTGGAGGGGGAGAAGAGGAGGAACTTTCAGGAATCAGGTGCTAAAATTTGGAAGTGTAAAAGAGAAGATGACCCAAGGGAATAAGAGCGAATAAGAAAAGTTCCAAATCTGTTTACATGTCCACAAAAGATCGGTGTTCCTTTTATATTCCTTCTCAACTATTGTAAGAAGTTATCGAGCAACAAGGAAAAGAGAAAAAAAAAAGAAATTAAAAAAAAATGAAGGCAAATATGATATGAAAAAAAAAACTTATGAAGATATGAGCAGGGGATATTATCTCAAAGGTCAAAATCAGGGATATCTTGTACAAAGGCTGAGATTTCCTTAAGATTCGGGAAAACAAAATTGACTTGCAGCGATCTGCCAATGAAAACATGTTATCTTCAATTATCTTTCTTCTATGTGCAAAGCTGAAGCAATCAATATATATATATATATATGCGTGTGTGATAAAAAAAATATTTTATATAGTTCAGATCAATTCTTATGAGAACCAATTTCCAAAGCAAAATTAATCTCAGTATTCAATATTTAAACCGTTAAATAGTTATTAAAAAAAATTGCAATAAACTATGCTCTGAATTTTTCCAGAAACGCATGTAAGACTTCTTTTACTCCGAAATTGACATTACAGTATGATATAACTGATCTGTCATTTTATTTATATATACATGTTGGCCTTTCTTTCCAAGTTATTTTTTATCCAGGTTGAGAGCCTATATATATACAGGGTGGGCCAAAATAAGGGTCCTATCTTTAAATTTGAATAACTTGAATTTGAATAACTTCCACAAAATAAAAGTTAAACTCACCAAACTTTATGTGTGTGTAGACTGACCCTTCCGAGATTTTTTGAAATAAACAAAACAAATTTTAGCCGAAAAACACTTCTTAAAACTTACAAAAACTAAAGTATTGTTTTTTACACTGTTTTGAGTTTTTTAAGCAAAAATAATGTTTTCTAAATGAGGGTACGTTCCTTAAGGCTAATACGGCTCATGCTTGCTTCGGAAGGGGTCCTTTACTTATTCTAAAAAAAAATCAAAAAAAAATCAATAAATAAAAAAGTTATGAATTTTTAAAAATAGGACCCTTATTTTTGCCCACCCTGTATATATATATATATATTAGTTGCAATATTTATAGAGGAGAGTGCTCAATATTAATACAATATATAAGGATAACAACTACATGATCTGACGAAAGTAAAGTAAGAAACTGCCAGTGCCCATGTGTTGTTGACTATATCTTCAAAAATATGTATGTATATATATATTCCATGATAAATGCCAGTATACTGAAATCATATGCCCTTAATAGGGTTAAGATGAAAATTCATATACACTAAACGTACAAAAGCAAGGAAATTCCCAAATTTTTACACTTTTATTGTCATTAAGGGTATGCGAGCACAACAGGGCTATGTATTTTACTGGTAGGAATTTTTCTTCAGCGCATCTCACATACTTTATCCACTCATGCATAGAGATTTATACTGTAGTGATGTGATAATGAAATGGCTTGGTTGATATGTAGTCATACCCTTAATGACAATAAAAGTGTAAAAATTTGGGAATTTCCTTGCTTTTGTACATTTAGTGTATATGAATTTTCATCTTAACCCTATTAAGGGCATATGATTTCGGTATACTGGCATTTATCATGGAATGTCACTACTTTTGTAAAGGCTATGCCTCAAGACAATGGTCATTTTTAAGTTTTTTTGGAATTTTCTGGAAAACTAAGGTATATGGTAAACTGAAATTAAAATGCCATCAACTAGACCCTAGAACCTCTATCTCTGCCAAAAATCAGCTGAATCCATCAAATAGTTGATGAGATACAGGGTGGCACACACGTACGTACGTACACACGGATAACACAAAATCACTCCTGACCTTTCTGGATCTCTGGGTTGCCTTGACTAGTGATACTGAAATTCTACACACTTATAGAACCTATCAAATGAAAATTGTGTGCAAAGTTTGAACTAATTTGGTTTATTGGTTTTTGAGTTATGACTGATCAAAGAAATGAGATTTCTAGCATAGGTCGTTTTTGAAGTCTATTAAGGGATAGAGCGCTATCGCGCCTCCCTTGATATATATATATATATATATATATATATATATGTGTGCATTATGATGTGGAATTAATTTAATAACTTATCGAGTTGTTTGACAATTAAACTATTCTTGTAATTTTTGCTTTGTTTTCTGATGGAAATTGAACTTTTTGGTGCATTGTTGTTGATTTGTTTTTTTAGGTGCTTAGAAAAATTCCGTTCTGAAGATGATCCGATGTTTGAAAATTTTTGTTTCATTGTATGACTTAAAATAAACACTGCCTTGAAACAGCTGTAAACAACTATAATACCTTTGTGTATACTGTTTAGTTTTAACATAATTTGAAAATTATTTAAATCGTCAAATATATATATATATATATATATATATATATATATATATATATATATATTAGAAAAAAAGTGAAGTGTTGAGTCAGTCACTAAGCTCCGGTTAGATTGTTTGAATAATGATAAAGTGAGTTTGCGAAGCCAGTTAGATTTTTTTTAAATATAAAGGTAAAACAGCAACTCGTGTTTACTTTGTCATTTATTAGTCATATAGTTTATTTGTACCAAATATGATTGGACTGCAGAAAGGATTTTGAATTTTATTAACGATTCCGTGGGTGGCATTTAGAGGAGGGGGTCACCCTCCCTGTATAAGTAAAAATAACAACTTGTGTTCAATTAACTAAGTATGAGATGTATCGTTTAGAATAGGTATTATATTTTGGTAAATCTAGAATTCCAAAGTATCTGACTCTTACTCCTTATTTTGAGGTCTTCCAATATTCAGACTGTTGATTCTTCAGCGATCTAAGAGTCTGAATCCGACTCCGGCTCCCCCCAAAACCTCCGATTCCAAAATCTTATTTACTATAAAACAGACACAACGAATCGACTGAATAAACAGGAGATTCCATTTAACAATAACAATTGGTTTTCTTGTTTATTTAATAATAATTTATTGTCGAGTGAAAAATAATTTGAATAATTAATAAATTACAACATTTCTTCGTTTTGCGTTTCTTTTTTAGAATAAAAGAAATTCGAATTTCTAATAAGTCATCAGAAAATTCTGCATTTATCATTTAATAAATTTAAAGTTTTCTTCATTATATTTAAAATGAATTTATTTGTATGTCACGTCGCTGAATTATATAAATCGGTAATTCATAAAGAAATTATGTAAGAAATATTTAGAGAGAAAAATACAAATTTACATTAGCTAAAAATGAATTAATAGATTAAATTAAGTAATTGATTTAAATGTATATTGGAAATACGAAACGACAAAGTAAAATTAATCAAGTTTGCCTAATAGGTTTTATAGAAGTATTATTTAATTAACAAACGAGAAAATGTTTTGTTTAATCAATATATATTATATATATGGAATGTTAAGGATACTAATAATTGATGATAAGCATGAAACAAACTAGTAGAAATAATAACGCATACACATTTCTAGTCAACCGATATTTCGATCATGTCAAACGACCTTAATTGTTGGTGCAGAAGGGCTTTATTGCAAATAAACGAATTCGCTTATACAGCAAACAGTCAAAGACGATTCGGAAGGAGGGTGTAGTATTTGAACGGGGGAAAGGGAGAGAGTATGAATGAAAGGAGAGGATGTTAAAGTGTGAGGAATATATTCCTTACACTCTTTCTTTGCCATACATCATTTCCTTGACAGTCAGACAGTCTTGAGAAGACGCATATGCGTTGAAACACGAATTAATTAGTGTCGACTGTTCAACTTATGTTTATTTAATTTTATAAAAGCTCTACTCTGTATTGAACACTTTTGAAATAAATATTGGTTTTGTGTTCATTATGCCAATATATTTGAACTTGAATAAATCGCCATATTTTCGCGAACGTTTTCGACCGACGTTGGTCATCTTTGGGCGGATGAATGAGTATGCCATCTCGTCTCCCCTCAAAGTTCCATTTACAAACACCTGATAACACATAGCATCCCCAAAAATGAATTCAGGAATATTTTAACTAAGAACACGGCCATTCTTGCAATTTCACATTGCAGTATTCGTCTCCCCATAATGGAAGCGTTGTTTATTCAAGTAAATAAACCTAGTATCAACCATGCTCGTTATGAGGGGGCGAAGGTATGTTGAAGTGTTATTAAAATGATTTTTAAAAGCGTTTTCTTAATAAATACCCCAATTTTTTTATTTTGCATACTCATTCATCCGCCCAAAGATGACCGACGTCGGTCGAAAACGTTCGCGAAAATATGGCGATTTTTTATACAACATGGACGACAATACCAAATCGGTCGTGCGACGAATAGAAAAAACGAATCAATAAATAAATAAACAGAAGCTGACGCTCCTGTTTAACCAAACATTTAAAAGAGAAAGAATGCTGCCTAATTACACAAATTTCAAACTATATATATATATATAAGTCCATTTTCTATTTATTTTTATTATAATTTTTTATATATAATTCCTGTAATTATATGGTTATAGTATTGTTATATCTTATAATTATCCATGAACTTTATTACTTATAATAGTATATATGTCTCATTTTATTTTATTATTGCCCTGATTAGAATTAATAATTAGTATTATCATATTAAATTAAATATTAAATTAAATAAAAATAATCATTATTCTGATTATTATGTTGCTTATAGATTATCACTACTATTCTTACTTTATTTCAATTTCTTATGATACTATAATACATTACATATGTTCACTTTTATCGAGTTTCTTTATCTTCAAATTATTTTCGTATTTCTTTGTTTGAACCTGTACTTTATTTGATTTATTTTTATTATTATTTTTTATTGATAATTTATTTTTATTTTTCTATTTAAAAAAAATTCTACTTTATTCTGTATTTAAATAACTATATACTATATATTATTATTGATGTTTTAAATAAAGTGCTATATGATTATATGATAAGAGGTTCTGTTTCTTTCCTGTAATAACTGTATATATATAAAATAATACTAGAATTTGATGCTTTTCTTACTTGTCTTCTATTTGTGATGGGCGCTGAAGATGAGACATTTTGGAATCATCTAATGTATTCTACAAAATAAATTATATTCCAAATAGTTTTAGAAACGATCGTACGCTATTTATTTGTTGTGTTTGAATTCTTGGAACTGATATAAATAATGTGTTAATTTTATTTATCTCAATCTACTTAATTTTATATATATATATATATATATATATATTTATTTTGGTACAGAAAAATTAGTACAACATTCGTACCGTCGGTTTCAAGCACAGAAGTACTTAGCCATCCGGCTCTCTTCAGCTTCTGTTGTCATCTGTTTCGGAAATGTGAAGTCACGTGTTACTCTCGTTTGGACGCGTTATTTGCTTAGAGTGTTATGTATGTTTGTTTAAATTTAGTGTAAGGAAGGTTTAATAATATACATATATATATATATAGATTGATGTCGGTCAGAGACACTTCTGATGATCGGTGATACAGTGAAAGTGCAGTAAAGTATTAAAAATAAGTAGATTTTATTATCATGTATTATTGATATAGCTCTATCTAATAGGATTTTATGAGTCCAAGATCTGTTGTCTGTCTATAGTTTTACAATTTTGAGTGGTTCATTTGCAGACACGTTTCAGTTCTAGCTGGGAGTCAGCTGAACTTTGTCAGACCACGTTATCAGCATAAAGTTCAGCTTCATCTCTGCGTTCATACTAAGAACATAACCTGACAAAGTCCAGCTGATTCCCAGCTAGAACTGAAATGTCTGCAAATGTGTAGCCAAAAGTGTATAAATAAAAAGATTTATACCAAATAAATATACAGTTCTATTCATTATTGAGCGCTATTAACACTCAATAATGAATAGACCTGTATAAAGGCAGCCACACTGATGAGCTGTATAACATCGAAACGAGTGTCTGTAGATAATTATATTTTATAAATCAATAAAAACAATATATATTCTAAATTTCATTTGTGGGTCTGTAACGAAAGAGCATGAAAGATAGGTATCTGGTCTGACTTGTGGTCAAAGAGAAAATGAATCGATTCTTATTTTTTCTTTCTCTTTCATGCATGTGCTAATATGCCATCACTTGACATAAAAATTTGTTCGTTTTTTTACTTTTTTTCGCTCATGCATACTGTGACTTCATGTTCGCACTCTGTAATGTCAACTTGATAGTGTTTTTTTTCTGTGTTTTCTAATCTGCTGGATTATGTATGGATGCATTACATAATTTCAGGCAAAGCCTTTTATAAGAAACTAGCGGAACCCGTCGCCCGGCGTTGCACGGGAGAAAGTACTACCTATTGCATAAAAAAGAAACCGCCCATTGTTCTCCCCCCCCCACTACCGTGTTGAATGTTTTAAACTTTAAAAAATAAAAATAAACAGTGGTAGAGTAGAATGGGATTGAACGCTGAAACTGGCGATCATGAAACCTCCCTTCTTAACCACTGCGCCACGGTTTCGAGATAAAAATGATTGTGAAAATAGGCGAATTAAGCTAAGCTTGTTTATTGGCAGCTTTTGCCGACAAATATAAAGTTGAAAAATGACACGGTTTAGGTCATTTATTTCGGCAAGTTTTCTATAATATGCGTGTTAAAGGTGTATGATTTTAAAATGTAAATGTGTTGGGGTCTACCAGTATCTGGGCGCTTATTGAATTAAATAGCAAGTCGATTCGATCAAGATATTATAGCGACCATGTTGAATGATTAAATGTTGTTCGTTAATTTCATTTGCTGAAATCTGGAATGAATTTTAATATAGAAGTCATAAGTAGAATTAGAGATAACGTAATCTGATATTCGCGGAATATCATGGGAGTGAACAGGAGCGGTCATTAAGTCTTTGCGTATTGCTTTATATTATGTAGTAAATTAATACCAGCCAAATAATAAATAAGGACGGACTGTTTTTTGAAAAGTAAACTGTGTTTATTAGTTCCCGGTGTCGATGAGTAGAGTGACAGTACACAATTGTTAGGGAGGAAAGTTTTTGCTACCACCTATATGGAGTTGGTGTGTCAGAGAGTCGGAGATAGCGGGCCAAATGTAATATTTAGTGTTAGCTGGAAAAAAATAAGAAGAAATTTACTAAAACACGCTCGAGTGAATAAGTGTGATATAGAGGTGAGTTTAGTAGTCTATGATGCATGTGGTTATTTTCCTATACTCCAAGAAGATACAGGGGAAAAATCGTCTCTACTTTATATATTAGATAAAAGTATATGTAAATCTCCTGTAGTTATAATAAAGTCACAATGACGGTCCAAACTTTAGAAGGAACTCTTGTTCATCTAACACCGTAACAACACTGCAATAACACCGTAACAACACTGATAAAATGATCAACACCGACGCTTTCTCCCAGCTATCAAAATTCTGTATGATCGTCGGCATTTAATCTGTTATCTTAAAGTCGGTTGACCTCTACGCATGTAAATTAGTGCCAACTATAAACTTTCAAAATTTCTCTCTCTGGAAAATGGCTGCCCGGCATGCAAAACATCTGGCACGCTTTGACGCTGGTTAGTTTTCGTTTCTGTTGTCACACTTTTATAAGCTTCCAGGTTCATTGTAAATTCGTAATAAATGTCAAAATCACAATGACGGATCAAACTTCAAAAGGAACTCCTACTCATGCAGCACCGTACCAACACTGACAAAATGACCAACTGTTCTTCTTCCTATAGTCGGTTGGCCTCTATCCATGCAAATCAGTTGCCCACGCATGCAAATTAGTGCCAACTATAAACATTCACAATTATCAGCACGCTTTTTTTTACTCTCTGGAAAATGGCTGCCCGACATGCAAAACATCTGGCACGCTTTGAAGCAGGTAAGTTTTTGTCTTTATTGTTACACTTTCATAAGCTGCAAAGTGCAATATAAATTCGTGTGCATTCCGCGTTTGATTACCAAAACAGAAATTCTGATTAATTTCAATATTTCTCAAAAATGCGAACAATAAAGATTAAAACAAAGAAACGAAATCCAAATGTTTCTCCTGTTTTTTTGCAAGCTGAATAATGATTGCCTCCGAGCGTCGTCTTCAGTTGCTTCCATCTTTTGTGTACACGGATAACATTCGGAGAATTATGTCAATAAACATGGAAATATTAACAAATTAACAATGACACTCGCTCGTTAAACAAAAATTGATTACTTACAAACATGTTTATTTATGGGGTGAGATAGTATGATGGAGGTGGGGGATTCTTCACTTTTAGAGGTGTGAAGAAGAAAGGAACAAATAATAATAATAATAATCATAATAATGTGCCCTTTCTTTTTGGTTCATTAAATATTGGAATATGGATGTCTTTTTCAATGATGGAAGATTGAAGTACAAGCAAAGAAAACGTGCAGCATCCAAAGAACAAACCTTTTTTTTCAAAAACTTGAAAAATCTACTCTTGATTTATCCACCTCCCCACGAGGGCCGGATGTGACATGGTCGAGCCTAATGTGTGGTGTGGCCATTTCTGAACACTGCCAGGACGCTCATGACCGATAGTGGCTTACAAAAACCTACATGACCTACAAAAAATAGCCTAGATCGGACCTGCCAGCATCTCTCAGACGATACATCCTTAAATATTCCTCAGTTTTGGGATTGAGTTATGTTTGAAAAAAAAGATCCATTTTAATTATTCTAATTAGCTGTAAATTACAATTATCTCACCAAGTGATCCATCTTTTACGAAGTCTCTGTCTATCATTCTCTTCCT
Source organism: Sepiola atlantica (assembly GCA_963556195.1). Taxonomy (NCBI): domain Eukaryota; kingdom Metazoa; phylum Mollusca; class Cephalopoda; order Sepiida; family Sepiolidae; genus Sepiola; species Sepiola atlantica. The sequence goes on from OY744518.1 coordinate 110,138,259, forward strand.
CTCATTGTATATTCCCTCTCTTTCTCTCTGTCTCTCCCTCCCTCACTCTGTGTATTAACAGTGAAAGGTAATAAAGAAAGGACAGAATAAATAGATAAAAGTAGTCCATTATAAACAAAAAGAAATATCACCACATTTAACCTGTAGTTGGAGAGAGAGAGAGAGTTATATATATATATATAGTGAGCAGACAAAGGCTAATTTTGGATTTTGTCGTTTTATTTTTTTTTAATATTTAACTGGCTTTGCAAACTCACTTTTTCCTGATTCAGACAATTTAACCAGAGCTCAATGGATTATCCAACGGTTCACATTTTTTCTAGTATATATATATATATATATATATATGTGTGTAAAGGAGTAAGGCTACCAACATTTGTAGAATGTTTTTTTCAACATTTATTTATTATTTTGTTGTTTTATCATTTTATAATTTTATATAACACGTTTCAAGCGGTGGTCCGCTTTCATCAGATATATATATATATATATATGATTTACATATGTTGATTGCTTCATTTTCACAGATTATTGCCTTCGTGGCCATCAACATCATCTCCCACGATTCTTCTCCCATGGCTACTTAGGTGACTCTTCAAGCCAGCAGCTGATTTACATAATTTGAAGCAAAGGTGACATATGAAGTCAAGTGTCTTCACCAGGTTGCTTTGTAGAATATTGTTTTTGTCTACAGCCATAAACTTCTATCGGGGTGTGGAGATAAAGATATACGAAGACGTCTTTCATGTGACTTCAGGTGGTCCGCATATCCACACACACACACACATATATATATATAATGTATATATATATATATATATTAAATAAACAATAGAAAGTTAGATTCCAGTAACAATGTCTTTATTCATTTTTTAAAGTATCCACCAAATCTTGACGAACCGTTTCGTCGTCACTTAGACAACCAAATACTGAGTTATATATTTTGGATTTTCTATAAATGTGACTTGTCAGAAGGAAAGTCCAAAAACCGTGTTACACACACAATTTCATCCAAACAAAAGATGCGGGATGGGATATACTAGGCTATCAAAAGATAGAAGAGAACTATTGTCTATTTGATAAATATTTGTTTGACACGAGAATTTTCCCATAAAAAAAGATATCCACTTTCATGGAACTGTCCAAGGTGAATCCATTTGATAGACATAAACAAAACAAGGAAGAACTTAAATAAGGTTTTGTCAGGATAAATCATCAATTAAGTTAAATTCCTGACAATGTTTCAAATTAGAAAATGGTGAGAGGGAAGGGGGGGGGGGTCGTCGCAAAAGATTTAACAGAAAAAAAACAAAACAAGTTTTTAGAAGGAAGAAGATTTGTGTGAAGTGGTTCAGACATAAAACAGGATCTTTGGTAAGGAATGTGGAAAATGTAAAGTGCATAATAAAGAAAAAGGGACGGAAGTCTTATCTATATTTTTGTTCTTTCTTTAAAGTGAAGAGAAGGGGGGAGGAAAAGATGAGAGGCAAAGGAGGAGGAAGTGGAGGAGGGGTAAAGAGAAGGGCAGACAGTAAAGAAGTGAATAAGGAGTTGGGAGAAAAAGAAATTGTACAAAAAATTGAGAGCGAAAAGAGAAGTTGAGAGGGAGGGAGGGAGATAGAGAGAGAGAGGCGGAGAGAGAGGAAATAGGAATAAGTGAAAAGAATTATGCAATAAGAGAAGCAAGAAAACGGAGAAGATAAAAGGGAGAGGAAGAGAGGAAGTAATGGAAGGAGAAAAGGTGAGAGAAATAAGACAAATTTAGAAGAAGAGGAATATGCAAAGAGGAGAAGGAAGAGAGAAAAAAAGAGATTTTAAAAAGAAATCAGAAAGGAGAGGAGATAAGGTAGAAAGAAAGAGTAGTAGTAAAAGGAGATAAAGAGGAGGGGAGAGATAAAACGAGGCAGGAAGGAGGGGAGCGAATAAGAAAGTAGAAAAAAGAGTAGTAGGAGGAGATGATGAGGAAGGAGGGAAGAGAAGAAGAGAAAGTAGAAAGAAAGAGTAGTAGGAGATGATGAGGAAGGAGGGAAGAGAAGAAAAAGTAGAAAAAAGGAGTAGTAGGAGGAGATGATGAGGGAGGAGGGAAGAGAAAGTAGAAAAAAGAGTAGTAGGAGGAGATGATGAGGAAGGAGGGAAGAGAAGAAGAGAAAGTAGAAAAAAGAGTAGTAGGAGGAGATGATGAGGAAGGAAGGAAGAGAAAGTAGAAAGAAAGAGTAGTAGGAGGAGGAGATGATGAGGGAAGAGAAGGTAGAAAGAAAGAGTAGTAGGAGGAGAGAGAGATAAAGAGTAGTAGTAGGAGGAGGTGGTGAAATGAAAGATGTAACGTTGGATCCGTAATGACAAAGAATAATGGCCAGATTGGAAGCCCTTCCAAGAAAAGAACCGTCTGCATTTGGACACTTAATTAGCCTGTGACAAAAGTTAACGTTCCCATAAAAACGTCCATAAGAGTCGGGTCGGAGGCGAAAATGAGGATGATATCTGCAACTAAATTGACTGATCCACTTTGAGTTGCTTCTTTAGCCGAACACTTGGGAGGGAGGAGGCGGAGTGGTGGAGGGTCGCGAAACTTTTACAACTTTCATTATGGGCTTCAATCAAAATAATTCAAGAGTTTCCCAACCCTAACTTTCCTTGACAGTCTGCGGACTGGCATCAGATTTCTTTGTGTCCGGTTCCATGTGTCATTCCGCTTGTATCTATTTACCATTGCTTTATTCTACCCCCCACCCCTCCATTTCCTGTTATCCTCTCTGAAATCCTAACGCAGAATTAATTTCATTAAATCAATGTTCCTTACCCTTTTTTCCAGAATTTCCTCCAGCTTTCTTAAAAATACTATCAATCTGGAATTTTCATTCTGATAAAAAAAAAATAAAAACACTTGACTTATTTAAATACTCAAGAGAGCGTCACATGCTTGGAAACAACATTTTGCCACTTGTCACAGTCTTGGGCCAGTATTTCACCTGCTAAGAGTGGCATACCAGTCTCAACCCTTATCACTATCTCTTTGGTGGTCATTCTCTTGATCTTTCCTGAGTAAAATCTTCTTGATATAAAGTCTTTACATAACTGGAGTCTGGTAGCCGGGAAACATGTCCAAACAACATTAATCTCTTTTTTCAAATAATGATGTTAATGGATCTGTTAATATTAAGCTTCTTTCTGATATCTTCATTTCTTAGTCTATCTTGCAAACTTACTCCAAGGATAATTCTTGAATATTTTATTTCAAAGACATTGAGCTTCCTCTTATACTCTGCCAGTATATTCCATGTTTCACTTGCATATACAGCAATAGGAACTATCAATACATCGTAAAGTCTTAACTTCAGCGGCGTTGATACGTCCTTCTTGCTCTATATCTTTTCTTTTAGACATCCAAATGCAGAAGTTGCGATTCCTATTCTTCTGCTAATATCAGATAAGGATCCTGAAACCACTGAGCCAAGAAAGATAAAATCTTCAAAACCAAAAAGATAAATAAGTAAATACTTTTATATTAAATACGGAAAGTGGCCGTGGTGAAGTGTATGCAGACACGGACTGACAACCTAGGGCACCAAGTTCGAATCCTTTCGGTTCCATCGCATCACTTTCCATACGGATGTTGGCAACCTTCATGTAGTCCCTGCTGTAAATACTTGATTCTAGAAAGAATTTGAGAATCCAGTGCCAACAACAGAATCGAGTCAAAAAAGCTGTACGGTGCTGATTCATACGAATTTACATTTGACTAAATACTACCTTGAATCCTCATCCTAGTATGTGTTAATAATATTGAAGCACCCTTGTGCACTGTAATAACTGGACAAATTCAGGTCTCAAAATACTTCAAAGTATTAAAAAAATGCAATAGTGAAAATTAAAAAAAAAGAGCTTATGTTACTAACCATGCCATTGGGTTCTTTGTAGTTGGATAACTAAACCCTGGTTGAGAAGAGTCGGCCATTTGCCATAGCTTGTATAGTCTGTGTAAGTTATTATATTTTCTTGTATGTGGGGTGACGGCTCAGTTTGGCAGAATATTCGCCTCGCATGCAAGTCACTCTGGGTTCGAACCCTGAGTTCGGATGTGTCCTACTGATGAACCAAAAAGAGGGTGAAACTCGTTTAAGTCTTCCGGTCTGTTTCTTTCATGGTTTGTGTGGGTTGCAGCAGTGTCTGATTGTGGATATATATATATATATATATATATATATATAGATGATAGTAAGACGATTTTATTCTGCAAATCTGAAAATTCATCTGTCTATAAGATTCGATCTTCATTAATGATGTACCGATTATATTGGCTATGAGAAAACAGCTGAATTTTTAAAAATAAAAACCAACTTTGCTTGATAAAAAACCTTGTCTTTGTCAGAAAATATCTTATATATATACAGAGAAAGAGAGAGCATACATATAATATGAAGGAAGGAAGACAGAGTGCTCAATTAAGGAAATAAGAGCCTATAATATGCGTTCATTTCAATATTAATCATTGGATTGCCACTTAACAAATGGATTAAATGCCTTCTGAGTTTGTCCTGCAGCATCTCAGTTGAAACCCGAGGCATGACATATCAAATCCTCCACTTTATCATAAAGACTAATGTGTATTTATTTGTATATACTTATATGCACTTCTTTGCTGTCATGCAACGTGCCTCTTTCTAGCCAGACGAAACTAATTTCAAGTTATGAGGGGAAACGAAAATTTGGAAAGAATTCCCCTACCCTAAAATACAACGTCAACAGTGGATGTTTATTTTTCTTTAGATCATTAGAAATTATAATAATAATTTATACATGAAGAATTAAATTACAGATGAAATTCGATGATTTTATATGAATGTTTTAGTAATATATCTAGATAAATAGCGAATGCAGACACTGGCGAAGCATAATTGTTTTTTCGTCATTTTTTAGGAAGGGTGTACACTAATAAATCTATAATATTGAAATAAAACACATACACATGTATATATACAGGGTGGGCAAAAATAAGGGTCCTATTTTTAAAAATTCATAACTTTTTTATTTATTGATTTTTTTTTTATTTCTTTTTAGAATAAGTAAAGGACCCCTTCCGAAGCAAGCATGAGCCGTATTAGCCCTAAGGAACGTATCCTCATTTAGAAAACATTATTTTTGCTTAAAAAACTCAAAACAGTGTAAAAAACAATACTTTAGTTTTTGTAAGTTTTAAGAAGTGTTTTTCGGCTAAAATTTGTTTTGTTTATTTCAAAAAATCTCGGAAGGGTCAGTCTACACACACATAAAGTTTGGTGAGTTTAACTTTTATTTTGTGGAAGTTATTCAAATTCAAGTTATTCAAATTTAAAGATAGGACCCTTATTTTGGCCCACCCTGTATATATATGTATATATATATATATATATTTCAATCACGGAGGATTAAACGAAAAAAGAAGAGAAAAAAATATGCTTATACTTCTGACAAGGGTGTTTATCACCGAAAGTATTCAAGTTTTTAAAGTAAACAAATAATTTATTTTGAAAAACAAATAATTTGCGTTGTCCAGGTTTTCAAAATATATTTTTTTAAATATTCTCCTTATTATTGCCATTTCAGCAACGCTTTAATGTGTAACTTTTCAAACATATATATATATATATATATATATATATATATTGCAAATCAGTTTATGGAATAGTGGATAAGCATGATAACAGACTAGTAGAAATAAGAACACAAACACATCATTAAAGCTGAACCAATATATTTCGGTCGATTCAACCGAAATATATTGGTTTAGCATCAATCAATGTTTTTATTCAAAATATGTGAAAAATTGAACAAAAACATTCTTTTTGATAGACGCACCACGTATTTTCAAATATTGACTCATACGTTTTTCTTTAAACCAATCATCTTGAGAAAGTCTTGCATTAAAGAGTAAACGTTGATGAATATATAAACAATTTTCGGTTTTTACCTTTTCCATATATATATATATGTATATATATATATATACCTCCGTAGAGTAGTGAGATGTTTATATTTCCTATGAGTAAATGTAAAATGAGTTAATGGATGGTAACAGACCGAGAAAATACAAAAAAGAACACGTAGAGTAGCGTGCGGCATAAAAGTATTATTGATTGACCGAACCCAGCGTACACTAAAGAGAGATGAAACAATAAAAACCACGCGCGCCGAAATGTAGAGCGATTTGCGTTGGCAAAACAAGAGAAAATTGTTCGTAATTATGCATTTCATTTTTCTAAATAATTGTTATTGCTTATCCAATAATGAAATGTTTTCTTCCGACGAGAAATGGGCTGAAACGATGTGGCGAGACGAAGGTAATGGAAGCGCCACTTAAAGAAAAAAAGATAAATTTCTTGCTAATGATAACAGCAATCGCCATTGTTTGTCTTTATAAATAAAATTAAAAAAACTAAAAAAAAAACGCAAAAAAATATATAAAAAGAAAATGTATTATTAAAAAATATAAAAAATTCAGAAAACTTTTGAGAAAATAAAAACTTATTAACGCATTTTTTTTCTTTGAAATTTGTTTAAATTATAAAAACTCGTTTTTGCATAGACTATTAAGACCAACTCTTATATTATTTACTAGCTGTACCCGTCCCCCGGCGTTTCCTGGGAGAAATAGAAGTCTTCCTTCCCATACAATGGTACCGGTATTTCCCAAACACCTGCTGTATCTATGATAATGGGAACTTCTAAGATTAAAGAGGCCTACAGAGCCTATTAAATCCCCCCCGTTATCTTTGTATAGAAATTCCATTTTTTGTGAGGAAAGAAAAAAGAAAAATGAGTATGCGTCCTGAGCACTAATGAAACACACAAATATAATTAAGGTATACACCATTTGTGTTCGAAGAGAAATTATGATATTCACAATAGTTAAAGTACTACATATTACATTGATTTCTTTTCCAATTACTACATAATAACGTTGAATGTAAAAAATCCGGCCCATAGTTCTTCTTTTCTCTCACCTCTCCCTTCTAAGCAAAAGTTTAACAATGTAGAAACAAATTGTGTGAGTTGACTGGGATAGAACCCTAAACCTGTCTGACTTGGATCTACGGCAATAACCTCTTGGTCACGAAAACGAGTAGAAAATCTATTGAAAAATAGGTCACTTAAACGAAGAGTATAGCTGGCATGCGTTTTATTTCACGATCTGCCAGAAGGTGACTAAATTTAGGGTCCACCCATCACACGTTTTGGGTCATTTCTATGCGATGAAATCGATGTTTGTTTCCAATTTTTGGATATTATGCGTGTGAAAGGTGTAGGATTAAGAAAATGCCAACTTTATGCAAGTCTGTCGAGTATCTTGGCGTATATTGACTTAATTCGGAAGTCGAGTCGCTGAATAAATTGCAACCGCCATGTTGAATAATGAAACACTGTAAGGAACTATGTTCATTAATTGCATTCTCTAAAAACTGGAATAAGTATAACTGTATACGTAATAGATAGAAATAACGTAATCCGATATTCTCGAAAATCAGCAGAATGAAAGGGAGCGTCCATTAAATGTGTGCGTAGTGTTTTGTAGTAAAGTTATAGCAGACAAATAGTAAATATTAACGAACATGTTTTTGAAAAGTAGACGTCGTTTATTAGTTCCCGGTGTCGATTGGGAGAGTGGCAATAGTAAAGTTATAGGGGGAAAAGTTTTTGCTACTCCCTATATCGAGTATGTTTTTAGAAGAGTCGAAGATGGTGGGCCAAAAGTAATGTTTAATGTTAGCTGGAGAAAATAACCACAAATTTACTATAACAGGCTCGAGTGAATAAGCGTAATATAGTGGTGGGTTTAGTAGCAAATGATGCATGTGGTTATTTTTCTATTCTTCACAAAGATACAGGGGAAATCGTCTTTACTTTATATAGAAGAAGATAACAACGAAAACGCTACACGAAAGGAAAACAAAACTTTTTTTTTATAAACAAATAACGAACAGGTATTCATTCAAGTTAGCCACACCCTGGGTATAGGTCGGCAAAGTTAAGACAATGTCCAAGTGAAGAAATGAAGTAAAAATTGTCTACGAGCAATTAATCTTCGAATAAAGATAGCCGGTGCTCGAGAATCAAGTGGATAAAAGAAGGAGAGAGGAAGAGAGCGCCTTTCTTGGTTGCTTTCAGGAAACTCTCTGATAACTGCTGTGATTCCCAAAGGGTTCTGAAATAGTCCTTCAGGGGACGGATGAAATTGATGCACCTTGGAAGCTGATTGGTCAGTGTGTGACCAAATCAACAGAGACTGCTCTGCACATTAGAAAATAAATGTAAATGTTTATGACTACCACAAAATTACTTTTCATGGTCTCATCAAACGTTTAGACCAGTGGTTATCAACTGGGTAGCAAAGTTGGCGGGTAGAGAACTGTGGACTTAGATTTAGATGTTCATCTACATTATCTAGCACTGAGGGGTTTTTTTACAGCCTACTGGAAACAGGGATGTGATTAGCTGATGTAATCATTACTATTACCGACATAACAGTATTTACTTAAAAAATAATTTATCAAATTAGTCAAAAACAATTTATTTTAGTTTACCGACTCATTTGTGACCTATTTGCGTTAAAAAATGTAATATTTAAAAGAAGTTTTAAGAAATTTATTTCAACGTAAATAGTGACTGTTAATAAAAATAATCTGCGTTCAGCCATGTTGATTATGGACAGGAAGTAAGTACATAATCGGGTCGGGATGAAGTAAGTGGCAAATACTTTGAAAGAAGCCACGTCTAATTTACTCCCTTCCGGTCCGGTTATGTATTTACTTCCTGTTCATAATCAACATGGCTGAACAATTTATTTTACTCACAGTCATTATTTACAGTAAATCAAATTGCATAAAACTTTTGAATATTAAACTTTTTTAACGCAAATAGAGAACTGGGAAATTAGGTAGTCATTACTATTACGTTACTATTACATTACTATTACAGACAAAAATTATTTTACAGGAAATACAGTTCGTAAATTATTTGAAAGCACTATTTTGCTTTACCTACTAATTTGTGACCTATTTGCGTTAAAAATATTTAATATTTAAAAGAAGTTTAAAGCAATTTAATTTGCGGTAAAAAGTGACTGATTAAAATAAGCCGCGTTCAGTCATTACAGGAAGTAAGTACATAACCGGATTATTTAACTCGCAGTCTTTATTCACTGCAAATTAAATTGTTTTAAACTTATTTTAAATATAAAGCAATTTAATTTGCTGTAAATAAATAATCCGGTTACGTACTTACTTCCTGTAATGACTGAACGCGGATTATTTTAATCAGTCACTTTTTACCGCAAATTAAATTGCTTTAAACTTATTTTTAATATTAAATATTTTTAACGCAAATAGGTCACAAATGAGTCGATAAACTAAAATAAATTGTCTGGGACTAATTTGATAACAGTATTTACTTAAAAATAATTTATGTCGGTAATTGTAATGATTACTTGGATTTGGATGTGGTTCTACATAATCTCGCACTTTTTACGGCCTATTGGAAACAGGAATATGAATTGGCAATGGCAAAAAAATCGAGATGAATATCCACGCATCCCGTGTGTGCGTGCTATCTGTTCCGATGGATACTGCACTCCATAGACTGGTATTGTCTTGGCTTTCGGGGCTTGATTTACGCCGGTCTATGGGACGGTCCTGTGCAGTTCTAGGAGGTCCACCCTCCCAGGCTTTGCCTCCCCTCTTTGGGGAGAAGTAAGTTTATTGCTTACTGCCTGGGGCGCCCCTACAGGGGAATGCCGACGGGGCTGCCCAGGCAATTTTTAATGGCCAGAGTGCTCACCTTCTCGGGCACTGGCTTTTCAAGTCCCACTTTCCCGACCCGACCTTGGGTCACATCTTACCTTGTGGGAGTAAGATAAAATTGGCCTTGTGTCTAACCTCCCGGGGAGGTAAATAACCCGTGTGTGTGTGTGTGTGCGGGTGTGAAGAAAGCAGCACAAAAAAACAACAAGTAAAAACAACTTGGATGATGATGTACTAGTGATAAGTAGTAAAAACACATTTAAAATAATTTTAAAATGTTTAATTAGTGAAATATCAATTTTGCTAAAGCAAAAACAGGCAAAGTTAAAAAAAAAATAAGTCAATTCGATTAATTGAGCTGACAGGTCAATTTTTCAGATTATTATTTTGGCTTGGTTTGAGAGTTTTAAACTTTCCTAAAAAAAAAAAAAACTACAATCAGTTTCAACAATGAAAGTTAAAATTAAAGGAAAGACACTCAGTACGCATGTGGGAGGAAGGAGATAGCAAGTCATTATTGGATGAAACAAAAGTCATCTAACTCCCCTAACCGCTTCATGAATCGTTTGAAGTCTTAGCCTTCACTGTAAATTGACATTTTTAGTTTTCAGAGAGAACTGTCATGAGAGGGAAAAGGGAGGCAAAACAAGACGGAGAGAGGAAGAGGAATAGAGAAAAACAAGAAAAGAGAAAGAAAGATAAAATGAGAAAGAGAGGAAGAAAAAGAAATAAAATCCAACCAAATAGCGACGAAAAATAAGGAGGTAAGCCCCTGGCGATTTGCCAGAAATCAGCTTTTTACTTTTTCTTAAAAAAAAAATGTGGATTCTGAGCAAAGAGCGGAAAATTCACATCCTTGCGATTTAAGCAGAAATCCACTTTTTCTAGATTAAAAAAACCTCCGGAGAACTCACATTTCTGTGGAAACCATTTTCATGGATAATATTTTCCTCAAATTATAATAAACTAAATGTATCCCTTACTCCTTCCATACATTTGGTCTACCCTTCAAGTGCAAACAGGCAGTCAACTAATTTTTAGTCTGTTCTAGTTCTTCTTCGGGGGGAAGAGTGGGAGGCTCTACTTTCCCACCACCACAACCACATATTTTCTGTCCAGTCAGTAAAGATGATGTACTTTGTGCCAATGTCTCAGTTTCTTTTTATATTAGAGAAAGCGCAAGTATCCAATGTCTCGAATCCTTATGCTAATTTTGATCAAAATCCATTACATGATTTTGATTCTAGAAAATGTCTAAAACTTATTTTAAAGTTTCATGGGGTTTAAGAAATTGAAATTCAGGGAATCTTGCTGCATTGGTGTTTAATGACTACGGATCAAATTTGATGCAAATCTGATATATTTGAATTTTCATATCGGAAGTTTCATGCAAATTATTACCCCTTAAAGTCTTTAGAATTTACCCAAGAAACTTAAATTTGTGAAATATTTATTAATTGATGTCTAATACCTATTGTTAAAATTTCACAAAAATCTGAAGTATCTGAATTTTCACAAAGGGCTTCAACCGTTCTTTTGCCCTGTTTGCCTAAAACTAAATTAAGCTAAATATAGCCCATATTACAACCACTTACGCCTAGTGAATATTGTTCATACAAATATATAACCATAATTCAGAATAATATTCTCATCTTGGTTGTTATTTTAACAACGTTTTCGCTGATGTAACCTACAACTTCTTTCCACGGAACCTGGATGGAATTTTATTTTCACCCATTAAAAACCCTTAAAACTTCAAATACGTGTATTTGATTTTAATGAAATGTAAGCCATATATATAAGATACTAATATATATATATATATATATATATATATATATATATATATATATAAGATACTAATTCAGAGAGATTTTTTACCATTTCATTTCTTCCGACTATAATATAATATATAATATAATATATATAAAAGCGGACGAAAGAGGAGGAAAGGATAGTAAAAACAAAGAAAGTAATATGGTGTTATTAGCATAGTGAAAAGTACATAGTAGTGATCCTCAATCCCGAGCAATGTCGGGTCTTCTCGCTCTCACTAGTTTATATATATATATATATAATAATAATAATAATGTTTATAAATAAATATTAATTATTTGTTACCTACAGACATCGATGTTTCATGCTTACGCAATCTGCAGTGCAGGAAGCTAATTCCCGACGGTCGTCGGGCGCGAACTCCGATCACAAATCACCACTGATTCGCAGTCAAGGGACTTACCAGTTGGCCACCAATATATATAAATATATATATATAAAACATTTAACCATTTTAACATCATCTTTTTTAATGTTGACCATTTTAAATGTTTATATAATGTACATTTAATTGCTTATTAAATATTTATATAATGTATATTTATAAAACTCTATCTTCTATTGAGCACCCTTGAAAAAGTATTGGTTTTAGATTAATTTTATCAATACATTTTAACTTATTTAATTTATATATATATATTGTGTGTACTTAGGCAGTATTCTTTCATTTAAGCAAACATTATTAAAAATAACAGAATTCACCTGTTTGATTATACTTTTTTTTTCAATTTTCTAATTATCTTTTTTGTGTCAAAATTAAAACAATTAATGTATGTTCCATGTGTATGACAAACGTTTTCGATTCTTCCTCGAATCATCTTCAAGTAACAGAGACAAATGAACAAAACAGCTGGGGAAAAGAAAAGAATTTCAAAAAGCAGCCAAGAACGCGCATGTGAGGAATTTAAATTGCCAATGTTTCTCATGGAACTGCACTGATTCGGTTTTTTGAACGTCTTACTTCAGTTGCATTCTTCGCTGCTTTTTGAGATTATCTTCCTTTCTCCAGCTTTTTGTTTAAATATATATATATATATATATATATATATATATATATATATTTGCATGAAACACATGTGTTTATGGGTTAATTCTAAAATATTATTTATAAATAATTCTTCAAAGCTGTCGCTAGACTGAGCTAAGAACTACTCGTTATTTATAGCGTAAGGCAATACCCTATGACCTACCTATTGAGTTCTCCTGATGGCTTGCTAATATGGCAGCTTAATTGGCCATTTAGACGTTAATTTACTCTCCTATTTCTACGGCAATGCGTGGTGGACACATTGGTATGCGCTCCGACTACTGAGTCAAATATGACTTTCGTATTGGGGTTTAAACTGTGTAACCAGCAGGGATTGTTTCCTCCCATACTGATGATTGCAGGTTTGGCAAGAAACACATGTGTATATGGATTAATTTGAACATATTATTATAAATAATCATATGTATATGTATAAATAATGACTAGACTATATTTTTATGTGAAAAAGGCTGTATTTATTTGATATAACGTTTTGATGACCTTCCTCAGATAGGAAAAAAGATGTGTTCATATTCGAGATAACATCAAAAATAAATCATGAAAATTATTGAAGAAGGCCGACAAGTAAAGGTGACATTGATATATGCATGGCACAGCATCAAATTCAATAGCAATTCTTTTTTTTTTGTCAGAGTAATTTAATCTTGATCTTATTTTTAATTAGATCAAGTGTCACCAAGCATTTTAATGAGGAGCTGAAAATGCTACTCACTGGGTGACATCTAGTTATAAATACTCTACTAAATTAGACCCTAAAAAGCTTATGAAAGGCAGGACTGATATTTGGCACCATGTTTCATAAGTTCTATATATAATTTTAAATCAGTTTTATTTAGCATGATAGTTCTATATACTATTTTAAATCAGTTTTATTTAGCATGATAGTTCTATATTATTTTAAATCACTTTTATTTAGCATGATAGTGCTATATATTGTTTTAAATCACTTTTATTTAGCATGATAGTTCTATATATTATTTTAAATCACTTTTATTTAGCATGATAGTTCTATATATTATTTTAAATCACTTTTATTTAGCATGATAGTTCTATATATTATTTTAAATCACTTTTATTTAGCATGATAGTACTATATATTGTTTTAAATCAGTTTTATTTAGCATAATAGTGCTATATATTGTTTTAAATCAGTTTTATATAGCATGATAGTGCTATATATTGTTTTAAATCAGTTTTATTTAGCATGATAGTGCTATATATTGTTTTAAATCAGTTTTATTTAGCATAATAGTGCTATATATTGTTTTAAATCAGTTTTATTTAGCATGATAGTTCTATATATTATTTTAAATCACTTTTATTTAGCATGATAGTACTATATATTGTTTTAAATCAGTTTTATTTAGCATAATAGTGCTATATATTGTTTTAAATCAGTTTTATATAGCATGATAGTGCTATATATTGTTTTAAATCAGTTTTATATAGCATGATAGTGCTATATATTGTTTTAAATCAGTTTTATTTAGCATGATAGTGCTATATATTGTTTTAAATCAGTTTTATTTAGCATAATAGTGCTATATATTGTTTTAAATCAGTTTTATTTAGCATGATAGTGCTATATATTGTTTTAAATCACTTTTATTTAGCATAATAGTGCTATATATTGTTTTAAATCAGTTAAATGGTAAAGTTTACAAAATAAATAATGGGCCCATGTTACTGTACTTTTTAGAATATATATTCCAAAATTCATAATGATCTGTTCATTATTTTAAGAGATTACCTTGTACATATGTATATATATATATATATATATATATATATATATACACACACACATTTAAAGGAAATAAAATAAACACACATTAGGGCTGTCCGCATTATAAATTATTTCTACGTAGATGGGTCTCATCAGACGGGTAAACAGTCACATTTCGGAACTGAAAATGTGGCTGTTTACGCGTCTGATGAGACCCATCTAGGTCGAAATAATTTATAATGCTGGCAGCCCTAATGTGTGTTTCGTTTATTTCCTTTAAATTTATTCCTGCTCTGTTAATAAGTACATTGAGCTCTCTTATTCGGATTTCCATCGAAACCATTCAACTCTGCACACACACGTATATATAAATTTTATTACCTGTAGTAGTATAACTGCGGTAATGGTCCTCTGAAGAGAAGAATTATCTTTGAAAACTCATGAGCTATAAGTGAGTTTTATTGAACTTTCTATATTATTTGATTTGATTTATTTATCGTTGTAATAATTAACATAAACATTGGATACTTTTCACTTCATCGATTGTTGACGCATTTCGCGACTGGATAACTTTGTCAGCTCTTTCAGTTTCTCGTATTTAGACTGGTACTTCATCACCTGGATTAATCTTCAGTCAACCCTCTGGATGTCTTTCCTGATAATGTTTTTCAAATTGTATGACTTGGATGGATTATATAGATTTAACAAAAAAGTATGTTTTTGGGTTGATATATTTGATGTTATGTATTTTTATGTATTTTTTTATATATTTTTATATATTTTCAAAGTTTAATTTTATTACCTGTAGTAGTATAACTGCGGTAATGGTCCTCTGAAGAGAAGAATTATCTTTGAAAACTCATGAGCTAAGGACTTTAAGATACTTTTCTTGAACTTTGAATTCTAATAAAATTTGATTGACACCTTATTTTATTACTTCATTTTATATTATAATATTAATGCTCTATCCAGTATATTGAGCTTCAGTTTTTATCCGGATGTTTTAACTAATTATAAGATATTAGTTGACGCTTATATCTTTTGTTGGATTGCTTCATATATATATATATATATATATATATATATACTCCTTTATGCAATACTCTAGTAAAACGAATTGAGTCCTCTCGGTTACTAGTGCTGTAAAATTTGTAACCTAATGAATAAATTCATTTAAATAATATAATTTCTTCTACTCCCAGTCGTAGGTTCGTTAGCTCAGAAGTAAAACATACAACATCAGTGGTCAGGGTTGGTAGTGACTAACGTTTGGGTTTCGAATCATTGGGTTGATGCACTCAAGGATTCAATACAACAAGCGATATATGTTTTGACTTCAGACACACAGATACAAAATCTCCATTAGTAATAGATTATAATCACCATCATTATTATCACCCATTCCCGCCCAAAGGTTTTATTTTAGTTGAGCTTATGTGGAAGGATAGCGGGACTTTGTTTTAGCATCATAAAACATCCAAATAACCTCCTCCCTTCAGGCTTTTCTTTACAAATACCCGAGGGCTTAAACTAATCTCGATGGTGTAGAAACCATTCCTCCTTGTAAACTCTCCAGATAGCTTCTTTCCTTAGACCGCTTACCTTTGGCATTCCTTCTCTGCTCACTGTTTCCCTGACTATGCCAACATGCAGAATTTTAAATGTAATGTGAACAAATATCTTGCTACACAGTTCTTCACTTAGGATGCCCCCTATAAATCTGACCCCTAATCACAGTAGTCCTTCATGTCTCAGTGGCAATATGCCTTGTTTGAGATGAATATTAGTAAAAAAAAAAACATTTTAATGGGAAATAATTTAATATTCATACTTTGTGCCAAATTTTGTGCAATCCTACCTAATAATATATAAGTGTTTATTATTATTATTAGCAGTAGTATTTTTTAATGCGTAAATCCCTATTACACACTCTCCATTCCAAAGGCTCTTCATTAAGAGTTTAGTGCAATTCTGCTGAATATTATTGGAAGCTCTAAGTGTTCATTATTAGTAGTATCAATAATAGACGACCGGAAGGAGTATATTATTGCTAGTATAATATATATATAATATATATATATATATATATATATATATATATATATATATATAATGTGTGTGTGTGTGTGTGTTGAGTTTGCTAATGAACAGCTGATTGTGCCAGTTCCTTTTTGACATATGCTACCTCACTCCCAAAGGAGAAGGTAATGCCCGTGAGAATGGTCTCATGACAACAGAACAGATACTACATTACTCCTCCCCACCACCTGAATTAAAATATAGTACATTAGTTTGAAATAGCATAGTAAACTGAATTGAGCATTAAAAGGTAGTACAATAGTACAATTAATGGAAGTAATAGTATAGTTTTGGTTTCAGACAGACAGATACCAAATCTCCATTAGTAATAGATTATGATTAAAGGTAGTAGCAATAGAATTTTGAACACCCCCCCACCCCACCCCAATGAAACGTCCGGCATGCCAAGGATGCTTCCATCTAAATTTGGCACAATTCTGTTCGTTAGTTTTGGAGCTTATGAGTATTTATTGTTGTTGTTGTTAGTAGTATTAGTCGTGTAAATATTTTTACTCCCCCCATGACACACCCAACATCTCAAGGGTGCTAAATGTCAAATTTGGAGCAGTTCTGTCAAGTTGTTTTGGAGCCTATAAGTGACAGACAGACAGACAGACAAAAATGTGTAATTATAATATAGATTTGGCAACACTTGAAACAAACCGAAACGAAAACAAATCAACTAAGATGAAACCCTAATCACCTTTTCAAGTAGAAAGTGAATTGCTTAAATCACTAGAGAGAGAGAGAGAGAGAGAATGAGAGAGAGAGAGAGAGAGAGAGAGTTGAGTAGTCGCTGTCCACGAGCACAAAGATGCACTGGTTATAAAACTGACATTTTCGCAACACTCTTCAATCAGTCAGGATGGAGAAAAAATGATTAGAGCTTTGACAAAACTCTCAGAAAATTGTATTTAGAACAAAGATATCATTGATTTCACCAACCACATATCTTCTTGGTCGATCGGAGGAGTGATGATCAAGTAATTGTAGTCTTGATTTTCTCGCCCCCCCCCCCACCACCACACACACTTTTCACTTCACAGTCAATTTCGCCTTTCCCATTTCAAAGGAACTCTTCTGAACTGGAGGTTGATTCAGTGTTTAAATAATAGTGCAAACAGAATTCTATTTTCTGCTGATTGTATTTATTTCTCTATTGTCATTTCTAAACTTTGAAAATATAACTCACAATTTTATATTCCATGAAAGGATATCTATATGTAAGTATGTGTTATACATATATAATACCAGTCACAGGACGGGTAAAATTTATTCCACGAACAGAACAGTTTTGCACCATTTTAATGTCCTCTTACAGAGATTAAAATCAAGAATCCTTATTCCAATGTTGATCAAAATCCATTGTATGATTTTGATTCTAGAAAATGTCTAAAATTTAAAGGGTCTTAAGAAGAAACTGAAATTCAGAAATCTTGCTTAATTGGCTTAATTGGAGTCTAATGACTGTAAATGAAATTCAATGCAAATCTGAAATAATTTAATTTTCAAATGGGATGTTGTGCCCATAATATGACCCTTAGACACACATTATATATATATATATATATATATATATATATATATATATATATATATAGTGCATGTGTTATATTAGTTGCTGTAGATGTTAATCCGTTGAAACTCCAGTGTTTATAAGCACTTTCTCGTTTTTTTGGTCTGGAGAGGTTGACTCTCTGTAAAGAGTACAACCGAAACATGTATGCACATATGTAACCAGTAATGTTTGTATAAATGAAAATATATATATATATAATGTATATTCGGTGTGTGTATGTGCTTATACATATCATATAGACACAAATTTCATTATGTAAAACAAAAATACAACTGAAATCCAAACCTGTAATGTAACACTAACAACAACAACAAAAAAAAAAAACAATATAAAAAACATCCGAATGATTATTTTTACCTATATGTATACCAATCATTGAACAGAATACAAAGTAAGCTCCTATATATATAAAAAAAGGAAAAGAGTGAGTTTAAAAAAAGAAAACAAGTGCCAGCGAAAGTGAATGACCAAACCCCAAAATAGAAATCACTCAACTACAAATTGAATAAAAAGAACCGAACAGCCTCAATCCCTCTCTCTCTCTCTCTCTCTCTCTCTCTCTCTCTCTCTCTCTCTCTAACACCACAAAAAGCGATCGCATTTGATAAAAAGCGCACACATAAAATTCCATAAAGAATGGCATCATAGAGCAACGAACAGACAAGCAGGTTGGAATTCTTTTAACAGACATGTTAAGATGAAGCCATATTCTAATGCAGTCAGATTCGATAGAAAAACATGCGAAACCGGGGCACAATGAAAAACATGAGGAACATTTCCCGCCATTGTCAGTCTTTGAAGTGTTATACAGTGTAAAAAGCTTCCGTTATATTCTAACAGTTTGACCTCTGACCTGACCTCATTCTAATGAATACTCTACCTTCGTTTCTTATATTAACATAAGGTTGTAACATAAACCAATGAGTTTGAATATGAAAAATATTATGTTGCCTGGAGAGAAATGATATGAGAATGATACAATGAATGTGTAATGTGCGTCTTAAAGACAGACTTAGGATGTGTGAAGAACAGGAAATTTTCATAATATGACCATGTTGAAAGAATGGATGAGAGTTCTTGGATTAGTAAATGTAGAACGGTTGAGGTAGCAGGTCCAGTTCACAGGGGAAGGCTAAGGAAAATGTGAGGAAGTTATAAAAATGAACTTCAGAGAAAGAGGAATAAATAAAGACCTGGTAGAGATAGGCTAGTTTGGAAGTCAATTTCTTTAAACCATCCAAATGGCACCTCCTCAGACATCTTAAAACGTGTCTGGCTCTTATACAGATAGAGGATTGCGTCAGGAATGAGGTACTTTCTGGAGCGGTAGAATTTCCAGCGAACTTAGCAGTTGGTGTAACGAAAAAAGATGCAAGTCTTCTATTTCGGGTCCGGAGTAAAAGTTAGTCCTAGGAGCTTATCAAAGAAGGAGAGAGTCATGATTTCAACTAATAAATAAGTATCCGTGCATTAATAGTGGCAAGATATAATTTCACCCACTTTCAGTAGTAATTTTGCTTGCTCAGTTGGTAGAGAACTGGACACCAACTACTGGGGTCTCGGTTTCGAATCTACATATGTGATCAGATTGCAAAATAAAATACTTGGTTCAGAAATGCTAAAGCTGTCCTGACCCTCCTACTGAGTTAAATGCGATATCATGTACATGATTGAAAGACATCGGCTTAGAAACATTTTTTTACTATTGAATCACCACTTATCAAGGCCAAGAGCCACTTGAGGATAAGAGTTAATGAGTTGGAAATGGTTGTCAGCTGAAAGATGAGGAACGTTATGGGAGTACTAACATTGATCAATAGTATGAACTGATTTTTATTATTGGGGCGGTTTTTGATAAGAATTTGTTGACATTGTATTTGAAGACCACCAAGTTGTAATCAGTAGTGAAGCAGTCCCACAGTGATGTGTTCCATAGACGGGAAGCCTTTGCAAAGAAGGCCTGTCCATGGAATTACACCTGACCCTAGGCAAATGGAGGGAGAAAAGAAAGCATCTTTTTCGATGAGATAGCAAAATGAGTTCTTGCTGCGGATGTCTTACAAGGAGGGGCATAATATTGGAGCTCAGTCGAGCATCTCCCATGGTAAAAACGATAGAGAAGAGAAGAGACGCTGTATATTGAGAGAACTTTGTACTAGCAATACGAAAAAAAGAAAAAAAAAGCAGTTGGTGTAACGAAAAAAAGACCCCACCCTCTTAAATACCAGAACATTTACATGAACTCCTGGGAGATCATGACCGTCAAATTTGTCACCAAGATCATAAATAAATGCATAAATGTTAAAGAAAAAAAAAAAGGAACAAAATTATCCAAACTAAGAGTAAATGGCTCAATCTATTGTGTCTATCCACAGAGATTGAAAAATATATTCAATTCAATCTATTGTGTCTATCCACAGAGACTGAAAAATATATTCAATTCAATCTATTGTGTCTATCCACAGAGACTGAAAAATATATTCAATTCAATCTATTGTGTCTATCCACAGAGACTGAAAAATATATTCAATTCAATCTATTGTGTCTATCCACAGAGACTGAAAAATATATTCAATTCAATCTATTGTGTCTATCCACAGAGACTGAAAAATATATTCAATTCAATCTATTGTGTCTATCCACAGAGATTGAAAAATATATTCAATTCAATCTATTGTGTCTATCCACAGAGACTGAAAAATATATTCAATTCAATTTTCAGACCATTATTTTTACTAGCAAAGATATGATCCTTCCAGTCGCATAGCTTTGCTAGTATATATGACGAACGAACATATACTACACTGCCTTCCACGCCCCGAAATGAGGAGATAATGCCTGGGAGGATGACCTCATGACAAGAGAACAGATACTATACCCCAAACGAAGACATAATGCCTGGGAGGATGATCTCATGATAACAGAACAGATACTACACTTACCCTCCACCCCAAAAAGGAGGAGGCAATGTCTAGGAGAATGGTATCATAACATACCTCCCAAAAAAAAGAAAAAGAAGGTAATGCCTGGGAGGATGGTATCATGAGCACAAAACAGATACTACATTAACCTCCTCCCAAAGAGGAGATAATTCCCGGGAGGATGGTACCATGACAACCAAACAGGTATTATCTCCTACCATGAATTGAGCATTTAAATATAATACATTAGTCTGAAATTGTATAGTAACCTGAACTGAGTATTAACAGATGGTAATAGTAAAGTTTCGGATTCAGATATAGAAGTAATAGTAAAGATTCAGCTTCAGAAAAACTGATACCAAATTTGCATCAGTAATAGATTTGCAATTCAGCAAATATACGGTAAAAGTAAAACTGAAGAACCTAAACATATGGCATGTAATACTTTCATTTTTACATGGATTTTTATTATCTGCAGCAGCTTGGAAAAAAATTATCCCATTTTTCATCATCATATTCGGTTCATGTCCGTTTTACATGCTGGCATGTGTTGGACGGCTTTGAGAAATTGACTTTTAAACTAACCTATCTCTGACCAGGTCTTTATTTCTCTTTCTCTCAAGTACATTTTAATCACTTCATCCCATGTTTCCTTTTGCCTTCCTCTGTGAACTAGACCTGCTACCTTAACTGTTCTACATCTACTAACCTAAGCACTCTCATCCATTCTTTCAACATGGCCATACTATCAAAATCTCCTGTTCTGCACACATTTTCCTATACTATGGGATCTATTAGCCGTCATGTCTAATAACATGATCGTGGTAACTGAGCAATCTGTGTCCTGGTTGCCTAAATAGTCACATGATTTGGAACCCTCCACTTTGGCCCTTACTTAGGCTAGATGGGAAGTTGGAATGGTCCGATCCGACAAAGCAGTTAGTCATGACCTGCTTTAGCAAAAAAAATACACAAAAAAACAAGCACACACACTCCTTTTTATTTTATGAAAATCTCATATTGGGAATATTTATATCCCATATAGGTTTTTAATTTAAATTTTGACTTCTGAGACCTCTAGTACCCGTATGTGCTTAGTCTGGTGCAAGTCCATCAAATATATTATAAAGGATCCTAGTTTTGACAAGTAATGGAATAAGGACAAGATTTTCAATAAGAAAATCCGATATGGATAAGTAAAAACAATGATTATTTTTTTCTTACTAAAAATTATTTTTCTTAAACACAAAAAAAATAAATTAAAAAAACAACAAAAAAAAACTAGAATAATACGCCCCCGCCCCCCCCCCCAAGCAAAATCATCATAAAAAAGGGAGATAACTTACTTCGACACACAGCATTCACTCTTTTGTAATGATTCTTTTCGGCATCCTGTAACGTACGAGGTGGCTCGTACCATTTTCCATATCTCACTGAAAGGACAGAAGGAAAAAATGATTAGAAAAAAAAACATGTTTGTTGTAGAAATGAAGATAAAGAAAGAAACAGAAGAATTCAAAAAGTTTTTCAAAACTTGTTGGTTCCCCGATTTATAAAATCAGGGGACTTATGTTTTGAGGCATGCCCGTCCGTCCGTCCGGATTTTTCTCCGCAACCATCCATTGAATTTCTCTGAAATTTTGCATGAAGTTGTAACTTTGGTCAGGTTAGAAAGTGACATTCTCCGATTTTTGAAAAAAAATCTGGTTAGCCCCCCAGGCGGTCAAAAGTCCCGAAATGGCAAAAAATGAAATTTTTTTGCCCCATAACTTTTCATCCATCCATTCAATTTTTCTGAAACTTGGCCAAAATGTGGAGGCAATTGTTCCTAATAGAAAATAAGTATCGCTAACCTTGGAAAAAATCTGGTTCGCGCTCCCAGGGAGCCAAAAGCCCCCAAAATGGCAAAAAATGACCCTTTTCTCCCATAACGTTTGATCCATCCATTCAATTTTTCTGAAACTTGGCCAAAATGTTCTGGATATAAAATGAGCATCCTTGACCTCAGAAAAATTCTGGTTCGCGCCCCCAGGGGGTCAAAATGCCTCAAATTGCCCAAATTTATTGCATTTTACACTCGCCACATCGATTCACATATAGAGGGGGACCACGCACGCGCGGCTTGTTTTTAAATAAAATCTAGATACATGTATGTAAATAATTACATGTTTTTTTACGTTTAGTTTAAAAACGTTACATTCATATCTAAATGAATAAATGTGAAAGTTGGACCCATTTCTGGCACTAATTGTAAAGTCAAAACACCCTATTTCAAATGAATTCAACTTTACACAACATACACACCCTCTTTTTTATATACTGTTTATGTATATGTGGTATCTGTTGCAAGGTTATCTAATTTGCATATTCGTTTTAAAAAAGGACATTTTATTAATTAACAATTACTTTTTATCGTTTTTTAATTCAATGATTGTTTTGATTTTAATATAACAAATCTTTCTGTTTCACAATATTGTTTTATTTCCTTATCATGTGTTTAGCATTTGTGATCAAAGGTTTCTTACTGACCTTATTTGGCGATCTATTTCTAAATTTCAAGTGAAAAAGCAAATTAATTAAATCTTTCTTTTTTTTACAGATTAATACATTTTTATCGAAATTTCTAAAATGTTAATATATATGAATAAACGAGAAAGATTTTTTGTTTCGGGTTTACAACAAATTTATGAATGAAATGTTTATTATTTTTAATTGATGTTTCAAGTATTTCAAGTAACGAACATTGGACAGTATATAGGTTAAGCCGATTTCCCCCCTATCTTCATGATTGATGCACTTCATAATAAATCGCAAAGAGACACATACATAAATCTGTTTAGTTAGTGATTTCTGGCAAATATCGATCTCTGTTGTTTGAAAACAACATTTTACTTTCGATTGATTTATTCGATTTTTCTATTTTATCACAAACAATATTTGATTATTTTAATCAAATTTATAAGAAATTGAAGAACTTACTTAGTATCTACTCTAACTCGCCCTATTAACACCGGTAGCAAAATTTAATCAGACACATTTTTTTAACACCAGTTGTCAATCATATTTCAAACGTTTTCATTGGCTTATGTTTAATTTCATTTGGACATTTTCAACATTGATCAAAATTTGAATAAGGATTCTAGACATTATAATTATGTAAGGGGACATAAAAGTGGTGCAAAACTGTTCTGTTTGGAGTATTAATTTAACCTGTACTGGGACGGGTAGTCTTCAAGTATATTAATATTTATTTCTTACGAAACATTAATACTTGCAGCTTTCATAAGGATGATGTATTTATTGCAAGCCTTTTGGGTGACAGATCTTAAATGAGACAATCAGCAGCTCTGATTTTTTTTTACAATTATTTGATACATTTAACTTTTGGGATGGAAACAACTGCAGATGTTTCTCTTACTCGACATTTATCTTCATATTAAGATATCTAAAATATGATTCATTTTTTTTTTCTCAAAATTTCATCTAAAAAAATATTTTATGAGAGGCTTTATCCATTGGTTGGTCATTGAGCAAATAAACCCACTAGTATATAAAATGGTTAGCTGAGAACAACAGGAAATCAAAGTTCAGTCGGGGTTAACTCGAGGTGAAGATTACTACTGTGGGAATTAATAGAAACGGATATGACGTCACATGGTTCAAAGAGAGAGTGGGAGAGAGAAAACAACAGTTCGTTTGGAGGCACGCAACACATGAATATGAAATTTAAAAGATGAGTTGACAAAATGATTATGGATCTCTCTCTCTCTCTCTCTCTCCCTCTGCCTATCTCCCCACTTCACTTGTCAGGGATTTCGAAAGAAGATCAAAGTCAATAAACCTCTTCTGTCTTCTATCAGTCTTTGGTCGACTGTCCTTTTGAAAGTTTAAATAAAGAGCTTTGATTTCAGGCAGCAATCCCTCAGTCTGGAAGGTTCATGCACGGAGAATGTATGAATACAATTTGTGAACTTTCATATTTCTGTATTGATTATGTCAACTTGGTTTTCTGCATATATGACATAAGGTTGAAACACAACAGGTCTGTCACGCTTAAGTTTGAAATAGCATTTTTGTTGGTTTGTCAGATAAGTACACACATTGAGAAATGAAGCTCTGTCCACCCGTTTGTCACGCTTCAGTTTGGAATAGCATTTTTGTTGGTTTGTCAGATAAGTACGCACATTGAGAAATGAAGCTCCGTCCACCCGTTTGTCACGCTTCAGTTTGAAATAGCATTTTTGTTGGTTTGTCAGATAAGTATGCACATTGCGAAATGAAGCTCTGTTCACCCGTTTGTCACGCTTCAGTTTGAATAGCATTTTCATTGCTAAATCTGTACATTGAATGGACGCATTTTATTTTAGATGCGTTCAAGCATCTGTATAAGAGGCTCTGTCTGTTGGTTGACATGTTAAGCTTAAGTTTTTGATATATGTGATCGTTATCGGTCTGTAATAGTTATATTTTGAAACAGCATTTTTTTCTGTTTGTCATGGTTAATTTTGAAATAGCATTTTTGTTGATCTGCCATGCTTAATTTTGAAATAGCATTTTTGTTGGTCTGTCATGGTTAATTTTGAAATAGCATTTTTGTTGGTCTATCACACTTCAGTTCAAAATTGCATTTTTGTTGATCTGCCATGCTTAATTTTGAAATAGCATTTTTGTTGATCTGCCATGCTTAATTTTGAAATGGCATTTCCGTTGGTCTATCATACTTCAGTTCAAAATAGCATTTTTGTTGATCTGCCATGCTTAATTTTGAAATAGCATTTTTGTTGATCTGCCATGCTTAATTTTGAAATAGTATTTTTGTTGGTCTGTCATGGTTAATTTTGAAATAGTATTTTTGTTGGTCTGTCATGGTTAATTTTGAAATAGCATTTTTGTTGATCTGCCATGCTTAATTTTGAAATGGCATTTCCGTTGGTCTATCACACTTCAGTTCAAAATAGTATTTTTGTTGGTCTGTCATGGTTAATTTTGAAATAGCATTTTTGTTGATCTGCCATGCTTAATTTTGAAATGGCATTTCCGTTGGTCTATCACACTTCAGTTCAAAATAGCATTTTTGTTGATCTGCCATGCTTAATTTTGAAATAGCATTTTTGTTGGTCTGTCATGGTTAATTTTGAAATAGCATTTCCGTTGGTCTATCACACTTCAGTTCAAAATTGCATTTTTGTTGATCTGCCATGCTTAATTTTGAAATAGCATTTTTGTTGATCTGCCATGCTTAATTTTGAAATGGCATTTCCGTTGGTCTATCACACTTCAGTTCAAAATAGCATTTTTGTTGATCTGCCATGCTTAATTTTGAAATAGCATTTTTGTTGATCTGCCATGCTTAATTTTGAAATAGCATTTTTGTTGATCTGCCATGCTTAATTTTGAAATAGTATTTTTGTTGGTCTGTCATGGTTAATTTTGAAATAGTATTTTTGTTGGTCTGTCATGGTTAATTTTGAAATAGCATTTTTGTTGATCTGCCATGCTTAATTTTGAAATGGCATTTCCGTTGGTCTATCACACTTCAGTTAAAAATAGTATTTTTGTTGGTCTGTCATGCTTAATTTAGAAATAGCATTTTTGTTGACCGCCATGCTTAATTTTGAAATAGCGTTTTTGTTGATCTGCCATGCTTCATTTTTAAATAGCATTTTTGTTGGTCTGTCATGGTTGACATATTTGGCTCAAGTTTGGTATATGATTGTTGTTGGTCAGTAATGCTTACATTTTGAAACAGCATTTTCATCTGTCTGCCATGCTTAATTTTTTAAATTTGAGTTGGTCTGTCACACTTCAGTTCAAAATAGCATTTTTGTTGATCTATCATGCTTAATTTTGAAATAGCATTTTCATTGCTAAATCTGTACATTGAATGGACGCATTTTATTTTAGATGCGTCCAAGCATCTGTATAACAGGCTCTGTCTGTTGGTTAACATGTTAGGCTTAAGTTTGAAAAATAATTGTCTTCGGTCTGTAATGCTTACATTTTCAAATATCAATTTTGTATCTCTGTCATCCTTAAATTTAAAATAGCATTTTTGTGTGTCACATACACTTAATTTTGAAATCAAATACATGTCATAAACCGTCCCCAAAATCAAACTGTTCATTCCATGCTTCATTTTCAATCCTCTCATCATATTCTTCATCATTCACCTTCAATTCATTCATCTCATCAACCCTTATTCACGAGTGGCTTTTGGCCTTGATAAGTGATGACTCATTAGTAAACAAAAAGCATTTTTATTAGTCTGTCACACTTAATTTTGAAATAGCATTTTTATTGGTCTGTCACACTTAAGTCTGAAATAACAGTATTTGCTGGTCTTTCATGCTTAATTTTCAAATAGCATTTTTGTCAGTCTGTCACGCTCAAGTTTTGAAATCGTATTTTCATCGCTAAACGTTCAGATTGAAAGGATGCATCTAAAGAATATCCGTTCTTTTAAAATGGGAAGCCTTTCTTTTTCCAAGAAACCTTAGAAAACAGATGCTATTATGCAAATTTCAATGTTGGATTGGATTTCCAGGAACGACCGTTTATTTCTTTTTTTTCCTGCTCTTTTTTAGAAGGGAAGACAAAATTCACTTTTTTTTTTCATTTTAGTTTTAACCAACAGAAAGGAAATATCTTAAAAGCATTTAGTATCCTGTAAATTTTCATGAAAATCATATTTCAGCCTTTAAAATGTCCCTCAGATGAAAATTAACATCGTTTTTTTGTTGTTTTTTTTTAATAATAGCTCAAAGGAAGTTCAAGATTGACATCAGGAAACAAGGTTCAAATCCCAACTGAATATTACATGTTTCAGAATTTTTAGATCATCACCATTTTAACGTCTATACTGTCCAGATTTAATCTTCTGAGGTTATTATATCTAAGCATGTATTTAAGACTCATTAGACATCCATTGTATCATTCTAATATTATTTCTTTCCATGCAATGCATGTCCTCAAACCTATATGGCCAGGTTTCCCTTCCATACATCATCAAACTGTGTACACATGTCTGATAAACACTTCCATAGGTCAACAGTGGTAACACTCTGCTCGTTGGTAATGGTAGCAGTTCTCTGAACTTACTCCATCCACTCCTAACTCCATTCTGGAGAGTAGAAAGTGGACCTTGGGTTTACTTTCGGCAGCCTCATAACTCTTGCTTCTGTCATTCTGTCCTCACATTCCATGAGCGATGTTTCTGACAAAGGGGGAAAGTATTTCTGTTTTCTGGGTCACAATCTATCCATCTAATACTTATCGTTTGCTAGGTTTTGATCTTGAAGTGGTAACTTTTTTAGCTCCTTACATCAAGTAGCTTCCTGCCTTGTCTGGAACGATTTCCATAGCAAAAAACAATAAAAAAAAAACTCTTGCACTTACAGTAGAACCAGCTTCACCCTGTGCTTCAATGGTATCACCAAGGTACAAAACTTCCGTCAAACCTCAATAGCCTTTCTATACAAATATACTTTTTCCACACCTGAGTTCTCATCCGTCTCCATTGTCTTACACTTCTGGCACACAAA
The DNA here is from genome assembly GCA_963556195.1 of Sepiola atlantica. Taxonomy (NCBI): domain Eukaryota; kingdom Metazoa; phylum Mollusca; class Cephalopoda; order Sepiida; family Sepiolidae; genus Sepiola; species Sepiola atlantica. Next base: position 110,166,762 of record OY744518.1, read on the forward strand.
CTGTTTATCATCTCTCAACCTATTTGTAAGTCCACTGCACTTCATGTGCACCCGATGCTCGCAAGTAATACAACAAACTGAGTTGCACCAAACTCTCTTTCCACAAACTGAGCAAAGATACTTTCTGCTTTTGAGGGCTTTCCAACACTACAACCACTAATCATCACTTTGGTCTTGGGAACATTCACTCTCAGACCTTTATTTTTCATAGCATTCCTCGAAGTCTTCAACTTAATAAGTAGACCATTCACTGTTTATCAGCATCTCTTTCGGAAAATCAGTATGAAACTCCCTGGACAATGCTTCTAAGATATAAATGAAAAGCAACGGTCTCATTACAGAATCCTGATGTACTCCCACTTTAACATTAAAGCTGTCACTATATGTGCTGTTAATTCTAACACGCCTTTGAGCATTTCTGTACATATAATTTGTATTACTATTATTACATGTTTTCTTTATATTCATACATAGATGAACATGATAGAAGGCAACATGAATTTATTATACCATCATTCACAGGCAACATGAATTGGAATAAATACATAGAAGATACTGCCAAGTCTGCTGCAAAGAAGATGGGCTCCCTCTACCGGGCTAGTAAACTTCGCATACTTGCCAGTATCCTATATCTCTATAAAGCCACTATTCGCCCATTCATGAAGTATTGTTGCCACATCTGGGCTGGTGCACCAACCACCAGTCTTGGACAGTGTGCAAAAAAGAGTTTCTAACCTAATAGGTCCCACAGTGTCTACCAAGTTGCAATGTTGTATCCCTGTGCTTGTTTTACAAGTACTTCCACGGAATGTGCTTTGATGAAGTTACTGCACTTGTACCCCTCAATGATAATAATATCCCAGACAAACCCGACTAGCAATATCCCGTCACTGTAGAGGCCTGCAGATGGCAAAACACTTTCTATTCTAATAGCTTCTTAACCCGGACCGCTTGCCTTTGGTATTTCCTCCATGTTTCCCTGGCTGTACCAACATGCAGAAATTTAAATGTAATGTGAACAAGCATCTTGCTGCACAACCCCCCACTTAGGATGCCCCTATAAATCTGTCCCCTAATCACAATAGCCTCTTGCGTCTCAGTGGCAATGTGTCTTGTTTGGCGATGAATAAAAGTAAAACAAACCCATCTATTTAAACAACTTTTATTTCTTTTTCTTTTTTTTTTAATCTAGACTTAAAACAAAAACAATTCCTTGACTACATTTATTGTTCTATCCTACAATTGCAACAGAATGATTTCCAAGAGAAATACTGAAATTCATTTATATAATAATACACTAAAACAATTTCGTATTCGTACGTACGCACGTATGTTATCACCCTTCACATGTTTTTTTAAGTGTGATTGTCCAATTGACGAAGATGCAAAGCAAAGAGAGTAATTTTTTTTTAAATTTTAGCTGATGTTATTGGTGTGTCGAACGGAAAATTCTAGCTAAAATACATTTTCATGGCCTTCAGGCTAGGATCAAAGTGTCATTTCTGTTCTGTCCAAAAATGGGACAATAATATCATGGGTTAGTGTTCGCATCGGATGTTCATAAAATGGAAATATGTCACAAACTCATACAAGGGTTCGGATATAGAGCCCCTCCCCATAGCTAGATATATTCTAAAATTACATTGACCAGAATACTGAGATAAGTATGCTTCAGTCAGTTTGAACAAAGGTAATACAATAATATTGTGGGGTCTGTGTTCGCGCCAGATATTCATAGAATAGAAATATTTTCAAGCATGCTAGCAATATAAAACATATAAAAGATACAACCGTGGAATTTCCACAGGTTCCGCTAGTCTGTGTGTGTGTATCTACTAACTATTTTTAGGCTATCAAACCTAGGAACGTGAAATTTAGTAGGAACGATCCTCTACTTTTGTTTTTTCTTTTACTTTTGGGTCACCACTTATCAAAGCCAAGAGCCACTCGAGGATGAGTGTTAATCAGATGAAATGATTATCAGCCGAAGGATGAAGAACACTATGAGAGTATTAACGTTGATCATTGGTATGAACTGCATTTGATAACTTATGGTTCAGTTTATGACAATAATTTGTTGACATTGGGTTTGAAAACGACCACGTAATTAGCAGGGAAGCAGTCCTGCAATAATGTGGTCCACAGATGAGAAGCTATTGCAAAGAAGCTCTGTTTATGGAAATTCCGTCTGACACTAGGCACATGGGGGGGGGGGGGCGGGAGAAAAGTTTTTTTTTTTCGTTAGATTGCAAAGCGAGTTCTTGCTGTGAATGTCCAATAAAAAGGAACCAATTATGTTTAATTAATCATATATAATGCATCATTTAAGATATTTAATGTTGACATTAAATAACAATAAAATTGTTAATTAGCCATAAAAAACGAAAATATTCTCCTATAATTTCGATTATTTAGACTACTGTTCTCATCTTGAGTGTTATCATCACAATGTTTTGGCCGATGTAACCTCTGGCCTTCTTCATGTGTATCTTTTCAAACTCGTGGCGCAGTGGATATATAACTGAATTTTACTTAGTACTAAGTGATACAAAGAATTGTGCTACCCCTGTGGATTAAGTGAAGGATTCGGTTCGAAATTCCGTCCAGATTCTCGAGTTCAACAAAAATATTCCCGAGTTCGAAAAGATACACCTGAAGAAGACAAGAGGTTACAGCACCCGAAACGTTGTGATGATAACACTCAAGATGAGAACAGTAGTCCGAATAATCGAAATTATACAAATTATCAATCCTCATCTCAAAAATTCAGAAACAAAATATTCTCCTAATAGGGAGATTAAATCCGGGCAGTATAGGGAGATGCGTGCAGAACAGGCAACTTTGTTGATTTGGTCGTGTTGAAAGAATAGATGAGCATGCTTGGGTTAATAAATATAGAAGAATTGAGGTAGTAGAGAAAACATTGGAGGAAGTGATAGGATGGATTTGAGAGAAAGAGGAGTAACTAAAGACCTGGCCAGAGATAGGTTAGTTTGGAAGTCAATTTCTAAAAGCTGTCCAACACATCTCAACATGTAAAACAGGCGTTTAACCGAATATTATGACTATGATATAGGCATGAGTAGTTCAAGTACTTCTATGGCTGAGGATATGTGTTGCATGGAGAGAAATAATATTTGAATGATATAATGGATGTGTAATGTCAGTCTCAAAAAGGCTTAGATCTGATGACCTCAGAGGAAGATTAAATTCGGAAAATATAAGATGTGTGCAGAGTAGCAGACTTTGTTGGTTTGGTCACATTGAAAAAATAGATGAGTTTGTGTTAGTAAATTTAAAACAGTTGAGGTAGCAGGGGAAGGCCAATTTAAAAACATGGGAAGAAGTGATAAGAATGGATTTGAGAAAAAAGAGGGATAAATCAAGACTTGGTCAGAGATAGGTTAATTTGGAAGTAAATTTCGAAAATCCGTCTAACACATGCCAGCATGTAAAACAGATATTAAACAGAATTTGATGATTATGATGATGATGATGATGATGATTATGATGAAAGTATGGATGAGTATTTGGGTTATCAAATGTAGACCATTTGAGGTAGCAGGGTCAGTTGGCAGGAGAAGGCCAATTTAAAAACATGGGAGAAAGTGATAAGGATGGATTTGAGAAAAAGAGGGATAAATAAAGACCTGACCTGAAGTCAATTTCTCAAAGCCGTCTAACACATGCCAGCATGTAAAACATGTGAAACCTGAATATGATAAGCTGTAGACATTAGGAAATGTATCGTATTGTGTGTTATTGGTTGAGTAGAAAGGTGTAGAAGAGTTGAGTTGGCAGGGGAAGGCCAATGAAAACATGAGAGGAAGTGATAAAGATGGATTTGAGAGAAAGAGTGATAAATAAAGACCTGGCCAGAGAGAGAAATTGATTTTTAAACTAATCTAACAACCGTCTGACACATGCCAGCTTGTAAAACAAATGTTAAAACGGATATTATTATGTTGATGATGATGATGAGGAGGAGGAGCTTTGGACAAAGAAAAAGTAGTTTGTCGTCAATGATTTATATAGAATATGTATTGTATTTCAGCATTAAATAACTCCCTATCAGGGTCGACATGCAATAAAGCAAACCTTTTGCTAACAAGAGTAGAATCCAACACAGGTCAAAGACAAGCAGATTACATTTAACATATAAGATTCGTTTTTTTTCTTTCTCTTTGAGTGGATCTTATTTCTTTTATGAGGCTTGAAAAAAAAACAACAATAGGAAAAAAAAACAAAAACATATAGCTTTGCATTTACTTATCATTCATGATTTGTATTTCAATATAAGCAAAACTAACATAAAAATTAAAAGGAAGAAAACTCGTTTCCCCTCTCGTCTCCATTGCATTTCAAATCCTTTGGGATTTGGTTTGATTCGGAAGACAGTTCTGATTTACATTCGAGGAAGATTTTCAGCGGCCATTTTTAAAATTTTTTTTTTTACGTCTTTTGCGATGACTTCATTATTAAAACATTACCAAAAGAAAAGAAAAGAAAAAAAAAGAAAGAAAACTACCCCGGTTCAAATTGGGGTCTTGTAGGTGTTTCCCTCAGGTTCCGGTGTTCACTTACAAAATAAAACACCAGATAAAATCTGTTCTGCTTTGTCGTATCACATTCGATGATTCTGCAGAAAAATCTTCTTTTTTTTTTATCTACGTAGCTTTTCCGACACACAAATCGATTCAATGATTTGGTTTTCATTTCTTCAACACACGCAAACACACATACAGTAAAAAAAAAACCGTTTTAATCAAAAGATGCTAATTTGCTTAAAGCTGTCAAAGGAATTTGAAGAAACCGAATTCAAAAAGGAAATTCTAAAGAGAATCCGTGGAAGAATATTAATGCGTTCATGCAGTTTTTTTAACAAGTTCCTGAGCATTTCTCCCGGTTCATATTTCTTCAACGTGAATAATAAATGGGAAGATTTTGATGACATATTAAACCTATAAATGACAGCTAACTTCCTATAATGAATTCATAGACATATGCAAATGAACAATGGGAACATTTTTTGTCCCTATAAATCAGAGACTTTTTGATGCTCATCAATTTATTATTCATTAACGTGTGTTTCCCTAAGTTTTTTTTTCTATATACGTTAACTAGAAGAATACCCGTCCCAGGACGGGTAAAATTAATTTCCCAAACAGGACAGTTTTGCACCAGTTTTATGCCACCCCTTTACGAAGATTAAAACTAATAATCTGATCATTATTAATTTTGGAACACAGCTGTTAGGCCTAAGGAGTCCAAATGTGGGCTATATTTAGTTAAATCTAGTTTTATGCAACGGGAGTAAAAAGATGTTGGAAGTTCGTTATTAAAATTCAGATACCTCAGCTTTTTGCAAAATTTAAACAATAGGTATTAAGACATCAATTAATAAATATTCCTCAAATTTCAGTTTCTTTGAAATATTTTAAAAGATCTTAGACGGCATAATATGGGCACAACTTCCCATTTAAATATTTCAGATTTGCATTGAATTTGATTCATAGTTATTAGACACCAACTAAGCAAGATTCCCTGAATTTTAATTTCTTCTTAAGACCCCTTACTCTTAAGCCTTAAATTTTAGACATTTCCTAGAATCAAAATCATGTAATGGATTTTGATCAAAATTAGAATAAGGATTCTAGACATAAGGTTTAGTAGCATTATATTTTGATTTTAATCTTCATAATCGAACATCAGTAATCTGACTGGCAAGCATCCCCAAACTTAGGATTTGTGCTACCGTATGCCTCCTTTTTTTTTTTACTATCTTAAAAGATATCTGAAATTAGTGGCCATCCCTCCTCAATCGACCGCCATCTTTGATTGACTCGTGTTCAGTTAAGTGAAAGTACCGAGAAAGATTTTAAATAACAAAACTTACAGTCTCATAACTGTAAAACTAGACAGGTCGTTAGAAAAGTCAAATTTATTGCGTTTGGTAAAAGTTATTTGTTGTATATTTTTTTCGGTTGTTAACTATACTGTATGATTGCCATCTAAGTTTCATACTTTTCCCAAACGTATATTGATATAGCCATGGTCATTGTAACAAAATAAGAAAATCATATTTTGGTTTGGGATACCTAATATTAGTGTGTAAATATGACCACAAAAGATCCGATTCAGCGTAACCAATTTCATAGTCAACACCGATATCCATTAAGCCGATCATGCACTTCCCTGTATCCCCCCCCCCTCCGCCATTAGTCAACAACCGAATGGGCACCCTATTGTAAAGGATGATTCCCTAACTCCTTTCCCACTAGCATTAATGCTAACATAAGCCACTGTGATAAGAAAAGAAGAAAAAAGAAAAACAAACACATCCCTGCTGCCACACTCCACCCCCACCCCGTTACCTCTTCCCTAACAACAATGAACTTTACCCTTTGTCCCTCCTGAGAAAAAAAAAGTCACATTATTCAAAACCATCTGTCAGGCATAACAATTTCCAGTTTACAATCAGCATTCACGTGTCAAATAAAATATTAATCTTTCTAACTTTCACTCGTCCGGCCTTCCATACAATAAAATGCCAACAATCAGCGCTTATGAAAATATAAACCATTAATGAGGCTGAAATGGATTTTCTTTTCAGATAAAAGATTAACAAATTTACTAGACATCACTCACGATTTGGAGAGAGAAAAGTGACATTATTTTTGTTAAATATTGTCTGAAATTCGGAGCCATTGTAATTATCACATGAATTATTCTAACCTTGCTGATTTTATCACAATGTTTTGGCCTATGCATTCTCTGGGCTTCTTCTGTGAAATACTAAGGGACATTATCATCAATCATAACATTATTGTCATCCTTACTGCTTTTTTATTTGTTATCACAATGTGTTGGCCTTGCGAATAAAAGTGACAGTGTGGTTTGTTTTTATTATTTTGTTAATTTTATTAATTTATTTATTTATTCGTTTATTTATCTACTTTTATTCTCCTTTATTTATTATTTATTTATTACTCTATTACTTTATTATTATATAATATAATATAATTATTTACTTATTTATTACTCTATTACTTTATTATTATATGATATAATTATTTATTACTCTATTATTATATGATATAATTATTTATTTATTTATTATTCGATTACTTTATTATTATATAATATAATTATTTATTTATTACTCTATTACTTTGTTATTATATAGCATAATTATTTATTTATTTATTTATTACTCTATTACTTTATTATTATATAGCATAATTATTTATTTATTTATTTATTACTCTATTACTTTATTATTATTATTTGGATTAAAATAATCCTGAAATAAAGTTCAATTCTCCCACGTGAGAATGGGGTAACCATGTGCAGATAAATTCATCAAAGATATGTATGGGACGGAAGTCTGAAGAAGGAACACAAACACAAGGGTGTAATTTCATATCATTTAGTAAGAAAGAGAAAGTTCGAATTGAGTATTTACAGTTTCAAACAGTTCATTAGGCATTGGTAAATCATAGAGAGGATGGAAAAGAGGATGGTAGAGAGATGGGTTTGAGGTTTGGAGATTTGTGGATTTGGAGTTTGGAAGTGGTTGGTTGCGAAAACGTGGTTCGCTAGAACTTATCTGTTTTAGAGTTCTGGTAACGGCGGGGGGTCTTTCTCTGTGATGCCGTCGAGGGCTGTATCACTGAGAAGACCAGCCGATGTGTTCTTGACTCGAGCAGAGTCGTGGAAAAGAGTCTGTATAGAAGTGGGAGGTCATTCTCTGTGAGGCCGTCGTGGGCTGTATCACAGAAGACCACCCGATGTATTGCTGACTTGAGCGGAGATGTCGAAAAGAGCCTGTATAGAAGTGGGAGGTCATTCTCTGTGATTCCGTCGTGGGCTGTATCACTGAGAAGGCCGCCCGATGTGTTGTTGACTGGAGTGGAGTCGTTGAAAAAGAGCCTGCATAGAGTTCGGGTATCGGCGGAAGGTCATTCTCTGTGACTGCCGTCGTGGGCTGTTGTCACTGAGAAGACCCGCTGATGTGTTGCTGACTTGAGCAAAGTCGTCGAAAAGAAGCCGGGAAGCCATATACAAGGGTTTTTAAGGGCTGGCTCACGTGACACCTTTACTAAAAAGGGGTTGCAATGCCTGACAGCCAATCCGTGAGGCCCTTAAGGGACATGGCAACAGCCAATCAGTGAGGGGGGCTTTAACAAATTCCAACATTATATAATATAATTATTTATCACTCTATTACTTTATTATTATATAATATAATTATTTATTTATTTATTACTCTATTACTTTATTATTATATAATATAATTATTTATTCATTTATTACTCTATTACTTTATTATATAATATAATTATTTATTCATTTATTACTCTATTACTTTATTATTACTAATTATTATTAATTACCTTTTATCATTTCTGTTTCTTTATTTTATTTTTCTTGGTTCATTCTGTATTTTAGATATTTTAAATTTTAATTTGCCGTTTCTTATTCTTGTGTATTATCATCTTTGAACTTATGGATTGAGTAACATATGATCGCTTAATAGGAGGTTTTGTCTCCATTATTGACTGGATATATGTGGTTTTGAAATAATATTGACCTTTTGAAGCTTTTTCTTAAATGATTTCTCTATGTTATGCTGTAAACTATTTGGAGTCACCAAAAGTAAAACACAAAATAATTTTTTCCAAATTGTCTTGGAAACGATCGTACGCCAAATAATCGTGGTGTTTGAATTCTTGGAACTGGTATAAATAATGTTCTAATTTTGTTTATCTCAACTTATGTATATGAGAGAGAGAAAGAGAGCTCTAATTGTTGGATACCTGGTGGAGCTACGAATTTTGTTCGTTTTGTGAGGGTGGGATTGAAGAATAAAGGATGAGGGAGGTGTTTTCACTCTCTAATTCAAATGTACTCCTACTCTACCCATAGACATCGGACGAAAAATTAATAAGACAAAGTGAAACAGAATAAAAGGAAATCTTGATTTATCCTTTTCGCTTTATTTCTCTCTTTTTTATAGTTGCCTTTAGCTGACAGAGGAAAGAAAGAGAAAGTAAAGAGGGAGAGAGAGAGAGAGAGAAAGAGGAAAAGAAGACAGAAAGAATGCTGTATGTTCTGGTTTTAACCAACACTCGACTGAAAGCGAGAATTGATTCAGTGGCTCGAATGGTTAGCATGCCATACTTAGAGGCAGAGGTTATGAGTTCGAACCTCACCTAGGCATAATTTTTTTTTCTCTGATTTTGTCCTAAAATGAACTTAAACATTTCAAATTACAATATTATGAAGGTTGTTTTATTTTACTTTAATCTACGTACTATAAAGAAATTAAAACCCCGGGTGACACTGTGTCGCCAGCAATAAGTTAATAAGGAGCATCCTCTCTGATCATCCTAGCGAGACCCTAGGTAAAACATAAAAAAATTGCAGCATGCTTCTTCCCAATGTCCACCTGGGGAAAAGGAGAAGAACTGTGTAAAGTTCAAGGAACTTATGAAAGTAATTGAATAGTTGAATTAATAAAACAATATTTTCAATATTCAACAGGGTTCGTGATTCATGTAATCCAGTCACAAGGAGCCGTGAAGCGGGCACCAGCAAAAGATGTACGACTATCGTTCTCGACTCAATAGAAGAAAGGCAACATTCTCTGTCCGTGTTTCTGCTCCGTGGAACAACCTGTCACAACTGTGACAATGACTACCATATCCAGGTTTAAAGCAGCCTTAGACAAACATTCAGACTGTATGTGGATGTAAATAGCTTCTACCTCTCTCTTTACATGGCTTGTTGATCTTTGCTATTTTTGGCAAATAAATTTGATTTGATATTGGAAAAACTATATTTTCATAGGATCTTCATTATTATTGGGGGTGGGGGGAGTTGTGTAATGGTGTAGCATAGCCATGTTGAGAATCTTATTCACTCTTGTAAACACTGACTGGCCTGTGCATATGTCGTCATGTTGGGATGTTACACATGTTAGTAGTAGTAGTAGTAGTAGTAGTAGTAGTGTTTCATAGATGTATCATCTGTCACGGGTAATTGTAGACAGTGTATATTGTCTGCTTCTCTATTTCTTTCTTTAGTAGTGGTTCTACTAGTTGAAAATGGGTGTCATTGATGTTATGTTAGCCACTGGTTGAAGCAAGATCAAGCATAGTTGTGGTAGTGGCCAAATATGTATCAACTGCGTGTAGCAGTCCACATATTAAAACAAGAAAAATAGAAAACAACTCACATATTGTAGATTTGCGAGTTTATTACTTATTTTTATATTTCTCTGGAGAGAATAGTGGATTCCATTTTATACTTATCTGTCCATAATTCTTATATCTTCTTTTTTTAGGGGGAGGGGGCACTTGCAAGTCCTAAAAATGTGTATCTGACTTAACTCGTGTTCTGAAGCAGAGAGAAAGAGCGATAGAGAGAGAGAGAGAGGTAGGTCTTTTTTTCTTTACTTTCTGCTATCTGACCTCTCTTTTTGAAAAGCTATGTAGACCGACCATACAATGGATAACGATGCTGACTATAGAATTGGCTAAGCAGCTTGTGTTTAATGAATCGTTCACAATAGGTATTGTGTTAAATAATCCAAAACCAAGTCATTATTAATTGTTGTTTTAGTGCTTTTCAACCAGCAAGTGACAATCTCCCCAATTATCCAGCATACTCGTTTGAGTGTATTATTATTATTTAAATACATAATTTGAATTCAGATAACCATTCGCCTTTTGTAAATCCAGAAGCAAATGTCAAAAGAAACCCCTTAAATATAATTCTGCATAATTCCTCACAAAAAAACAAACGCAAAAAAAAAAACACAGACGAAGGAGCAAAAAGTAAATGTATCCTCGTGGTCAAACCAAACAAAGAGATGCAAAAATTAAAACGAATATGTTTGTATCTCGAAGCAAAGGAGGGACAGAGAAATAAAAAAAAAAAGAAAGAGAGAGAAATAGAAAAAAGAAAGAGAGAGAAATAAAGAAAGAAAGAGAGAGAAATAAAAGAAAGAAATAAAAGAAAGAAAGAGATAGAAATAAAGAAAGAGAGAGAGAGAAATAAATAAAGAAAGAGAGAGAAATAAATAAAGAAAGAAAGAGAGAGAGAGAAATAAAGAAAGAAAGAGAGAGAGAGAAATAAAGAAAGAAAGAGAGAGAGAGAAATAAAGAAAGAAAGAGAGAGGGAGAAATAAATAAATAAAGAGGGAGAAATAAATAAATAAAGAGGGAGAAATAAAGAAAGAAAGAAAGAGAGAAATAAATAAAGAGAGAAATAAAGAAAGAAAGAGAGAGAAAGAAAGAAAGAGAGAGAGAGAGAAAGAAAGAAAGAGAGAGAAAGAAAGAAAGAGAGAAGAAATAGAAAAAAAATGAGAAGATAGAGATAAAGTTAAAGAAGATGGATGGGGAGATAAAGAAAAGGGAGGGAAGGGGAGGGCGAGAGAGATAAAGAAAAGGGGGCGGGCAGAGAGGAACAAAAAAGAAAGAGGAGAGAAAAAAAGAAATGGGGAGATGGAGAGGAGAAATAAAGAGAATAGAGAAAGAGCGTGTCATCAATATGCGCTGAGATTTACTTCCCTTTTCTTTCTTTTTTCAAAGCATAAAATAAAAATGGTTATTTAAATTAACATGTCATGCGTAAAAGCAATGTCTTTTTTTTCATGGACATTGCTAATTAAGTTTATTTCATTTAAATAATTCAAGTAATTTAGTTGATTTGATTGACTGTCTGCAGACATGATTAATCGAATTATTCTGGACTATTATTATTTTTCCAATGCTCTTTACAGAAGCTCAAAATCAGTATTTTATTGACAACTCTTTAAAAAAGAAAACACACACCCATAAAACAAGAAAACTCACTTGAAAAGAAATACAAGCCATGTTAGCACAATCAGTATTAAGTCAACAGATACACCGAAACTTGGAAACACTTTAATGATTCAAGACATTTGTTTGTGTGTATTGTTCCACTTAGTTTAACTGTCATCGTTTGAACAGACATTTGCCATTTTCTTGAGCATCGACTGAAGCAGCCGTGATTATTATGATTGTGAAAAAGTGCTAAAATTCATATGAATTTTGTTTGGTTTTAGTTCTTTACACCATATCAAACATTTGAAGGTGATTTAATGTAGAAACAATACCTATTCTAAACTATTCATTTCATATAGTACTAGCTGACCAGACCCGGCGTTGCCCGGGTGGAAACATATTGCCAGGAAGAGGGCCCAGTGAAAAATAATCCAATATATAGTCCTTATTTACTTGCATCCCCACGAGGGCAGAGTTAGACACAAGGTCGGCATTTTAATGTTGGGAAAAAATCCAGCTCCCCGAAAAGGGGCACTCTGGATTAGGACAAAAATGTAAATTGTCTCAGTCTAGAAGGATTTCTCATTCACTGACCGAAAACAGAAAAGATGAAATGTAGTATCAGAACAGATACTACACTTTGAATTATTTATTTGTAGAAAATATTTTTAAAAATACATTTAAAACAAATTAGGCACAAGGCCATCAAAAGTGTGGGGCTATTGGGTGTCGTTGGTCATCTTTCGTCTATAGTGATAATAATGTCTATCCTACTCTTAACTAGAATCATCTCAGTCACCACAATGCCACATTTACTCTAGGAGCCGTCCTACTTAAAATATATCCCCAAATTAGTTTGAATTTTTTTTTTTTTCATAAATATGGTTATATATACAGAAATTTATTGGAAATATAATGAGGAGTGGAAGAAAGAAAAACAAAAACCGGTTAGTAGGATTCTCCCCACCCTTTCTAAATAATAGACCGCTCACTGTTTTCCGGTTTGTTCAGAACCGAAAACAAGCAGGTCAATGCTACACTTTGATCTTAGCCAATAGTCATGTTTACAATTTATTTTAAATAATTAAAAATAAATTAGTTTTAGTTATCCTTTATATCATTGCAAACTAAGAAAATTAATTTCATGGATATTTATAAAAGTTATGTATAAGCGAGAAACACGGACATTATAGTTTTATTTATACAGAGATGAGTCAATATAGTCAAAGGGAAGTAAGTGAAAACATCATGATCAAGAGAAAATATCTCCAGAGAACTGTTATTCAGATATGGTATTTTAAGTCTCAGAGATGTTTTATAAAGAATGTTTTTATTTTATGCTATTGTTTTTCTTTATTTAAATACATATACGATTAATAGCATTGAGATTGACAAAAATTAATATATATCAGTTATGTAGATTACTCAACTTTAATTTATATACGCAGTGTTATAATCTATATATTTGAAGGTTTAAAAGCAGTGGGTCACCAATTTTAGAGTTGGCCGCCCCTTCACTGTAGAGGTCCCTAGATGTCGGAAGATTTTCTACTCTCATAGCATTTTTCCTCATACCGCTTGCCTTTAGAATTACCTTTCTGCTCCCTGTTTTTCCGACCGCACTAACATGCAGAAATTTAAATGTAATGTGAACAAACATCTTGCTGTGTAACTCCTCATCCGGGTTTCCACATATAAATCTGGTCTCTATCACAGAAACCCCTTACGTTTCAGTGTCAATATGCATTGTTTAGCGTGAACAAAAAGTAAAACAATATATACATAAAAGTTAAGGAAAGTAAGAAATATACAATATTAAAAAAAATTCCTCCAAACTTAAAGCGCAAGTGAAGCGCTTTTTAGCCTTGGTGGGCAATAATCTAAAGATGGTGTCTTGATAAAAGCACTGGTCCCTATCACCTCACTGGGTTGGCGTCAAGAAGAGCATCGGCCTATAAAAATCTTGCCTCAACTAAGGAAATGACTCCCAAAAAATATATTGTATTTCAGGTTACATAGATTAAATAATGACCCGGTCGGAGATAGGTTAGTTTGGAAGTCAATTTCTTAAAGCCGTCGAATTTGTAAAATGGACGTTAAACAGAATATGATTATATGATAATGATTTCCGGTTGGAGCTTCCGGGAAATTCTAGGTTTCTACACTAGTAGAGAATAGTTAGAAAGGCAAGGTCTCCTAAAAATGTCAACAAATGTCAGATTTTCAACTTTCGTTTTGTTTTTAAAAAATAAAACAAAACCAAAAAAAAAACAAATAAGTCTAACAAAGCACCATTTTAGAAGCATCTGATGCATTGCTTGGGTATCAGATTTAATAGAGTTATATCAAGAGACAGCATTTTTATCAACGCAAGTAAAATCAACGTTAAAAATGGCAAGAAAATTGTTTCTGAAAATACTTCAGTCGATAATTAACAATATGAAAATTATAAAAGTAAAATTAAAATTATTCTTCATGATGAAATAATTACTTTCATTTGTGTTATTTATTTTGTTAAATGTTTGAGGAGAAGAAACAACACTGACTTAAATATATTACTAATGTTGAGTCCGCTTAGTTTGACACAAGGATAGAGCGCTAACTGTAAAATGATGAACTATTGTATACAAGCAATATATATTAACTAGAAAAATATCCGTCCCAGGACGGGTAAAATTAAATCCCCAAACTGAACAGTTTTGCACCACTTTTATGTACCCTTACGAAGATTAAAATCAACATATAATGATACTAAACCGTATGCCTAAAATCCTCATACCAATTTTGATCAAAATATATTAAATGATTTTGATTCTAGATTCTAGAAAATGTCTAAACTTCAAGGCTTAAGCTTAAATGGTCTTAAGAATAAATTGAAATTCAAGGAATCTTGCTTAATTGGTGTCTAATAACTATGAACCAAAGTCAATGCTAGTATGATATATTTGAATTTTCAAATATGGGGGTTGTTTTGTGCCCATATGCCCCTAGAAACACTTTAAGATACTCAAAAGAAACTGCAATTTTGGGAATATTTATTAATCGATGTGAATTGGACCTGCTACCGCAACTGTTCTACATCTACTAACCCAAGAATTCTCGTTCATTCTTGCAACACATCAGAACTGAGCCTCGCTTTAAGACTCGCATTACACATCCATCGCATCATTCCCATATCATTTCCCTCCATGCAACGCATGTCCTCAACCCTCACTGGCCAGGATTCAGATAGATTCAAAGCAATCAATAATATTAATAGCGCATCTATTTGTCTCTTTCTCTGATTCTAAAAGCGATATTAAAAGCCGAAATTAGCAGGATATTAAAGTTCCTCCTCCTCCAGATAAACACATTGAAACGAAAAGTAATCGAGAAGCTGATCCAATCAAATGGTTATTTGATCAAAGATTCGATCAGTCAGATCAACAAAGGGGAATAAAATAGTTTCCATTGATTATCGATGCTTTCAAAAGACTTAATTGCCGCTCACGTAAACAGCTGGAGAAAGTTAAGAATATTCATTAGGAAAATATGCTTTGTAAGAATCAAAGAGCAAAAACGTAAATCATCAGTCACAGACACTTTGCATGCGAATGAACAAGGCACCATTAAAAGACATACGTTCGGTAAATATTTCTAATCTTGTGACAGAAAATCTAATTGATTGATAATCATCTTCACCTTTGGCATATCAACAGAGGAAATAGCTGAGAAAAAATAACTGGATACAATCGCATACAGAAATACAAAACTCTCATTAATAAAATAAGAATATGTCTACATTGGGTAATGCATTATAAGTATAATATATAATACTATATGTATATATATTTAGATTTTTCTCTGAGAAGATAGTTTATTCAGTAAAGACCGGAATCAGTCCAATAAAAATAAGCTCGATGATACTCGATTATAGAGTACAGAGCATTTATATGTGTTTTTTGAAGGTTTACCAAAACATTTCGTTCAAGAAATCATTCATCACAACAAAAGACTTTTTCCTTTCATAGCTTATTTATTTTTCAGATTTTTCAAAATTAAAGAATTTTTCCCTACACGTGTTTCTATACTCAAGCAGGTTCAAGAGTAGAGAAACACGTGTAGGGAAAACTTCTTTAATTTTGAAAAATCTGAAAAATAAATAAACTATGAAAGGAAAAAGTCTTTTGTTGTGATGAATGATTTCTTTTCTCTCGAGGGGGATATGTTACGGTTTCGGAGCCGCCCCCTCCCCCCCCCCCCCTGACAAAGTTTACAAAAAATAAATGATGTGCCCATGTTACTCACTTTGTTGCCTAGAATACATATTTCATAATAATAAGTTCAATAGTTTAGGATTTTACCAGACATATTCATATTATTGATACTCACGCATGCATTTCACAATTACAGCTTACTCGAACATGACAAGCAAACCTGACCCTCAAGATCGTAATGGACATGGAATATGTGCCTCCATAAAGCATGGCTTTCCATGTGGCACGGACATCTCCAAAGAAGACCCAAAATTGTCCTATATGTGCCTATGAATAGCACTTATTTACAGCACCACATTCATATTCACCCTCTATCATTCTCACAATGATGAAGTTACTATCTTTGAGAGTACATCTGAGAAAATTCACCATATCCTGTCTGCTCATTCCTCTTTCAACATTCACGTCTGTGGAGATTTCGATGTTGAATGGCGAATCCACTTAAACAAGACAGATGATGAAGGAAGGGTTTGTCACGATTTCTTCCTTGCTTATGATCTAACACAGATTGTTGACAAACCCACTCACGTACCCGATGCTGACGAACAACCTGCAAGTTTTCTTTATCTTTTTCTGACAACTTGCTCTGAACTGTGCTCATCCACCGTTCTGTCTCCGCTGGGATCTTCCGATCACTCAGTTGTCTCAATTAAGATCAAAACAAAGTGCAACAAGACCTCTGATTCTCCTCTCCATCGCACAATGTATCAGTACCCGATGGCTGACTGGGACAGCCTTGGATCTTTCATATCAGAAATATCCCTACATTCCATGTTGTAAACGACTGTTTCCTCTATCACATCCTACTTAAGTGATTGGTTAACCAATGGTATAGAGAGCTTTATACCCTCCAACAAATTCGAACAAAAACCAAATGGCAAACCGTGGTACACCCCAGAATGTGCTGCTGCGATTAACAAATCTGTTGCCAAGGTCGCTGGAAAAATGGTTGGATCATTCTACTGCTCCAGTAAGTATTTTACTCCTGACGCAATCCTCTACCTGTGTAAGAGCCAAATACGTACTAAGATGGAATACTATTGCCACATCTGGGGAGGTGCCGGTCAGAGCAGCCTTTGATGCCTTGACAGAGTACAAAACCAACTTTGAAATCTAGTGGGTGAAGTCCTCTTCTCCTCCCTTCTACCTCTTTATTAAAAAAGAGACGTTGCTAGTCTTTTTCTACTCTATCGTTATTTTCATGGCAGATGCTCAACTGAGCTTCAATCTATTCCTCCACCCCCGTGTAAAACATTTACAACAAAAACTCGTCTAGTTACAACCACTGTCAATAATTTCCCTTTCTCCGTGCCTAAAGCTAAACGAAACTTCCAAAGTTTCTTTTCTAGAACTACCTGTCTGCGGAACCCAATACTGCTGGGTTGCTCCCCAGCTGACTATAACATTGTCGTTTTCAAGTCCAATGTAAACAAATTCTTGTTAAGCCGTCCTCCTAAATAATCAAATTCTGCCATACTTCCACCACCATTACCGATCATCATGATTTTATCTCACCGTCACCTGATATCCTCGAGTGGCCTTTGGGCCTTGATAAGTGGTGACTCTTTAGTAAAAAGAAAAAAAAAAGAAATGTCGCTTTTTTTATTTATTTATTTAAAGTTATAGCAATTGTATTCTTTTTTAAAACAATATTACTCGTCATCTTACCGTAAAAGTAATTGTCAGCAAAATATTCTTTCAAATCAATAAAACTAATTCCACGTTTTGAAATGTATTTATTTAAAATTGTACTGTTTTAGTCGACGGAACGATAGAATCTGATTTTGGAACAATTCATTTTAAAATGAGTCAAGTCGGACATTTTTTACACCATCTTTGCTGATCGGACGATCTCAATTTTTTATGTGTGTAAAAAGGTGATAATGTACGTACGAACAAGAAATGGCTTAGTATATTATTACAAAAATATTATACTTATATATATATATATATATATATATATATATATATATATATATATATATATATGATAAACGAACATATACTACACTGTCCTGCAAAGGAGGAGATAATGCCTGGTAGGATGGTATCATGACGAACGAACATACACTACACTATCACCCAAAGAAGAAGATAATGCCTGGGAGGATGGTATCATGACGAACGAACATAAAGGCATAGCATGTTTCTCACTTATATTCCTCCCCATGACTGCATCAAGTTTTCTTCTTATTTTATGTCTGAACTTATACATTTAAACAACTATTGACCTCTCCGGAAAATAATGAATTATGCAAGAAATACAAAGAGTTGCAATAAGAGCCATCGAACAGATTCCATCGAACAGACTGCCAAAAAAATAAAGCCATCAAAATATATGATGCATTAGAGTCGCCCTCTTTATTCTTTACTAAACAAGAAGGGGAGATAATCAAATGTTACAAGAAGGGGAGATAATCAAACTTTTTTTTTTTTAATAAATCAGATTACACGTGAAAATGGAGTGTGAAGGGCTTTTAAACAGCAGAAAGCAGAGCATATAATTTCTTTGTAACTGCATCCGTAATATCTTGATAAGCCTTTATCGTGTGTAGTCATCGCGATGAGAGAAAGAAACGGAATTAATATATTAAGAAAAATTAGAGACAAAGGAATAACTGCATCATCACGACAGAATAAAATAAATAGAATGATAAGGAGAGAGAAAAAAAATGGCTGTCCTCAATCAGATTTTTTTTTTTCATTTTGTTTCTTGTTGTTTTTTGGAATGACAGGAAGAAATAATTTAATGTAGGCACTTGACATGTCTGAGGAATATTTTTACGAGAGTTTAAAAGGCAAACGTGAAACACGACTAAAAAGAGGAAAAGAACAAGTTCTCCGCAGTAGAGGAAGCTGTAAATAAATCAATGAGATTAAATGAACATCGTTTTGTCCTGACATATAAAATGGAGAAAAAAAAAGAAAGGAAAGAAAAACGAAACGAACAAAAACGAAACGAAACGAAAGAGAATTCCTCATTAATGAAATGATTGTCTCTCCCCATCCCCAGCCTCAACAAACAGTTTTTTTTTGTTTAGGTAGGTGGGTGGGTGTCGGTGGGGGATAAATGAGCTTGATGTAAAGCATATGAAGAGAGACTTAATGATCGACCGCTAAAATTTATTCTTCGATTTTTAAGCCAACCACAAATGCAGAAAGAGGAAAGATTATCCAAATGTATCCATCTTGGAAAATTCAGAAGAGATGGACACATTATATCAGCATGTTATACACAAACACACATTATCATTATATATATATATATATATATATATATGAGTGAGTTTAATAACAAGCAGTACTACTAGCTTCATTGCGAGATCCAACACAGTTTGTTGTTGTAGATCACTATTCGCTACTCGTTGTAAAATACCCGCAGACTTGGTATTTACAAAAGTTAATTCCTGCTTAATTCTAAGCAAATTTGTGGTGGCCAACGGGAAACGCTCTTGACTGCGAATCAGTGGCGATTTGTGATCGGAGTTCGCGCCCGCCGACCGTCGGAAATTAACTTCCTGCACTGAAGATTGTGTAAGCATGAAACATCGATGTCTGTAGGTAATAAATAATTAATATTTATTTATAAATATTAATATATATATACAGGTAAAATTGTTGATTCCCAACCAAAATGGCGGACAATAAATCGTCTGCAGTTTTGTGATTTTTTTTCCGACCTCACAAATAGGTAAGCAAAACCAAATAAATTGTTTTTAACTAATTCCTGGTGAAGCGTGTCGAGCCAACACGGTTTTGGCCGTCCTATTGGCCACCAGCCCTCAACTGTCAGCTCGTACACCACTGTCGCACCATCTCAGTCGAGATTCACGGAGCTTGTCAGCGTTTGGTGCCACGCCATATCGCCGACGAATATAATATAGTAATTTAATAAATGTTTCGAATTTGTTTAAAAAAAAACATTTAAAAAAAATTTGGTAAATTTATTAAATTTCAATGTTATAATTTGAGCTCTAGTAATGTATACACTATTGAGCTATTAACTCAACCAGTAATGTATACACAATTGAGTTATTAACTCAACTAGTAATGTATACACAATTGAGCTATTAACTCAACCAGTAATGTATACACAATTGAGCTATTAACTCAACTAGTAATGTATACACAATTGAGCTACTAACTCAACCAGTAATGTATACACAATTGAGCTATTAACTCAACTAGTAATGTATACACAATTAAGTTATTAACTCAACCAGTAATGTATACACAATTGAGCTATTAACTCAACTAGTAATGTATACACAATTAAGTTATTAACTCAACCAGTAATGTATACACAATTGAGCTATTAACTCAACTAGTAATGTATACACAATTAAGTTATTAACTCAACTAGTAATGTATACACAATTGAGCTATTAACTCAACCAGTAATGTATACACAATTGAGCTATTAACTCAACCAGTAATGTATACACAATTGAGCTATTAACTCAACCAGTAATGTATACACAATTGAGCTATTAACTCAACTAGTAATGTATACACAATTGAGCTATTAACTCAACTAGTAATGTATCCACAGTCGATTTCGTACTCTGTCCAGGCGAAAAAGAATGTTCTGTGCGACACCTCCCCAGATGTGGTAGCAGTTCTCCATGTTAGGATGTATCTGACTCTTTAAAGGATTGCATCAGGAGACAGGTACTTTGTGGAGAGGTAGAATGATCCAAGCATGTTTCCAGCAACTTTAGCAACAGATTGGATGTACGTCTTACATATTTGCTGATGAGTCACCACTTATCAAGGTTGAAAAGCCACTAGAGGATATGGGTTAATGAGATGGACAGATTGTCAGTTGAATAATGAAGAATATTATGAGATGATTGAAAATAATAAATGGAATGAACACAATTTGATTACTTATGAGGACGGTTTATGACAAGTATTTTTTGATATTGGATTTGAAGATGACACTGTTGTAACCTACAGGGAAGCAGACCCATAGTAATGTGTTCCACAGATGGGAATATATTAGGGAAAGTGATGCAATAGTCCTGAGAGAACTTGACTCCACACTCCGCACCAGTAACCATTTCCAGTTCAAGGCAGAAACTAACCAATGTTCTTTGGCACCAGATAGATTGTCCAAGAAGAGGATATTTCTTGATTCACTGGCAATCAAATCTGGCCTCTGCAAGACAGAAGTCTTTATCATCAGATCGAATCTTAAACGAATCTTCTGGAGTCAGTCTGAACGTAATTGGCGTACAAAGAAATCTTAAATCTTATTTGAAATGTTTCTAAACAGACATAGAAACTGAATATGGATCTCGGGAAAGATTAATTTGCAGGGTACTTTAATTAAATCCTTCGATTAAATAGAGTCTTAATACTCTGGCAGTGGATCAGATAACAGTTCAAGACGATCCATAGATGGCGGAGAAGAGAGTAAAGCGATGAATATCCGACACAAGCAGCACGCAACATATTTTGCTGGGATGACGTCACACACAAGTCGTGTCCTTACTTACTCATACTTGTACTTGAAAAAGCGTTCACGCGGAGTGGGTCGTGCCAGCTTGATCCATCCTCGCCACTGCATCCTTCATGAAGGCTGACCAAGCCTGACGATTTGAAGTCAACAATTGGGTAGTCTCTAGCCACTCGCTGTTCCAATGGTGAACTCTGCAGATACGGGGGCCCAAGTTGGATTTTGGGCAAGTTTAACCATCATCATCCAGGTTTTTCTTTGTCCCCCAGATCGCTTTTTCCAAACCTGTAGGGGAACTGGAACAATTGCTTCGTAGATGAACTCTCCCGGTTGACGGTGAAGGGCATGACCCAGGTAGCGCAGACGTCTCGTGAAATTGACTTGCCGGAGGTCGTTAATTTTGTAGCGGAAACATACTGTGTTATTTTGCTGCCATCCTCCGTTGAATCATACAAATGTGTAATATAAGTCTGAGACAGGATTAGATCAGATGACCTCAGAGGAAGATTAAATCTGGACAGTATAGGGAAATGTGTGCAGAAGAGTAGATTTTGATGGTTTGGTCACATTGAAAGAATGAATCAGAATTCTTGGGTTAGTAGATGTAGAGCAGTTGAAGTAGTAGTATCAGTTGGCAGGGGAAGGCCAAGGAAAACATGGAAGGAAGTGATAATGATGGACTTGAGAGAAAGAGGGATAAATAAAGACCTGGTCAGAGATAATTTAGTTTGGAAGTTATTTCTAAAAGCCGTCAAATACATGCCATCATGTAAAATAGATTTTAAACCGAATATGACGATGATGATGCCTGTGGCGCCCAAACCGGGAATGTCTATAGTTATGTTTTGGGTTATTTTGTGTCCAAACAGAGTGCCCCCTCGGGGGAAACTGGTTTCCACTAACTTCCAGCCTTATGCCACATTTTGCTGCTGCGGGAAGCAATTAAATCATACCAGCCATTCTCTTTAATTTATGCCACAGTTACATGTACAACAGGGGGTGGATTATTGATCTATACAGAATGTAGTGGACCATGGAATCTTGCCTGGTATGGCATCCACCCTAAGCGTGTTGAACCGGCTTCCTCTGAAAGGGAATATCAAATTCACAAGCGGTCCGCAGTCGCATGTATATTCCGGTAAGGGGAGGTGACAACGTTACGTTTTTGAAGTTCTGGCAGAGAGGTGTCGTCGTCCTTCTACATACAGCACCTGGTATTTCAAAATGGTCACCCCTCTGGTAGTGAACAGGCTCAACGTTGCTTAACTTCGGTGATCTAACAGGACTGGTGTGTCAACGTGATTATGTCGTATATGACTATGGAATCACCTATGCAGCGTTCAAATTTTTGCACACTCCATACTAATATTTTTAAAAAGGTGTGAACACCCCCCTCCAAGCTTTAGAGAAAATAGCAACTTGTGTTCAATCCTTCATATCTAATGATTTGTCAAAGGAAAAAAAAACCTAAACATTTCAAACTAATGCTATATTTATTGCTTATACCCGTCCTAGGATGGGTATTCTACTAGTGTATATATATATATATATATATATATATATATATATATATATGTGAATGATTACTTTTATTTATACATACATGTACATGATCTGCGACACTGGTATGTCAATGTTATCGATCAACAGCTGTTAAAAGTTGAAATCTCATTAGGCAGAATAATAATCTGATCCTTCCCTTAGGTCATATTTGGAAAGAACCAAAGATCAGATTATTATTCTGCCTGATGAGATTTCAGCTTTTAACAGCTATTGATCGGTAACATCGACAGGCCAGTGTCGCAGATTATATACATGTGTGTATCAATAAAAGTGATCATATATATAAAAACTATTTTATATTGAGCACTCTTTATAAGCCCGGTTGAAATTCTTTAGATTTCTATCCTGTGGATATTTACCGTACCTGGATTACCATATATATATATATATATCTTTCGGTCTTTGCAAAGGCAGGCCTTTTGGAGAAGGAACACTGATGTAACAGTTTCTTCCAATGATGTAGACTTGCTCGTGTTTTTTTTAGGGGAGGGGGGCAGAGTGGCACTCTCTTAGAGTGAGATTGGTTCTGTGCACAGCATTTTCCCACTAAAGAAAAGCGCTGAGTGCGATGCTATTTATATCTAACTTGGAGAATCCTACTGATATTTCCTTATATATTAGATCGATATGTATTATTCTTCTGTATATGGGATTTATATGTATTACTGTTTCATATATATATACTCATAAGATAATATTTATGACATATATATTTTGTGTTTCAATATTTACTTCAACAGTGCTCAATAAAAATAGAGCTTAATAGTTGTATAAAAATGTACTTATGGCAAGTGAGCTTCACAGAAATGTTTGGTTCTATTCAATCGCCAAAAATCGTCAGGTTAAAAAAAATTGTAAATGTGACTATCTTTTTAATTCTTTTTTCTTTAAATCTCACTCTATATTGAAGCAATGTTTGACGTGTTTTTTTTAATTTTCTTTTCTTCAGCTAAACAAGGTATATTGTCAGAGACGTAAGGGGCTACTGTGATTAGGGCCAGATTTATCGGGGGCATCCTAAGTGGGGAGTTGTGTAGCAAGATATTTGTTGTGCAAGTAAAATGAGATGCTACCTTATTTCAATTCCTGGAATTTAAAGCTAATAAACAAAAACTTCATAAAAAAAGAAAAAAAAATATTTCGTCATTCGTTATCGCCCTCTATCGGTTAGTGTTCTGAAAAAGAAAAATGTTAATTTCCAACCGTTTTATTATTAAATTTTTATACTTAGTGATCACAACAGAAACATGTGAACGGACTAACTTCATAGGCAGATTCGGAAGAAATAACCCCCTCTCAGTCACAAGTACTTTTACTGCTACCAGAATCACCGGGTTCAAATATTTCGTGGGATACATATATTTTAGCTACACCGCTTGTGGTAAATATAAAAAAATTGGAGACAATTGAAAGTTTTCATACTAACAGGAGGCAAATTATTTTAAAGGGAGATAATCGTATACATATTTTGCCACATAATTGAGAGCAATACTTCCGCACACAGAGGACTGTTGTTCTGTTGTGTCAACATGTGCGGATAAGCAGGTTTATTAAAGTAATTGCTAAAAGCTTCTTTAAGATTGTATATATTTTTTTGCCGTCCTCCTACATACAGTGCCTGGTATTTACAAATGGTCACCCATCTGGTATTGGCCAGGCTCAACGGTGCTTAACATTGCTGATCTAACGATAACCGATGTGCCAATGTGAAATACCGTATATATTCGATTAATTCTTTCTAAAAAATACTGTGTCCGGGGTGGAATTAAATTCAAATGGCCGCCATCTTAAAAAAATAAAAATAAAAATATATACATTTTATATATCGTCAAATAAGGTAATTACACAGACCAGTGTGCATAGCATATTCCTTTTGAACTGCATGATCCAATAATGTAGCCTTGTGTCAGACAAAGCTACATGAATATATGTACATGTATTTGTACCTGTGAATGTATTTTAATCAATCGGTTAAACACTTGGTAAGTGCATGTAAAAAACAATAACCTTATTAGTGAAATTGGGTACAATGAAAGTGTTCAGAAGACGTCGGACAGTAACGCGCTTTGCACTGCATGATATATACCCTCAATATAGTGGCTTTACCACCCGGAAATGCGTCATTATATATATATATATATATATATATATATATATATATAACCCTAAAAGCAAGGCAGAAAATCTTTTTGAATTGAAGTACAAAGATAGTTCATTTTATTTTTTCAATGTCATATAAAGTCAGCCAAGGTCAGACTGTGTTAAGAGTAAAGAGACTCTGAGAGAATCTGAGGAAGCGAAAGAGAAATGGTTGCCCTATCCGACTTATAATATATGAATCCGAGTCAGAGATGACTCGGAAAAGGAGAGCAAAAACTTTAAAGCCAGGAAAAGAAAGTCTTCTGTCGTGACATTTTAATTCAGACAAAGGAATTATTGGAAGATGAAGCCAGTCAGATAGAAGAACGGTTTCTCTGTGTCAAACGAAACGTGAGAGATAAAGAAGAACCAAGACAATTCTAAGCAACAATGCCATTAGAAGACTTTTCCCCAGACAATGATAGGTTTAACAAAAATGGAAAAAACAACAACAACAACAAAATACACACACAAAGAAAAAGAAAAACTTTATTTTGTAAATAATAAATTAGACTAGTAATGTACCCCACAATGTGTGTGTGTAGGGGGGGGTATATGAAATTTATTTAACAGATGACGTTGCAGAAAGAACGAGAATCAAAATGTGTTTTTTAAGTCTTTTTATTTTACATACACATATAGAATCTCGAAACTAGACATTCTTTGATGTTATTATTTCCAGAAAGACAATGAGAGAGAGAGGGTGGGGGGGGGGGAATAGAAAGAAGGAGAGGGAGCATAGAAAGGAGATAGAGAATAGAATTAAAAAAAGAGAGAGAGAATAGAAGTAGGGGGGAGAGAAAAAGAGAGAGACAATAGAAAGGAAGTGACAAACGGATATACTGAAAGGGATAAACAGAGAGAGAGAGACAGACAAAAATGTTGGCAAAGAGACAAACATTAACCCGAAGAGAAAAGGAGAGATAGAGAAACATACAGGGGAGGAGGAGGAGAGAGGAAGACATAGACAGAAACAGAGAGAGAGAAAAAGACGAATGGGAGAAACCTTTTAACCCTGACTGACAGCTAGAACCAGATACACTTTGTGTGTCAAGCTATTGACTGCCCCTATTTACTTGCCTCTCCACGAGGGCAGAGTTAGACACAATGTCGTTTTGTTTTTAATGTGACGAAAATCCAGATGCCTCTAAAAAGGGCACTCTGAATTTGGGAAAAAATAAAAATTGCCTCAGTCTAAAAGGATCTCTTCTTCACTGACCGAAAATAGAAAAGATGAAGTGTAGTATCAGAACAGGTACCACACTTTGCTCCTAGCCAAAAGGCCAAGTGTATATTCATTGACTGCCATTTCGTGATATGGTTTGATTAGTTTTACGGCATATCAACCCCTTTGTGGGTGATTTAATGTTGACACACTGCCTACGATACACAAGTAACAGTGAATAGTTTTATTAAAGACTTGTAGCAGTTATCCCCTCCTTTCAAAACATAACTGCACTAACCGGCCGGTAGGTGTCGCTGTTCACCGTCAGGTGGCGCTGAAAGCGACCAGGAGTCATCTGCCCTTAGGGGATATATAACCAAGGGACACCGGAAAAAGGTCTCTTCTCTATTCAATTGGCCTTGCTGAACGATGCTAAGACACCAGCGCTCCGTCAATACGTGTTGAACAACGGTAAGAGTTCTTAACTCATTTTCTTTGTATACGGTTTTCAAGGACTTTCCCACGCCGGACTCATTTCTTCACATACTGTTTTCAAGAACTGTTTTCTATCGACACACATACATGCACCACACACGTCTTCATCCAACATACACACACGTTCAATAAACCTTATTTGAACTACCTCCTTTTGTTTGTTAATTATTACTCTGTTTTTGCATGCAACAATTGCTTGATTTTATGAACTCGCTTATAGTCGGGAACAAACAGACTAACAGCAATTCTCTTCACACGATGTTGTGGGTTAATACCTTTCCCAGCGATATTAGTACAGAAATGAGTGTGACAAATTCAGTGGGATTCGAACTCGACATGCAGATTTCATTATCTGTATAGGTATGCATTACACGTTCACACCTCCCCATTTTCTGTAAAAAAAACAAAACAAAAAAAAAAACAGGTGAAATACAGCCTTTTTTGAAAGAATCGTCAGGATACAGCTGGGTTCGTTTTCCAAATCGAACCTGTAAGCCTCGATCGTAGAGATGGGAAGCGACCAGAACACAATACTGTAGGACTGCTTTCCCACAGACTACAACATGGCCGTCTTCAAATCGAATGTCGACAAATACTTGTCATAAACCACCCCATAAATAATCAAACTTTGTTCATTCCCATAACCATTTTCAATCCTCTCATAATATGTTTCTTCATTAAACTAACAGGCAGAACGTTACTATTGTCGACCCAGGGAAGAGTCTATCAGGCATGTGTATGCAGTGTGATGATGCATGGAAGTGAAACCTGCCTAGTGAGAGTTGAGGACATACGTTGCATGGAGAGAAATGATATTAGAATTATATGATGGAGGTGTAATGTGAATCTTGAAGATGGGTGTAGATCTGATGACCTCAGAGGAAGATTAAATCTGGACTATATGGATATGCGTAAAGAACAGGAGACTTTGATGGTATAGTCCTGTTGAAATATGGATAGAGTTCTTGGGTTATTAGATGTAGAACAGTTGAGGTAGCAGGTTCAGTTTACGGAGGAAAGCCAGGGAAAACATGGGAGAAAGTAATAAAAATGGACTTGAGAGAAAGAAGGATAAATAAAGACCTGACCAGAGATAGGTTCGTTTCGAAGTCAATTTCTAAAAGCCACCCAATGCATACCAACATGTAAAACGAACGTTAAACCGAATATGATGAAACTGACAATCCATCCATCGCATTAAGCTGTATCCTCGAGTGGCTTTTGGTCTTGATTAGTAGTGACTCATCAGTTAAAATAATAATAAAAATAATAGCCCTGGGTTTAGTTTGACTAAAAAGTCGAAAGAAAAAGTTAGATTTAAAATGTCCACTTGTATAAGTGATGGCGATTTAAACCCTAAAAACAGTTGATAATAACTCGTCTTTCTACTGCAACTGAAAAGAACTTTCCTTTTTTCCCCTCCCCTCCGTGTTCCTAGCGTTAGGTGGAATTCCCATGAACAGAGTTTCTTTCCAAGAACTTCTCATCGGTGGAACACATTCCAACGGGACTGCTTCCTTGCAGACTATAAGATGACCGTATTTAAATTCAATGTCAACAAATACTTGTCACAAACCGTCTCCATAAGTAATCAAACTTAGTTCATTTCATTCACCATTTTCAATCCTCTCATATTATTCAGCGTCGTTCAAGTATCAATCCATCCATCTCGTTAACTCTTATCCACAAGTGACTTACTGACTTATTAGTAAATAAAATTAAAAAAAAAAAAAAAAATTAATGGCGTTTGCTTATTGAATGCTTTTCCCTCGGCCCAGGCTGCTGCACACTTATGGGAAATGGAGACGACGCTCATTTTTTATCGTAAGTGAATAATAAATTATCAATTAAAACGACAGATATGTCTATCTATATGAAGTTAGATATGTGTAACTGTTTATA
Source organism: Sepiola atlantica (assembly GCA_963556195.1). Taxonomy (NCBI): domain Eukaryota; kingdom Metazoa; phylum Mollusca; class Cephalopoda; order Sepiida; family Sepiolidae; genus Sepiola; species Sepiola atlantica. The sequence continues at coordinate 110,195,556 of OY744518.1, forward strand.
TATTTGTATGCACAAGATTTAGTCCTAAACTAATTAACTGATCAAAAGAGAAAAGGGGGTTGTTAGAATTTGAATTCTAATTTTTTTTTCTTTAAACTTTCTGTCTAAAGAAAAAAAAATTAAAATTAAAATTGCCACCTCATTCCATTCATCATTTTCAATCCTCTCATAATATTCTTCATTATTTAACTGACAATCTATCCATCTCATTAACCTTTATTCTCGAATGGCTTTTGGCCTTCATAAGGGGTGACTCATTAGTATAATAATAATGACGACGACCCTGGGGTTGGTTTAAATAAAAAGTCTAAAGAAAAATTTGGAATTTAAATTTCCATTTATGAGTACGACTTAAACTCTAGAAACAGTTGAATTTTTTTTTCCATGGATTGCTTAACCTCCTCATATTTTTTAATCACCGAGAGAAAATAAAAGTCCGACGATGACGTATCATCTATCCATCGACAGTTTCACTGTAAAGTAATTTCTAGAGAAAATAATTAACCGGCAGCAAAATAGACTTTATGATTGATAAAGAAAATCCGCGGCTCAACTTGAAAGAACTGATCAAAAATGTTGGTATCAATTTCTCTCTTGAGATTAACTTTGACTACTTGATGCCTGTTCACACATTTTTAGCGATAAGACCTTGTCAGCTGGCCAGGTTTTGCTGGAGTGTGATCCGATCCCTTCGGAAAAATAAGCATCCTTAGTCGGCGGCGCTACGAAAATGGTGGGTAATTCCCTTTTATTATTTTTATTTATTTTGGAAAAGACACAAGGAAGGTGACCACTAAGCAGTTGTTACTAAGGTTTAGTACAAAAAAGAAAAGAAAAAAACCAGGTTGAGATAAAGGATCACGGGATAGATGAAAGATGGCTATCCTATTTGAACCTGAACCGACTTTCAGTTTGAGAACATAGAAGAGCGTATTGGGAAGGTGGGGTTTTGCCCATAATCAGCTGTAACGGACAATATTTACATGGGTGACTTCAAAGGGGTTTGCTCTAATGTAGTTTGCCATGATAACAATACGAGGCTGACACAGACACAGATGACAGATTTGTTCACTGACAACATCAAAAGGATATTCAAGTTTTATTAGACACGAACACCCTTAGATCATTAAGACGATTCAGAAACAATTTACTTTTATTCAAGCTGAAACAATGGAGAATTTGAGACATTGAAATATAATGGTGATATATATATATATATATATATATATAATTTATTTAGATACTGTATATTACATATTTCAGCAATGTACCGCGGTTTCATCCAAAAGGGCAGATTTAGACATCTTTAGTAAATCTGCCCTTTTGGATGAAACCGCGGTACATTGCTGAAATATGTAATATACAGTATCTAAATAAATTATATTAGCTCTCTTATATGATCGAGCACTTTATTTGATTTCTTTTCATATACAACCTGACACACTAATATATATATATATATATATATATATATATATATATATATATATATATATATATATATTTGTTGATGATTTTATTCCATTAATTGCGACAGAAT
>OY744518.1:110202095-110224595 GCA_963556195.1 Sepiola atlantica
GACAGTACATTAGTCTGAAATAGTATAGTAAACTGAATTGAATATTAAAAGACAGTATATTAGTCTGAAATAGTATAGTAAACTGAATTGAATATTAAAAGATAGTACATTAGTTTGAAATAGTATAGTAAACTGAATTGCGCATTAAACGATAGTAATAGCATAGTTTCGGTTTCAGAGAGACCGATACCAAATGTCCATTAGAAATTAACACTATATCATAGCATAGAAATGTACACCATCAAACCATTAAAAGGCAGGAGACTACTGAATGGTAGCACCAAATCAAGAAGCTGACTTAGATAATAGACTCGGATGTTAAATCTATTTTTCACCTCAAAATCTAGTGCATTTGTTAATGTGCAATGAAATACAGTAACGTGATCAGATAAGAATTTTTATAAGAACTGACTTTGAGGGAATGATATAGCTTGAACAGACCAAGACAAAGAACCATCTGCGCACACACGTCTATTGATCCTAAATGCTTGAGGTCTATTTCATTGTAACCCGATTTGGTTTCTATATATTGGCATATGCCGAGTTTCATTAAGAGAGAAATATGCCATTTTCATTTCACCCACAGAGGCAAACGAAAACGAACAAAAATGAAAGTGAAGATGAAATAACTTTTAAGACGAGAAGGAACGCATAGATTTTTTTCTTTCTTTTCTTTTTCGTTTTATAGAGCAGACTTTAAGAGACTTTCTGCTTTCATTCGCAGGTTTATAATCCGCAAGATATTTGGTTCAGTAGCTTATGCAATGGCACAGTGCAGTCATTGTCATTTTGGTTTCAGTGTTTATAATAATGGAACAAGGTAGAATTTCCTGAAAATAGAGATTGCGTTCCTGACATAGAATTATGTGCAGACTATTTGAAGAATATGGTTCCGTCATATATATATATATATATATATATATATATATATATATATATATATATATATAATATGCTTTTTTCAAACTGCAACTTTTTTCACATCTGCAATGAGCCTGTTGGCAAGTGTGAGTAGGTATTAGTATGATGTTGCATCAGAAAATCCGCTACATAGGTTAATCAGTATCTTCGATGCCACAGGCGAGTGTCATCGGTGTGTCATCTGCCTAATGCAAGAACCTAAACTTTTAAATCTGGTCATTATAATGGTAAGAAAAAATTATTTTATGATTCTAGAGTGTATTATGATTATTTAGATGTTTATATTGTAGTGTTTTGTTACACATGTAAAATTTTATGTCGTTTGTTGCACATTTGCAATATCATTTATTTTTGTTCAATAAATTTTTTTTCCCCAAAAAATCATTTATACTATCAGGTTGGAAAGAAAGTAATGTCGTTTTTGTCCAACACATTTATTTCATCTGAAACATTCACATTACAATAATTTTTCTCATTTTCTATGACTTCTGTCCAACGATCAACTAGCTTCTTGATGCTTTCTTCAAAAACATTCTCTGATTTTTGAGAGAAAAACAAATTTATGTCATTTTTTAGTTGGTCGTAATTTTTATAAATTTTATTGTTTAAGTGATGACGCAACGACCGGAAAAGATGGTAGTCGGATGGAGCAATGTCAGGTGAATAAAGCGGATGATGCAAAACTTCCCAATTGAAACTCATGACTTTTTTTTTAGTGGGTTTTGCTGTGTGAGGTTGTGCGTTATCATGCTGAAGCACTACACCCTTCCTATTGAGTAATGCTGGTCGTTTTTTTGATAGAGCAATTCTAATATCATTCAGCTGCGAACAGTATTTTATTTCTGTGATTGTTTGATTAGGCTCTAGTAACTCATAATGAATCAGTCCTCTCATAAAGAGAGCATAACCTTCTTTGGGTGTAGTCCTTGTTTTAGAACAGCCTGTGGACTTTCGTTTCGGTCTAACCTTTGTCTTTTGCATTGGGTATTCTTGTAAAGAACCCATTTTTCATCTCCAGTCACAATTCTTTGCAAAAATAGTTCTCAATGATTCCTGGAAAGCAAAGATGTGCAAACAGTCATTCTTTGATTTCGTTGAGCATCGGTCAAATCGTGGGGAACCCAGTATCCAAGTTTTTAAACTTTTCCTAACTCGTGAAGGCATGAAATAATTGTAGTATAGGTTGTATTGAATTGTTGAGCTAATTCTCTGCTGGTTAACTTCGGATTGACCTCCACAGCATCTTTAATGGCGTCTTTATCAATTGATGTTGGCCTTCCCGAACGTCGCCAATCTGACCGGTTAAAGTCCCCAGAAGAAAATTTTGCAAACCACTGTTAACATTTTCGATCATTCAGAACATTTATCTCATAGACAGTTCCAATATTCCTTGTAGCTTCTGCAGCTGAGTTTCCTTTTTTGAATTCATAGAGCATGCAATGTCTCAGATGCTCCTCACTAATATCCATTTTTTGACGGCTGAGACCGTTAAACTTAATATTTTCCAACTAATTACTATATCTGAAAGGCAAAGCAAGATATTAAGAGACTAATTCACATAAAAATCTAGAACTGTGTACAACTTAGGAGGTTCTAAAGTAATGAAGTAAAAAATACGATATTACTTTCTTTCCAACATGATACAAATTATTAGCCTATGAAACGTTTTGTACAAACAAATACTGATCTCTGACAATGCTATTTCATTTGATTTTCGACTTCTCACTTTAACTGGTAAGTTAGTTCAATTCCTCATACGATTGATATGTTTGTTACATATAATTCTTACTTATTCTATTCCATTAAATTATTGCGATGGTAATAATTCATTAATTATAACCTCTTCAGAAGAACCATTTAATCAAACTTTGATTTTGACTAGTAAATTTTTATGTGTTATTGTTGTACTATGTTATTGGTACAATAATAAAGTACTTTGCCTCAGTTTATTTAAAACCGATTATATAATCCTGTCTGGATAACTGTTAATATGGAAGCTATTTAAAAAAAAAAATTATGAGCAAAAGATCAAAATCAGTAAAAGGAATAACTCATATTTTTAATTGAAGAATATTAAAAGAAGTTGTCTTCCTTGCAACTAAAAATGTGCTAACAAATAAAAATTAAAAACTAAAATGATTTCATTGCATCCTGGGTACGTACAGCTAGTTTGTATTAAAGTTAAATCATAAATTTGAGTTGTCAATTTTGAAGGCAAGTGGACCATCCCCAGAGAAGATCTTCCTTCTTTAAATTTGCCCACAAATTGGCATCGGTTCGTAATCTATTTGAAGCAGATTTTCAGAAAAATCAATTTTAAATAAGTAAACATGACAATATCTGATTACACAGATTTTCCGCAAACAAAAAAAAATGCTTTCATATTTATTGGCTTCATTTTATCAAATTTTCAACTGCCGATTTAAAAATGACAAAAACATGATTGCGTTGCATACGGTTTCTTCATAAAATCGAATTTTGTGTTTATCAATGGATGTAATCGATACTGACACAGACTCTGGAATCGGTTAAGCCGAATTCAAATCCAGTCGGATCTTTTGCATGTGCTTATTTTGCAATCCCATTGTGAAAAGGATGAACATCACGCATCATTGTCTATTTGTATTACTGTAGTTCTCTCTTTAGTCATCCAATCTATATGTTTGCTTCGTGTATATCTCTACTTAGGTTTTCAGCCAGTCTGGTATTTTGTACATATTTAAGCATTCATATATGTCTCTAGAAAATGGCCGCCCTACATGTGAAACATCTAATTGGCTTTGAAACTGGTAAATGTTCGTTTTCATCTCTATTGCTACAACAGGTAATGGACAAAAAGACCTGAATATAGTCCTACAAAATAGGGTATAGAATGTAAAGTAGTTCTCTAACCGTTGTGGAGTTTCTTTAAAATTAGCAAAAAATATTTTTAAAACGGTACAAAAACTTTTAAAAAAAGAGGAAACTTAAACGAGGAATGGCGGACAACCATTGATAATTCTTTTATTATTTCTTCAAGGAACTAAACAAAAAAGTCCAGAACTTCATGTGTACTTGACAATGGCTCTCTCCTCGAGGAAGCCACCTGCTTTGATAAGCTCTTACGACTGACTTTCACCCCAGACCTGAAATGAAGAAATGCATCTAATCCGTTGCTAAAATTGCTGGAAAACTGGTTGGATTATTCTACCGCTCCAGAAGGTGTCTGACTACTGATGCAATCATCTACCTGCATAAGAGTCAGATTCGTCCCACATCTGAAGAGGTACCACCCAGAGTACTCTTACTTAGAGTACAACATCGAATTTGCTATCTAATATGACATGATCTCTTCCCTTCCTTGCAGCCCCTTTCTCACAGAAGAGAAGTTGCTAGTCTTTCCCTACTCTATCAGTATTTCCATGGTAGGTGCTCGACTGAGCTTCAAGCACTGCCCCCCCCCCCCAGACATTCTCAGTAAAAACTCGTCTTGCTTCTAACATTGCCAAGAACTCTCCTTTTTCCTCCTCTGTGTATCTAAACTCAAACAGAACTTCTATGAATAGAATTTCTTTCCAAGAACTTCCCACCGGTGGAACACATTATCATGGGAATGCTTCCATAATGATAACAACATTGTCATTTTCAAGTCCAGTATCAACAAATATCCGTAGAGTCGTCCTGTGAATTAATTATAGTTCTTAATGATTTCATAATCATAATTCTATCATGCAATTGAAAATTGCCTCAGATGATTAACAATAAATTCCTTCTCAAAGAGAGAAGGTAAAGCCTGGGAGGATAGACCCCCTGGGACTGAACAGAATCATACATCAGCCCAACAGAAGCAAGGCCACTGTTGAACTGATTGCCGAGGACGTATCTTCGAGTGGCATGAACAACACCTACTCAGACTGTGCCCGGTAAGTACATTAAGCTTCGGATCGAACATTATAGATTACTTACTACCAAAGATTCAATCGTATAACTGCAGACCTATACTCTTTCCCCCCCCCCCAATATTTTTTTGATTATCTTTTCATTCTTCAGCCTCATTCAATCCACCCAATATGTTCTCAAAACTTCATACAATAAGAAATCTCCCCCCCCCCTCCAAAAAAAAAAAACTTCCAAAAGAACTTCATTAGCCTGAAGTTTAAATTAGAGTCATAAATATATTTGATGACCTACACCTCAGGTGAATAAATATTGTAACTTTTTTTTTGTTGTTTCAGAAAAATGACATTTTTATGTGATTTAATTAAGAGATTCTTAAAAAGAAATAAAAAGAAAAAAACGAAAAGTAAAATATTGGTAAATATAAAAATAAAATAAGCTAATGCATTGCAAGAAAAAAAGTTCAATCTGTATGCACGAAAAAAAGAAACTGAACTCAGTAGACAACCTAATCTATAAAAGATATATCTCATCTTGTGAAGACTACATTCTGATCGTGTGCTGAAGGTGAGGGAGTCACACTTTCATGGAAATACAGAATGCAGAGACATAGAAATGAGCAGAGGAATTGTGGGATTTATTTTGTCTAATATAAACCAAGGACATTATGTTTCTAAATTTTTAGACGAGGATTTATAATTTGTATTATTCGGACTATTGTTCTAATCGTGGATGTTATTCTCACAACGTTTCGGCCGATGTAACCTACGATCTTCTGCAGGTGCATTGTTGGTATCTTTATGTCGAACTTGGAAATCTGGATGGAATTTCGAACAGAACCCTTTATTTAATTCAGGGGTAGACTGCTCACATCCGGGTAGAAGTCTTAGAATGTTAGACCGAGGAGTTTGAATGCCTGACTCTCAAGTACAGTGCTATTAGCCATGGTAATCAGTGGTTAAATAGGTTTCTTATAATTCTTAAAGAAAAGGAACTTTGTCTTAGTATCCATTTATGTCCCCATTCGACTACAGACTGGAGGTCATTTTCTAAGGATTCAGCCATTGCCTTGGATATATGTGTGTTGGTTTTTTCCACATGTCGAGAATAGAGCATGGTGTTGTCAGCAAATATACCCATCTCGGACACAATTGCATCAGGGAGGTCATTTGTAAAAATCAAGAATAATAACGCTTTTGGGACAGGTATCCTTATGGACATATACCTATGAGGATACCTGTCCTTAAACCGATAATATATATATATATATATATATATATATACCTAACTTTATTTATATATATATATATATATATATATATATATATATATATATATACCTAACTTTATTTATATATATATATAAAGTTAGGTATATATATATATATATATATATATATATACCTAACTTTATTTATATATATATATAAAGTTAGGTATATATATATATATATATATATATATATATATATATATATGTATACTTGCAAAACCTACCCGCCCTCCGGGCAGCAATTAATTGGGATGGAAGGTTGTTAATAAAAAAGAAAAATTTAAATCAGAGAATTCCGAAATTTGAACAACAAACTGATCATTATCAATTTTTGAACAAAGCTGCTAGACATAAGGGTGGGTAATGTGGGCTATATTTAGTTTAATTTAGTTTCATGCAACGGGTGAAAAGAGGGTCTGGAAGTTTTTCGTAAAAATTCAGATCCTTCCGATCTAAGTACTTTGATCTGGACTAGTAATCAATCTAGTTTTAAGAAGTCCATGTTTCAGAAATCGTTGAGGTTTCGTCCCCAACAACAGTAATCAGTTTGACTGGTAGGATACTTGGAGGATTGGAAGGAGATCACTTTTGACCATTGGATCTTGAACATAGTCCGGAAAGGACCGAGGTTTCCTTTTAATTCAACATCAAGAGAAAGTGGTGTAAAAAAGACAGTATTAAGTTCCTACTGTGATAGCGGCCTTATCCCAGATGAAATAAAAGACTTGTTAGGAAAACAAGCAATAGAATTAGTTCCAAAAGCCCAAGAAGAGTGTGGGTTTCTACAGAACTTTCTTTTTAGTTGCCAAGAAGGACAGAAGGTTCTGCGATATAAAAATCTGGAAGAAATAAATGCCCATTTAGTGGTTCCACATTTCAAGATAGAGACTTTCAGAACTATTCGTCAGGCCTTGATGACAGGTGATTGAGTGATTACTGTAGACCTGAAGGATGCTTACTTCCATGTGCCTGTTTTCTCAGGTCACGGGTAATTTCTACAATTCCACTTTCAGGGCAATTACCACCAATTCAAAGTATGTCATTTGGACTGGCACTAAACCAAATCATGTTCACAAAGATCATATCTATACTGAGAGGATTTCTAAGGTCCTGACAAGTACATATTTTCATGTATCTAGACGACTGGATAGTCAGAAATCAGGAGTAGCACATTTTCAGGCAACAAGTAATTTTCATTCAGGATCTCCTCCAAAGTTTGAGATTGTTGATAGGATCAGATGAGATTTCTGAATGCTTATCACAAGAGACAGTGTACTTATGCACTCTTTTCAATTTGGAGGAGGGAATAATTCATCCATGATAGGAGAGATTCAAAAAAACTTGTTCATCAGATAAGGCTCAGTTTCGAGACAAATTTCTGCAGAGCCTACGTTTCTCAGGCTTCTGTGTTCATTGATTGCATGTATAAATGTAATTTCCTCAGGCTCGTTTGCATCTGAGATCAATCCAATCTCATCTTCAGTAATCGTGCTTCTTCTTGGACAGTATCAAGAATTTGATCCCATCAAAAGTTGATTAGCAAAGCACCTAGAACAGAGGAAAATAAGGGAAAACTTCTTCAGGAGTTTTATTGTATCACATAGTCTGTTGTTCTATGGGCAGATGCATCAGAGATGGGTTGGGGAGCTCACCTAGACACATATTAGGTAGCAATTTGAGATGAATGCCATGGAAAGAACCATATCAATTGGCTAGAGCCAAAAGCTGTCCATCTTGCACTAGTTTGGCTGCTACCTTAGGTCAGAGAGGAAGAGTTTTTCTTACGTGTGACAATTCCACGGTAGTGCCATACAAAGAAGGGGACACAATATCCCTTCATATTTGTCAATTAATATGGGAAGTCTTCCAATGGGCAGTACGTTACAATATTTCCCTTTGTTCAGCTCACATTCTAGGAAAGTATAATTTTATGGCAGACTATATATCATGAGGCTAAAAAATGAGAATCAGAATTTTAGGAATAATGGCAATGACTATAAGAATTTTAGCCAGACAATGAAAAATTCTGAAGAACACATTGGCCGAAATAGATAGAAACATTAAGGACAAAGAACTCCTGCTCTTTTCTAGTTAAGATGGTATCCATTTGATTTTGTCGGAAGAAAGCTATTATTCACAAAAGTTCAAGAAAGAGACTGGCTTTACTTTATATATTAGATTTGTATCTATGAAGTTTCTAATTTTCTGATTAATTATCTCAGAAATTTTGACAATGATTCTTTGAATATCAGAGAGACACCGTAGAACCTCAGAGAATAGAAAAGCAAAGATATAGTGTGCAAAAACAATACGATTTGTAAATTATGAAAAATTCAAAAATATATTTCTAGAATGTAACTAAGGTTGTGGAGTTGGTCTCGTAAGAATGTTAGGAATCGGAGTCGGATCTTTTTTATTTTGTCTTACTTAATTCTCGGGGGAAACACCGGGTAGAGACAACTAGTTTTAATATAAAAACAGCAAAAGGTTGTTCCTGGTATTCAGATCATTTCATGGCTGTAATTCTGTTGCTAACGAGCCTGGAGATTACAAGAGAAATAAAACTACAGGTGCTGGAAAGACAAAGAAAATTTGATAAAACAGGCATTAAAATGATTAAAACAAATTGCCGGAAGTTAGAACATTTTCAGTCATATGATGAAATAAAAAGATGCTATCTCTTTGAAGAATCAACAGACATACTGGAAATTTTTTAAATAAGGAGCCGGAGTTGGAGTCGGATGTTTTGGAATTCTATGAGTTGTAGTCTGAGTCGGACTTTAAACGTTCTTACTCTGCAACTGCGAATATAACTAAATCCAGATACTAACACAAGTGTGTATTCTTAAAATATATGCATCTGCACATGATATTTGAAACTTAAGTGTGACAGACATCATCATCATCATATTCGGTTTAATGTCTGTTTTACATGCTGACATGTATTGGATGGCTTTTAGAAATTGACTTCCAAACCAATCTATCTCTGACCAGGTTTTTATTTATCCCTCTTGACAGACCAACGGACGGACAGAGCCTCGTATAGAAGCATGACAGATCAACTGATGGAAATATTTTCTTTATACAGTTACGTGGACGCATCTAAAAGAAGACACGTTCATTCAATCAGCGCTTTTAGCGATGAAAACATGATTCCAAACTGAAGCGCAACCGATTCCAACAGACAAAACCTCTCACAGAGATGCTAGGATGCATGTATAAATGACAATATCATTTTGAAAGAACTTTCATCCAATCTTCTTCGAAGACGAGGCTGACTCTATGGGAGAAAGAAAAATCAAGCGAATGAATTATAAATTTGAAGAAGGCTAAAACCACATCAGTTGAAGCAACGATGAGAATATTCTTTGAATAATTTGTGTGATACTGACAATGAGTCCTTTGAGAATTTCAAACAATGGAGAAGCCATGAGAATCACTTGTCATATCATGTTAGACATAAACAATAATAGCGAAAATAATGACAGTGTCTCTTAGAATTTCAGAAAAACTTTGAAACAGCCGAAAGATTACGATAAGGTTGCTGGAAAAATGGTTGGATCATTCTACCACTCCAGAAAGTAGTCCATAGGTGAATCATCATATCATCATCATATTCGGCCGTTTTACATGCTGACTTGTGGTAGACGGATTTAAGAAATTGACTTCCAAAGTAACCTATCTCTGCTCAGGTCTTTATTTATCCCTCTTTCTCTCAAGTTTTCCTTTGTCTTCTCCCTGTGAACTGGACCTGCTACCTCAAATTTTCCACATCTACTAATCCCAAAACTCTCATCCATTCTTTCAACGTGACCATACCATCAATGTTTCCTTTTCTACACACATCTCCCTATACTATCCAGATTTAATCTTTCTCTGGGGTCATCGGATCTAAGCTTGTTCTTAAGACTCAAATTACACACATCATTTCTCTTCATGTAACACATTCTTGTCCTTCCCCTGTGAACCGCACCTGCTATCTCAACTGTTCTACATCAACTAACCCAAGAACTCTCATCCATTCTTTCAACGTGGCAATACCATCAAAATCTACTCTTCTGCACACATCTTCCTATACTGTCCAAATTTAATCTTCCTCTGAGGTCATCAGAACTAAGCTTGTCTTTAACGCTCACATTACACATCAATTGTATATCATTTCTCTTCATGCAACGCATGTCCTCAACCCTCACTGGCCAGATTTCACTTACATACATTATCACATTATCACACTGCGTATACATGCCTGATAGACTCTTACCTTGGTTGACAATGTAACACTACTGGTTAGTAATGGCAGAAGTTCCTTGAACCTACTCCATCCACTCTTAACTCTTGCAATCACACGAGCACCTGCTCCACCCTGTGCTCCAATGGTATCATCAAAGTATTACTTTATTCAAGCAAGAGTTTTTCTGTCAGCTAGACACTAGTTTGAGCCGTTATGCCGGTCAGTGGCATTTTGATTTTACACTCTTCATAATTAAAGTTGGCAAATCTTATCAACAATTAATTAGTGTTAATTATGTGAAAAAATTCAGTGCATGTTTCTCATTTGAAATTAATGTTCAGCTAAGAAATCATGGAATTATTTACAGGTGTGTTTGGTTAATTACATGACTCCTGATGCAATTCTCTACTTATATAAGAGATAGGTACGTCCTAAGATAGAGTACTGCTGTCACATCTGTGGAGGTGCCGCTCCGCGTAAGCTTGTCCTGCAATAAAGGAGTACAAAATCGACTTCGCAATCTAGTTGAGGAAGATCTCTTCTGTTCTTTATAGCCCTTTTCTTACAGTCTTAAAGTTATGTATTTAAGCAACTGACATCAGTAGCGACATTGAAGTAGTATTTGTGATGTAAACACAACAATTACTTTTTCCAAAAGTCGATGAAAACAAAAAAACGCTCTAAATGTGGCTCCCACTAAGCTGACTAATTTTGCTCTTGATACCCCCCCCCCTGCAAAGAATAACTATTACAAAAAAAAAAAAAAAAAAAAAAACATGCTCATATTCTGCCTGAGGCAATGCTGAAAAAGAATATATCAGCTTTGTTGGTGTGTCTTGTATAGTTCCTGACTTTTAGTTAAACGCACACACAGACAAATAGACAACTGCCCTTTATATAATAGATTTAAGACAATTTTGAAGATAAATAAATACTTGATATTCCCAGTCTTGTAATAAAAGATTTCCAGAAATATTGTCCCTTATTTCTTGGTATCTTCATAAATTGTTTCATTTTATTGACATTACAAGAGCGAAAATGCTTAAAAAGAAAATACAGCTTTCTCATTGAGAGAATCGAATCCGAAACGTAATAATATCAAATTCTGTTTACTACCAAGTTGTGCCATTTACCGGCAAGAGTTTGGATTCCAATTAAGCGATCGCTTTGTATTCAAAGAAATTTTGGTAAATATCCAAAGAAAAGCATTTCTTTCAATTCCAAATTGTTACGATTACACTTATCTCATAACTGATTCAATTATTTATTGATTTAAAGAAATTAAGGTTTTATTATCTTTTGGATTTGGTGAATGCATCCAAGAATTATTTGAAATAAAGAAAATGTCAGCCGATACGCGATTTACTTTTATAAAGAAGAAAGATTATCCTGTTAATGTTTTCTTTAATATCAATATAATTCCACTTAATCTTTCTTCCTTTATTTTATATACGAAATTATTACTTAGAACAAGCTCAGCAACATTTCAAATATTTTTTTTTTGCATACTATTGTCTTTGGAATTACACTTTTAGCAAATATACAGCGCGTTTGGAAAAATCGATGGCATAACTTTGGATTAAGTTCTATATGTCTATATCAGTCCAGAAACGCTTGTTTTCAATGTTGTAGACTATTGAAACAAATACTGATCGACATTCTTCATTGTAAACATCTAACACATACAATTCACTTGCCTCCCCACGAGGACAGTGTTAGACACAAAGTTCGGTTTTAAATGTGGGGGAAAATCCAGCTCTCCAAAAAGGGGCACTCTGGATTGGGACAAAAATAAAGTCTAGAAGACTCACCGACCGAGGACAGAACGGATTAAGTATAGTATCAGATCTCGAGCCAAAAAGCCATCTAACATGTACAATGTGTGTGATGGTGCACTGTGATTTCTACATATGGGACAGATAAACACTCTCCTTGTGACAGGACCACAAGTAAAATAAGCATGTGTCTGGTGTTGTCATATACACCAACGGAAGGCGACGGTGGTTAAGTGGATAACGACACGGACTGAAGACCTGGGTGTTCCAAGTTCGAATCCAGTCGGTTCCACAGTATCACTTTCACTTAGGGATGTTGGCAAGCTTCTCATGGTCCTTCCCGTAAGTACCCGATGTCTTTCCAGAAAGATTTTTAACTAGAAAAACATCGGGGAAACTAATGCCAACACCAGAATCATCTGATTCACACGAAAGAAGAAGAATATACACCAACAAAACCATGAGAAAATAACACCAAACAAATATAAAAGTCTTGGCACTCAGAAGATGTGAGCGTCATGATCAGCTGGAGGGAATCAAATATCAATATGCCAAACAGATTGCTATTTGGTCAAACTTTGAACATCCGACAAGATAACGGCATATATTGTTGTTGCTGTAACAACAGCGTTCACCCTGGTCGGGTTGAGCCGGCTTCTTTCCTGGCCCGCACTACATCTCAAATCATGACGGCCCATGCACAGCGGTCCTGAGCAACGTCACACAAGATGGCTAGCCCCTCACAATTTCACCGTTCCAAATCCTTCTTGATGGTTTTTGTTCAGGTCTAGTGACACGCTTGCACCACCCAGACAGAGGGGTAGGAAGGATTATATCATGAATTATCTTTCTTTCCGGGCAACGAGCCGCATGTCCAAACCATCAAAGACGTTGCTGCAACAAGACAGATTGCAGACACTTAAGATTGAGGTGTTAGTGATGAACAGCAGTTGGGAAACAGCAATGCAAGATGCGGCAAAGGCTATCATTTTCAAAGACTTTCAGGATTCACCGATCAGTCACCCTCATTAGCCATGTCTCGTTATATATATATATATATATATATATATATATAAATTTGCACTATACAGCTTCTTTGAAGAATGAATCCATCTTTACTTTGTAAATATATATATTTGACCTTTGAACCCAATTATTTTAGCCTGCCATGAAAGGAAAAAAACAGGATTTGGTTGGTTATTTTTGTTTTATGTGTTTGTGATCATTTATCAATTCCATTGTTAGTTTTGCCTGTAACGAATTGATAAAGAATTATTTCGTGTTGAAGTTGATATTATGGACAAGAAAAATCTTGGAAACTTATGTGCACAATATTTGTTGACGTTGAATTCTTGGATCATGATTACAATATATATATATATATATATATATAATATATTTCATATATATATATATTTATTTATTTCATGCACCAGATTTCCTCGTCATAAATGTATTTTTTCATATGCTCCTATCAATCTTCGGCTCCAACTTGTAAACCATTATCCAAACATTCTTGGATTTAAGTCATAAAACCCCGTTTCAAGACTTGTCAAAAAACGAATAAAATCTTGAAAAAGAGAAAGAAAAGAAATTCAGATCGTGCCAAGTCATGAATCAAAATCAACGTTCAAAATTCTAATTATTTTAGACAAGCAAACAAAGAAATTAAAACAAATGAAGACTTCCATTTCGAAATCCACAGACAAAAAAAACAAAAAAACCTGGGAAATATGTTTATTTTACAATCTATCAGTGCGTTCGGGGTTACTGAATGTCCAAACGATAGCTATTGTAAACAATTCGGTGATTGTGCAGAAAAAAAGGGGTGAAAAAAAGAAATTTAATCTTCTATTGACCTGCATTGTTTTTCACTTTTGAAATTTTTTTAAAAATCAATTCAGTATTACTTATGAAATAGGAAAAAAACCACTTCGGCTGTCAATATAAAAATTGGAATAGAAAAAAGGACAAACGAAAAAAAGTAAAATCTTTTAGTAAGTTATCTAAAAATAATTTATTTAAAAAATTAAAACATTTCTAAAAATATTTTTTTACAGCATAATTTTTGTGTTTTCGCAACACAATTTAAAAAAAAATAAATTAGTTTCATAAAGTTTTTAAAAAAAATGCTTTTGATATGTTTCAAAAACACAAGAATTATGTTGTTAAACATATTTTTAGAAATAGTTTGGTAAACGTGAAGTTTCCCGACGTGACAATTTTATCAAAAAGGCGATATGCAGTAGTTAAGAAATAGTATTGCGAAAGCCAGCTCCCGTCGTCATTGTTATGGCTATGATGAATTATGACATTAATATGATTATTATTATTATTAGTAGTAGTAGTAGTATTGCTTTCTCTACCTCTTCATGAGTAATATCGTTACACCACCACCTAAAACATTTATGTACAGATGAAAAGTGTGCACGGTGACAATCAAGTAGGTAAGATAACCACACTATCAGGGTTTAGCAGAATAAAATTGTTAAATTGTGTACCTTCATTATTTAATTAAGTCATTTATTAATATATATTATTAAAGCTTATTTAAAACTTTGTAGCAGTTGCATAAGCGAACTATTTTGTATTGGTCTACGTGATCAGCGGTGAGATTGTGCTCTGGCTTGGCGATTATGTAACCATCGCTTCTTCACCGCATGGACAAGCAACATGCCTACGCCCAATGAGATTCATACACGATTAATCGTCTTGGCGCGAAAACCAAACCACGTGATCAACAGAACGATTCAGTTCGAGTCTTAATTTCAAATAGATAAGATGTATATCCTGCGCTCTCTACCAGGCTAGCGGTAAACGAATCGAAGAACTCCAGGATAACGTTATTTCATCTTGTTAACATTAATAAAACCATTGTACAACCTTCATTTTGTTCCTGTGTTTCCAGTAAATAAAACTGCATATCTATTTAGTTGTGGAGCCGTTATTATTTCGTGGAAGAATGGTGATCCATTTTTGCTTATGTAACATTTCTATTCACGTTAGATTTGGCCAGACGAATTACCCATCCATGTCTTTTAATCACTGCCTCAAACTATTTTAAATTTTCCTTCCTCACCCTGTAAATAATTTTATGTAAATAATTTCTGATAAAAACAAAACGTCATGTAAATAAAATTGATTTTCATTGTTCTGATTGTATGATGCCGATGAAGAAACAGCCGTTTTTTTTTTAAACCGGCTGTTTCTTCAACATTATACAATCAGAACATTGGTAGATTGCATTTTTGAATCTTATAAATCTTCAGATATACAGAAAAAAAACTGACTTAATTTGTAACAATTTTATCAAAACAACCGTATCCTGCTATACACATACTATAGGAATCTCTACAATCTGCCATATTTTGAAGATAATGGAAGAATCGATGAAGAAACGACTGCAATATGTGTCAACACGACGGACAACGCCGGGTGAATACCGCTAGTAACATAAAATGTCTTTCTTTCTTATTTCGTTATTTTTCTAAATTTTAAAAACTTTCAAACTTAAAATAAAACAAGCAAATTTATGTCAGAAGAAAAAAGAAAAGTGATATAAAAAATTCTTTTTTTTAGAATAGGAAATAATTTTTCAACTCAGTTCTATCAAAAATAGAAGTCATTTGCATAATTCAGCGTTTTCCTCATAATCAATTTATGCATGACGAAAACATTAATCATCGCAGCTAATTATGAAACGTATAGAAATGAGACTTCTTTAATTTATTCTTGATTAAAAAGTAAAAAAAAAAGAAAAATGTCGTTTACATTGGATGAAAAATTAATTTTACGTCAACACAAATAATAATATATTGATTAAAAGTCTAAGCTGAATATTGAACCGATCAAATTGCAATTACAATATTTGACAAATATATATACTAGACCCTCTGGGTATATATATAAGTCACTGGTTACATAGACTACCAGTGAGCCTCGGGTCACTGTACGTCTATTTTTTTTTTTGTCTATGGATTTTGTCTGTTTTTTTTTGCTTGTTTGTCTATGTGTTTTATTTGTTTGTTTTTTTTGTTTGTCTATGTGTCTTATTTGTTTTTTTTTATTTGTCTGTTATTCTGTCTATATTTTTTTGTTAATAGATGACGTCGTCCTTTGTTATTTTATTTATTACCTCCGATAAATACATAGAAGATACTGCCAAGCTTACAGCAAAGAAGATGGGCTCTATCTACCGGGCTAGAACACTTCTCTCACCTGCCCGTATGTGATAACTCTATAAAGCCACCATTGTATGGAGTATTGTTACAACATATGGGCCGGTGCATTAACCAATAGTCTCTCTTTCTCTTTTGGAAAGGGTTCAAAAGAGAGTCTTTGACCGAATCGGTCGAGTCTCTGGCTACCAATATCCGGCCCCTGTCCATTCGTCACAATGTTGCATCTTTGTGCTTGTTTTACAAGTACCTCCACGGAATATGCTCCGACAAACTTATTGCACTTGTACCCCCAACATAAATACCCCCCCCCCCCGATCAACCCTACAATCAACAAAATCCTACCCCTTCACTGTAGAAGTCCCTAGATGCGGAAAAAAACTCTAACTCTGGCTACTAACCACAATAACCTCTCTCGTCTCAGTGGCAATATACGTTTTTTGAGGTGAAATAAAGTTAAAAAAAAAAAAAATATATATAATCCATAGTCTGATAGATTTCTCCAGCTCTCCTGAACATTAGCACTCAAAAAAAAATATAATTCATGCAATCATTAATAAAATCCACAATCCTTTTTGCAATCAAACCATATCTGGTGCAAATAACTTCAATCTCTGCTTGACTTGCCCACCAAGTTTCAGTCATGAATGTCCAACAGTTTTTGTTTTATCACTGTTTTAATGCATTTGTGGATGTTGCTAGTCTTTCTCTACTCTAATGCTATTTCCATGGAAGGTGCTCGACTGACCTCCGATCTCTGGTTTATTCTTGTAAAATATTTGCAGCAAGAACACATCTACCATAATTGCCACTGTCACTACTGGTTTAGTATAGGGTGACCTTTCTTCCTCCATGTGCTTAGTGTCAAGCAGAATTTCCATGAACAGAGTTTTGTATCAAATGCCTACAATCTGCAGAATACTTTACCATGGAACTGCTTCTCTGCAGACTACAAGATGGTCGTCTTCAAATCCAATGTCAACAAATACATAAAGCGTCTTCATAAGTAATCAAATTTTGTTCATTCTATTTATCATTTTCAATCCTCTCATAAAATTCTTCATCAACCAACAGCTAATTAGCTCTTATCCTCGAGCAGCTTTTGGTCTTGATGTGTGGTGACTCCTTAGTAAAAAATAAAAGGTATAAAATGCAACTATTGTTTACACTACTGCCAAGGAAAAGTAAATTGTTTAAAGGAAAAAATATTTAGATATCAAAAGAGGTGGGGTGTCAGCTAAATAAAAAATATAATTTCTGAGCCGATTTAAAAAAGAAACACAAAAAAAAAACTGACTCTGACTCCTGTAAAATTTGCTGACTCCTGCTACTGACTCCGCACCACTGCATATCAATATTTATGTTATTACTTTTATAATCCGTATTCACATCTTTTGTTTTTTGGTTTTTTTTTTTTTAATTTTAATAAAAAAATGTATTTTTGCATATAATAATACATTAATATTTTTACATGAAATAACAATGAAAAATAAAATAATAGAAGACAGTATAATTCAAGATGTCAGCCTCTTGACAGAAAATTTAAGAATCTAAAGAAAATCAAAAAGATTTCAAAAATATGTACCACCCTCTTTTCTCCCCCTCCACACTTCCATGAAATCAGCTCAAATTCACCCAATCTTCAAAAGAATGGACGATGGAAATCTTTTAATCAGGAAACGAAAAGAGGTTTGGCATAAATGCAATAATGGTGAAGATGAGTGGGTTCTCCATTTCTGAAGACCTAAATTAAAAACTAAAAATCACAGAATGAAAATGATGGGGAAAAGAGGGGGGGGGGAGAGGTCGAGAATATTTTATCCTTTCACAGCAATTAAAAGTTATGCAAAAGGGGGAAAAAATTGGTAAAAGATTTAATTTATTTTGCGAACAGAAATTCCATCTTTTATTTTCCTTTTTTCTTTCCAATCTTTTGTACCAACGATAACATTACTTGTCCACTGAACTTTGCACCACATGTAACCGCAATATTGTTTAGCACATTCACACAGACACTATACGCCCATATACTGCTTCCTTCATTCATTGGGGACCTCATCTTTAATAACAGGGGGTCCAATATGTAATTAAAAATCAGATATCATAATTCCAGGCGAATCATCTTCCCAACAAGTACCTCACAATTGCAGCAGAAATCTGGTATCTGGCGCGGAATTCATCTTGCGCAGGTTGAGCCAGCTTCATCTGAAGATGAAAGTTTCTAGCGAATGTTAATGTTCCTAAAGTTTCAATTTATTTCGAGCATTTTAAAGTGTTTTTATGGGGCATACTATGAGCACAACCTCCCATTTGAAAATTAAAATATTTCAGATTTGCATTGAATTTGATCCAGTCATTAGACACTAATTAAGCACACTTCCTTAAATTTCAATTTCTTCATAAGGGTCTTAATTTTATGCCTTAAATTTTAAAGATTTTCTAGAATCAAAATCATGTAACGAATTTGGATAAAAATTAGAATAAGGATTCCAGACATAAGATATTGTATCATTATATAATCTGAAAATGAAAATTATGTTTTGGGAGTAATTCCCTACGATCAATGGAATGCAAATATAATATATATATATATATATATAATCAATGGAATGCAAATATAATATATATATATATATATATATATATATACATACACGGTAGCCTCTTGATCTTGTGGAAGACACAGCTGTTTTCTTTCATGCACTCAAGAGTAACTGAACAGCCCAAAACCAACTGCAGACATGTAAACAAACAGGACACGAAAAATCTGTTCTATATATTTTAGTGGACAGAATAAAGTTACATATTTCTCTCTCTCATATATATATTGTTTTTCAAACGTAATTAAATAATTATTAAAAAGAAATTAAAATGATCACAGATTTTAAAGAAATTCAAGGGAGATAACTCAGCCTAAAAATGTCAGTATTTTTTTTTTATAGGTTGAAAAAATAAATAAATAAAATGGCTTTCGAAGAAAGTAATGTGTGTCTTTTCTTTCCTCATTGATAGAAATGAGGGGATCACCCGTTTTGATGAGAACCAATTCAATAGTGCGATTAGGTTACTCTCAGACTAATTTATGCTTAATAAATAATCAGTATACCTACCAAGCGACTTCAATTCCATGAATAAAGAAATTTCCTCAGCGAATAACAGAGCAGAGCTTTCGCCAGAAAATCAGAGAAGCTTGAAGGATACTCTAATAAGCAGCGAAAAACTGGAGTTCTTTTAATGCGCCCCCCCCCCCCTCACATACACACCCACCCGTTTACAGCTCAGGACTCCTAACAAAACCGGATGTTTGATCTTTTAACAGCTCGGCTCGTGTTGCAGAGAAAAACACAATTTCATCTTTCTGTGCATGAACTGATCTGTTGAAATATCAAACATCCAATTTTATTAGGAGTCTTGAGCTGTAAATTTCTCACAACAGAAGTGCTCCTGGCTGTCTGGTCAAGCGACAAGGCTGGGAATGGAAACTGATCTGATTGGTCGGTGGTGGGACGATGGCGTGGCGGGACACAATACTTTCAGAGTTTTCCTTATTGTAGATTATCATTATTTTAAATATATAGTAATAAGTCGTAATACCACATATACAACAATATTAGATTTAAGTTCCCCAAATTCATACTAAAATTGTCCACATGAACACATGGCACAACGGATAAAGGTGTTAAGTATATTCAGTTCTAAGACTCTCAGACTAAGTGACGACAGTATTCTGGAGGTTGAAAGTTTAATCCTCACTACTTGCGAGACTTGTTAAGAATAAAATAAAAATTATCAAAGACTTCTACCCGGTTATGGCTGATAGATCAATAACAAATCTACCCCCGTGGATTAAATAAAGTATTCAGTTTGGAATTCCGTAAAGATTCTTGAGTTTAACATAAATATTCCCAAGTTCGACAAGATGCACCTGAAAAAAGGTTGTAGGTTACATCGGCTGAAACGTTGTGAGAATAACATCCCAGATGAGAACAGTAGTCCAAATAATAAAAATTATCAATCCTCATCTAAAAAATAATGAAAGCAAACAAAAAAGGCCTATTTAATACCAAACATTTTTGTAACACTTGGTTTAAAGTTCTAACTCCCTCAGCCACTGGCTAATATTCTACATCTATCATCTTGACACATCTTTTTTAAACCATACGTTTTCCATTTCTTTTACAGTTTGGAGGCAATCCTTCTTTTACCAGACTAAACGGCACCAACCATTTCCTTTAGACCCAAACAAGATGTAATTTATTTCTGCAGCTTCTTTAATTTACCATTTCCTCTCAGAGTCAAAGATTGGTTGAAGATTTGGAGGAGGGGGGGGTGATTTATAAAAATGGCAGCCAGATATGCAATGCTTTATTTTTTATTAATAAAATCTTATTTAAAACGAAAACGTTATTAGTAAACGAGAAATTGTAAAGCTATATCTATCTAAAGATGACAGATAGTTTATTTGAAATAGCAACATATAGAAATTCTAACTACACTTCATGAAGGAAACGGAAGTCATGCGACTGAAATCTTATATTTCTACAAGAAGAAGTACCGATCTTCATAAACGATCTTCCAAGTCATATGCAGATGACACAACTATTTATCGCAACACTTTGGAGAGCATTGATGATCAAGATCTTTCCAACTATCTCTCTCTGTCTCTTCCAACTTAGAGTACGTGGTGCAATGGATGAAAAAGTGGCTGGTTACTGTTAACACCTCTAAAACCAAGCTCCTGTCTTTTCACCACCAACGCTCGGATCCTCACTTCTCTCCAGTCGAAATGAATGGTTTTCTCCTCAAGGAAGCCCCCTTCTTTGATAAGCTTCTTGGGCTGACTTTAACCCTAGACCTGAAGTGAAGATTTGCATTAAATCTGTTGCTAAGCTCGCTGGAAAAATGGTTGGATCATTCTATCGCTCCAGAAAATACCTCACCCCCGACGCAATCCTCTACCTGAATAAGAGCCAGATACTTCTTAAGATTAGGTACTGCTGTCATATCTGGGAAGGTGCTGCACGGATCACTCTTTCCTTTCTTGACAGAGTATAAAATCGACTTTGCAATCCAGTGTGTGGGGGGGGATGTTCTCTTCTCGTTCTTACAGCCTCTTTCACACATAAGAGATGTTGCTAGCCTCTCTCTACTGTATCGTTATGTTCATGGTAGGTGCTCGACTGAGCTCCAATACTTCGTTGCTCCTGTAAAACATTCACAGCAAGAACTCGTCTAGCTACAATCATAGTAAATAACTTTCCTTTCTCTCTCTTCTTACCAAAACTTAAACGAAACTTCCATGAACAAAGTTTCTTTCCTAGAACATCCTGCCTGTGTAATAAGATACCACGAGTCTGCTTCCCAACCAACTACAACATGGTTGACTTCATATCTAATGTGAACAACCACTTGTTGAGCCGTCCTCTTGGATAATCAATTCTTCTTAAGTAATCTTCTGCCCATCCCATCCATTTATTCTGGTCCTCTTGCGGAGGTGATTATCATCCTACTGATGATCTATTTAACCCTTATTCTCGAGTGACCTCCGGGCCTTGATAAATGGTGACCCATTAGTAAAGAAGACAAAAAAAAGACAGGTGTAGCATATTTGTTTCATGGTGTATCTTAGTGGCTTAATTTGGATCCCCACGTGTGAACTGTGTTGGGCCACCGTCTTGTATTCTTGTATGATGATGATAGATGGATGGTATTCAGATTTATTTTTTTTAACATAAACTGCCACAAAACAGGCTGTAAATTTAAAAAGTCTTTCTCGATACACAAACTAAATAAGTAAAAACGCATCAGTCATAAATTTTCTCAAAATAATAACAGTAGATTTATTTTACCATACTGCCGTAAAAATGGCTGCTAACAAATACTTTATCACAATCATCATCATCATCATATTCGGTTTAATGTCTGAAAGGAATTTATATGGTTTCTTTATCTTTACGAAACAAACAATGTTTAGAGTTAAACAACAAAAGAACACTAGAAAAAGAAAATTACAGTATAAACGTGTTTTAATTAAACTCAAAGAAGGTAGGCTCCATCTACCAGGCTAGAAAACTTCTTACACCTGCCAGTAACCAATTTCTCTATAAAGCCACCATTCATCCATATATAGAGTATTGTTGCCACATTTGGGCTGGTGTCCCAACCACTAGCCTCTCCATCTTTGACAGGGTGCAAAAATTAATTTCTAACCTAATAGGTTCCACACTGTCTGCCAAACTCCAGCCT
>OY744518.1:110232095-110437095 GCA_963556195.1 Sepiola atlantica
CATTCGAAAATACTGTGGATCACTCCACCAATTTTAGAATACTCAACATATCAAAATTAAATAAAAAAGACCCACATTAAAAACAAACGGACACATAGTTTCAAATCAATAGATATTCATCGTTAGTACCAGCAATGGAAAATTAAGTTTAAAAAAAAAAAAATATTATTATTATTCATTTTTTTTTTTTTGCAAGCTTTCGTTGTAGAACAACTTTGTCAAGCGAGACTGTCTTATAGTTTTTTTTCTTCTTTTCTTCCTCCTCACTTTGATGGTATTAACCCCGAGGGGTTGAATCACGATATAAGCAGAAAGGCACGTCGAGTACTAAAAGAATTGAACGATTGTTGATTTTCAAAATATTTCACTTAAATACATTCTCATGCGTGCCTCAAAGATGTTGTCAATTTCCTTACCCAAAAAAAATTTTTTTGAAATCGGAAATTAAGCTAAACTTTTTCTGATTCCGATACCCCAAAAAGTTCTGATTTTTCCGATTCCGATTAATTTTAATATTTAGTCCTGATCAATTCTTTTTTAGAGGAAAACAAAAACATTTGATGAAATAAAAACAATGCAATTTAAGACAAGAGAAAAATCACTTGAAAATAGTTTTCGATCACTTTGCCAATTTTAGAATACTAAACATAATACACACACACACATATATATATATATATATATATATATATACACACACATATATGCACACACGTATCTCTCTCATATATATATATATATATATATATATATATATGTACACACACACATATATATATATACAGAAACACACACATATATATATACAGATACATATATATATATATATATATATATATATATATATATATATATATATATATATATATATGTACACAGATATATATATATATACACACACAGATATATATATATACACATTCACACAAATATATATCTATATGTACCGATAAGTATGCACGCATGTTTCTGAAGCCAATTTATTCTGAGTAACATATTGAGAAAAATATGCTCAATTACTGGTGTCTGTGATGCTAACAAATCCATTGAGATTTTCTGGTCTGTTTTCCAACAAAACAAGCCTGTCGTCTAAATTTGTAGAAACTGCAATAAAATCACATTAGTCGCCATGAGGAATCGACAATCTATTTTGTTTGATTGGTCGTAGTAAACATTGTTAAGACAAGAAGGGTTGCATTTGTTTTTGTTTCATAGAGAATGTACCAAAATATACATTTCTCTCCTGTCCAATACCGAAAATCAAAGTGAATTTCACAAAAATGTCACTGGGGAATTATATATATATATATATATATACCCACTCCACCTTGATAAAATGAGATTCTACTTTTTCAGGCGATTACGTATGAATACCTTGAAAAACCTGGCCCCCCACCTTTTGACTTGGACCCCCCCCCCACTTTACGGTAATCAATAATGAAGTTATATATGCATGTGTTAGTAATTTCGGTACAATTTTATCTTTTAAATGTGATCGTAAAGAAAGGAAAAGAAAGAAGAAATCAATTTGCCTTTTTATTGGCAATTATGAAATAAATCGCAACTTATTGAAAATCAAGTCGGTCCCTCTCAAGGAAGGAATATTTGAACATAAATGCGAAATATTTGTCTAAAAAATAAAACAATATTGTGTAACAACTTTATGTTATATTAAAATCTAAAAAACATGATTGAATTAAAAAATATAATAATAGTTAATTAATAAAATGTACTTTTTCAAAACCAATATGCAAATTAGTTAACCTTGCAACTGATATCGCATATACATAAGCAGTATATAAAAACGATGGTGAGTCTACTGTTTAAAATTTAATTAACTTGAAATAGGACGTTTTGACTTTACCGTTAGTGCGAGAAATGGCCCCAACTTTCACACACACACACATGTATATATCTATTAATAATGGAGATTATGTATCTGTCTGTCTGAAGCCGAAACTATATTATTAGCTTTGATCACTGTCTTTTTATATCTACTTATCAGCACCCATTCTAAAACATCCCTAAACATCACACATCTTTCAAATTTACATAATTTGTTTTAAAGCTTCTAATAAATTAATATTCGCAAGTATACACTGATGATTGTTTTGTTTTTTCAGATTTCCAGATGTATTTAAAATATTTTCCTTGATAATAATCATCGTAATAAAAATTATAAATAGAATTAATCAAAGACATTGTTTTTGTTTATCTATATAATTGAGTTACATAATTAAATTAGATTGTAATGGAAGATGATGGAACAGCCGGCGTCCACTTCAACATTTGGTTACCCGCACTCTGATTATTAAGTATAACGTTCTATTTCGAACGCACAGAACGTTCTATTTCAAGAACAAGAGAGAAAAGAAAGAGAGAGAGAGAGAGAAAAGAGAGCGAAAAGAGAGAGCGATGGACACAAGACAGGGGCGCGTTATTTGATTAATAACATGTAAACAACACATTCTCTGAGATATTTTTTTATTAAAACGTTTTTTTGTTTTTTTTAATCTTATTAGAAATTATGTTTTAAAGTACAAATTTATTGAATCAAATTGGTCAATTAAAAAAATAATTGATTTAAAAATTACTAATTTTTTTTGTAAAAAAAACCAAAAACATTTTACTGAGCAATTAAATAACTGAATTTAGAATCGTGTTCACTGTATTTTATTTTTTTAATTATTGATTTTATTTTAGGTACATGTTTTTTCTTGATTTGAAAACCTTCAAATATTATTATCTTTTTACGACCTTAAGTGAGTTTAAGATTTTTTGTTTTACATTTTATGCCATAAAGGGTAAATTTTGTTTAAAAACTATGTTTTTATTATTCTGTATTTTAATTATTAAAATAAAGGATGGGGTGATTTTTGTATAAAACAAACACATTTTACTGAGCAATTAAATAAAACAACTAGCAAAAATATGAGACCGGAGGGACCATATATTTGCTAGTATATATATAAATACACCTTTTTGTTCTTTTTTTATTAAATCAAACTAACAAAAAAATATTTTTGATAGGTCTAAAGAATTCATGATGACATTAACAAAATAGGTTTTAATCATTTTCTTATATTAAGAAAAATATATTAAATTTATAAAAACCTCTTAAATATTTGTTAAATCCAATAATCAATAAAATCCAAAGAAGAAATAGACGAAATCCAATTATGTTGTTTTTTTTCTTTCTTCAGTGGCCTCTGTGCTTATAACATTGTATTGATGGGGCCTTTTTTGGGAGGGGGGAACTGATTATTAGACATATTCTTCTCAGATGAAGGTTCACAAAATAATTTTTTCAGAAATTTTAAGAAATGAGACTTTTAAATATTTAGTTCTATATCATAATCTTATTGTCACGAGGTCAATCCTCAATTTTTTGAAAAGACGAAGGCTATAGGTAGGAGGAAAATAGTCAGCAGGAAGAGAGTTCCACAAGCCTGCAGTTCTTGGAAACCAGCTACTGAAATAGGAAGCTGTACTACAATGAGGTATCAAAACAGCGCATTGATGGAGACCACAAGACCAACGAGTCAAACGAGCTGGAACAAAAGAAGCAGGGAATAGATCACATAATTCTGAAGAACACATGTCATAATAGTATTTATAGAAAAGACAGACTAGCAACATCACGTCTGTAAGAGTGGGAGTGCAGAGAAGAAGAAAGAGTGAGGTCAATCAAATTACAGATACGTTTCTGCACTTTATCACGAGCCCTCTAATGGGACAGAGATTCATCAGCTCAAATATGACAACAGTACTCCAAACATAGTCTCCATGATTGGTAGAAGACTGGGTTTCGTGCAAGACTAAGTCAAATAGCAATGCAATATTAGAGATAGAGACATATATAGAGAGAGGGGGCAAAAAGCAGATAAAGAGAGAGAGAGAATAGAGAAAGAAATAGAATAGAAAACTAAAAAGAGATAAAAGAAAGATAAAGAGAAGAGAAAGAGAGGTTTAGAGAGAAAGAAAGGTTGGTTGAAAAAGAGATCGAAAAAGAGAGATAGAGTGAAGGTGGCGAGACTAAATTCAGAAAAGAAGTCAAATTTGATAACATATCAGACACTCTACGAATGTCACCTCTCTCCACAAAAAAAACAAAAACCAACATATTTGTCAATCAGAAAAATTAAACATTTGCTTCTTAATGACAACAAAGTATTTTCTTAAGAAATCAATGTCATCCAGGCGACATTGCTTTACGTTTCCCCCTTTTTATAAATAATTAAAATAAAATTAAAAAAAAAAAAACACAATAAAAGAAAACTTTTCTTTTTCTAATTAACATTTTTCTAATTATCCATTGTTCAAGAAACTTCAATACATGCTTAAACAAAAACAAGTGAACAACTAGGACAAAGGTTGTCCAAATGTCAAAGATTCTTGATTACTTTTGTATGTACCAAGAACCAGATTTTAAAAGCAACTAGCTGTCCCGACCCGTAGTTGCCCAGGTTCCATTACGTTTAAATTTATTTTGTGAACTTTTATATGTTCTATAACCACGCCTTTTTTTGTTATGCTCAGCATCTAAAGTAAAAAAATGAACTTGATTATGTTAGATAGAAAAATATTTTTAAAAGACAGACACTGATTATTGAGAAGAAGCAGCAGCAGCTGAAGAATAAGCGAACGAAAAATGCACCCCCCCCCAAAAAAAAAAAACGACTGAAAAAGACAGAACATTGATGGTATGCATATATGCTATTGCCACTGCTGGTTTTGTATCATTAGGCTGGGCTCGCGTTTAGGAGAGCTGGAGAAAATTATAAATTGCTAGCAGAAAGACCCGACGTTGTTCGGGATTGAATGAGGATCACTACTACATACTTTTTCACTATGCTCATAACACCATATTACTTTTTTTGTTCCCCCTCCCGTTCGTTTCGTTTCGCCCTATAATATAGTTTGAAGAAGCTGAAATGGTGGAAAACTCTCTGAATTAGTGTCTTATACATATGGTTTAAATTTCATTAAAATCGGATATACGTATTTGAAGTTTTAAGGGAGTTCTGTCTCCATGGGTCACTTCGAGGCGGGGACACGTAGATATTCGGCACATAGAGGGTAACGTAGAGATTCGGGACCACTTCCATTGTCTTCCTCAGAAAATTTTATTCATATGATATAAATTTCATAAAATTTGGGTATATTTGAAGTTTTAAAAGGGGGTTCGGCCCTCGTAGCTCCGTTATGTTAGAAGGCCACTTAGAGATTCGAGACCACGTCCATTGTCTCCCCCCCCCCATAAATTGTTTTTTATAGATATAGTTTAAATTTCATAAAAATAAGATATATTTGAAGTTTTAAGGCAGTTATGCCCTCATTAGCTCTTTTGGGTGCATTTAGGGATTCGGGAACACTTCCATTGTCTTCGCCACAAAATGTTATTTTGCATTAGAATACACTTTTAGATTTTATCTAGATTTTCTAAACTTTCTTTTTATAGGGAACACACAAACATCACACACAGATATACACATACATTGAGTTTTATATATGTCTAGATTAGGACCTCCATAACTGAAAACGTCTGATTTTCATAGAGAAATGCTTGTAGGAATAGCTAATTCTTTATTCAAACTATTCATATTCCACAAGCACTAAGGTACCATTTATTTCAAGTGAAAATACGATTTTCAGATACAAAATTAAAATTGTAAATTGGAGCCAGAAATCGAGGAGACAAAAATAAAACGTTCGAGAAAGTGGCAATATAATTGGCTTAACGAAACATTGTATAATAAGATATACATCTTCACACACACAAATTATAATATGATGGTTGAATATTCATAACTTAACTCTCAGATGAGAGAATCATAAAAAAAGAAACCAAAACATGTAACGTGAAACGTATCAGCATGAAATCTAAGAAAAAACAAAAACAAAAACAAGAATTACCATAAATTAAAATTCACATTTCAGCAGAGTCACACATTTTCACTGGAGCACCTTTCAGATTTATTACGGCTAATTTTATATCAAGAATCATTTGCAATTCATTATTTTGCAACTGAAAATAGGTTCTTATCGGAGATCGTAGTTTAGCTACGATCCTTAAAAGTTTGAACTGTTATTTTTAGATTTTTAAGTTTGTAAAAAGTTTAAAGTAAAATTAAATTTCTATAAGTTTTTCGAAATTCTGAGAAATGCAAAAGCTTTAAAAAGTAATAACCAATAAGCAAGGGGTATATCAGCACATGCAGAGACCCAAGGCTGGACAGCAAAAAGAAAGCTGGGTGCCTTAGGAAGACATGGAAAGAAACCATCAGGCAAGACCGTAAACAGTGGCAAATGAACAGTCAATCCCCACAATCATGATCACTGGAGACTTAGTATAAGGACAGTCCATGGACGGCGGCACCAATGGGTGTGTGTGGGGGGGGGGGGGCTCAAGCCCCCCACACACACACTTTTTAACTTGGCCCCCCTACTTTATGGTCATCAATAATGAAGTTATACAGGGTGGGCAAAAATAAGGGTCCTATTTTAAAAAATTCATAACTTTTTTATTTATTGATTTAAAAAAAATTTTTTTTTAGAATGAGTAAAGGACCCCTTCCGAAGCAAGCATGAGCCGTATTAGCCCTAAGGAACGTACCCTCATTTAGAAAACATTATTTTTGCTTAAAAAACTCAAAACAGTGTAAAAAACAATACTTTAGTTTTTGTAAGTTTTAAGAAGTGTTTTTCGGCTAAAATTTGTTTTGTTTATTTCAAAAAATCTCGGAAGGGTCAGTCTACACACACATAAAGTTTGGTGAGTTTAACTTTTATTTTGTGGAAGTTATTCAAATTCAAGTTATTCAAATTTAAAGATAGGACCCTTATTTTGGCCCACCCTGTATATGCATGTGTTTAACCGGGCCCCCCACTTTTTAGGAGAGCCCCCCCCACACACACACACTTTTATAACTGTGCCGCCGGTCCTGAGTCAGACAACGTCGAACCTTTTGACAAAGAGAACGTAGACGATAAACCTGGATAGTGACTGTGTGGGTGAATAACTTGGTTATTTTTTATTTGTTACTAATTGTGCATACCTGGTGCTACCTGTGATACAGTCAATACATTCTTCTTTTTTAATTGTTTGTACATTTTAAAACTTAAGGTAAACAACACCTATTATATTGTTAAATTTTCAATGAATTAACCCCTTGCTGATTTTTATTTTAAGTGATTGATTATTTAAAAATGTTTTATATTAACAGTAGTCTGTGGCGGACTAAGTCATTTAAAAAATAAATTGTAACTAAATACGTTATCATATTGTCAATAATACGGTACAACAATAAGAAATGAAAATTTGCTAGTTAGAATCAAATTATTTCAAGAGAATCTTTCAGATTAATTATGGCAAATTTAATATTGAGAATCATTTGCAATTCATTATTTTGAAACTGAAAATAAGTTTTTATCGGAGCTAGTATTTTAACTACGCCTCCTTAAAAGTGTGGTCCGTTATAATTAAGTTTCAGAAAAGTTTAAAGTAAAATAAAAATTTATTTAAGTTTTACAAAATTCTGAGGAATTCAAAAGCTTTAAAAATGAATAACCAACAACTTCGTTATTTTTATTTATTACTAACTGTACCTACTCGGCGTTACCCGGGATGCCGTGAAATCATTTTAGTTTTTAATTTTTATTTGTTCGTAGATTTTTTTTAACATACACAGGATAAAAAATATAATTTTAGTTGAATGGAACACAATTCTTTTTATATTCTTCAATTAAATGTATGAGTTATTTCCCTTGCTGATTTTTATTTTACGGTCATAATTGAAAAATGTTTCCATATTACCAGTTGTCCAGGCGGAACTACATCATTTGTTTTTAAAAATAAACTGCAGCAAAGTACATTATTATAGTGCCAATAACATGATATAACAATAACAAAATGAAAATTAGAATCAAAGTTTGGTATATCAGTTTAAATGCTATTTAGTTATAACTTTTTAAATCTCACAAGAAAACTTCATTTGTTAGATTTAGCATAAACAACTTTTCACAAGAGAGTTTTTTCTCCGATGGATAAAAAAAAAATTATTTTAAAAAAATTATTTTAAAAAAATGTCGTTTGACCGGGGCCTATTGGTCTGAAAGCTTGCTTGTTCATATATTTCAGGTAAATGAATAATTTATTTAAAAAAAAAAAACATATCGTTTTTGGCTTTTTAACATTTCTAGTAATAATTCAAATGCGAAACGATATTTTTAAAAAAGTGCCAATATATTAATTCATTAACCTTCGACCTTGGCTGAGATCAAAGTGTAGTAGGTATTTATCTACTACCCACAGAGTAAAATGTGACACAAGGTCGGAAAGTGGGGGTTTGATAAGTCAGCACTCTAGAGGAAGAGCACCTATTACCTTTTAAAATTTCCTGGGCAGCCCCGTCGGCATTCCCCGGTAGGGGTGCATCAGACAGTAAGCAATAAACTTACTCCTCCCCAAGGGGAGGCAAAGCCTGGGAGGGTGGACCCCCTAGAACTGCACAGGACAAGCCCATAGACCGGCGTAAATCAAGCCCCGAAGGCCAAGACTATACCAGTCTATGGGGTGCAGTATCCATCGGAACAGATACTACACTTTGATCTTGGCCAAAAGGCCAGTATCTGTTCCGATGGATGCTACCCCCTTTAGACCGGTACTGTCTTGGCCTTCGAGCATTGATTCCACCTGTCTGAGGGATTGTCCTGTGCAGTTCTAGGAGATCCACCCTCCCAGGCTTTGCCTTCTCACATAATAGTCTAAGGGTGCTGACTTTTCAAATCCCACTTTCCGACCTTGTGCCACATTTTACCGCTGTGGGAGGGAGACAAATACAAAGAAATGAAAA
This sequence comes from Sepiola atlantica, assembly GCA_963556195.1. Lineage (NCBI taxonomy): Eukaryota > Metazoa > Mollusca > Cephalopoda > Sepiida > Sepiolidae > Sepiola > Sepiola atlantica. Next base: position 110,240,951 of record OY744518.1, read on the forward strand.
TAACCTTACCGCGTAAGCCACGCGCGACACTTCAAGAGACTTTTAAACCGTCTGAATCAATATCTAAACGGACTACTATTCATGAGAGATATTTTTTATCTCCGACGAAAAAACAAAAATGATTGACACAAACGCTTGACAAGGGCCTATTAAGCTGAAAGCGTGCTTGCTCACATCTTTAAGGTAAATAAATGTTGTTTTTTAAAGAAAAAAAACATACCGTTTTCGGCTTTCTTAAATTTTTAATAATAATGAACAACTTTCTGTATATCTCGATTATTCCCAATGAAGACTCTTTGATATATCCTTGTTGGAATGGACAATCATGCAGGATGGTAACAAAACATCTTTTTCTTATAAGAATTGCTAGAAAATAGGAATCTGTTTATGAAAATCTAGTATTTCTTAATGACAGAATCTACAGCTCAAAGTGCATAATCTCTGCCATCTATACGCTCATATTAACGTCTTCTTTCTTTTTTAAAAGGATAAACTTAACCGTTTAGTAACAGCCAACAGCAGATGTACATGCAGACAGAGCAGAAAAGAACAAATGAAAGATGTGTACTAGTAAGGAGAGAAGATAATCCACCCGTGTTTATGTATGTATATATATATATATATGAAAGTGAGAAAGAGCGTGTTATATCAGTTGAGAGAAAGAGATAGGGTACCTGAAAAACAATAAGAGTGGGAGAGAGAGGAATAACATTAAACGTTTGGAAAGTAACCTATGTAATTTATTTTTCTTTATTTACCAATTATGATACATTTTTTTGCCTCTCGATGAGATTTTAAAGAATTTAATTAAAAGTAAAAAAAAAATGATGAAATTAAAACCAACCCTCTTTCACTAATTGTGGAATTTCCACAGGCTCTGTTATTAATTATTACCAGACCACCCGTATCAGTATTCGTTATTATGAAATATATAATTTAATAACTTTGACATTAGTTAACAATCATGTTTTTCCCAGAAAGTATTTACTTGAAAATGGGTGAATGGTAACTTTTGGCAACTTTTTAAAAAGCTCATTTTATGACATCGTCCATTTTCAAGTAAATATATATATTTCTTTCTTGATAACAATCATTCGTTTTATCCGATCTTCTCCTCCCTCTACTTTTCCTCTCTCTTTCTCTAATTATTTTTACCATTCGCCTCCTCCCACTACTTATCTTATAACCCCCTTCCCTTTATTTATGCCATTCACTCTTTCTCCCACTATCTGAAACATTCTAGTACAGATTAAAACTGTGCATGGTGACAAGCAAGCAAGATTATCAGAGTTTTAGTAGTATACTAGATCCTTCAACATCTCATCTTTTTGTGCAGTCATCAAGTGTGCACGGAGACAAGGAAGTCCATCTGGTAATATTCATGTATAGTTCGGATTTGATTGCAAGGTCAACAATGCTAACAGATGAGGTGAACAGTCAAGATCTTATGATAAAAAGATCTGCTTTTCTCATCTTTATTATAATGTTAGATATTGGGGGAGTAGGCCCACTAGTATATAAAATGGTTAGTTGAGAATAACAGGAAATAAAAGATCCGTCCGGGTCAACTTGATTAACACGAAGTGAGGATTGCTAGAACGTGGGGATTAATAGAAACGGATATGATGTCACATGGTCCAAGCAGAGGGTGAGAGAGAGAGAGAGAAGAGGATAGTCTGTTTAGGAGCACACAGCACGTGGAAGCATGTAATGAAATGGGCTGACAGGATACGATTAAACAGTTATTATCGATTTCTTTCTCTGCCTCACCCCCACTGGCAAGTGATTTTAAACGAAGATCAAGTCGAACAAACCTCCAGTCTTCTATCAGTGGTCGAAGCTCGACAAAAACTTGTCTAGCTACAACCACTGTCAACATTTCCATTTTCTCTGTGTACCTAAAAATAAATGAAACTTCCATGAGCAAAGTTTCTTTCCTAGAACTACCCGTCTGTAGGATACAATACCATGGGATTGCTTCCCGGCTGACTACAACATTGCTGTAGTTGAGCCATCCTCTTAAATAGTCAATTCTGACCAGTTTACAGCCATCATTAGTAATCCTTTCGATGTTCCACTCAAACTCAATTAATCCTTATCCTTGAGTGGCCTTCATGTCTTGGTGAGCGTTGACTTGTTTGTAAAAAAAAAAAGATCAGTTTTGTCTGAAAGTATAAACAAGCCGCGTGTGCGTGGTCTCCCTCTGTATGTGACTTGATGTGGCGAGTGTAAAATGCAATAAATTTGGGCAATTTGAGGCATTTTTGACCCCCCCCCTTTGACCCCCTGGGAGCGCGAACCAGAATTTTTCTGAGGTCAAAGATGCTCATTTTATATCTAGAACAATTGCCTCTACATTTTGGCCAAGTTTCAGAAAAATTGAATGGATGGATCAAACGTTATGGGAGAAAAGGGTCATTTTTTGCCATTTTGGGAGCTTTTGACGCCCTGGGGGCGCGAACTAGATTTTTTCCAAGGTCAGCGATACTTATTTTCTATTAGGAACAATTGCCTCCACATTTTGGCCAAGTTTCAGAGAAATTGAATGGATGGATGAAAAGTTATGTGGCAAAAAATGTCATTTTTTGCTATTTCGGGGCCTTTTGACCCCCTGGGGGGCTAACCAGATTTTATTTCAAAAATCGGAGAATGTCACTTTCTAACCTGACCAAAGTTACAACTTCATGCAAAATTTCAGAGGAATTCAATGGATGGTTGCGGAGAAAAATCCGAACGGACGGACGGACATGCTTCAAAACATAGGTCCCCCGATTTATAAAATCGGGGGATCAGAAGCTTTGACTTTAGGACGGCAAGCCCCCAGTCTGGAAGGATCATGAATGAACGCGTACACAGAGAACAAGCAGCTAGCAAAGTATAAATACAACTTCTAAACTTTAATGTTTCTGTAACGATTACAGCAACTTGGTTTTCTGAATGTAAGGCATGAGCTTTAAAAGCAGCAGCATTTCGATAAATAAAAGAATATATAGGCTGATAAAATATGATTTATTAGTTACTTCGATAACTCTCTTTCTTCACTCCCCTGCTGGTCAGTGATTTTGGAACAAAGATCAAGTCGAATAAATGTCTGCTGTCTTCCATCAGTATTGTTTGAGTTAGTAATTTTTGAATGTATGAAAGACGCTTATGCGGTCATGCAGCTAAAATGTGTGGATTAATAGAAACGGATATGACGTCACATGGTTCAAACAGAGAGTGAGAGAGAGAGAAAAGGACAGTCCATTTAGGAACACAGCACGTGGAAGTGTAAATTAAATGGGCTGACAAGATACGATTAAACAGCGATCATCGATCTCTTTCTCTGCCACCCCCCCACACTGGTCAGTGATTTTGAACGAAGATCAAGTTGAATAAATGTCTGCTGTCTTTCATCAGTATTGTTTAAGTTAGTAATTTTTGAATGTATGAAAGACGCTTATGCGGTCATGCAGCTACCAAAGTATGAATACAATTTGTGAACTTGAATGTTTTTGTAACGATTATGGCAACTTGGGTTTTTGCAGATATGACACAAGGCTGAAACGCAACAGTAACATAATTACACTTCTACTTTATCTGCAAACCTTGCAAACCAGCTTACACAAATACAACACCAGGTGTCAGAAGTGGGATGTCTTTAAAAAACGTCAAACAAGCATTGTTCTTCTGGCGCCAAATCAACAAATCACGTCTTCAAATCACATGAGTGATTATGTGGAACAAAATCTCTTAATAGTTCCGACGATGGGAAGTTGTCATAATGAGATTTCCCAGTCGCTAGAACGTAACGATCTGAAGAAATTACCAAAGTCATTCGCAAAAGTGACTGATTTCTTGCTTAAGCAAGAAGCGATCTAAGAAAGCTGTTATAAAACAAATACGATTAATATAAACGCAATGGTTTATTAAGTGGCTGAGACAGTTTCACATTTCTCACTGAAAAAGTTGAAGGCTGACCAAACAGTAGTGGGACTCAAAAAGTAACTAAACTTTAAATGTAATGAGACTAAATTACCCCCCCCCCCCAACCAGGTCGGTAAACCTGATTAAAATCAACTAATATACAGGGTCTTCAAAAAAATCATAATTGTGTTCAAATCTTACTTTCTTTAGAGGGACCGACTTGATTTTCAATAAGTTGCAATCTATTTCTAAAATGCAAGTGAAAAAGCAAATTGATTTCTTCATTCTTTTCTTTTCTTTACGGTCACATTTAAAAGATGAATAAATTTGTATCGAAATAAGCAAAATGTTAAAGTTTATATATACGTGTTTACAACAAAGTTATAAATAAAATGTTATTCATCATCATTATCATCATATTCTATAAAGAAAGTGGACCTTGGGTTTACTTTCGGCAGCCTCGTAACTCTTGCTTCTCTTATTTTGTCCTTTAGTCCTCACATTCCATGAGCGATGTTTCTGACAAAGGGGGGCGAATTGCTGTTTGAGCCGGAATTTATCCATAAACACTCATCGTTGGCTAGTTTTTGACCCTGAAGTAGTATTTCTTATTAGCTCCTTACATCAAGTGGCTTCATGCCGTGTCTGGAGCCATTTCCATAAAAAATATATATTGCTTTTAACGTCCGTTTTACATGCTGGCATGTATTGGACAGCTTAAAAAAATTGACTTCCAAACTAACCTATCTCTTGGCACGTCTTTAATTATCCTTCTTTCCCTCAGATTCATTTTTATCACTTCCCCAGTTAACTGCACCTGCTACCTCAACTGTTCTACATCTACAAACCCAAGAACTCTCAACCATCCTTTTAATGTGACAATACCATCGAAGTCTTCTATTCTGCACACATCTCCTTATACTGTCCAGATTTAATCTTCCTCTGAACTCATCTGATCTAAGCCTGTCTTTAAGACTAACATTACACATTTATCGTATAATTCTCATATCATTTCTCTCCATGCAACATATGTCCTCAACCCTCACTGGCTAAGTTTCACTTCCATACATCATCACACTGCATACACATGCCTGATACTCTTCCTTTGGTCGAAATTGGTAACGCTCTGCTGGTTAGTAATGGCAGATGTTCCCTGAACTTACTCCATTCACTCCTAATTCTTACAATCACACTAGCATCTGCTCAAACCCGGTGCTCCAATTGTATTACCAAAGTAAACAAAACTTTTCCACAGCCTCAATTTATTATTTAAATTGATGTTTCAAGTATTTCAAGGAGCGAACTTTGCGAAGTGATAGCGAGCCGGCAAAACCAGATAGTTATTTATAAACGAGCAATTTTTAATATTTGTTCAGTCGGTTTTAGTTTACAACTGATGCAAATAAAAGATTGCTTAGTCCAGTCATCATTGATTGTTACAATTATCACAAAATCAATTATTACTTTCCGAATATACAAGTATTCCATTTAAGTTTGCCTCCAAGAATTCATGCGAATTTTAAATATGAACTCACTTTTACATATGCCTTTTTACTGCATATATCTTAACCTATATACAAATCTTTTTGACAGAATCTCTGACACAACAACGACTAATACTTGCATATTTCAGAACCGAGCTTTACCGGTATCTTCTCAACTGATGTATACATTTGGCTGACCTCGTCTGGATTGCTTCTTGACCCTGTTTATCTATCTAGTAAATCTCGTTGAAACAGTAAATAAATAAAATGTTATCTCTCATTTTCCCTACCATCATTCTGCACACTGCGTTGTTCTGCTTTCACTCACATATATATGCATATTATATATATATATTAGTCTAAAGAAGCTTTGAGTTATTTTAAACAAAAAGAAAGAAGAAAAAAAAAGAAAATGCAGTTTAAATTCCGAGAGAAACTAACTAAATCCAAAATATTGCAGACTTAACATTCGTTGGATAATTCATAAATAAAAAAAATATAATAGTAAGTAAATAAAATAAAAAGGAGAATTAAGTATCTAACAGTTAAACAAAAACAGGAGACCTTAACGTAAGCGTCTAATATTCACACGGGGATCATCAGTTGTTTACCACCTAACTGTTTTGGAGATTTAAAAACAGGACAGTTATAATATTCATGGCTCTCCAATGGTACTGATCAAACTACCATTTCCCCAATAATCAAGTGTAGAAATAATTCAGCTTAAAATTTCACTAATATATACATAAATAAATAATAATAAAATAATAATAATATATTACCCTTAAGACTACCGTATGATATGGTAATTTGCATATCAAATAAAATTCATTATAACAATAGTAATAATAATAATAATAATAATAATAATAATAATAATAATATGCATATTATATATATATATATATATATATATATATATATATATATATATGTCTTGTAAGTTTTTCAACCATTAAAACTATATGGAAAAAACAAGCACTTTTAGTCCTTCGTTGGAAAACTACTTTGCTTGTAAGTCAATTAATCTTTTGCAATCACTACATAAGTTTGCTTCCAAGAATTTACGCTTGTCCTTATATTATTTTAGAGATCATCAGTTGTTTACCATGAAAAACTGTTTCGGGAATTTAAAAGCAAGATACTATTTCATCTCATAGCTTCCCAGCAGTGTTGATCAGACACCACTTACCTTAAAAAAACAAGAACAAAAACGTTCCGGATATCAGATCTATTTATTTGCTCCAGATTAATTTTTCCTAACCTATTTTGTTTTATATATATATATATATATATATATATATATATATATATATATATATATATATATAATGATAATAGAATTAACGATAAGTGAAGTATCGTAAAGTGATCTATCGCGATAAAGTAAAGCTCAATACGTTGAGTATTGATTTACTCGTCTCCAGGAGTTAGGCACAAGGTCAGTTTTTATCTTACTTCCACAAGTAAGATGTAACCCAAGGTCGGGTCGGGAGAGTGGGGTTTAAAAATTGCCTGAGCAGCCCCGTCGGCATTCCCCGGTAGGGGCGCCTCAGGCAGTAAGCAATAAACTTACTCCTACCCAAAGAGGGGAGGCAAAGCCTGGGAAGGTGGACCTCTTAGAACTGCACAGGACAGACCCATAGACCGGCGTAAATCAAGCCCCGAAAGCCAAGACAATACCAGTCTATGGGGTGCAGTATCCATCGGAACAGATACTACACTTTGATCTTAGCCAAAAGGCCAAGACGTTGAGTAGAGCAATCAATTTTAAAGAAGGAAAGATGAAGATAAAAAATTGCATAAAATTACATAAAATTGATACAAATTTTATTACATCGAAAGTTCAGATGCAAGAAGTTACATTAATCCTTAAACCATGGTTTTTCAAAGATAAAACTCTTCTCGTCAGAGGATAAAATTCGGTAATATATATATATATATAATAGGTATGAAACTTTATTTATACAAATATTTTGGCTGCACATTTGCAGACATTTTTCAGAAAAATGGGTGAAAGTCAAAATTCAATATATGTAAAGATATTCTGCCTCCAACGTCTTCCTTGGCAGTGTTATGAGCATGATGTGATATGTGCAAAGAATCTTTACATATATAAAATTTTGACTGTTCCACCCATTGTTCCAATATATTCTTTTTTGACAATTTATAATATTCCAATAAACGATACCCTTTCACACCTCATAATATATCTGAGGATTTACTATTGCAAAAACCTTTACCCCCTATTCAAGTACATTTTTTTTCAGATTTCATACATGATTGATAATCTTTTACAAATTCATAATGAAAACCAAAGCTTGTTAAATAATTGTTACTTTCCTTCTGATGAGAACTTGTTTCTTTGAAAAACCTATCTTTAAGGACTTTTCTGTATTTTATAATATTCTTTGTTGTACTGGTCGAAACTATTATATATATATATATATATATATATATATATATATATGAAGAGTTCGAACGCAAAACGCGATAAATCCAATTCATTTAAATTGAGACCTTGAACAATAAAAACACAAATATACTAAATCTAGACTTCAAATGAAAGTTTATTTTAATTTAAATCAAAAAAGAAATTATTTCGGTATCACATTATGTAACAAATAGTGTTCGGGTGTCGTCGACTGTTGAAATGCAACACTTTTTGTAGGGACAGTTTTGTGATTTTGGAAATGGCGCTTATCGCGATTTGCATTCGAACTCTTCATATATATAATTAAACCTCCTTGAGCTGCTGAAACTATGTTGTTCATGTTAGATAATGAAGGGAAAGCCCGAAAGATACAAAAGTCTCCAATTGTTCAAGCAAGATAATAAGTTATATTTTTTGGATAATTTTATAAAAATATAACCTCATTAAATGCATTTTGTTTTCATCCCATCAGAAATATCTTAAAATACAATAGAACTTTAAGTTACTTGAGTTAAGAGGTTCAATACTGGATAAATAGTAGGGTCTCTGGTGGAGTGATCATGGTCTACTGCTCAGGTGAAGTAATTGTTACCTTTATCTGGCTCTGGCAACGCATGCTACGCCACAGAGGATAATGTAATAAAATCAAATATTTCAATTTCCAACTTCCAATGTAGACAGACCTGCTTTTCTTTGATTTGCAGAACAATCCTGACCTTCTCTATTTGAGCTCAGGTCTGACTAAACCCGAACTTAATGTGCTTGAAGTTATGAGACAAGATTCTTTTCTGATAAATAAAATAAAAAGACCCCCTCCCACATCCCGAGGGATGATATACCAATAATAGTTAGTCAAGCTGGCTGCAACCATGGTAGGTAATCATTTCCAAAAAGAAGAATCTAATGCCATTCTCGTCCTGTTATCAATAAGTTTCCCAGTGGATTTGCTTGCAGGTGGTTTAATTGGAAAGAGAAAGAGAAGAGAGAGAGAGAATATAAAAAAAGTGAGATAAAATAGAATAGAAAGTGATAAAAGTGAAAGAGATAGAAGAAAAAGAGAAAGAGAGAGGATGAGGAGGGGAGATAAGGGATAGATATAGGAAGAGGAAAGAGAGAAGAGAAGGGAAAGAATAGTAAGAGAAAGAGAGACAGAGAAAATGAGAAAGAAAGAGGAAGGAGAGAGATAAGTGGAAGAGAAAGAGGGAAGAGAAAGATTAGAAAGAAAGAGAAGAGGAAGAGAAGGGAAGAGAGAGAAGATGGGATATATATATATATATATATATATATATATATATATATATATATGAGAGAGAGAGAAAGGGACAGAGGGAGGGAGAGAGAAGAATAGAAAGAGGGGAAAAGAAGAGAGAGAAAGGAGAGGAGGAAGGGTTCGGTTAAAAGAGATTGAGAAAGAGGGATAGAGAGAGAGAGGGGGGACGAGCCGTTGATGAAGAGAGCAAAAAAAAAGAATTAGTGAAGACAAGGTAATATAAAGGAGAAAAAACTTTTTGTAAAATCGAAAGATGGATGGGGGGGTGATGGGGTAGAAAAAGACAAGTGAGGGATGCAAGGAAATAAGATACGAAGAAAAATACGTAAAACAAGCAGATAAAAAGAATAATGTCCGTATCGGCCGCGAAAGATGGTGCAGGGTGTTAGCGAATGTTATTCTTTGAATGCACAACAAATATTTTCATACACAAACATTTTCATAAACACACATCTTATATCTATATTCGATATATATAAAACTCAATGTATGTGTGCTATGTTTGTCTGCTCCCTATAGAAAGAAAGGTTACAGAATCTACATAAAATCTAAAAGTGTGGTCTTATGTAAAAGTTACCAGGGAATAAAATGAAAGTGTTCCCGAACCCCTAAGTGCACCTCCAAGGAGGCTATGAGGGCATAACCCCCTTAAAACTGCAAATATAAACAATCTTTATGAAATTTATATCATATGCATAAAATTCTCAGGGGAAGACAGTGGAAGTGGTCCCAAATCTCTACAATACCCTTTATGTGCCGAATATTTATGTACCCCACCGCTAAGTGACTCATGGGGATAGAACCCCATTAAAACTTCAAATACATAGATCCGATTTTAATGAAATTTACATAATATATGTAGTGTCTTTTTATATATTTCTTATCTATATACGATATCAGTCGCAAGGTTAACTAATTTGCATATTAATCTTGAAAAAGGACATTTTATTAATTAACTATTGTTTGTTATCGTTTTTTAATTAAATGATTATTTTGATCTTTATACAACAAATAGTTTTGCTTATCAATATTGTTTTATTTCCTGTTCAAACGTTCCTTTCTTTAAGGAGAGTAACTTGATCTTCCACGAGTTACGACTTATTCATAAATTGCAAATAAAAAGGCAAATTGATTTCTTCTTTCTTTTCCTTTCTTTACGGTCAGAGTTAAAAGATAAATACATTTGTATCAAAGTTACCAAAATGTTAATGTTTATCTATATGAATAAATGAGGAAGATTTTGTTTCATGTTTACAACAAAGTTATGAATGAAATGTTTATTATTTTAAATTAATGTTTCAAGTATTCCAAATAGTGAATTTTGAGAAGCAAGAGCGAACCGGCACAGCCAGCTATTGGAATCATATCCAATATAGTCCTATAATCTTTCATTACTTTTGCTATCACTATAATTATCAATAGTATCATTATTTCTACTACTACTACTACTATTATTATTATTATTATTATTATTATTATTATTATTATTATTACCATTGTTATTATTATTATTATTATTACAATTATTATTATTACTACCATTGTTACTATTATTATTATTATTACCATTGTTACTATTATTATTATTATTATTATTATTATTATTATTATTATTATTATGTTAACTATATTGAATATTGGTGGAACTAATATAATTTATGTACATGCATTTTTCGTCTTTCTCTGTAAAAAAAATGTGTTTATGAAATAAGTGGAATACGTTGATCTTTTCACTAAACCTCTATCTGTGACCGTTTGTATAAAGCGCTAAAGAGGAGACATTTTGGAATTCATATAAAAACAAAAGTGACTAAAAACAATTCCTAAACGTCTCAGAAACTATCGCATGCCTAGCCGCTGTTGATCTTAAATTCTTGGAACTGTAATAAATAATGTTGCAAACTTTACTGGATTCGTGCCCGACGACTTTCTGAAATTGTCACTTCCTAGACTGATGATAGCAAAAGCTTGAAACGCCGGTGTATGTAGGCTAAAATAATTTAATATCAATTTAATAAAATATTGTTATTAGCCCATTTAAGAAATTAAAGTTGAGCTCTGTCTGGTGAGTTAAAAATAGACTGTTACCTAGTTATATGCAAAGTTCTGAATACGTTTGTCTAACACTCTCAACTGTCTACTATCTGTGACCTGTTTTCTTAACGTACAAATATAACTTAAGTTCCCTTCTGTGCGTGACAATTTCTCATAGCTGTGGGTTTTGAGTGCTAGCTTGTAGAGTCGAGGCTTATTCTGTACTGGATTCGTGCCCGACGATCATCTGAAATTGTCACTTCCTACACTGATGATAGCAAAAGCTTTAAACGCCGGCGTACGTAGGTTGACATAATTTAATAAAATATTAATATATATATATATATATATATATATATATATATATATATATTTGTGTTATAATGAAATAATTCCAGGAGGAGATCCGGGTATGAGAGCTCAATGTTATAAACAGAGCAAGAATAAAATGAAGTATAATAACACGAAATTACATAATCATCGATGCAATAATTTATTTCAACCTTGTGGTTTTTTCAAGCATCCGATCCAGACGATTACATTTTGGAAACTGTTTCAAAAATGTAATGTCGGATGCTTGAAAAAAACCACAAGGTTGAAATAAATTATTGCATCGATGATTATGTAATTTCGTGTTTTTATACTTCATTTTATATATATATATATATATATATATATATATAATGTAGATAGAGAGAGGGGGAGCGGGGGAGAGATTTAAATGAATAAATGCAAAAGCTTGCCTCATTTCTTGCACTACCGCACAGGTCAAAACATCTTATTTCAAGTTAATTTAAATTTAAACAATAGAAGCGCCCTATCTGTTTTATATACTTCTTGATCTTAGTACAGTTAACTAATTTGCATATTGCTGTCCAAAAAAGATGCTTTATTAATTAACTATACTTTGTTATTGTTTTTTTTTAATTCAGCGATTGTTTTGATTTTAATATAACAAATAATTCTGTTTATGAATATTGTTTTATTTTGTGGACAAATGTTTAGAAAATCAATAGAATTCAAAAATGCCAACGATGGTGGGTTCTCCTTCTTGGTTACGATGGCAGGAAAGTGGTTGATACACTACTATTGTGTTTCTTTCCGGCCTATTCTTTGGAGGAAGTGACTCATTGATTTCTTCTTTCTTTTCTTTACGGTCATATTTAAAACACAAATAAATTTGGCTACAAGATTACCAAAATGTTAATGTTTATCCATATTTTTATATGAATAAACGTGAAAGTGTTTGTTTCAATGAAATGCTTATTATTTAAAAGTTTTGTTTCAATTATTTTAAGAGTACTTTGCAAAAGTGACATTGAGCTGGCAAAGTCATCTAGTACATATACATATATATATATATATTGTCATAAAAATAATTATTTTATATTGGATCCTAGCGTGATAGAAATAACTGCCAAGGAAGACATATCGAGGCATGATGCATCTACATATATATTAATCTTCAAATACATTTGACTTTTGACTATTCTTGAATTTTATTGGAACCTCATATCCTTTAATATATAATAGGCCATTCCAATTTGATTTTTTCAACAACTCATCATCTATTGGCACATGTATCATTACAAAGACTTTCTGCTCATTAATACATGAAAAAGATTTTTTGATTCTTTTTGCTTCATGCATAATTCAAAATTGTTCTGTAAAGTTTTCAAATTAATATTTATCAATAATTAGTAATTTATTGTTTTGTCTTTTAAAATCTATAAGTTAAAGGACTTTTTCATATTTTACTCCTTATTTAAACATTGGATTATAATAAACTTGTAAAGTATGTAACTTTACTTTTGTTTTATTATTTCATTCTTTCCTATATATATATATATATATATATATATATATATATATATATATCTTGGATTTTTCATATGTGTAACTATTCAGAAGTCCAAAGGTCGAGTCCCAAAACATCAGAAAAAACGAAAGACAAAAAATTATTATTTCCATAATTATCACACACATGAAAATTATTTACATAATAATCCAACATAATGAAAAAAGAAAAAAACGAAAATTGTTTAAATATTCATTAACGTTTCGTCTTTATTTCAAGACTTTCTCAAGATAACTGATTTGAAGAAAAACATAGAAGTTAATATTTGGAAATATGTGTATAAAATAAATAATATTGACTTCCATGTTTTTCTTCAAATCAGTTATCTTGAGAAAGTCTTGAAATAAAGACAAAACGTTGATGAATATGTAAACAATTTTCGGGTATTCTTTTATTCTTATTTTCATATGTATGTATATATATATATATATATATATATATATATTCTTACATACTCACACCCATTCACAAATATGTAAATATATGGATAAATGAATGGCAATAGAATAGAAAAATCCAACAAAGAAACGTTCATAAAATTGACACGAATAAAAAAAAAGAGTTTGTCCTGATGTTACGAGAAAGTCTGTACTTCCAGGTTACACAGACGTTTTTTAGAAAAAAAGTTAAAAGCGTTTATTTTCTATGATCTCATCTACCAACTAGATTAGTTCATTCCAGCCATACTAAATATTCACACTGTTAAGAATCTAACGCAGAGGATTCTAATTGAAAGAGATAGAGAGAGAGGGGAAAGAGAGAGAGAGAGATAGATAGAGAGAAAAGGATACACACACACACTCGCAAGCGTTATGAAAGACATCTGAACAAAGCTGTAAAACGGAATGCTCTCAATCAAACATTGCAAGACACCAAGAATGCAAAGAAAAAGATCAATTCTCCAAACAAAACCAGGAATGTTAATAGCTCTTCAGAAACTCATAGACAATGCAATAAATACTCCTGAAGAAGGCCGTAAAATGTACGGACTGAAACATTACAGAAATTACATAAACAATTCAAAGAGTGATTCCAATTCTACAAACACATGATTGGAATGTTAATGACAAGTAATGGAACGATCAAGGGGAATCATTATTCGGATTCTAAAGAATCGTCCATTTTTTTTAGCAAACAAAATTTGTATCGGAATCTATTAAATTCATCACAATTTTTCCTTTTCTTGAAATTATCTTAAATATTTAATAAAATATTTCTTTTCAGTTCGGGTAATAATTAACATTATTTGCAGAATGACTATTAACAATCAAGTATTATCATTCGAGTAATAATTAACATTATTTGCAGTATGACTATTAACAATCAAGTATTATCATTCGAGTAATAATTAACATTATTTGCAGTATGACTATTAACAATCAAGTATTATCATTCGAGTAATAATTAACATTATTTGCAGTATGACTATTAACAATCAAGTATTATCATTCGAGTAATAATTAACATTATTTGCAGTATGACTATTAACAATCAAGTATTATCATTCGAGTAATAATTAACATTATTTGCAGTATGACTATTAACAATCAAGTATTATCATTCGAGTAATAATCAACATTATTTGCAGTATGACTATTAACAATCAAGTATTATCATTCGAGTAATAATCAACATTATTTGCAGTATGACTATTAACAATCAAGTATTATCATTCGAGTAATAATTAACATTATTTGCAGTATGACTATTAACAATCAAGTATTATCATTCGAGTAATAATTAACATTATTTGCAGTATGACTATTAACAATCAAGTATTATCATTCGAGTAATAATTAACATTATTTGCAGTATGACTATTAACAATCAAGTATTATCATTCGAGTAATAATTAACATTATTTGCAGTATGACTATTAACAATCAAGTATTATCATTCGAGTAATAATTAACATTATTTGCAGTATGACTATTAACAATCAAGTATTATCATTCGAGTAATAATTAACATTATTTGCAGTATGACTATTAACAATCAAGTATTATCATTCGAGTAATAATTAACATTATTTGCAGTATGACTATTAACAATCAAGTATTATCATTCGAGTAATAATTAACATTATTTGCAGTATGACTATTAACAATCAAGTATTATCATTCGAGTAATAATTAACATTATTTGCAGTATGACTATTAACAATCAAGTATTATCATTCGAGTAATAATTAACATTATTTGCAGTATGACTATTAACAATCAAGTATTATCATTCGAGTAATAATTAACATTATTTGCAGTATGACTATTAACAATCAAGTATTATCATTCGAGTAATAATTAACATTATTTGCAGTATGACTATTAACAATCAAGTATTATCATTCGAGTAATAATTAACATTATTTGCAGTATGACTATTAACAATCAAGTATTATCATTCGAGTAATAATTAACATTATTTGCAGTATGACTATTAACAATCAAGTATTATCATTCAAGTAATAATTAACATTATTTGCAGTATGACTATTAACAATCAAGTATTATCATTCGAGTAATAATTAACATTATTTGCAGTATGACTATTAACAATCAAGTATTATCATTCGAGTAATAATTAACATTATTTGCAGTATGACTATTAACAATCAAGTATTATCATTCAAGTAATAATTAACATTATTTGCAGTATGACTATTAACAATCAAGTATTATCATTCGAGTAATAATTAACATTATTTGCAGTATGACTATTAACAATCAAGTATTATCATTCGAGTAATAATTAACATTATTTGCAGTATGACTATTAACAATCAAGTATTATCATTCGAGTAATAATTAACATTATTTGCAGTATGACTATTAACAATCAAGTATTATCATTCAAGTAATAATTAACATTATTTGCAGTATGACTATTAACAATCAAGTATTATCATTCGAGTAATAATTAACATTATTTGCAGTATGACTATTAACAATCAAGTATTATCATTCGAGTAATAATTAACATTATTTGCAGTATGACTATTAACAATCAAGTATTATCATTCGAGTAATAATTAACATTATTTGCAGTATGACTATTAACAATCAAGTATTATCATTCAAGTAATAATTAACATTATTTGCAGTATGACTATTAACAATCAAGTATTATCATTCGAGTAATAATTAACATTATTTGCAGTATGACTATTAACAATCAAGTATTATCATTCGAGTAATAATTAACATTATTTGCAGTATGACTATTAACAATTAAGTATTATCATTCTCTTTCCTAAAAGTAATTTTTCTGATATTTGAAAAGAAGTTCTATGTATGAGAGCAGGTTATATATTTATGAGTTTATATCAAAAATAGATTTCAAAATGAAAAGATATGTAATCTTTTATGAACTTTAAAACCTTTTTTTTTTTAAATAACCACAAAAATAATGAAAAAATTAAATTTAGATTAGAAAAACCATCTCGTGTTCAGAACTACAAATACAGTCCCCTCATTAGAGGCAACATTTTATGTTCAGCACTTAAAATACAGTCCTCCCATGTAGAATAGAGGCAACATCTTATGTTTAGCATTACAAATACAGTCCTCCCATTTAAAATAGAGGCAACATTACAAATACAGTCCTCCCATGTAGAATAGAGGAAACATTACAAATACAGTCCTCCCATGTAAAATAGAGGCAACATTACAAATACAGTCCTCCCATGTAGAATAGAACAAACATCTTATGTTTATATACAATCGTCTGCTATAGATTACAGACAACATCTTGGTGTGTGCAGCGCCCCAAATAATAATACCCCTTCCCCATGCTAATTCAAGACAATGTTTCTGTTATATGTGTATAAAAGAGCACATCAGGAACTTTCATGACAATTTAATCAATTCGAATTGTGTAAAATAGCGAACCATTTGCGGAAGACGATGATCAGCACATGAAAAGAATCTCATCAGAGAATTTGCTAATAAAATATTCATAAACGCAGACGCACAGACTTTTATTCATTATAAAAATCTATTTACTTAGGCAAAAACCTCATCACACATGAGTAAGTGTCGCTTCATTTCTTTTACTCCCCCCCTCCAGATAAAGAAAAAGTTCACTCATAAAAAGTTTATTTTTTATGGATTTTATTCTATCGTTAAATGGCAGCAAACAATAAAATAATTCAGTAGAAGTTCAATGAGCCAATCATATTGGCTAAGAAATCAATTATTGATCTTCACAGATCGTAGGAGAAAGAGGGAGAATGTATTAAAATGAGGAAGAAATGATGCCTGAATTTCATCTAAAACTCATGAATAAAATTTCTTCAAACAATACTTAATAGATTTTATGCAGTAAGAAAAGTACAAAATAAAATGTACCCACGAAATTAATATTGCGTTTCCTTTCTTCACAATATACTAATATTACCTTTAATCAACATGGGGATTGCGGTATTATTTGTAGTGATGAACGTACAAGATGTTGCCTTGAATCTACATGTAAGAACTGTATTTGTATATAACAAGATGTTATCGATATAGGACTGTATTAGTACTGCTAAACATAAACTAAATGTTGCCTATAATCTCCATGGGAGAACTGAATTTTTAGTGCTGAGCAGATGTTGCCTATAATCTCCATGGGAGAACTTTATTTATAGTGCTGAGCAGATGTTGCCTATAATCTTCATGGGAGAACTGAATTTTTAGTGCTGAACAGATGTTGCCTATAATTTACATGGGAGAACTGAATTTTTAGTGCTGAGCAGATGTTGCCTATAATCTACATGGGAAAACTGAATTTTTAGTGCTGAACAGATGTTGCCTATAATCTTCATGGGAGATCTGAATTTTAGTGCTGAGCAGATGTTGCCTATAATCTACATGGGATAACTGAATTTTTAGTGCTGAGCAGATGTTGCCTATAATCTTCATGGGAGATCTGAATTTTAGTGCTGAACAGATGTTGCCTATAATTTACATGGGAGAACTGAATTTTTAGTGCTGAGCAGATGTTGCCGATAATCTACATGGGAGAACTGAATTTTTAGTGCTGAGCAGATGTTGCCGATAATCTCCATGGGAGAACTGAATTTTTAGTGCTGAGCAGATGTTGCCTATAATCTACATTAGAGAACGGTTGCTGATAATATACATAAGTAATCAAATTTTGTTTATTCTATTCATAAATTTTAATCCTCTCATAATATTCTTCATCATTTAACTGACAATTCATCCATCTCATATATCCTTATCCTCGAGTAACTTTTAACCTTGATCAGCAGTGACTCATTAGTAAAAAAAATATTATTTTTTAAAGTCATCTTGCCGGACCAATCACAGTTTCATATCTCTATTTGTCGTACTTCTAAGCTCTTCTTCCCTTATTATCTAAACTAAGTAGATACTTGTCTTGATAATACATAGAATCGGAGATCCTTTTTCTTTTCTTTATTATCAAAAATCAAACAAGAGAAACATATGTCAATTACAACAAGGATAGAAAAAAACTAAAAATAGTTGATAGATTAAATGAAAACGAAACCGAGGAAGTCCAATAACCAATAAGACTAAGCAATATTGATCTATCGACCAGTGAACTCACGAAGAGTTACCATGTACGTTTAAGACTGGCACCATGCAGTTTCTGGGGATTTTTTTTTTTTTTTAAATTTTATTTGCCAGATTTTGCAGCAGACACGTTCAGCATTCTAGGTTGGCTTTCTGGTTAATGTTTTTTGTTTTTATTCCAAAACCGTCTGTCGTCTACGCTTTTAGATTTGTTGGCAGTCATTCAGTGTTTGGGATATTCCCAGGGGTAAAAATTGGGGGGATTAGATAACGGAGAGACTGTCTGCAATTCGGAATCGAGGATGAAGAGGTGCACACTATCTATTCTGATTATTCACAGGCATTCCTGCGGAGGACTACGAACACATACACACACACATAATGTACACATATACTATGTCTATTTATATAAAGTTAGGTATGTGCATATGTTTATATATTTGTACAAGATTCACCCCTAAACTAACCGATCATTATGAATTTTGAAACATCTGATAAGCATAAGGGGTTGTAATGTGGTCTGTATTTAGTTGAATTTAGTTTTATGCAGGTGAAAGCTCTTTGTGAAAATTCAGATACTTCAGATTTCTTGTGAAATTTTAACAATAGGTATTAGATGAATAAATATTCTTGAAATATAAGTTTCTTTGGAGTATTTTAAAGTGTTTTTATGGGCATATGGGAACAACCTCCCATTTAAAAATGGAAATATTTCAGATTTGCATTAAATTTGATCCATAGTCATTAAACATCAATTAAGCAAGATTCCCTGAATTTCAATTTCTTCTTAAGACCTCCTAAGCTTAAGCCTTCGATTTTAGACATTTTCTCGAATCAAAATTATGTAATGGATTTAGATCAAAATTGGAATAAAGATTCTAGACAAAAGGTTTAGTATCATTAAATCTTGATTTTAATCTTCATAAGGCGACATTAAAGTGGTGCAAACTGTTCTGTTCCTCTTAAGTACATGCTACAACGAACCAGAATCAAATATTGATTCTGTAGGAAGACAGGTATTGAGGACAAGGAAACGATAAAAAGTGTGTGTGTGTGTGAGTGAGTGAGTGGGTGAGATAGAGAGAGAGATAGCTAGCTATTTGGTTGTAATAGTATTGCTGTTTGTATGGGGACAAATTATGAACGTATACCTTTTCTGTGGTAGAAAGAATGGTAAATTATGAACGTATACCTTTTCTCTGGTAGAAAGAATGGTAAATTATGAACGTATACCTTTTCTCTGGTAGAAAGAATGGTAAATTATGAACGTATACCTTTTCTCTGGTAGAAAGAATGGTAAATTATGAGCGTATACCTTTTCTGTGGTAGAAAGAATGGTAAATCATGAACGTATACCTTTTCTCTGGTAGAAAGAATGGTAAATTATGAGCGTATACCTTTTTTCTGGTAGAAAGAATGACAAATTATGAACATATACCTCTTCTGTGGTAGAAAGAATGGTAAATTATGAACGTATACCTTTTCTCTGGTAGAAAGAATGGTAAATTATGAACATATACCTTTTCTCTGGTAGAAAGAATGACAAATTATGAACATATACCTCTTCTGTGGTAGAAAGAATGGTAAATTATGAACGTATACCTTTTCTCTGGTAGAAAGAATGGTAAATTATGAGCGTATACCTTTTTTCTGGTAGAAAGAATGGTAAATTATGAACGTATACCTTTTCTCTGGTAGAAAGAATGGTAAATTATGAGCGTATACCTTTTTTCTGGTAGAAAGAATGGTAAATTATGAACGTATACCTTTTCTCTGGTAGAAAGAATGGTAAATTATGAACGTATACCTTTTCTCTAGTAGAAAGAATGGTAAATTATGAACGTATACTTTTTCTGTGGTAGAAAGAATGGTAAATTATGAACATATACCTTTTCTCTGGTAGAAAGAATGACAAATTATGAACATATACCTTTTCTCTGGTAGAAAGAATGACAAATTATGAACATATACCTCTTCTGTGGTAGAAAGAATGGTAAATTATGAACGTATACCTTTTCTCTGGTAGAAAGAATGGTAAATTATGAACATATACCTTTTCTCTGGTAGAAAGAATGACAAATTATGAACATATACCTCTTCTGTGGTAGAAAGAATGGTAAATTATGAACGTATACCTTTTCTCTGGTAGAAAGAATGGTAAATTATGAACATATACCTTTTCTCTGGTAGAAAGAATGACAAATTATGAACATATACCTCTTCTGTGGTAGAAAGAATGACAAATTATGAACATATACCTCTTCTGTGGTAGAAAGAATGGTAAATTATGAACGTATACCTTTTCTCTGGTAGAAACACGAGTAAATTATATATGAAGATCTGTTTGTATGCTAGAATAACTGGTTCATTTTATAAGTATTTTTCTGTTGTGGTAGTAAGGCAGGTAAACTATGTCCACTGATTTGATTTGCGGACAGCTTTAGTTATTGTTTATCCTACCTTCTGTGTCCTCAAAGGAAAAGGCCGCCTGGACCCAGATAAATGGCCTCGATCCTTAGAGAATTACTGCTTTCTAGACTTTACTACTGCGTATTTTAATCTTTGTGCAAATTTGTTGTTGCCTTTGTGTATATCATATATATATATATATATATATATATTAATATTTTATTAATACACACGTCTACAAAAAGCCGCTATACTGGCATATCAATGTTATAGATCATTAGTTATTAGAAACTAAGATCTCCTCAGGCGGAAAAGTCTGATCTTTCACTTAGATGTTCATATTGAATATATATATATATATATATATATATATATATAAGGTTAAGTTTGTATCTACAGGGTAAAAAAATCAGGAACCTCTCTACTGTGTTTATATAATAATGCTCAATAATAAATAGAGCTATTTATTCATAATAAAAGTTATATTTGTACAAACATATCATTACTACACACCCAGGGAAATGTTTCAATTGTAGATTTAATAAGAAACGATCTCTTCAGGTTGAAAAAATTATGTCCATTTTCTAAGTTTTAATATTGAAAAAATGGAAGAAGCTAAATTACGTATTGTAATTACGATCCGTAATTTTGCTTCATCCTTTTTTTAGATATGAAAACTTAGAGAATGGACAATTAAAAAAAAAAACTTAATTATGTATCTTGTTGAATATCTGTCTGTAATACAGGTTTCACCACATATTTTCAGCTAACTTTCAAGAAATTGTAAATGTCGTCCGGGAGAAAGACACAAAAAAGTAAATAGACACCTCACAAACATAATTCATACATGTTTAAAATTTTTACTTCCATCATTGACGGCCAGCACTCGGAGCCGCACAAAGCAGCAATAAAAGTTTGAAATATCGATATTTTATACTAATTGACATTTTTTTGTGTTTTTCAGATATATAACATATCTATTATATATCATCATTTAAGTATGGCACCGGCCAAATAAGCATTGGGATTCTCAGAATTTCAGAGGAGCCATGTTACATAGGTGAATATGAAGTGAGGACTTAATCAGCGTCAGATCGCCGCAAACCTCAGGATTCCATTTTCCACTGTTAACTGAACGATTGTCCAAATCATTAGAGAGGTAAAATAATCAATATTTTTTCGCCGAGGTCGATCAGGACCCTCTGACGGCAGTCTTCATTATTAATGATAATAAGGGTTGCTGAGAACTGTTGTAACCTTGGTGATATAATTTGAGCACAGGGTGGAGCAGATGCTAGTGTGACTGCAAGAATTAGGAGTGGATGGAATAAGTTCAGGGAACTTCTGCCATTACTAACTAGCAGTACGTTACACTGTTGACTAAGGGAAAAATTTATCAGGGATTTGAATGCAGACTGATGATGTATGGAAGTGAAACCTGGCCAGTGAGGTTTGAGGACATGTGTTGCATGGAGCGAAATGATATGACAATGATATAATTGATGTGTAATATGAGTGTTAAAGAAACGTTTAGATCTGATGACCTCAGAGGAAGATTAAATCTGGACAGTATATGGAGATGTGTGGAGAAGAAGACTTTGATGGTATGGCCATGTTGAAAGAATGGATGAGAGTTCTTAGGTTAGTAGATGTAGAACAGTTGAGGTAGCAGGTTCAGTTCACAGGGGAAGGCCACGGAAAACATGGGGGGGGAGTGATAAAAATGGACCTGAGGGAAAGAGGGATAAATAAAGACATAGTCAGAGATAGGTTACTTTGGAAGTCAATTTCTTAAAGCCGTTCAACAGATGTTAAAGCGATGATGATGATGATGATGATGATGATGATGATGATGATGATGATGATGATGATGATATCTATTTACTTTTTTCATGCCCCTCTGTTTGTACAGCTAAGGGATGAACAATTTGATGTTTGATTACAACTAAACTCTCAACAATCGTAAGCATCATTCTGGTAACAAATTCATTTAACCCCCCCCCCCCCCCAAAAAAAAAAAAAAAGAGATTTCTTTTGATAGTAAAAAGAATATATGTAGCCATGTTTGCCACAGAAATAGTTGTAGGATCACAAAAGAAACATTTCAAGTTAGAATTATACTCAAGAGATAAGAGACAATTGTCTATTTTATGCATTTAAAATTTATTATATTCTTTATTTATTTATGCTATATAACATGATAGAACTCTATAAAATATATATATATATCTATCTAAATGAATAAATGCGACAGTTCAGCTCATTTCTCGCACGAACGGTAAAATCAAAACTGTCAATTTCCAATTAATTTACCTTATTTAATAAGCGCGTCATCTTTTTTATATACCGTTTTATATAAATGTGATATCAGATTCGCACGGTTAACTAATTTGCATATTGGTTTTGTAAAAGTTAATTTTATTAATTAACTATTATTTGGTATTGTTTTTTAAGTCAATGATTTTTTTAAATTTTAATATAACAAATGTTCTGTTTCGCAATAGTGTTTTATTTTCTGGACAAATATTTAGCATTTGTTTTCTAACGTCATTCAAATGTTTCAAACATCGGTCGCTCTCAAGAAAAAAGCGACCGACTCGATTTTTGTAAATTTTCAGTGAAAAGACAAATGTCTTTCTTCTCTCTTTTCTTTTCTTTAGGTCACATTTAAAAGGTAAATAAATGTTTCGAAATTACCAAAATGTTAACGTTGTGTATTTGAAAAGTTTATTAGTTTTAACTAGCAGGGATACCCAGTATTGCCAGGGGGAATAGTAATTTGTTTTATCAATAACAATTGATTTCCTACTGTTGTCACACGTGAGGTAAATCTTAATGTATAAACCGAAAACAACTAATGGAAGTGAAACTTACTCCCCCCCCCCAAAAAAAAAAACAAATACGCGAGTTAACTAAAAAAAGAAATACGGAAGTAAAGTTTTAAAAAAAAACGTGAGATAAATTTTACTTAAGAACATACACTAATCTTATCTCTCTCTCCTGTTAACGGTTAACGACGTCATATTATGTTATTGTTTTTTATTATTGTTTGAAGAAATAGTTTCGACGACAGTAAAAGAGTAAATTTATTTGCACAAAATATAAAAATTTAAATTACCAACAAATTAGGCACAAGGCGATCCAAAATGTGGGGAAAAAGGGGCTACGTTGGTCATCCTTGGTCAACAGTTATAAAAATGTCTATCTTACTCTTAACTAGAACAATCTCAGTCACCACAATACCACATTTACCTTGGGGGATGGGGCATCCTACTTAAAATATCTTCAAATTGTTGCAAAATTATTTTTTTCATAAATACATTTATTTACAAAAATTCATTGAATTAAAATGGGGAGTGAGATCTTAGTGAAAGGACCTAGAAACTATAAAAAAAATATGTTTTTATAACTCGGCATTTATAAATGAATGCCCTCTCCAATTGATTTAATCTATTTTTGTATCATCTTTTAATGGGGATAGGTTAGTGTAGTATCGGTTCTGTTGTCAAAGGACCGTTTTCCCAGGAATTACCTCCTCCTTTTTAATCCTTCCATGTCTTACATCCTCCTGTGAGGAAGGGTTAATGTAGTATCTGTTCTTTTGTCATGAGACCATCTTCCCAGGGACTACTTTCTTTTTTTTGGGGGGGGGGGGCAGGTGGTAGTATCTTTTCTGTTGCCATGATACTATATTCACAGGCATGACCTTCTGCTTTTATGAGGAGATCCTCCCAGATATTACCTTCTCTATTTTGGAAGGGGTATTGTAGTACCTGTACTGTTGTCATGATACCATTCTAACAGAAATTACCTCCTCCTTTGAGGATTAGTGTAGTATATGCTCGTTAATACCTCCTCCTTTCGGGTTCAGTGTATGTAGTTCGTTAATCATGATTTCATCCTCCCAGCCTAGAAAAAGTATGCGACCTGAGGGAGCATATATTTGCTAGTATATACATATAATGAAGTGATGAAATAGATAAAATTTGTATAGTTTACAAGTTTATTAACTCATCAAGTGTTCAATACAATTACAAAATGAACTTTAATCACCTTTTCAAAGATAACGCTCTTATTGTCTGATGGTCTGACCAATAACAATTAAATATTAGAGGTGAATATTGTGAAGATGCAAAAGTGAAAAACATTTTTGAAAAACATTATAAGGAAGAAAATTTCTCAACATAAGTCCTGAAACAGATCAAACACGATTGGAACTATCGGCAGAATGTGTATAAAATTTAAATGATCCAAAGTGTTTAAACAGTTCAAACAAAGAATCCGAACAATGTTCTATGTTATTTAGAAACTTTGAGTGTTCCAAGAAATGGTATTTTATTGTCACAGATAATACCGGACATTTAGACCTGAATGATATATATGATGTGAGAAAATATATGTTTGTGCATATATTTTTTTATTTTTCATAGACCAACCTTTCCAAAATAAAAGCTCGATGATTACTAACATTTTACAACAGAGCATATATAAATCGACAATATTAAGCTAAATTCTAGTGATCAAGATTTCATTCATTTTACTGTTCATTTTTTTTTAAATCCCAAACTTCGGTACATTTTGACGACCGTTTCGCCTATGCACGAACAATCAAAATTAATGCGTCCATTCCAGATCTTTCCACCATGTGCTCTTCAGAAATTCAAAGTTCGCCTTCAAAAAAATATATAAGGAAGCAAACAAAAACAAAAAACATAAAAACAAACAACTTACATGAAATACATGTATGTTACTATCCATTCAGGCAGCCATATATATATATATATATATATATATATATATATATATATATATATATATATATATATGTGTGTGTGTGGGTGGGTGTGTTTGTGTTAGTACAGGGTAATCTAAAAAAAATTACGGTGAGAAACATGGGCACATTATTTTTATATTTTGTAAAATGTTATCATTAAGGGGGTGCATATATATAAAATTTTATTTATTTATTTTTCTGGACCGATCATTATGCATTTTGGAATATATATTTTCGGCAACCTGGTGAGTAACATGGGCACATTTATTTTTGTAAATTTTACCATTTAGGGGGTGCACTCACCTAAACCTGCCCCAAAAACTTTAAATCTCCTAAACTAATGAACAGATCATTATGAATTATGGAATATGTATTCTAGGCAACACGGTGTATAATGTGGCCACAATTTCTTTTTGTAAAACTATACCATTGGGAGGGGGGGGGGGGGGCAACCGAAACCGTATCATACTCACCAAAGAAATAAAAAACGGTACTTATGCAGTTTACAGACCGAGCTTACATAATCACATAATTTAGAAACCCATTCTTAATATGAGGAGGTGGGGGTGATTAACTATTCTGTATTTTCACCTAACAATGTAAAAAAGATACCGTAAAAATTGAATTTAACGTGAAAATCCTATCTAAAAAAAGCCCGGTCTGGAAACTGCATCAGCACCAAAAGACATTAACATTTAAAATGTTATATTTTTTATTGAAATCGCCCCAGACAAGGCATCGAGCCACTTGATGTAAGGAGCTAATTTTTATTGCTTATACCCGTCCTAGGGCGGTTATTCTAATATATATATATATATATATATATATATATATATATATATATAAAGTGCAGATTAGTCGTCCGAGGCTGTAGCAATGCGATGTAGTTGCCGTAAGATGGAAAAAGTGAAAAGAAATAAACGAAGAGAGAAAGTGAAACTCAAAACGATTTATTAATAATTTCACGAAAAACTGATTAAATACCAGAATAGTAAATATTGTCTGGTAAATAAAAGTTCGGCAAAGGGTAATCTTAAATTTTCGAAAGAAAAACTTTCATTTTCAAAAGACAACAATAAAAGACCGAGTGGGTCGAAAAAACGGGAAAAACCGGTGTCAAACCATTGAAATACAAAAGCAGACAATTGGAAGTAGGAACGCAGAAAATGTCAAAATTTAATTAAACAATTATTCAACTAAATATATATATATATATATATATATATATATATATATATATATATATATATAAAGTTGTGTGTATGTGTATAGCTTTGTATGGATATATGCATGTATGTATGTGTGCGTGTGTATATGTATATATATATATATATATATATATGTATATATATATATGTGTGTGTTTATGTATTTGCTTGAGCACACGTGTGTATTTTGTATATTGAAATTATTTTATATATTGTAAATATATCTATGCTTGAAAGTGGATATGTGTGTGTGTCCATGTTTAGATATGTATGTATATTTATGTCTGTTTATTTATATGTACTTGTATCTAGTAAATTTGTTCACATGTGTGTATTTTATATAAAGATCAGATATTTATGCCTAAATAGGTTTGTAAAACTTTGAAGGGTTAAATAGAGTTGAAAGGAATCCAAGCTAAGTAGGTAATAAAACAATGAAAAGGGGATAGGCAGGTGATAAAAATAATAAAAAAGATAGTAACTAACTGAAAGAGTCAACAAGTAAAATAGGTCATCCGATACTAATTCATAAAAAATAACCAATCCCCAACAAAGATTTATTTAAAGGAAAAAGGTCTCCTAATCCATCCCACTTCTCTGAAGTCTTTGGTCTGAAGAGGTTGACTCTCTGGGAAGAGTACAACCGAAACATGTATGCACATATGTAACCAATAATGTTTGTATAAATAAAAATTTATACTTATGAACAGCTCTACTTGTTATTGAGCACTTTTTATAAACACTTGAGTTTCAACGGATTTACATCTACAGAAACTAATACAATACATGTACTATATATATATATATATATATATATATATATATATATATATATTCTATTATGTAATATAGAATAAATAAATAGAGAATATTTACTCTAGTGTGGCCGAATGAGACAAAAGCTGGTCTAGTAGATAAATTTAATTATAACCTTTTCTCTCTTTTTTGCCATTCTCAATTTCAGGAGCTATTTTTTTATTGCTTATACCCGTCCTAGGATGGGTATGTGCCCACGTTATATATTTATATAAAAATGTTCCCACGTTATGTTGCCTAATATATAAGTTCTATTTCGTAATATAAAATAAATAGAGAATATTTACAAAAACCGGCTCAGAAGATTAATTTAGTTGTAACCTTTTCTTTTTTTTTTTCATTCTCAATTTCACACAACACCTATGTCCTTATTCCTTGCCGAAATAAAATTCTGTGCCACGAAAAATCTATTTAAATATATATGTTCATTTAGTTATTAAGGAGTTTACAGAAGTTTAGGTCGTCTCATGATACCATGGTTTCTCGACTAAAAACGGGACCAAATTTACCGGGTGTTATCCGTTGTATCACTCGTCAGTCATGTTTGATCTGTAAATGAAACATAAACCGGAAGTAGCTATTTTATTTTTTTTCACATACGAAATTTATACTTTGCAATTTTTATTTTTACTTCACGCCTTACTTTTTCATATTTATTTTATTTTATTTACATTTCTTTTTATTATTCTCGTCCTCGGCATGTATTTGTTTACTAACAAATAATAAAAATAAAGACCTTTTTATATCCCCCTCCCGCTGCTACTCAAAAGTTCGGCATGCATTGGATCGGAAATTTACGGTGTTACAAACCTTCCCACTTCCGGTTTATCTTCCATTTACAGATCAAACATGACTGACGAGCGATACGACGGATACAATCCGGTAATTCTTTAAGCCACGTTTCGTTTTTTTTTTACTCATAAAACCATGGTATTATGAGATGATCTAAACTCCTGTTAAATCATGAATAAATAAATATCACGCTCTTATAGAATAATTGAGCACTCTAAACAAAACTGCAAAAGGCAGTGGAAGAGATTATATCGTATATAAAAGAATATATTCATTTTTAAAATATTTTTTACGATACTGATAACCGAAAGTACTCAATTCTTTTTACAGAAGAGTAAATATATATATATATATATATATATATATATATATATATATATATATAAATCGATGCATCTATTATGTAGACTGTATTTATTGGGTATGGTAACTTCCATCTGAAATCATATCAGCGTCTTATCATTGTGCCATGATAGCAGCTGCACGCAATGCCTGAAAAAATAAAACAGTATGGGAGAACAAAAGGATATAAATATTGTCAAAAATGGTCAGGACACTTGACCTATTTTAGAAGGAGATATTTACTTATCTCGATATTTCTTGTTTTTGCCAATACATTTTCTGTTATTTGGAACTTTTTCAAGCCATTCATATGATAGACTGTATTTTCCATTAACTGATTTTTTTCTTTTTTGAAAGATGTGATATTTTATAAAGAAATATAAAATTGAATTCATGACAAGATAAGATGATTTTGATCCCAGGAGAGTGCCTGTCAGTTTTGGTTACTATAGTTGTCATCACGCCGTGTTGGTCATTGGTAGAGACCAAGTGACAACAAGTATCCTTAATACTTCAGCAATCTATCAAGTATTCTACAAGGTGTCCGTAAATCTCGACACATAGGATAATTTGATATTCTCCAGTTGTCATACCAGCCTTGGTTCACCTTGGCATCATTATGGCAACCTAGGGACTGTCAAACCATCAGACACTTCTTTGTCGAAATAGGGTATGGTTCGGAGTTGTATCCTCCCAGGCATTACTGCCTCCTTTGAGAGGAAGGGTGATATTGGTAATCACCTGAGCCGCCCCATACTGGATAATGCCAACGAGTCATTTCTCTGCTATATTTTACTAGCAGGGCTACTCGGTGGTGCTCGGGAGCATGGACAACAAAATAGAAGAGATAAAAAGTGTCTAACATTTTTTTTTAAAACTTAGTTCCAGTCCTTTATATCCCCCCTCCTCTTTCTATATTTCTTTAACCCCCTTTTTCTCTATAACCCTTCTCTCGCTTTCTCTGGCAACTGGAAAAATTCGTTGACAAATTACTACATAATAACATTAAAAAGTCGCTGTAAATGTCGACACCCCACCCGACTAATTCTGTTCCTGTTGACCCCGCAAAAGAGTTAATAACAGACATAAGTAAAATTCAGTTCTTAGTGATACTTTTCTAGAGGTTGAAGGTTTAATCCTCGGTGCAGGCGATACTAAAGAATACAATTGCAAATTACTAAGACTTCTACCCGGTCATGGCTGAGGGAACGAGAGCATGCTCCCACCATGAATTAAATAACGGGTTCCGTTCGAAATTCCGTACAGATTCCCGAGTTCGACAAGATACACCTGAAGAAGGCTGGAGGTAACATCGGCCAAAATGTTGTGAGAATAACACTCAAGATGAGAACAGTAGTCCGAATAATCCAAATAATGCAAAGTATCAATCCTCATCTAAAAACTTCAGAGACATAAAAAAAAAACTGCTTATATTTTGCTCGAGACAATGGTGAAGAAAATATATATATGTAGGTGTGTCTTGTGTAGTTTTTTACTTTTAGCTGGACACAACGACAACTGTTCTTGATATAATAGATAATAAAACCATGTTCCTTTAGAAACCATTGAGTTTATTTATTCTGCAAATTTGAACCTCATATCTTAAAATATTTTTTTTTTTTTTAGATATAAATAAACTTTACACATCATCTTCATCGGTTTAACGTCTGTTTTTTTTTTTTAGAAATTGACTTCCAAACTGACCTATCTCTGGACAGGTCTTTATTTATCCTTTTTTCTCTCAAATACATCATTATATGGCGAGGATCGAATTCCCCCATGATATGCTACACCTAATATATATATATATATAGTATACATTTTTATTTATACAAATATGTTTGTATAAATAAAAATGTATACTAAAAAAAATTTTTTTTTTAAATTTATACTAAAAAACAGTTCTACTTGTTATTGAGCACTTTTTATAAACACTGGAGTTTTATTAGATTAACATCCATAGAAACAAATATAATACATGTACTATATATATATATATATATATATATATGTAAATGAAAAAAACTTTCGCCTTTATTCATTTTTATATATATATATATATATATATAAATGAATAAAGGCGAAAGTTTTTTTCATTTATCCATAATATATTACAATCAAAACCGGTTACTCTTATTTAAATCAATTACGACAGAATACTTTGAAATACGGTATATATAGTATTGAGGAAATACATCTAGAGATTCATAGATCTGTCTAACTTGCATAATTGTTTTAAAAAAAGGCTATAATAAATTAATGTTTACTGCTATTTATTTTAAATTTTATTGTTATGTTTCCTATATATTTGCAATAGTTTCGTCGATATTAACAGTAATTAATTAAAGTAATTCAATGAAAAAAAAGAATAAATTCCAAAACCTTTTTTTAAAATAATCATTATCAAGGGAGATAATTTAAAGGAAACTAATACGTCTTAGCTAGCTAGAAAGATATACCGATAAGGTATAACAGTTCACAAAGAAGGGGTGACTTTCTCTCCTTCTCTCTCTCTCTCTCTCCCCCCTCTTCCTCTCCCTCTCAGAGGGCTGTTTAAAAACAATAAAAAAGCAAATGTGGTGTCGCCCTCACTGTCTCTTCTTCTCTCTATCTTCTCTATCCTAACAATGCCACTGTTTGTTGTTTTTTTTTCATTGTTTTTATGCACAGGTTTACAAGATAAAAGAGCAAAAAATTATAAATATACATAGTCTGAAATACAAACGTCTTTCACTTAAAATCAAGGCGATATGGATCGCCTTACTTAAATTACATTGAATGTTCTCACCCCTAAGCAAATAAATAAATAAATGAAACCAACCATGCTGACCTTTCTTGATTAACACTTATTTTATTTTTGTTCAATTTATCTGACAGAAAAGAGGGTTTTTTTTTCATACTATTCTATCTACAATAGTCTGCAATACTTCTTTTATGTAAGGTTAATTCCTATTTCGGTCACGTAAATTATTTAGAGTGAAATAGGTATCTGCATTACTCATAATCAACTTATATTTTTTTAAAATTAAAACATGTTTTAGCAAAAAATTTAAAAAAAACATTAACAACCCTAAATTATGTTGGGTGAATTGAGGAGTGTAGTATATTTTCTCTTGTCATGATACCATACTCGCAGGCATTACCTTCTTCTTTTATGGGGGTGCCGTCCCAGGTATTACCTCCTCTATTTTTGTGAGGGTATTGTAGTATCTGTTCTGTTGTCATGATACTATCCGAACATGCCTTACCATCTCCTTCAATTTAGAGGGGGGTAAATCTTCTAAGGCTTTACCTCCTCCTTTGAGTAGTAATGTACTACATTTTCATTTGTCATCTTTTGAGGGTCAGTTTATATATCATTCTCACAGACTAGCAAATATATGCGACCGGAGGGAGCACATATTTGCTAGTATATATATATATATATATATATATATATATATATATATATATATAAGTTGTCATGTGATTCTATTGAAGATTTAAGTTTGCTGATAGAAAAGAATTGACAATCTATTTTTGTAAGATTTTCTTTCTGAGATAAAAGTCTTTTAAACAAAGACGGATATCTTTACGCACCATCTTTTGAAAAAGATCTTGGAATATTTTTTTACATGACCATTTCATGTCTCTAACCTTGAAATTTATCTTCAAACATCTGAAGCTATTTCATTAAAATGTTCTTGAGCAAAACCAGTCGCAAAACTTGAGTGCGTCTTTCTATTTTTTCTTTTAAACTGGTTTTCATCATTTTCATTTTTTGTGTACACACAATTTTACTGCTTCCCCAAAAGCATTCAGATATGATGACACTGTATCTGAATCTTGTGTTCACTGGTATTAGAGATCGGAAACTGAGAAAATTATGCGATGCAATACTCATATTTTTTATTTAGATTCAACTTCAGTAAAAGACTAAAAAATTAATTTTATGCATACACATCATTTTTATATTGAAAATAGGTGTATTATTCTGATGATTCTTATTTTAGGTAAATGTGCAATAGAAAATTCCTTGATATAATTTCTAGCATAAGCTTATATATATATATATATATTTTTTTTTTATTATACATCTCTTCTGGCTATAGTGTTCACATACACTGCCCCTCCCCCTCACAGAGTTGAAACTTTTTCACACATACTGGTGAATTTTTATTACTTTAATCTTAAGTGGGTGGGGTGCTGATCCTTTCCAATTTCATAATAAATCTTCTTGTTTCAGAAGAGAGAGGGGGGAACTGGCCAATGTATCTGCCATAGTCGATCAGTCAGGATCCATCGTCAATTATTAATACTACTACTACTACTACTACTACTATTATTATTATTATTATTATTATGACTATTATAAAAATAAATTTGTATAATAGTGATAATATTCTTAAATGCCTTTAACAACTAACATAGTACCATAATCTTAATAAATATCACGTGATTCCTGGAAGAAAAAAAAATCACTACTATAAATATGTTTAGCAACGTGACCTTTAGTGATAAAACCACCTCTGATGATGGATCCTGACAGATTGGAAAGCACTCAGGTAAAAACCGATTATGGCATATACATCGGCCAGTTCCCGCCTGAAACAAGGTTTATTAGGAAATTGAAAAGGATCAGAACGAAAGTATGTAGACAAAATTTGTCTATTATATTTAACGAACTATGTTTAAAAGAAGGAATGCTGCCAATATATATATATATATATATATATATCATCAGATGAATGGCAGGCATTTTTATTTTGAGACAGGCAATCAACTGCTATTTAAATAAACTTAATCATGTACATACTGATATGTCCAAATTGACTTTCAACATAAAAAGAAATGGCCAAAATAGAAAGTTATCAATTTTCGTTTTCCCTCTGAAACATTAGGAAATGGCAAAAAATAATTATCAGTAAATACAAAATAAAAAGCAAATGCCAAGAAATTCTCAGAATTCGAGGTGGAGAAAAAAAAAAAAAAAAAAAAAAAAAAAAAAACACGAAAAGTTGAAAATAAATCTATGAATATTCAGCAGTAAAGATGAAGATATAAGTCTGAATAATTCATTGACTTACATCAACATTTCATATTAAAGACAAGAATATTCATTTGAATAAGAACCACAAGTTTATTATTAATGTGTCCGTCATCCTTATCTGTCGATGTGGTGTGTTGCTTTGAATAAAGTACTTCTTAATAACATGGTTATTAACTAACTGACTTATCTGCATTGCTCGGCTGCCAAATATGTTACATAAAAATGTATATTTCGTATCATTTTAATTATTAAGACTACTGTTTTCATTTTTTGGATGTTATTCTCATAACGTTCCAACCGATGTTACCTCCGACCTCCTCCAGAATCTAATTAAGAATTACTTAAAACTTCTACCCGGTCATGGCTAATGGAACGAGAGCAATTTACACCTGTAAATTAATGAAGAGTCTGAATGCAAAACACAATAAATATTTTCACAATGCTACAGAAAAGATTGCATTTTATCACCCTAACATACGCCAAATTATTTGTTAAAGAATTGTGATATTTGCCTGATATTCTTGCTTTTAATTCGAATCAGCTTTTACGGTTGAATTTAAGATTTGAAATATTCGTCTCTGTAAAGTTTAATTTCTCAATTTGAAGACATTGGATTTATCGCGTTTTGCATTCAAACTCTTCAAATAAAGAATTCAGAATTTCCAAAATATCTGACTCCGACTCCTTATTTTATAATCTTCCAATATTAATACGGTTTGTTAATTAGAGATTAAAAAGTCGGATTCCGAGCTTTCTAACGAATACGACTGACTCTGCAACCCTGCTTGAAAGAGCATATATATTTTTTCTGAGAAATTAATATAAATAGTTTTGGATTTTTTTTAATGGTAAAAAAAAAATGTTATTCTGAGAAAAAGTCAAGTTAAAAATATGTGTTTAATTTACGTTTGTGAACTGTGCAGAATTTCAGTGACGTCATCTACCAGTGTCGTGCTAGACCCATTCTTTCAGCTGCCAAATTCACATACGGTGCCATTTTTATATTGAACAATACCTGCTAATCCGAGAAAATCTATTGTCGTCGACAGTGCAAGGCCATGTCAAAGTTTTATTGTTGCTCCATATTACCGAGAAAAAGAGAGAAATAAAATATTCACATCTACCTTTGCTGACAATGCAATGTTCTAGGCGAGAGCCCGCATAAAAGTGTCAAGGATTTGTATAAAAGGTAAAACGTAATGGTACATAAATCTACAGAAATTAAGCTTGTCACCCGAGCAAAGAAATTAAATGTTCAAAGATTTATTCATTCGGTAGGAAAGGTCTTAAAGGTTCCATGCTTTTCCCAGGGTTTCGTGTCAAACAATATTGGTAGCTGCAAAGGATCTGGTTATGTATGCGGTGATATAAGGACTATTAAAAAAAAGGAGGGGGTAAAGTTAACGGCTTTTGGTAGAACTTAAGCCAATTCTGATTCCGATTTTATTGCGTATTTAGGACACCGTTTGGTTCCACTTGCAAAATTGTTTACCAAAGTTCTTCGGTTTTACTGTGAGGAAGACACTCTGAAATTAGAAGCCAACTTGTAATACAAAAATTAAAAAAAATAAAAATTAGAAAATCTTTTCAAAAAGAAAAACAAAACTAAAGTTTAAACAGCTGGATTTTATAAGTAAACAGGAAAGTCATAAGGAAACAAGACTAAATAAGCAAACAGTATCCCATTGTGGTTATGTCATAATCTCATGTTTGAAAGGCAGGTATAAGGTTACGACCATAAAGACGGCTTAATGGAAACTACTTTCTAAACCAAATTCAACTACCAGCTGGGGATGCGGATGGGGGTGAGATGATGTATTGGTTACTAAGCAAGACTATGAAATCAGTAAGCCAAGTCCAAATGCCATTCCTAAATCTATTACGTTTACTACACACAAATATCGTTAGAAAAAGTATGAACACCCATTATCCCTACCCCCAACAATCGATAAGAATAACAGAAGTGTAGTATCTGTTCCGATGGATACTGCACCCCATAGACTGGTATTGTCTTGACCTTCGGGGCTTGATTTACGCCGGTCTGTGAGTTTGTCCTGTACAGTTCTAGGTCCACCCTCCCAGGCTTTGCCTCCCCTCTTTGGGGAGGAGTAAGTTTATAGCTTACTGCCTGAGGCGCCCCTACCGGGGAATGCCGACGGGGCTGCCTAGGCATTTTTTGTAGGCCAGAGTGCTAACCTTCTCGGGCGCTGGCTTTTCAAATCCCACTTTCCCGACCTTGTGTCACATCTTACCTTGTGGGAGGAAGATAAATAAATAACAGTTTGTTTTTGTTCTGACGCTGTTAATACATAAATTCAAATAGGAATCACTGAAGTGAAAAACAAGCCTAGAAAGATGAACTTATTAATATGAATAGAAGAGCTACTGCTACTTCTAACCAGGCTTGCGGAGTCGGAAGGTATAAAGTCCAGCTTCAACTCCTAGGATTTAAAAAATGTTGACTCCGAGGATTCCAAAAATTCCGACTCCAAATTGTGGATTGCTTCATAAGTTTATAAGACTTTTCACTGTTCATTTCTTCTTCTGAACTTACAAGGACATTTTGGAGATATGAAAATTCTATTTGGTTTTAAGTACGCAGAGTGAAAAAAAGACAATGGTGGTAGTAAGGCTCAGCAGTTTGAATATTAAAAGACTTTAAAACAAGGAGTAGCAGGTGGAATTTTGGGAAACCTCTGAGACAAAAGTGATGATCTGGAACCAGGATCGAGCAGTGGAAGTAGCTCTGACTTGCCTCAACCCCGCCATAAAAAAGCCCGTCTTTGCCTGGTGTACAATTAAAACTTTTTAAAAACTTTTAAATTGCACAGCACGGAAAGATAGGCTCTTTTATGGTGGGGATGAGGCATGTCGAAGCCATTTCCACGGCTTGATTTTGTCCATGATCATCACGTTCGTCACACTTCCCCCTGATATCCTGATCACACAAATGACACTGTGGGCGCAGTCTTTTGTTTCGGTGCTCCTCCGAAGGGAGACTGTTTGAATTTCTTCTTCCTCAGAGGAGCTCTCATTAGGCACGTCAGAATCTGTTGGAGTCGGATTTTTTGGAATTCTCGGATTCGGATCTTTTGGAATCCTCATGACTAAGGAAGAGAAGAGAGCATCCCAGAATAGAGTGTGAAGTTGCTTTGGTACTCTGTCAAGTCAAGAAAGAGTGCTCTAAGTGGCACCTCTTGAGATGTGGCAGCAGTACTTTATCTTGGGATTATCTAGCTCTTATACAGGTAGAGGATTGCATCAGAAGTCAGGTACTTTCTGGAGTGGTGGAATGATTCAACCATTTTTCCAGCGACCTGAGCAACATTTAATTTAAGTCTCCCATTTTAGATGTGGAGAGAAAGTTAGTCCTAGGAGCTTATCAAAACAAGGAGCTTCTTCAACGAGATCCATTCATTTC
Organism: Sepiola atlantica; assembly: GCA_963556195.1. Lineage (NCBI taxonomy): Eukaryota > Metazoa > Mollusca > Cephalopoda > Sepiida > Sepiolidae > Sepiola > Sepiola atlantica. The sequence continues at coordinate 110,278,265 of OY744518.1, forward strand.
AACTGAGGCAAAATAGGGATATGAGTGTTGGTGGTGAAAGGAGGGAAGCTTGATTTTAGAAGTGTTAAAAGTAACAACCACTTTTTTTCACATATGAAAATGCTATTTCGAACAGAAGAATGACACTCCGACAAAAATATTATTACAAACTGAAGTGTGACAGTCCAACAGAAATGCTATTTCAAACTGAATCGTGATAGACCGGCGAACAGATAGATAAAGCCGCTTTTAGGCAGGATGTATCTAAAACATAATTTGCCTCTGTTCAATAATTCTGGAATCAGCAAATATTAGAAGATATATAACAGGTTTTTACAGAAAAAAGATAAAAATGTGTTTTTTATGTACAAAATCATTAAAAAAATTAAACTAAACATTTATGCAATAAAAAGAAATCTAAATATATGTTTTCTACGAAAATAAAGACATTAAGTCTAAAGCATTAGTAAAAATGTAAAAAATTTAAACTTTTAAATCACTACATTGAAAAAATATTTCAGTGTAAATTTAAACCATATATTTTTCTCTCTTCATAATAGATTTAAATAATTACATTCTACTTCAACTGTAAAGAATGCTTGAGAATCTGTTTGAAGAAACTCTTTAAGCTCTTCAAGTTTAATTTTCATAAATTTTTGCTTCTGGCGATTCGGATATTTTGATTCAGAAGAAAATCATAGAAAAACTAAAACAAAAAAGCAGAATTCTTAAAAAGATCGGTTCTATTTTACCAACTTTCATCCATTTTGGAGTGGATATCTATACCCGATATCACTTTGTATATATATGTATATATATATATATATATATCTTTCTCTACACAGGTGAAGCTATAAGAATCTATGTCTAAATCTATATTTCTGTTTCAATAGGAAGTTTATTTGTTTTTCTTTTACCCCGAGAGAATCCGCAGAAGTTTGAAGATAAAACAAATAAAAATATGGGAACGTTTACTTTCGCAGATTGAAACGGTAAAAACAAAAAGAAAAGCTTTTAAGGATTTTGCTAATTATTTACAAAAATAAGTGGAATTACATATAAATAAATGTTATAACCGGCTACAAAAGCCGTTCGACAGTGATATCAGCATGTTATATACGATGCAACTTGCAATTGTAGGCGAGAAGATGGATTACATTTTTATTTTTGCATGGTTCCATCGAATCGTTTTAAAACATTCGATTTAGAAAAGTTTTTGGGGTCTATTATGATATTTGTGAAAATCTATGTTTTAATTTTTTTTTTATTACTGTTGTGTAATCACTTATCAAGGCCAAGAACCACTTGAGAATAAAGATTGATGAGATGGAAAAGATTGTCAGTCGAAAGACAAAGAGCAATCAATGGTATGATAAGTATTTGTTGATATTAGTATGAGGAAAATCATAAAAAATAGTCGTATTTTTGAGAATGCTTTTTTGATTTATCTTTAAACTTAAATACACCATTCTGTTTCATCTAATACTAGCAGGATGACCCGCCGTTGCCCGGTATTGAATGAGGATCACTAGTGTGTACTTTTTTACTATGCTCATAATATTATATTACTTTCTTTGTTTTTACTGTCCCCCCCCCACTCCCGTTTCACCCCCTAATATGGTTGGAAGAAGCTGAAATGTTGGAAAACTCTCTAAATTAGTGTATTATGCATATACATTAAATTTCATTAAAATCGGATATACGTATTTTAAATTTTAAGGGGGTTCTATCCTCATGGGTAAGATAGAGGTGGGGGCATGTAAATATTCGGCACATAGAGAGTAACATAAAGATTCATGACCAGTTCCATTGTCTTCCCCGGCGAATTTTATACATATGATATCAATTTTATAAAAATAAGATATATTTGAAGTTTTAACGGGGGTTATGCCCCTCATAGTCCTCTTACAGGTGCACTTAGAGATTCGGGAACACTTCCATTGTCTGGTAAATTTTACATAGAAATATGTTTTTAGATTTTATGTAGATTCTCTAACCTTTCTTTCTATAGGGAACACACAAATATTACACAAACATACACACATTGAGTTTTATATATATATAGAAGATATATTTATAGGTAATAAAATTTTAAGTTCAGTATGTTTTTCTTGTTGTCAGTAAAGTTCAAAGTGTGATGCACGAATAAGGAAAATAATTGATCTCAGAAATTCAAAGAATACAAAAAACCTAAAGACTATGAAAAGTATGGTGAAAGGATAAATATTCAGCAGAATGTATAGGTAAAAACAGGAATAATGGTAATAAGCAAAGAACAAACACCGAATTATGTTTGTGTTATTTACGAAACTTTGTCAAGAATTGCATTTATTGGACAGAGTCAAAGCAGATATATATAAAGTCGTTGATGGGAGAAAGGGGGGCTCAAAAGTAGGACGGGTGAAGTAAGTGATAGTGTTAGGGTGGAAGGGGGTAGGCCAAACGTTAGATGTGTGATTAAAGATTATTGGTTGATGACAGTGTTTAGGTGGTGAGTCGGTATTTTGAGAAAGGGTGTGTGTACTAGTGGGTGAGAGGAACAAGAAAGGAGGAATTTTATGGTGGATGGTAGGGTAGTTCGTCGGAGGTGGGATGGTGGAAGGGTACTTTTGAAAACGCTGGCTGTATTAGCTGAAATGTAGTATTAGTAGCAACAAAGATTAAGACAGTAGTCCGAAAAATATGGAATACGGAATAGAATTCATCTCATTAATTCAGAAATAAATAAAGAGATAGAAACCAAGAATTTCGAAAAGGGAATTAAAAAAAGCAAAAATAAACAGCTGCATATGGTGTGAGGGCACAAGAAAAGTGTCAGGAAAATAACTACATTCAAACCCATCACCGCTACCTTCATTGAAAAATAGCCTGAAATGTGTCCAATAAAATTAGGCTTCTGCCCGGAAGCAACAGAATTTTCAATCTCAAAAATATAGGGTTTATTTGCAGGGTTTATTTTAAGAGAAATAATAACATATTCACCACAAGGAAACTCAATAATTTAAATATTTTCTTCAATTTTTAACAGCGTCCATGGATCTCGATGGGAGGTTTTATCTGTCAATCAGTCTGTCACGCTTCAGTTTGAAATAGTATTTTCATCACTAAACGTGCTGATTGAATGGACGCATCTTAATTTAGATACGGCCAGGTATCTCTATGATAGTCTCTCTCTCTGGTCGTCTGGTCTGTCATGCTTAAGTGTGAAATAGAATTTTTTGATAGTCTGTGAAGAGTAAGTTTTAAATACAATTTTCGATGGTCTGTCATGTTTAAGTTTGAAATAGAATTTTCAATGGCCTTAAGTGTAAAATTGAATTTTCGATCGTCTTTCATGCTTAAGTGTGAAATAGAATTAATTGATGGTCTGTCAAGAGTAAGTTTAAAATAGAATGTTTGATGATATGTCATGTTTAGTGTGAAATAGAAATTTCGATGGTTTGTTACGTTTAAGGTTTAGATACAAATTTCTTTGGTCTGCCATGCTTAAGTCTGAAACAAGAATTTTCTTGCTAAACATGCCAACTGAATGGACGCATTTAATAAGAGGCTTTATTCGTCAGTGGGTCTGTCACACTAGAATTTGAAATATCATTTTCGTTGTTCTGCTATGCTTGAGTGAAGATAGAATTTTCGGTAATCTATCATGCTTAAGTTTGAAATAGCATTTTTGTTGGTCCGTCACGCTAAAGGCCATTTTTGCTGTTCCGTCTTGCTTAATCTTGAAATAGCATTTTTGTTGGTCTGTCACGCTAAAGGCCATTTTTGCTGTTCCGTCTTGCTTAATCTTGAAATAGCATTTTTGTTGGTCTGTCACGCTAAAGGCCATTTTTTCTGTTCCGTCTTGCTTAATCTTGAAATAGCATTTTTGTTGGTCCGTCACGCTAAAGGCCATTTTTGCTGTTCCGTCTTGCTTAATCTTGAAATAGCATTTTTGTTGGTCTGTCACGCTAAAGGCTATTTTTTTCTGTTCCGTCTTGCTTAATCTTGAAATAGCATTTTTGTTGGTCCATCACGCTAAAGGCCATTTTTGCTGTTCCGTCTTGCTTAATCTTGAAATAGCATTTTTGTTGGTCCGTCACGCTAAAGGCCATTTTTGCTGTTCCGTCTTGCTTAATCTTGAAATAGCATTTTTGTTGGTCTGTCATGCTTAAGTTTGTAATAATATCTCCATCGCTAAACGCACAGATTGAATGGACGTATCTTAAGAATGGATTTTCTCTTGTTTCCCGCAGTAGAAATCTTTATCTTCTGTTTGATTAGAAAACATAAAAACTGAGCGATCTTGCGTTAACAAAGAGATGCTTCATCTGAATTTCAAATTTCATATTTTTGTTGAAATAAAAAAAAAAAGAAGGTTTGCATGTTTTCCTTCTCTATAATTAAGTATATGCCTATAAGCGAAGTAATATTCAACCTTGGAGACAACGGTTACATTTTTCAAGGTTTATTTTAGGAAATAAATAGAAAGGACACCGAAAAAGGGGAAAAATCTATATTTTTACAAAATAGACATTTTAGGCAGAAAAATACAACATTATTTTGTCAAGATGTCCTTTCTGAATATAAGACAACTTGTAGGAGGGAGTAATTGGGTTAATGGATACTGCTGTGGACTATGGAATTGGTTACGACGAGTTCAAATCCTATCGGATCTATTGTGTTTAACTATGCACTAATAGTTATGGGAAAGGTATGAACCTAAATTCCCCCATCCATCTATGAATAAAATAAGAACTAGTTTATGATTAATCAGATACTTTTCATTGTTTGCAAAATGTATATTGTGCTATAGAATTAAACTAGACCAAAAGAGTTAATAATAATATGTACTAGTAATAATATGCGATCAGAGGGAGCATATTTTTACTAGTATATATGACGAATCAACTAATATTATATTGCCCCCCCCCCCCCGAAAGGAGGAGATGATGCCTGAGAGGATAGTATCATGACAACAGAACAGATGCTACACTCTCCCACCCATAAAAAATGAAGAAGTAATGCCTGGAAGAATAGTCTCATGACAACAGTAAATGGGTTGCTTCTTTCCCGCTCAATCTGCACCTTAAAATAACCCATTGAAAAATTCAACACATTTCCAACATTATTTTCAAGTAAGTCCCTATTTACTTGCCACCTCACTGCTGGATAAAAAAATTAGCCTTCCGTTCCTTTGGCTGCAGCAAACAAGAGCATGCTCCTTTCTGTTAAGCCCTGTATGTAATGTATGGAGATTATATATATATATATATATATATATATATATATATATAGTCTCGGAAGTTTCTCAACGATTAAAACTATATTAAAAAAAAAAAAACTTTTAGTCCCAAGTCTTTCAGTGGATATCACTCATGTAAGTCAATTTATTATTTACAGTTATTATATTAGTTTGTTTCTAACACTATTTTAAGGGATCATCAGTTGTTTACCATGAAAAACTGTTTCTGGAATTTAAAAACAAGACAGTATTTAATTTCATGGCTTCCCAGCAGAGTTGATCAGACCCCACTTCCCTTAAAAGACAAAAACAAACGTTCCTTATACTAAATCTACGTTTTATATATATATAATATTAAGGTAGAAAAAAGCTAAAATATTCATATTTAGAACAATTTGAGAAATAAATAGGTTTATTACTATCCAAAATATAGATTAATGAGTTTTTATTATTTATTATATTGCTCTCTCTCTCTCTATATATATATATATATAGAGAGAGAGAGCTGCACTGAAGAGCTGTGATGAAGCGAAACAGTCTGCATGTGGATGACTAGTTAAGCTCCATTTTCCAGGTAGAACTTATCGTAAGGGAATCGCCATTTGCCACTAGCTGAAAGGCATAGCTCATTGGGTAAACCAATTTGAGCTCCTGACATTTGACAATGTTTACATTGAGATTTCACTTGCATTCAGCCCATGTCGCGTGATGGCGTAGGGGTAAAAGCGCTGATTATCAGCTCGATGGTTGAGTTTCGATCCTGGGTTGAGGCACTGGCTGGTCTAGCCGCACAGAAGAGCGAAACAGTCTGTATGTGGAATACTATATATATATATATATATATATATATATATATATATATATATATATTAATTGGTGCGTTTTTCACATAGTGTTATTAACCTTTATTGTTGGAAAACGTTTATAAAGTTGGGTATAGGATTGACTCCATAGTATTTTACTACATTTGTTCTTCATGACTATGGTCATGTGTATTTCTGAGAATAAGAAAATATGCCATGAATATCGATGAAAATACAAAAGTAATACATTGCTCTCAACATATATATATATATATATATATATATATATATATTATTAGTATTTCATGTGTACTGTGTTTATATAATGTTCCACTAATATTTTGGTCTGATGAAACTTTAGTCTGTCTTAGTCTAAAGCTGAAACATGTATGCACATATGTAGCTAAAAATGTTTGTAAAATAAAAAATGATACTAAATAAATAAATAAATATATATATATATATATATATATATATATATATATTTAAAATGCTTGAGGGTTCTCAATAAAGGCAGGTTGTGAGGCATTTCAAGAAATGAATTTTCCATACGCTGAAATTGTTGTGAAGATCCAAATGGCTGGAAGTGTATAACAGTTTTTCTCCAAAAGATGGGATACAAGAAGTGGCATAATAACCTGCAGACACAAACTAAAGCATTTAATGATGACTTACCTCCTCCTCCTTCTCCTCCTCTCCCCTTCCTCTTCCAGAAAAAGAGAGCGCCGACATATTATGTGGTATAGCATGCAGGACAGAAACCAGGATTGAAGAGGCGCATGAGAGTCTGTAAGAATGTAGTATCACAAGTGGACTCATCGGCTTTTTCGAATAAAATTTGACTAGTTTCTTTATTTTTTTTAAACATGTAGAATATATTTTTAAACATGTAGAACTGCAGCTGGTCTTAATAGTAACCAGAGAGTGCATGGGTGTAACAAAGTTAATATGGAGGACAGAGCCATGATGAGGGGGCTACCATTTGGTAAGCAGCCCCATGAGGGGGCCCCATGATTACTAAAAACTTCAACTGAAGTAAAATGAAACAAAAACTTGATCCTCAGCTGATAATGTTAAGTGTTTAGCGAAGAAAACATCGCATACCTTTGTCAGATTTTTTAGTATAACTCGACCGAGTATTGAACCCATCCTCTCGGCCTATTTGCAAACACTCTACCCATGATACCAAATAGGCCAGTTCATATAAAAAAAACTTTTTTAATTAACCCTTAAATGCTTTTTGTTTCAAATATGACACATTCCAACAAAATGCCTATTTAATATAATATTCAATGAAAATGTGTCATACTGCAACATGTTTCATATCTGCAACGAGCTTGTTGGCAAGTGTGAGTAGGTATTAGTATGATGTTGTATTAGCACACCTGCTAAATAAGGAATCAGTATTTTCGATGTCACGGGCGAGTATCATTGGTGTGTCATCTACCTAATGCAAGAGCCTAAACTTTTAAATCTGGTCATCATAATGGTAAGTAAAGATTATTTTATGACTCTCTAGTGTATTATGATTATTTAGATGCATATATTGTGGTGTTTTGTTATACATGTACAATTTTATGCGATTTGCAACATCATTTAGTTTTGTTCAATAATTTTTTTTGTTCAAAAAATCATTTATACTACTTTATGAAAAGTTTTCACTTTTTTCAAACCAATATAAAAAATACAGCATTTAAGGGTTAATAAATGAATTGCCAATTAAAACATTCATAGATTTGAACAAACAGTTTGAGCACACAGAACGTGATATAATTCATTTTGATTTATTTATTCAAGTTCTGTATTCATTTTCCTTTTGTGTTTTATTCGACTGTCCAACCTTTTAGCAGTTAAAGCCTTGCAGCCGGAAAGGAGACGACGTTCTATTTTTGATGAACAAAACAATCCTTTAAATTGGTTTAGGGTCGTAGCCTTTATTTTCCCAAGAATTACATTGTTAGCCACAGAACAATAAAGACAAGAATAGAAATCATACAAGATGGAGGATTAGGAATAATAACGTTTCTCTCCTTTTTTTAATAGAATACATTTTTAGATGCATTTATATATCCAAGTGTATTACTATATATATATATATATATATATATATATACACATGTGTATATATATATATATATATGTATGTATATATACGTATGCACATATATATATACGTATGCACATATATATATATATATACGTATGCACACATATATATATATATATATATATATATATATACGTATGCACACATATATATATATATATATATATATATATATATACGTATGCACATATATATATATATATATATATATATATACGTATGCACATATATATATATATATATATATATACGTATGCACATATATATATATATATATATATACGTATGCACATATATATATATATACGTATGCACATATATATATATATATATACGTATGCACATACATATATATATGTATATGTATATATACGTATGTACATATATATGTATATATACGTATGTACATATATATGTATGAGTATATACGTATGTATGTATATATATATATATATATATATATATATATACATATGTATGTAAATAAAGTATGAAACTAAAAGTGAAATAGATTTGTCATCCGTACATCTTTATCTCTTTTCCTTCATTTATCTTTATATATGTATGTATATACAGGACCGGCGGGACAGTTATAAAAGTGTGTGGGAGGGGGGGGGCTCTCCTAAAAAGTGGGGGGTCCCGGTTAAACACATGCATATATAACTTCATTATTGATGACCGTAAAGTGGGGGGGGGGGGCCAAGTCAAAAAGTGGGGGAGCTTGAGCCACCCCGCCTCGCATCCTCGGTGCCGCCGTCCATGATATATATGTACGTATATATATACACATACACATACATATGTGTGTATATACACACACACATACATATGTGTGTATATACACACACACATGTGTATATATTGACATATATATATATATATATATATATATATATGCATAAAACATTCATGGAAAAATATATATACATTTCTTACAAACAAAAACCTACCCGCAATCAGGCAGCTATGAATCTAGTGTTAAGTATTCATTTTAAATGTATAACTTACATTACATATCTTTTATATAGATTTGTTGTAATTTTAAAAACTAATAGTTTTCATTTGAATTACCTCCCTTGAAAATTAATAAATATACTATTTTGAGAATGCTTTTGATTATTTACTCTTTTTTATTAAATCAATTTAAGTAATTGCTTTTAACGAAATGAGTATATATATATATATAGGAAATAGGACAATAAAATTACAAATAAATAACACCAAATATTTATTATAATCTGTCTGAAAAATAATCATGCAAATTAGGCATACAAATAGCTGTTTTAGGACCATAGCTCTGTACTATATTTACAGTATTGTATTATTGATTTTAATAATAATGAGCTGTTCAATGGTAACGTTTGTATTTATTCATATCGATTAGTTGACGTATAGGAATGCAGAATGTTGTTTTAAGCAGAATTTTCAGCCGCTACCTGCTCCTTTTTTCAGTGTAGTAAGATATATGTGTATTGACAGCAGGTTGTAACATCAGTTAAATAGAGTAAAAACAATGGAATGGAGAGGCGTGTATACATGACTGGTTCAGGATTGCCAGTCAAATTTTTCCATATAAATTCCAGGACTTTCCAGGAGAGGAAAGCATAAATCCTACATATAAAAATGATCTGTATAAAGACTACAGATGATTGGACCTTCATTGAGAAATTATAAATTCAGCCAGATGAGAAATGGGAATGGTCCGGTAACAATAACTAAATTGTAAAAGATATAAAGAAAAAAATATTTTTTACAATTAAATCATTTACATTCAAGGATTTTCCAGGATAGTTTAATCTTTTTCTTTCAACTCCAGAGTTTTCCAGGACTTTCCGGGGATTAATGTGATTTTTCAGGAATTTCCAGGTGATTGGCCAACTGTCTATCCCCTTCCTCAAATTCTGACACCTACGTGCAAAGGAGGTATCAGAGAGATTTTCAAAGATGGCTTAAATAGATGTGGAGAGGGAATCAGAGATAGATAGAGAACCCTTATTTGTTGCAGTGATTTATTTATTTCCCTCCCACAGCGGGAAGATGTGACACAAAGTCGGGAAAGTGGGATTTGAAGCCAGCGCCCTACAGGAAGAGCATTCTAGCTGAACAAAAATTGCCTGGGCAGCTTGTTTGCATTCTCCAATTGGGGCGCTTCAGGTGATTAGCAATAAACTAACCCCTTCTCAAAGGACGAGAAATAAAGCCTGGGAAGGTGGAGTTCCTAGAACCACACAGGACCATATATATAAGCTCGACAGAGAACCAGGCCATAACCAGCATGACCCAGACTTTACCGGTTTGATTTTGGAAGAAATAACTGCCACAAAATGCTGAGGTATGGTTCCGTGCATAAATTGTCGTATGCCATCTTGTGTATTACTATAAGTACTTATAAACCGATGTTGGATACTGCTTAGCTTCGTGGGTGCACACACGCTATACACCTGTTAATCTTCTGCTGCAACCCACGTTTCAGCTGTTCTTCGATAACCACATGGACGCTGGATTTGGTTTTAAAAGGGGTTTATGTAAAACAAGACAATGACAGAAACTGGAAATTGTTTCTACGAGATGAGAGAAAGTACGTGTGAGAGAGAGAGAGAGTGTGTGTGTGTGAAGTCTAGAAAGAATGAATTGGAAAGAGAGAAACCCTTAGCATATACAGTCAGGCTATTTCTCTATCTCGCCCGGCCCTCTGCCGGGCTGGTAGCGAACCACTCGTTCCTCACATCTGTTCTCGTCAGTGTTGAGAGACAGAACCGCTCTCCTGCGCGGAAATCACGTGATTTCCGACTTCCGCTCCCCCTTCTTTTGAGGTGCCCTTTGCCCCCCCCCCTTCGCTATATAATACATACAACATGCTTGCAATACACAAAGGACTTAAGTTATCTAAATACTGATACTACTTCATTTAATTTGGTTCATATATTTTATTGTATATCAAACCGTTTGTGGCTATATAATAACAATACACAATCCTTATTATAATCTATTAACACACTCAGCAACAATTTATTTTTAAAATTAATTAATCAGGCTCAGACGACTGCTAATAAGAAACATTTTTGAATAATCACCTGAAAACAAAATTCAGCAAGGGAGATAACTCATTTTAAAGTAAACAATATAAAAGGAGTTTTCATCCTTACGTTTAAAGATGTGTAAACAAATAAAAACTTAAATGACTTCATTGCATTCTGTGCAACACTGGGTAGGTGCAACTACTATATATATATATATAGATAATTCTAAACTATCCAACTCTGACTCTCAATGTCAGGTGGGCACTGTTAGTAATAAATAAAAATGAGCAAATTGTTGGTTATTTCAATTCCTCATAATTTTGTAAAACTTAAAGAAATGTAATTTTACTTTAAACTTTTTCAAATTTTAATTTTACTTTAAACTTTTTCAAACTTAAAAATCGAATAATAATGGACCAAACTTTTAATAAGTCACAGCTAAAATACGAGCTCTGATAAGAATCTATTTTCAGTTGCAAAATAATAAATTACAAATGATTCTTAATATGAAATTTGCCATAATAAATCTAAAAGGTTTTATTGTGAAAATTTGATTCCGACTAGCCAATTTTCATTTGTTATTGTTGTACTATGTTATTGGCAACATAATAACGTACTTAGCTACAATTAAAAACTGAAATAACTTAACTGCATCCTATTTTACGACTAATTGTGGAGATGGTGTTCATGCTTTTCCCAGTACAAGTCAATACAATCAATCCGACTGGATTTGAACTCAACTTAGAATAAAAGGGATTATCTCTGTACTCGTCCTTATGGACTTACTTCCCTTTGTTTAGAATAGAAAAATAATATTTTTTAAAAAAATGGCGCAGTTTTAGAAAAAGAAAAAAAAACAAATTGCAAAAAAACACTACCAGGCAATGCCGGATAGGGACAGCTAGTTTTCACTAAAACTAATAATCCAAAGGAGGTTCGATGGGTTCCATATGTGAGGAAATTCGCACTTTGAGCTGAAATCCAAAATTAGATTGAAAGCTAATCTGTAAAAAAATATAATAGTATTGATCTACAAGAGGAGAAAAACATCATTACATTTCGTTTGTTTTTAGAAGAGTCCAATGCATTAAGTAGAATCGATATGCTGAAAAAGAGAATGAAGAAAAATAGATTCCACTCAGAGAAGGGAAGCGGGAAAACCATTTCTAATGTCAAATTTCACTTTCAGAACAAAACAGGAAGAAGAGGAGGGGGGGGGGATAATTGATTCCAGGTAAAAGTATTTTACATTTTTAGTTGAATAATAAAAAAAATTGTTTGGATTTAAAGAAAAGAAAAATGAAGTATAAGCCAAAAAGTAACAATTAAATCTTTCCCCATTCTTGGCTACATTCAATACGAAATGAGAGGTGAAACAAGAAAAAAGCCGTGGCACTAATTCTTTAAATTACTAATTTTCAGGGGGGCAACCCTGATCGAACGCAACAGTAGTTCATTTTTGTAAAAATCTTTTGGTACTGGTACAGCTTCTGAACCGGACAAAAACCGAACTGTTTTTTTTTACCCTAAATCTAAACTAACCCGTTTTTGTCCGGTTCAAAAGCTGTAGCAGTACCATTTAAAAAAATGTTATTCACCCAGAAAAGGCATATTGCCATTGAGACATAAGGGACTACTGAGATTAGAGTCCAGATTTATAGGGGCAACCTAAGTGGGGAGTTGTGCAACAACATTTTTGGTCACATTACATTTAAATTTTTGCAGATTAGTACAGTCAAGAAAACAGGGAGCAGGAATGGAATTTCAAAGGCAAGTGGGCTGAGGAATAAAGCTATTAGGGTATAAAGTTTTCCGGCATCTGGAGACATCTATAGTGAAGGGTGTGATTTTGCTGCTAGTCGGATTGGTCGGGGGTATTTACGTTGAAGGGGTACTAGTGCAGTAAGTTTGGAGCAGATTCTGTAGAGGTACTTGTATAACAAACATGTTAGAGTATTGCGGCGATGGACAGTGGCTAGAGCTTGGCAGATAGTGCAGTACCTATTAGCTTAGAGACTCTTTTTCGCACCTTGTCCAAGAAGGAAAGACTTGTTGTCAATACACTAGCCCAGATGTCACAACAATACTCCATGCATGGGCAAAATGTGGTTTTATAGAGATATATGATACTGGCATGTTTGAGAAGTTTACTAGTATTATGGGTATTTCAAATAGTTAATAATAATCCAGTATTAATTATACTAAATAGTTCTCGGAAATAAATATGAACTGCATTAGTAATTGGCTAAAATACTTAAAACATGTTTGATCCAAGGATCAATATCTGAAAAAAATAAGTTTTTGTGTTTGGCACAATGGTAAGAGTGTTTGTCTAATGTGCCGAGAGACAAGGGTTCAATCCTCGATAGAGTCATATCAAAGACTTAAAAAAATGGTACTTGATGCCTCCTTGCTAAATACTGAGCATTATAAGATGAAGATCAAGGGTAAGTGGAGTAATCTTGGGAAAGGAGTGGCACCCTCCCCTACACCTTAGTGTAGTAGCTAATGAAGAGCCAGCCTTAGGGTCGCCCTCGACTATGGTCGACCACTTTACTTTTTTTTTTTTATAGTTATCTAAACTTGGTCACATACAGTGAACGTTTAATGGCAAATTAAATGAAATCATTTTTGTTTTACTAATGAGTCACCACTTATTAAAGTCAAAAGCCACTCGAGGATAAGGGTTAGTGAGATGAATAGAAAGTTGAATGAAGCAAGATATTATGAGAGTATTGAAAATGAGGAATGGAACGAATAAAATTTGATTACTTATGAGGACAGTTTATGACAAGTATTTATTGACATTAGAATTGAAGACGACCATGTTGCAGTCTGCAGGGAATCACAATTGGGCGACCTGAGCATTCAGCATTATTTGTGCCTGTACGACCACGTTTAAAGTCCGCATACCTGCAGAATCCGAATAACATTTATCAAACCATTGCTTTGCTTAAACAGTATTTTTCCCCATCAGAAAGCAATTCTTTACCAACACACGAAATTCCGATTTTAAAACTGTTTTGAAAATTTGCAGTAGTAGCTTCATTTAAATAACTGTAATTTGTAAGCTAATAATCCGATTTGGCTCAAATTTTGACACATACACATTTGAAGGTTAATACGCCATAAAAATCATGGATTGTTTTTAATTAGTAGCGCCATCTATATGTCAGACTCGAGATTTATTGAGTAACGTGTTAGATAAATAACAAAATAAGATCTTGATTGGTCAATCCTTTGAAATACAATGCAGTGTAGAGCCAATCAGAATTAGATTTAGTACATACAAATCTAAAAACAGGCTTTTAACCATTTTGAAGACCTTTCTAGGCAAACCAAAAGAATCCCCAACTCAAAGTTTGCAGCAAACGGTGTCTGGTCAGATTCAGTTCCTGATATTAAAGACTTCCTGTTTATGGTCGCTTAGTCTTATGGTTTGCCAAGTTTTGTACTAATTTTTATTTATTAATTTATTTTCTAAATTGTTAGGTGAAAGTACCGAATAGTTAACAAAGCCCCCACCTCCCCATGTTCAGAATGGCTTTCTAAATAATCTTCTGCCGTTTACTGACCGTGCTGAAATAATAACGTTATTATTTAGTTATATTACGGATGAAGTTCAATATCAGGAACTGAATCTGACCGGACACCGTTTGCTGCTGACTTTGAGTCAGGGATTCTTCTGGTTTGCCCCTTTTTAAATAAAGCACATACTTGAGACATTTTGAATCATTATTTTAAATGAAGCAAACAGAAAAAATAACATTTTCAGTAACCAATCTGTAGAAGTTTTTCTTGAAAAACAAAAGCAACAAAAAACACTGCAGTGTGGTGTAGCCATTGTGAATCCGCAAATTAACTTCTTAACATCACCCTTTCAAGAACAACATAATCGATACTGTAACATTCAATGAGTTAATGAAACAGAAATAGGTGTGGATGTCAAAGAGATGGAGGAAGAAAAGGCAATGATTGAATTTTGAAGAGACAAAGTGAAAAATATCCATTGATTTATGGGGGAGAAAATAATTAATTCATCAAGAGAGTACAAAAAAAAAGATTGATATTAAATTATTAATGTTCTTTCTAGGATTAGAGTTATCTTCTCTTTGCTAATTGGAGAGTGGAGGAGGCGAACGATCAAAGTAGATTGCATTGACAACTAATTTGCATAGCAATTGTTTCACCTATCTTTCAGCCAATCAGAATTAACCTACTGTCTATACAAGCTTCAAAGTTATGTTTCAACATTTTTTAGATGAGGATTGACTTTTATTATTTGGATTATTCGGACTATTATTCCCATCTGGAATGTTACTTTCACAACATATTGGGCGATGTAAACTCGGACCTTCTTCGGGTCCGTTTTTTCGAACTCGGAAATCTTTATGTTTAATCCGGGAATCTATACGAGATTTAAAACAAAACCGTTTATTTAATCCACGGGGGTAGATTGTCCTCATTCCATCAGCCACGACAGAGTAAAAGTGTTAAGTAAGTAACTTTTATTTTATTCTTAGTATCGCCTGTACTGTGGATCGACCCTTCAACCTCCAGAACACTGTCCCTTATAACTAACCCTAACAATAAAACCTAGGAGCAAGATGTTGTATCTGTTCTGGTACTGCACTTCATCTTTTCTATCCTCGGTCAGTGGAGGAGGTCTCCTAGACTGGGGCAATTTTTATTTTTGTCCCAATCCAGAATGTTCCTTTTTGGGGAGCTAGATTTTTACCACATTAAAACCCGAGCTTATGTCTAATTCTGTCCTCGTAGGGAGGCAAGTAAATAGAGTGTAACTGTTACTCAACGCCTTTATCCATTGTGTCAAGGATGCACCTGAAAAAAGTTGGAAGTTACATCGGCCAAAACGTTATGAAAATAACATCTAAGAAGAGAATAGTAGTGTGAATAATCCAAATAACCTATCTATATATAAAACTCAATGTCTGTGTGTATGTGTGATGTTTTTGCGTTCCCTATAGAAAGAAAGGTTAAAGAATCTACATAAAATCTAAAAGTGTATTCTTATGTAAAATGTATCAGGAAGACAATGGAAGTGTTCCCAAATCTCAAACTGCACACCTAAGCGGGTTATGAGGGTATAACCCCTTTAAAACTTCAAATATATCCTAGTTTTATGAAATTTAAATCATATATATAACATTTTCTGGAGAAGACAATGGAAGTGATCCTGAATCTCTAAGTGCTGTCCTAACCTAAGAGAGTTATGGGGTCGAAACTCCTTTAAAACTTCAAATATTTTGATGAAATTTATATCATATGTATTAAATTATAAAATAGTAGTGTTCCCGATTCTCTATGTTACTCTCTATATGCTGAATAACTATGTTCCCCCACCTCTAAGTGATCCATGGGGATAGAACCCCCTTAAAACTTCAAATTTGTATATCTGATTTTAATGAAAATTGAACTATATATATAAGATTCAGGGAGTTTTCCAACATTTCAGTTTCTTCTGGCTATATTAGGGGGCGAAATGGGAGGAGGAGGGCAGTAAAAACAAAGAAAGTAATATGGTATTATGAGCATAGCGAAAAAGTACATAATAGTTATTCTCGTTCAATCCCGAGCAACGTTGGGTGTTCCTGCTAGTAAAAAATAGATTTCAGTTATGACAAAGTTTCATGACTGAAACGAAATATCGCATTAATAAAAGCATGACTGTGTTAATTTGTCCTTTTCTACTTTGTTTATCACCTTATTCCTATCTATAGCTACACAATCGTATAATGTGACAACTCTGTTGAATGCATCTGGTTTAGGCCACACCTGAGTTAGAGTCGTATTTATCTTATGGCGAAAGTGTGAAATCAAAGGAGTGAAAATTTTGACAGATAATATCAAAATCTGCTACTGACATTTATTTAATTTCAAATGTCTAAAACAGGAACGAATCAAAGAGGCAATTCTTCTTTATTGAAATCCTTATTGTAATATGGAATTTATTTTTAAAAGTTGGACATTCGCACAGAAATTGATTCAAGATGTAATTACTTCTGAAGAATTAAATTGCATTTTAGTTGTTATATATTAAAATTTTGCATTATGTGCACTTGGTTTCAGTTTAGGTGATAAAATGCGGTTGTCATAAAGTATTGCAAGGAAAGGCAGTCATTGGTAGCCAAATGAAGTGAGACGTAGCAGTCATAAACATGACATTTATTTTCTCTCACGGAGAGCAGCCCCTGTGAGGTGGTCGGGGCACACGATACCCAATCAGCCTCCAGGGTGCATTAATTTCAGCGGACCCTTGAAAGACTACTTCAGCTTCTTTTTGGGAATCACGGGCAGCAACAAAGAAAGATCATCTCCTCTCCTCTTCTCTGCCTTCGTCACCGACACTGAGCGAAGCTGTCTTCACTGACGATATATTCATCTAAGAAAAGTGACAGCCCACAAACCTTATTACTTTCTTCACTTTGATACTGTCGTGAATGTCGATAAGCTACACCCAACGGTGTAGGTAACTTAAATTAAGACGTATCGTTGTTATTAATAAAAAGGTTTTGTTTAAATTAGACTAGTAATGGAGTGCTATCACAAAAGCAACCCCCACACAAAGAGGCTCCTCTACAGATATAAAACAATCCAAAAATGATGTCATCGATTTTTCAAACACTCTGTATATATATACTAGCTGTCCCGATCCGGCGTTACCCAGGATTATTCTTTGATGTGCATGACATGAAGAAATGGACCAGAAATGAAATTAGCCTAGTAATGTAACGCTATTATAAAAGCAACCCTCACACAAAGAGGCTCATTTATATTATAGAACATAATCCCGAAGTTATGCCATCGATTTTCCTAACACCCCGTACGGATGGAAAGCTAGTGTACTGTAGTGAGTTTGATTCTGACTAGGCCCTTTATGCATATGGCCTTTTGCTTGAAAGTTAAATTAAGTTAACAATAATTATTCTTTCTTCTGGACGAAACATCAGATTTGGGAAGAACTTGTCGACATCAAACAAACAATATAGTGTGTAAAAAAAAAATCAAGGGAACAAAATCTAGACAGGTTTTGCTTGAAAAAATCTAATGTAATTATTTTCTCTATCATATACGTGTCATGGCCGCAAGCCTCACACCTGAAAATGATTAGAGACTTTGCCCACAGAAGCATTACGATGAGGGCTACCGTCGAAACAATTATCTTTTTTCTGCTGCGAATTAGAATCCAGGATTAAGCAAATAACTCTTCACACCTGACATATCTTATTTCTTTAGACTCTCAGCTGATAGCGGTTGGCTTATTAAGTGCACGATAATTGCATCAATTCAAATAGATTCCGCGGTGGAGGCTGGACTGAGGAGCAACTCCTATGAGGCCGAGCTATCAGAGAGATTAAAAACAAATGAAAAAAGATGGAAAACAAAATCAAAGCAAGACGTGGAATAATCAAGGC
This sequence comes from Sepiola atlantica, assembly GCA_963556195.1. NCBI lineage: Eukaryota > Metazoa > Mollusca > Cephalopoda > Sepiida > Sepiolidae > Sepiola > Sepiola atlantica. The sequence goes on from OY744518.1 coordinate 110,296,834, forward strand.
ATAGTTGATCTGTTAGAGTGCTGCAAGAATACAATCTTTGCAGAAGTCAAAGATTTGAAAAAAAAAAGAAAAGAATGAATATTCGTAAGATGTGTCCATTCAATCCATGTGTTTATAGACAGAAATGGTATTTTAAACCTACGAACACAGACGCATATACAGATGTGCGAACGCGTCTAAAAATGCTATTACAAACTGAAGCGTGACCAACCTAAGAACACAGACGCATATACAGATGTGCGAACGCGTCTAAAAATATGATTACAAACTGAAGCGTGACCAACCAAACACAGACACATATACAGATGTGCGAACACGTCTAAAAATACTATTACAAACTGAAGCGTGACCAACCTAAGAACACAGACACATATACAGATGTGCGAACACGTCTAAAAATACGATTACAAATTGAAGCGTGACCAACCTAAGAACACAGACACATATACAGATGTGCGAACACGTCTAAAAATACTATTACAAACTGAAGTGTGACCAACCTAAGAACACAGACGCATATACAGATGCGCGAACGCATATAAAAATGCTATTACAAACTGAAGCGTGACCAACCTAAGAACACAGACGCATATACAGATGTGCGAACGCGTCTAAAAATATGATTACAAACTGAAGCGTGACCAACCAAACACAGACACATATACAGATGTGCGAACACGTCTAAAAATACTATTACAAACTGAAGCGTGACCAACCTAAGAACACAGACACATATACAGATGTGCGAACACGTCTAAAAATACGATTACAAATTGAAGCGTGACCAACCTAAGAACACAGACACATATACAGATGTGCGAACACGTCTAAAAATACTATTACAAACTGAAGTGTGACCAACCTAAGAACACAGACGCATATACAGATGCGCGAACGCATATAAAAATACTATTACAAACTGAAGTGTGACCAACTTAAGAACACAGACGCATATACAGATGCGCGAACGCATATAAAAATACTATTACAAACTGAAGCGTGACCAACCTAAGAACACAGACGCATATACAGATGTGCGAACACGTCTAAAAATACTATTACAAACTGAAGCGTGACCAACCTAAGAACACAGACACATATACAGATGTGCGAACACGTCTAAAAATACTATTACAAACTGAAGTGTGACCAACCTAAGAACACAGACGCATATACAGATGCGCGAACGCATATAAAAATACTATTACAAACTGAAGCGTGACCAACCTAAGAACACAGACGCATATACAGATGTGTGAACGCATATAAAAATGCTATTACAAACTGAAGCGTGACCAACCTAAGAACACAGACGCATATACAGATGTGCGAACGCGCTTAAAAATACTATTACAAACTGAAGCGTGACCAACCTAAGAACACAGACGCATATACAGATGTGTGAACGCGTCTAAAAATAATATTTTATACTTAAACGTGACAAACCTACAAACAGCCACATATAGAGGTGTGTAAACGTGTCTAAAGATTATTATTCTTTATTTTTCTTGTATAAAAGTAAACAGACACTAGTTTGCCATCTAACTTACATACGTGTTAGTGGTATGTCAGACACACGTATCTAAATAACATGAGGATGCTGAAATAAAAGAGTCCCTCATTCTCATAATACCCAGAGACATTAAAAAATATGAGAGTGGTTGAATTAACACAGAGTGAGAGAAATACATACATAACTAAAAGAGATGGATGACTTGTCCAGTTAATTAAAAATTACAGCTAATTAAAGCAATTAAAACAGAATCTTTTTAAAACATAATCCAATCCCAGAACTAATGTCTATTTCAGCATGAATTTTGTGTTATTAAAGTATACCGGGAAAAAGCCTTAGGGAAACAAACATTAACTCATATCTCTATCTATATAATGTTAGGTATGTTAATACGTTTATATATATTTGCATCAACAGGATTCAATCCTAAACTACTTAACCGATAATTATGAATTTTGGAACACAGCTGCTAGGAGGAAGGGGTCTAAATGTGGGCTATATTTAGTTCAATTTTGTTTTACACAGAGACTATAATCTACCTAGTGTAACCCTCCATCAAAAGTGACGAAAAATAAATGATGCTTTGCCAGTGTTCGCACTAATGTTCATATAAACTCATAGAATTACGTCAGAAATTTAATTTTTCATATTTAAATTATCATTAGAATTTCTGATGACCTAAAGAAAAAAAAACACCCACCATTGACTTTTTATTTAGAGTGAAGGATTTATTTCCAAATTAATTTAAGGCGGTACTGGGTTGTCTGACTTGCTATTGGGGTTTTCACACATACCCCCCCCCCTCTCACCACTTGGAATAGTTTCGTCTGGGGGCTAGAAAAAGGCATGTATTTTATATGCTAACTTTTGTGACGAGACGGATTTATATTTAAGCAAAATATTTTTTGAAAATCGACACATGGTGCAATTTAAATGAAAAAATCATTTATTTAATTTTTTTTTTTTCTAAGCTTTCGTTGTAAAACAACTTTTTCAGGCGATACTGTCTTATAGTTTTTCTTTTCTTTTCTTCTTCTTCCTCATTTTGATGGTATTAACCCGAGGGGTCGAATCACGGTAAAGGCAGAAAAGCACGTCAAGTTGTAAAAGACGTTAGGATAAGTAGAGTCCGGTCGATGTTTGGCGCTTTTTGAATAAGGAAATTGACATCATCTTTGAAGCATGCACGAAAATGTATTTAAGAGAAATTTTTTTTTTTTTAATCAACACATGGTGCAATTTAAATGAAAAAAATCATTTAAAAATTTATTTTTTTTACAAGCTTTCGTTGCAAAAGAACTTTATCAGGCAAGACTGTCTTATAGTTTGTTTTTTTAGAGTGAAGGATTCTCTATCAATGTGTTGATAGGCTCCTTTTTCATTTGCTACTAAACCGAGGTGTAAGAGAGGGCGCCATTGCTTTCCCAGGATTACTCCACTTACCCTTGATCTTCACCTTATAATATTGAAGGAGCATCAAATACCATTTTTTAAGTCTCTGGTATGACTTAACCGAGGATTGAACCTCAGCGTCCCAGCCCATTAATGGAAACTACCATCATGCCCATAAAACCCGATAATAAACAACGACTAATTTCCACTCATACAAATAGGCAAGGGATTATAAACGAATTGTGTGAAATATTTTTTAGTCACATAAAAAAAGAAAATTTATACTCTTAATTTGTAATTTAGATTATTCGAACTACTGCTCTCATCTTGAGTGTTATTCTCACAACGTTTCGGCCGATGTAACCTCCGACCTACTTCAGGTGTATCTTATCGAACTCAGGAATCTTTCTGTCGAACTTGGTAATCTGTTCAGAATTTCAAAACAGAACCCTTTATTTAATCCAGGGGGGTATCCTGCTCACATTCCATCAGCCATGACCGAGTAAAAGCCTCAAGTAATTTGTATTCTCAGTATCGCCCACACTGAGGATTGAACCTTTAACCTCCAGAAGACTGTCACTTAACACTTTATCTGTTACACCATGGGTCTTTGTGGTCGTGGTTGACAGAACGAGAGCAAGCTACCCCCATGGATTAAATAAAAGGCTCCGTTCAAAATTCCATACAAATTCACGAGTTCCGCAGAAAAATTCCAGAGTTCGACAAGATGCACCTGGAGAAGGTCGGAGGTTACATCGGCCGAAACGTTGTGAGAATAACATCGAAGATGAGAACAGTTGTCCAAACAATCTAATTAATACAAATTATCAATCCTCATCTCAAAAATTCTGAAAGATCTTTAGATTAGTATTCATAAATAATTCTTTCATACTTCTTGCATTCAATCGATATTTCATTCTATACGCTATCTGCGATCTTATACATTCTCGTGATTCTTTGTGCTCAACTAAAAATGAGTAATATTTGCGTGACTAATGGTGATCAGCATACAACAAATTTCCTCTTTCTGAGATTTTCTTAAAGCCCGCTTCCATTCTCCTAATTTTGGTTGAATTAAGAATAGTCTGTTGAGCGAGTTATCTTTCCAGCAATATTGTCATTTTTTCCTGGACGTATTATTTTTTATTCCATCTTTGAAATCAGAAAATAGAATTTAGACCTTGATATCTACGGATATGTCTCAAATTTATTTGGCAGCCAAATCTGCTTTCTTATTTCGGTACTGGTGCAGTTTACGACCTGTGCTGAAAGCGGCGTTTCGTCAGCATTTTCCGGCAGTGTACGGAAACCACCAGAAGATGCCGAAATGCTTAGCCAATCAGATTGCAGCAGACGACAATTGTCAATAGCGAATTGAATATAACGTACAATTCAACAAGTTCAGAAAATTAATGAAAGCGATCATGAATTTCATTGAATTAAGAGAGCCGCTTCAGCTTCTGGAAGGAGTTATTGAATGCTGTCAGAAAAAAAAACATAGGTAAAAAGATAAGTTGCTCTTTTTCACCCTAACCTTACAAAAAAAAACCCAACCTAACCCTAACCTAGTCGGTCAGGTTCAAAAATTATACGAGTAAAAAAAAAGGGAAAAAAATTCATCAAAACAGAAAAAAAATTTTCCCAACACTTGTTTCATTATATTTTCTTTGTAAAAAAGTAAATATTTTTTCATTAAAATTACCATACGATGACTGTTTTTTTTCTTGATTTAAATGTTGTTTCTTTAATTTTTCAAGTTTGATAGCATGTTCGCCAAAAAAATACATATTTTTCCTTTATTTTTTTCTGTTTGATAGCGTTGCTTCGATTTGATTTTGATAACACAAAGTTTTCATTCGGCTTTTCCCGGATGTTTACATAATCTGCCTGAAATTGCTGACGAAACGTTGGTTTCAGCATGGGTTGTAAACTGCACCAGTACCATTATTTCCTTTAATTTCAATATGACTTCAAAGTTGTTGTTTGTTTTCAGGGTGTTTTTTTACTAGATTGGTCACCACTTACTAAGGTCAAAAGCCACTCTGTTGACATTGGGTTTAAAGACGACTATGTTGTAATCTGTAATTGTAAGCAGTTCAGTGATAATGTTTTCCACGGACGAGAATCCTTGCAAAGGAGCCATGTTCATAGAAATTCACTAGATAGTTTTTTCGTTGTGATAGGAAGATGAGTTCTTGCTGTGAATACCTTACAATAGCACGTTTTAAAGTCCTCATGGAATGTGTCTTAATAAGGATTAATGAGATGGAATGATTAACAATTGAGAGATGAAGAATCTTATGAGAGGATTTAAAATGATTGTTGGAATGGACCAAGTTCGAATACTTGTGGAGACGGTTCATGACAGAAATCTATTTACATTCACAGACCAGAATCCCTTGTGAAGAAGCGTTGTTATACAGTTTATCTATTTATTTATCTTTCTTTTGTGTTATTGGTTCAAATTCTGTCAGGGCTACTTCATCACTTTCACTTGTAACCTTGGGAAAGGTATCAATCAATATATACTCCCTTCAGCTACAGATTAAATAGTCGGATAGACTATACTATCAAGCCTTAGTTGTGCAACTAATCTAGAAAAAGGAAAACTTCGAAATAACACCAGTCTTTCTCTGTTTATCCTGGCAACGTTTCCAGTCGTTCTGAACTTGTCCCTGCTCAAACAATGTCGATTTAGGTAGGAGAAATGCGGCCGGATATTATGCTACCCTTGCTTCACTATAGCTTCCCTGTGCAAACACCCTTGTAACGAATACCCATTGTCCACTGAACAAAAGTCTTTTATGCTTCTTTGGGCATTTCTTATTTTCATTAATAATCCCATTTCAACTTTTAATGAGGAAATAAAAATGCTATATATCTATATATACAGAATTACCTACAGGCTTAAAGAACGCATGAATATACAGATCAAATTCTCGTAAATAGTTCATCAAATAGACCCCCAAAATGTCCTTTTAAATTGTTTATGATTAAAAAAGCCTTTATTACATTTATCAGTTTCTTTTTCAATAAAATTCTTTATGATTGAAATTTAAGATGATGTGAAGGAAACATTTTGACTGAATAAGTAATTTTTTTCCCTCTGAATTAAAAAAATGAATTAATTAGGCAATTTCAGGTTTAAGAATTTCATCAATAGTCTCTAATCTGATGCCAAAACACTTTGTGTAAAATTAATATTTCATTTGAGAATTTTTAGAGAAAAAAACAACAAAAAAAACTGATAAAATGTAATGCCATATTGTGCAGTATTTAAGTCATTCTAAATTTTGAATAGAAAATTCAGTGTTTATTATGAAGTTATCAATGAGGCTAATTTAAGTCGATTAGCCACGCATTTGGTTTGACTTTTAGAAATGACGAACAGAACTAGTTTCGATGACAACAAAAAACAAACAAGAATGGATATTCTGAAGATGCATCCTTTTAATTTGCAAGTTCAACGGTGGGAAATGCTAAGTGTGACAGACCTACGAAAATGCTAAGTGTGACAGACCTACGAAAATGCTAAGTGTGACAGATCTGCGAAAATGCTAAGTGTGACAGACCTACGAAAATGCTAAGTGTGACAGACCTACGAAAATGCTAAGTGTGACAGACCTACGAAAATGCTAAGTGTGACAGACCTACGAAAATGCTAAGTGTGACAGACCTACGAAAATGCTAAGTGTGACAGACCTACGAAAATGCTACTTAAAACTTAACCATGACAGATATTTACCTCCATCCCACCATAGGAAGATGTGACACAAGGTCGAATTTTTTGTCGGCATTCCCCGGTCAGGGCGCCTAAGCAAGTATACAATAAACTAACTTCTCCCCAAACAGGAAAGGCAAGGCCTGGAAGGGTGAACCTCCTAGGACTACCCAGAACCATACCTCAGTCCGACAGAAGAAAGGCCACCATCTGTCATAATGGCCCACGTCAGTCGAACCGATTCATCGACATGGTAAGAATGGCATCTCTGACTTTCACAGCAAGACTGCTCCATGACAGACAAACGGAAATACTACTTCAAACTTAAAAACTGACAATCTCATAAACCCTTATTCTCGAGTGGCTTTTAGCCTTGGGAAGTGGTGAACCATTACGATTAAAAAAAGATCCGTGAAAGGATTACATACCTACAAAAAATGCTATGTAGAACTTACCATGATAGACCAACGAAAATGCTATTGCTAACTCAAGTGTGACGGACCAAGGAAAACATCACAGACCTACGAAAACGTCTCTTAAAACTGAATAATGCAGACCAAATAAAATGCTATTTAAAACAGAAAAACTGACAATATCATTAACCCTTATCCTCGAGTGGCTTTTAACTATTGTAAGTGGTGAACCATTAGCATAAAAAAGAGCAAGGAAAGCATTATGTACTTACGAAGACGCTACTTAAAACATAACAGACCAATGAAAATGCTACGTAAAACATAACAGACCAATGAAAATGCTACTTAAAACATAAGATACCAATGAAAATGCTATGTAAAACATAACAGACGACTTTTTAATCCTTTTTCATAAAACAAAATATAAACCACATTTGGACACCTTACGCATCGTAGCTGTGTTCCAAAATTAATAATGATCTGTTAATTAGTTTAGGAGTGAATCCTGAACACAAAAATATATATACATATACGCTTTGTATATCTGCACATTCACTCTTAAACTAATTAATTGATCATTATTAATTTAAGGGTCGAACACCCCTTTGTAAAAATTCAGATACTTATTGTTAAAAGTTTTTAAAAATTGGACGTATTAGGCATCAATTAATAAATATTCTTTAAATTTCAGTTTTTTTAAAGTATTTTAAAGGAGTTTTAGGGGGGGGGGGTTAATATGGGCAAAATTCAAATATATAAGATTTGCATTGAATTTGCTTCATAGTCGTTAGACACCAATTAAGCAACATTCCCTGAATTGAATTTCTTCAAGATCCCTTAAGCTTAAACTTTAAATTTAAGACATTTTCTAGAATGCAAATCATTTAATGGATTTTGATCAAAATTAGAATAAAGATTCTAGATATAAGGTTTAGTATGATTATATCTTGATTTTAATCTTTGTAAAGGGACATAAAAGTAGTACGCAAGTGTTCTGTTCAGCGAATCAATTTTACTCGTCCTGGGATGGGTATTCATGTAGTAATTATATATATATATATATATATATATATATATATATATAATTACTACATGAATACCCATCCCAGGACGAGTAAAATTGATTCGCTGAACAGAACACTTGCGTACTACTTTTATGTCCCTTTACAAAGATTAAAATCAAGATATAATCATACTAAACCTTATATCTAGAATCTTTAGAGTAAATGAGAAAGAGAGAGAGAGAGTAAAGGAGGGAGAGAGAGAGAGAGTAAAGGAGGGAGAGAGAGAGTAAAGGAGGGAGAGAGAGAGTAAAGGAGGGAGAGAGAGAGAGTAAAGGAGGGAGAGAGAGAGAGAGAGTAAACGAGGGAGGGAGGGAGAGAGTAAAGGAGGGAGAGAGAGAGTAAACGAGGGAGGGAGGGAGAGAGTAAACGAGGGAGAGAGAGAGTAAACGAGGGAGGGAGGGAGAGAGAGAGTAAACGAGGGAGAGAGAGAGTAAACGAGTGAGAGAGAGAGAGAGAGAGAGAGAGAGAGAGAGAGAGAGAGAGAGAGAGAGACAAACAGGCATACATACTGGTGATGCTTTGCTCTCCCAATTTGTTTTGTTTCTTTCATCCACATAGATTTTTCAGGATGAAACTTTACAGGGGGCCAATTATAACTTAACTGGTTGTTTACGTAACCCTTGCCGTCAAGATTCGTCAAAACTGTCATTGACTCGAATGATGAGATCTACAGTGCAAACCGCTAATATTAAAATCTTATGTAAGAAGAGACAAGAGTTAAATGATGCATCCACCAGCCTAACAAAACAGATCTCTCAGTACGACTGCGTTTAACAAGGGGATTAGTGATACATAACAATTAGCAACCATTAAAAATTACGACTGCCTTTAACCAGGGTTGTGGGTCGGAGGTATCGGAAAGAATTGGAGTAAGACTCATACAATGCTAGGAGTCGGAGCCTTTCACTCATAGCTACGTCTGTGGTTTTCACCCCTTATGTATTTTGTTTCGTATGTCCCTCTTACGTTTGTCTTTGATAAAGCGATCCTGTGAGAATAAATGTATATATATATATATATATATATATATATATACGTAAACTCAACTGTTTCTCATCATTGGCCTATTTCCTTTTTTGGTTCTGATCACTTATGTACTCAAGAAAACACAACACACAATGGCGACTAACAGTTTAGAAAGAAATCCTAACACGTGGTCGCTACATAAACATAGAAACTGAGTATCAAATATTCTAATTCTCCAATTAGTTATAATATATATACTAGTGAAAAAGTCAGACAAAGTGACAGTTTTTAGGCTAGCTCCTGATGGGGATATTTAGGCTTTGTTTAAACATCTGAATCAGTATTTTTAATGTTATTACACCTGGTATAAAAAAACAAGCACCAGACCTCCGGATATATAAGCACGAGATTTCCAGGTAAATAACCACCAGACTTCCAGGAAAATAACCACCAGACTTCCAGGAAAATAACCACCAGACTTCCAGGAAAATAACCACCAGACTTCCGAGAAGAAAGACAACCAGACTTCCGAGAAGAAAGACAACCACCAGACTTCCAGAAGAATAACCAGCAGACTTCCAGTAAAATAACCAGCAGACTTCCAGTAAAATAACCAGCAGACTTACAGAAAAATAACCAGCAGACTTACAGAAAAATAACCAGCAGACTTTCGAGAAAAAAAAACCCAGACTTCCGGGGAAATGACCACCAGACTTAAAGCAAACATGTGACCAAACTTCCAGACATGATAATTTGGACTTTTGGTGCAATGGTTAAAGGCGTTGATTTTTTTAGATGAGACATGATAATTTGGACTTTTGGTGCAATGGTTAAAGGCGTTGATTTTTTAGATGAGACATGATAATTTGGACTTTTGGTGCAATGGTTAAAGGCGTTGATTTTTTAGATCAGACATGATAATTTGGACTTTTGGTGCAATGGTTAAAGGCGTTGATTTTTTAGATGAGACATGATAATTTGGACTTGTGGTGCAATGGTTAAAGGCGTTGATTAATAACCAGTCTTCTGAAGGTTAAAAATTAAATCCTTACTACAGGCGATAATTACTAAGAATAACATAAAACTAGCACGTCTATCTGACCTAGGCTGACAGAATGTGAACAATCTACCCCTGTGGATTAAATAAATGGTCCAGTTCAAAATTTCATATAGGTTCCCCGAGTTCAAGAAAGATTCATCATTCATCATATTCGGTTTAACGCCCGATTTACATGATGGCATGTGTTGGACGGCTTTTAGAAATTGACTTTCAAACTAACCTATCTCTGACCGGATCTTTATTTATCCCTCTTTCTCTTTAAAAGTCTATTTTTATCATGTCCTCTTATGCTTACGTTGGCCTTCCCCTGTGAACCACCCCTGCTACCTCAACTGTTCTACATCTACTAGCCCAAGAACTCTCATCCATTCTTTCAATGTGGGCGTACCATCGAAATCTCCTGATTTGAGCACAATGTCCAGCAAGTTCAAAACGATGGACCCGAAGAAGGTCGAAGGTTATATGACTGAAAAGTAGTAAAAATAACAATCAAGATGAGAATAGTAGTCCGAATAATCCAAATTATCAGTTCTCATCTAAAAAATTCATTGATTTTTATTTGGGCTAGGTTATTGTAATTCAAACAGTAGACATGTTAGCAGTAGCAGGCTGTATAGTCAGATTAAATGCTTTAAGAGTCGGAATCAATGAAAATTGTCTGATTCGTACCTAAAGAACAAAGTGATACATGATAAAAAATGTTCCAAACCAATCGGCAGAAACGTTGTGAAAATAACAACCAGAATGAGAATAGAATAAGAATGAGAATAGAATAAGAATGAGAATAGTAAAAAAAAAAAATGGTGCTTTCACATATTAGGTCCCACGCTAACTTTCACCCGTCGTTAGGGTTAGTGTTAGAGTTTAGGGTTAGAGTCAAAGTTAGCGTGGGTCGTAATCTGTGAAAGTACTAAAAAAAATTAAGCCTGCATACCGACCAACCAATAGATGGATAGAACCTTTTCTAAAGATGCATGGGCGTATCCCAACGTCCACTCCAATGGTAAGCAGTTGTTGCAATAACGCAAAATGATTTGCAATGGTCATTGAAAGAAGCAGGGAGAGGTGGAAATCTGGAGATACTTGATCAATGATTCTATCCTGTGACTACTTTTCGACTGAGAATGAAGGGTTGCAACAAGTTAAAGAGATTATCCTCCGCACCCATTGCATATAGTTTTACCACAAGTCTTTTGTGTGACACAGAATTAAAAGCCTTAGCAAAGTCAAAGTAAATGACATCCACCCATGAGCTGCTATCAGGGGTTCATGTGACGTCCTCAACAAACTTGATAAGCTGATAACAACAACTGGATTACAGGAGATATTTATGGAGTGCTTGATCTACCCTTTTTATTCCCAGGTATTTGAAAACTTATAAAAAATTAAGCAATCTATAAAAACAGCATATTACAATTAATGGGGGGGGGGGGACAAAATCTAGGACTGCCCTTCACTCCAGACCTGAGATGAAAGACTTATATCAAATCTGTTGCTAAGATCGCTGGAAAAATGGTTGGATCATTCTACCGCTCCAGAAAATACCTGACTTCTGTATAAGAGTCAGATATGTCCTAAGATGGAGTACTGCTCCCACATCTGGGGAGGTGGTGCTCAAAACACACTTTCTTGCTTTGACAGAGCACAAAATCGACTTTGCCATCTAGTGGAGGATGATCTCTTCTCTTCCCTACAGCCTCTTTCGCACAGAAAGATTTTCATGGTAGGTGCGTGACTGAGCATTCACTACAAAAACTTGTTCAACTACAACCATTGCAAAGAACTTTCCTTGTTTTCTTCTGTGCACCTAGAACTAAATAACACTTCCATGAACAAAGTTTCTTTCCAAGAACTTCCCATCTGTGGAACACAGTACTATCGTGTTGCCTCCTAGCTGATTATAAGTACAATATTAACAAATACTTGTCGAGGTGTCCTCTTAAATAATCAAATTCTGGCCATTCCACCCATAGTTTCCAATCCTCTCATAGTATTGTTCATCCGCCAACTGCCAATCACATTAACTCTTATCCTAGAGTGGTCTTTGGGCCTTGATAAGTAGTGACTCATTAGTATTTAAAAAACCTTGAAATACTATTTCCAACTTGAACGAAACCAACTAAGAAGACTTTAAAAAATTGAGTGGGAGTTAGTCAGATATTTGGGAATCCTAGGAGTCAGAATTTTTGCTATCCTAACAGTCAAGTCAGAGTCTGATAACATACCTTCCGGCTCTGCCACCCTGATTGTACATTAAAGGTTAATTTAAAAACCAAAGAAAATGTTTGAGAAAAGAATGGACAGGATCGTTTCTTGAAACAGACTTAAATGATCGAAAAACAATTCGGATAAATTTGGACAAACAGTTGGATAAAGTTGCGTTGTACATTTTCTCGAACAACAAGAAATTATTAACGATAAACCCTACAAGTGTTTCCTAATTGACAATTGCGCATGGGGGAAACGAATGAAAGGCGTTTTTTTTTGGTTTCTTGCATTTACGTTCGAGATTAATATTTGTTTTAAATGTCTCATGAATAAAATTGATGAAAATGCAGGCGTAAATGGGATGGATGTAGCGATAGCGAACGTACGTTTCGGATTGAGGCTGCAGGAAATTAGCGTGGGGAAATAAATGCTGAGGGCGGGAAAGGAAGTGAAAAGGATGGTTGGTAATGATGAGGCGAAATGAGTTTTATTGATAAAATGGAATTGAAAGGAAATGAGGATTACATAGACACAGGTACACACACACACACATATATATATATATATATATATATATATATATATATATATACAGTGTGTGTGAGTGTGTGAAATAAAACGAGAATTGGGAAAGAAGACTTCATTCTATTTATTTTGACATTAGTGATCCGAGCCAAGACAGAATGAAAACGACAAAGGAAGATTATTTAAGGAATAATCTCGAAGATGAAGTAGATGGGTAGAAAGGAAAAAGAAGAAACCGAGAGGGAGTGAAAGAGAAAGCGAGGAAGAAAGTGTGTAGAAAAGAATGAGAGAGAAAAAGAGAGGTGGAAAGAGAAGAGAGAGAAGAGAAAATGAGAAAAATAAAGAGAAGTCGGAGAAAGCTAGGGAAAGTAAAAAAAAAGGGGTGAAAGAGAAAGGAGAAAAGAATAAAGATACGACAGAGAAAGAAAAAGGGAACGAGAGTGAACAAAATAAGGAAGTGTGTAAAAGGGAGCAGGAAAGAAAGAGAAAAAAAGAGGAAGGAAAATGAAAGAGGAAGAGAAGAAAATATGAGAGAAATAAAGAGAAGTGGGAGAAAGATAAGGAAAGGAAAAAAGAAATAGGCAAGAGAGAAAGAAAAGAAAGGGGATGAGAGAGAAAGAGAGAAAGGAAGGGGTGGGAGAAAGAGAGAAAGGAAGGGGTGAGAGAGAGAAAGGAAGGGGTCGAGAAAGAGAGAGAAAGGAAGGGGTCGAGAAAGAGAGAGAAAGGAAAAGGTCGAGAAAGAGAGAGAAAGGAAGGGGTCGAGAAAGAGAGAGAAAGGAAGGGGTCGAGAAAGAGAGAGAAAGGAAGGGGTCGAGAAAGAGAGAAAGGAAGGGGTCGAGAAAGAGAGAGAAAGGAAGGGGTCGAGAAAGAGAGAGAAAGGAAGAGGGCGAGAAAGAGAGAGAAAGGAAGGGGTCGAGAAAGCGAGAGAAAGGAAGGGGTCGAGAGAGAAAGGAAGGGGGTCGAGAAAGAGAGAGAAAAGAAGGGGGCGAGAAAGAGAGAGAAAGGAAGGGGGTCGAGAAAGAGAGAGAAAGGAAGAGGGCGAGAAAGAGAGAGAAAGGAAGGGGTGAGAGAGAGTGAGAAAGGAAGGGGTGAGAGAGAGAAAGAAAGGGGTGAGAGAGAGTGAGAAAGGAAGGGGTGAGAGAGAGTGAGAAAGGAAGGGGTGAGAAAGAGTGAGAAAGGAAGGGGTCGAGAAAGAGAGAGAAAGGAAGGGGTCGAGAAAGAGAGAGAAAGGAAGGGGTCGAGAAAGAGAGAGAAAGGAAGGGGTCGAGAAAGAGAGAGAAAGGAAGGGGGCGAGAAAGAGAGAGAAAGGAAGGGGTCGAGAAAGAGAGAGAGAGAAAGAAAAAAGGGGATGAGGGAGAACGAAAAAAGAAAGAGGACGAGAGATAAAAAGAAAAAGAATATAAGGAAGAGAACGAGAGAAGAAATAGAAGAGATAGAGTGAAAGAATAACAAAAAACAGAAAATAAAAATTAAAAAACAATAGAGAAAAATAGAAATATTCTATGTACATCAAATTGCGTTAGACAGAATGCATAAATATGTGCAGTATGCATATTTGATTTAAAATTTAATTTTAAAATGGCTAGGAATATTAATACCATTTTATGGCATGAAGTCTTCAAATGCTGCAAGCATGAAAAGAAACACAAAAATGCGGATTCAAGACAGAAATTTTGAAAGTGTCGCAACCAATGGGGAATAAACACGTCTAATACCAAGAGGACCATTTTAAAGAGAATGCTTCATTCTGCGTTCTCTTCCTCTTTGGTAAATATGGCTTCAGTCTGAATAATAATTTTTGAACAAAACTAAATTTTCAAATTTTAAGAAAATAATTAACATTTTATTTATCTTTTACTTCTCTAATGGTGAATATTTTTCAGTTTCAATATTTTTTGTTAATATAGAGTGACTAAAAAAAAATGCTACCCCTGGAATCGTTAATAAAATTCACAATCCTTTTTGCAATCCAACCATATTTGGGACAAATAAACGTCAGTCTATGCCTGACTTGTCTACCAAGTTTCAGTCATTAATATCCAACAGTCTTTTTGTTAATGTCGTTTAGTGATATGAGGGCCCACTTTGGTGATTGTGTCATCAGTACAGTTCAAGAAAAAAAAACGGAAAAAAAAACATATACTACTGAAAGTTTTTTTTAATAACTTTAAAAACTCAACCAGGGTGTCAACCTGACCTTAGCCGAGTTCGTGTTTTTAATACCATTCAAGGACACGTCCTTGACAATCAGTCCGACAGAGTAAGAGCCATTTTTAAGCTGATGACCTTGCTGCTGTTGGTCTGAGGCATGGGTTTGTGCAGTTCATCCTTTCAGAATTTACTATCTCTCTTTGAAAAGGGTTTAGTTTATTGCTAATCGCCTGAGGCGCCCCTATTGGGGAATGTCGACACGGTTGCTCAGACATTTTTTGTGGGTCAGAGTGCACACACCTCTTGTTCACTTGCTTTTTAATCCTCATCTTCCAACCTTGTGTCACATCTTCCTGCGGTGGAAGGGAGGTAAATACCATCTTTAAAAACACTGAAGAGTCACTTGCTTAATGGTTTAGCAAGTACAGGATACACTATTGCAGGAAATAGCCGATACAATTAACCATGTCTAATTTAAAACCATTTTTTATTTTGTTAAATTTTGGGACACAAAAAAAATCACAAAATAACCTCACAAATATACACAGACCATGACAGAAGTAAATCGACAGATCACAAAAATAATTCATACATGTTTAAAGTTTCTGTTTCCTTCGTCGACGGCCAGCACTTGGAGCCGTACAAAGCAGCAGTAAAATGTTGAAGCATTGATATTTTTACGAATTGACATCTTTTGTGCTTCAGACATCAGTATATCTATGATATATCATTTTCTAAGTATTAGAATTCTCAAAGGAGACATATTACATGTTAATCTGAAAGTGGACATAATCAGCATCAAATCGCTGCAAACCTTGGGATTTCACTTTCCACTATTAACTGAGTGATTATTCAATTCATCAGAGAGGAAAAATAATCAATATCATCTCCTTTCCAAGGTTTATCAGGATTCTCTGGCAGCAGACTTTGTTATTAATGATAATAAAGGTGTCTATTTACTTCTTTCATATCTGTACACATATAATCTGATCGTGAAGTTTTAATGTTTCAGAGTGAAAACAAAAAGGGGATAACTGCTTTTAAGAAATAAAGGGGAGATTACTCTTATTGAATTATGAAGAGAAACTGAAGAAAATATAAAATTCTTGAAAAAAAAAAAAATGCCTGAATTTCAGGTTTAAACAAAAAACACAACACAAAAATAGAAGAAAAAACAAAATTGCAGGAAATACAAAATGTCTGTGACCCCTGTACAGGTAATCGCAAGATATAGTTATATTCCAGTATCTCAAAATGGCCTCAAGTCAGAAAAATCTGAAGAGTTTCTAAACAGTGTTTTAAGCATCTCCTTTTCCCCACTAGCAATGAGCTCTCTACTAATATTCGTTATGTTGATGACGCCACACTCGTTGCGGCTGTCTTTAATAAATCGAAGCTCACTACTTCTGAATTTGAAGCCTCTTGCAAGAAACGAGGGATGAAATTGACCCCAACAAATGCAAAATCTTTTCCTTTTCTGAAAATAATATCTCAAGTTCATACCAAACCGGCAAAGTCTCTGCCATTTTTGAAGATGGCTTGTTCTCTCTCGGTTTGAGGTATGGTCCTGTGCAGTTCTCGGAGGTTCACCATCCCAGGCTTTGCCTTCTCACCCTTTGAGAATGGGTTAGTTTATTGCTAATAGCTTGATGCACCCCTACAGGGGAATGCAGATGGGGCTGCCCAGCCAATTTTCGTTTGGCCAGAGTGCTCTTCCTCGAGGGCGCTGGTTTCAAATCCCACTTTCCGACCTTGTGTCACATCTACCCGCCATGGAGAGGAGGGAGATACATAAACTCAGTAGACAACAAAACGATTAAAATTGAAAAAAAAAAAAAAAAAAAAAAACATTTTGTGTTTCTTGGCGCAGTGGTTCCAGGATTCTTGTCTGACATTAGCAGAAGACTAGAAATGGTAACTTCTGCATTTGGACGACTAAAAAAATAGATATGGAGCAGGAAGGACATATCAACATCCCTGAAGACTTTAAAATGCATTGATAGTTCCTATTACTGTATATGCAAGTGAAACATGGACGATACTGGCAGAGTATAAGAGGAAGCTCAATGTCTTTGAAATGAAATGTTTAAGAATTATCCTTGGAGTAACTTTGCGAGATAGACTAAGAAATGAAGATATCAGAAATATTAACAGATCCATCAACAACGTTATTCGAAAAAAAGGATTAGCGTAGTTTAGACATATTTCCCGGCTCCCAGACTCCAGCTATGCAAAGAAATCATATCAAGAAGATTTAATTGAAGAAAGATGAAGAGGAAGACCACCAAAGAGATGGGCTAACCAAATAAGAGTAAATACTGGTACCCCGCTTTCGACAGCTGAACCCACTGGCCCAAGGCCATGATAAATGGTGGAATTTTGTTTTGAAACATGTTAGCAACTATCATGGGAATAACACTGTGAGATAGACAAAGAAGTGCAGACATCAACAGACTCATCAATAATGTTGTTCGAAAAATAACTGCAGGCTTGTGGAACTCTCTTCCTGCTGACTGTTTTCCTCCTACTTATAGCTTTGGAACTCTCTTAGCTATTAGAAAGAGGCTTAATGTTAACAGATGTATCAACAACTGGCATGCTGCTCTTTACAGCTGAAAGACTGACCCAAGGCCATGATAAGTGTTGGACTTTTGTTTTCAAGCATGTGGTGAATCCCTCTGCACTATGCACATGAGTCAAGTCAAGTAAAATAAAAAAAATGATGCGCTGTCACCATCATCTTCTATTTGATAACCAATTTTCTGAATAAAACTTTTTTAAATGATCGAATAGAAAATCGTATTTCTTTTTAAAACAAAAGGATAAATAAGGGAATAAAAAATTGTCACCCTTACAATAAAAGACAATGCAATTCTTCTTTTTATAATTCGTTGATTTTGTTCTTGGGTTGCGATGAGGTGGATAAGAAGATGAACACGCAGATTTTAAGAATGCACTAAATGTCATTGGATTTGCTTTTCTTGGGGGAGGAGGTTACTCTGCCTAAATTTGAAAATATCAAATTAAAGCTACCGAATTTGCAGATTCATCTTCAAAGATCTTTCAAGAGTGACGATCCAAGTTTTCAAAAACAAGGGAGAAATTGTAATTCTAATTTAATTTTTGGCTTTAATTAAAATTTCATTTTCTTCGTTGCATTAGATGGGTTTAGAAGTTTTTCTTTAAAGAATTTTATACATTAATGTTGTGACTTCGAAATCTAGTGGAGAGTGATTTCTTCTGTACCCTACAGCCCTTTTCCCACAGAAAATACGCCTCTATCGTGACTTTCATGGAAGGTGCTCGACTGAGCTCCAATCTCTGGTTCCCTCTTGTGAAACATTCTCTTGCTTTACCAATACAACAAAAAAATTACTTTCTTTCCCTGTGTGCCTAATGTCAGGCGACATTTTCATGAAGAGAGCTTCTTTTCACAGGCTTTTTGTCTATGGAATACATTGCCACGGGACTGCTTCCCTGTAGATTTCAACATGGTCGTCTTCAACTCTAATGTCAACAAATTCCTGTCATAGACCATCCTCATGAGTACTCAAACTTAGTTCATTCCGTTAAGCATCCTCAATCCTCTCATGAAGTTCTTCATCTTTCAAGTAGTAATCATTCCATCTCATTAACACTTATACTCGAGTGGCCTTCGGCCTTGATAAGTGGTGATTCATTAATACAAAAAGAACAACAACCCTTCCCCTTTACCTACTCTGGGTCATCAGATAGTAGTTTGAAGATGAATAGGTCTCGTCAGAAATGGTGAAATTCTGCTGATTGTTGTTTTAAGATTGGGACCATCTTTAAGGAAGAGACAAGTGTCTACATTTCTGGCTAGTTTTCAGATGACTCTGGTTCAGGTTTTTATTATTGAGGTTATGACCGTTCAAAAAAGGGGCAAATGTGGATTTCTTCCTCTGCGTGCCTAGCATCAGACAGAATTTCCATGAACACAGATTCTTCGCAACGCCTTCCTGTCCATGTAACACTTTGCTGCGGGACTGCTTCCTTGTAGATTTTGATATGGTCATCTTCAACTCCAATGTCAACAGATTCCTGTCATAGACCGTCCTGACTTAGTTCATTCCATTAATCATCCGCAATCCTCTCATGAGGTTCTTCATCTTTCAACTTGTAATCGTTCCATCTCATTAACATTTATCTTCGAGTCGCTTTTCCCACTTGATAAGTAGTGACTCATTAGCACACAAGAAAGGCGACGGCATTCTCTTTTTCTTTTTAAAAGAAACCTGGGTACTTGTGCAGTTTACGACCCATGCTGAAACTACCGTTTTGTTGGCATCTTCTGGCAGTTTATGTTAACAGCCAGGAAAGGCAGAATGAAATCTTTGTGATCTCAAAATCAAAGAGGAAAAATGAAAGGAAAAATATGTATTTTTTGACAGAAATGCTATCAAACCGGAAAAATTAAGGGAAACATTTAAATCAATGAGAAAAAAAAAACAGTCATTGTGTGGTTATTTTAATGACAAAATATTTATTTTTTTACAAAGAAAATATAATGAAACAAATGTTAACAATTTTTTTTTTCTTTTTATTAGTAAACCTTTTACACCTGATCGACTAGGTTAGGGGTAAGGTTAGCAGCTTTTGAACCTGACCGACTAGGTTAGGATGAAAAATAGCATGTTCTGCAACTCATTTTTTGACTTATGAGTTTTCTTTTCTGACAAAATTCAATAATTCCTTCCGGAGACTGAAGCGTCTGTCCTAACTCGATGAAATTCATGATCATTTTAATCAATTTTCTTAACTTGTTGAATTTTACGCTATATTCAATTCGTTATTGACAATTGTCGTCTGCTGCAATCTGATTGGTTAAGCGTTTTGGCATCTTCTGGCGGTTTACGTACACTGCTGGAAGATGCCGATAAAACGTGGGTTTAAGTACAGGTCATAAACTGCACCAGTACCGAAACCTGTTTCACTGTTATAATATCTCCACTAAATCAAACGAAATATAGTGGATATATGATGATTAGGAAAATGGCCACTCTTACTTTCTTATCTTCTCTGTATATATTTTCTCTATCTCTAATCCACACTTGTATTCTTTTTCCTTTCTTTTCCTTTAGGGAGAGATGGTTTATTGTCTGTCAACTAAGATGCATCTGTTCACAGCTATAGTTGTAGTCTTCCTGAGTGCGCCTTTGGAGGGGGCGCTGAAACTCTCCACATTAAACTGACCTTGTGTCACACCTTGCTGCCGGGGGGAGGCACGTAATTAAAGGGCTTTGTTTTCGGTTCTTCTTTTCATATGAACCAGGGAACCCTTGGTACATTCTGATTCTAGGGTCTGGTTCACGAGAGGAACCATAATCCTTTTGTCTGAATAAGGTATGGTCTTACTAGGCCATCCTCCCAGACATTACCTTTTCTTCAGGAGGGAGTTGATTTATTAATTTTCTTTAAGTTGCAAAAATAGAATACGTTTTTTTTTTAAAAATAAAAACATTATTTTTTGTTATTTAACTGAAATAATTATATATGCATAAGATAAGATATCTACATGAAATTCATAAAATGAAGAAATATTTAAAATGCATACGGTTGAATAAGATACACTTGGGTGTTAAATAATAATGTTAGGATTATTTTCTTACCCCTACCTTGTAATATGAAAAAAAAACAATGAATGCGAGATGGTGACAGTGATCCGTTCTTCATGAATACTAAAAGTCCCCTTGTATCCTTAAAAAGATGTTTTTATTAATGTCGTAAACAGACTTATCTTATAATGTCATTATTAAAATGTCTCCATTCTAACGATCTTTCTAGTCAGAATAAGTATTTACTGAAAGAAACTGAAAGAGTTACATTTTTGTAGTAAAAAAAAATGTTGCAAGGATTAAAAGAAAGAAATAGTTAGTCAGAGTCAAATATCGATTTTTCAGATGCAATGCTATTTATGTCTAAAGTCGAGAATTAGACTGATATTTTCATTATATATTATATATGTATATACTTCATTTGTTTTGTTTCTTTAATATGTATGGCATTGATAAAGAACTGAAACATTTACTTTGTGGAAATAAGCCTTCATGCATGAGATGTATTTTCTGACGGGTGTCACGTTACATCACGCATGTGCGAATTGGCACAAAGTGAGCAGTGATGTGGAACCACATAAAACCTGCTATCATTTGATACTCTTAATTTCAATTTCGTGAACTGTAGATATTTTTCTCTCACCTTTATTTTACTTTTATGTACTAACGAGTCATCGCTTATCAAGGCCAGAAGGCCACTCAAGGATAAGGGTTAATGAGTTTGACAGATGGACAATGAGATAACACCAATAATGATTGATAACGATGGTTGAAACTTGGCAAAATTTGATTATTTAAGAGGACGGCTCAACAAGAATTTGTTAACATTTGACTTGAAAACGACCATGTTGTAGTCAGCTGGGAAGCAGCTCCGTGGTATTTTGTTCCACAGAAGGTATTTCTTGGAAAGAAACTTTGCTCATGGAAGTTCCATCTAGTTTTAAGTACACAGAGGAAGAAAAGAAGATTATTTACAGTGGTTGTAGCTAGACTAGTTTTTGTTAATGTTTTACAGGGGGAACCATAGATTTGAGCTCAGTCGAGCACCTACCATGAAAATAACGATAGAGTAGAGAAAGACTAACAACCTTTCTTCTGTGATAAAGAGGCTGTAGAGAAGAGAAGAGGGCATCCCTCACTAGATTTCGAAGTCAGTTTTGTACACTGTCATGGCAAGAAAGTGTGCTCTGAGCGGTACCTCTCCAAATGTGGCAACAATACTCCATCTTAGGATGTATTGTACTCTTATACAGGTAGAGGATTGCGTCATGAGCGAGATATGTTCTGAGCAGCACCTCCCCAGATGTGGCAGCACTACTCCATCTTAGGAGATATCTGACTCTTATACAGGAAGATGATTGTGCCAGGAGTCAGGTATTTTCTGGAGCGGTAGAATGATCCAACCATTTTTCCAGTGATCTTAGCAACAGATTTGATATAAGTCTTTCATCTCAGGTCTGGAGTGAAGGGCAGTCCAAGGTTTTGCCCCCCCCCCCCCATTAATTGTAATATGCTGTTTTTATAGATTGCTTAATCTTTTATAATAATAGATTAAATTATCTCATTAACAATAATAACAAATTATATTTTTCAAATACCTGGGAATAAAAAGGGTAGATCAAGCACTCCATAAATATTTCCTGAAATCCAGTTGTTGTTATCAGCTTATCAAGTTTCTTGAGGACGTCACATGAACCCCTGATAGCAGCTCATGGGTTGATTTCATTTACTTTGACTTGTGCTAAAACTATATGCAATGGGTGTCATTTACTTTGACTTGTGCTAAAACTATATGCAATGGGTGTCATTTACTTTGACTTGTGCTAAAACTATATGCAATAGGTGTCATTTACTTTGACTTGTGCTAAAACTATATGCAATGGGTGTCATTTACTTTGACTTGTGCTAAAACTATATGCAATGGGTGTGAAGGATAATCTCTTGTTGCAACCCTTCATTCTCAGTCGAAAAGTAATCACGGTTCTAGGATAGAATCATTGATCAAGTATCTCCAGATTTCCAGCTCTCTCCGCTTCTTTCGATAACCATTGCAAATCATTTTGCGTAATTGCAACAGCTGTTTACCATTGATTTCTTGTTAGCAACGACTGTTAGTCTTCTCTGGAATTTGAGTGCCGATAAGAGTCCCCAATGGTCCAGTATTCTCTGCATCTTTCTAGTGAAGGTCCTGTTGATGCTTTCCCACCTGGGTCCTTTCATCCTCCTTGATCCTTCACAACCATTTTGTGTGGTACCAACCGAAGCTAGTGTCACCACATGCATGTGTGTATGTCTGTGCATTTGGAGGGGGAGGGGCGTTTTGGGATTTCTGGCTGTTCACCATTCCCTTTGATTCATGTCATGTTATGTTTTTTCTATTTCAAATGATATGTGGCTGTTTAGTGTTTGTTGACTATGTGAGTAGGTTTCCACATTCAAGGATTTTCATTAAGATTTGAGCTGTATTTATCACTTTTTTTCATTATATGGTCTTAAGTTTCCCTTTTATTCCAATATCTTATAGTCTACTTTCCAAGTTTTTCCGTACTGTTCCTGGTACTCCTACAATTATTGGTATTATAGTGATTTTCCTCATGTTCCATATTCCTTTTAGTTCTCTGGCAATTTTCCATGTACTTGCTTCGTTTTTCTACCTCCTTGATTGTCCCCCTATTATCTGCTGAGATGGTGAAATCTAGAATTTGGCAGGTTTTTCCTTCTTGTTGAATATTATGATATTCTCTTTGATTGAATGAGTTTGTCTGTTTGTACCTCTGTGTCCCAAAGGATTTTATTTTAATCTTTTTACTTTTTTTAAAATTTAAAATCTTTATTTAATTTTTCTAATTTATTTTTATTATCATTATTATTTTTATTATTATTAATAATAATAATAATAATAATAATAATAAAATAGTGTAAAAAATATTACAATTGTTTGATGATTAATCTCTAAATCAGTGATGTCGGTAGCCATTAGCAAAATAAGCTGCAATTGAGATGAATTTCCCAATCTGGAAGCTCTGTGTAGGGGGGGGGGGGGGCAGCACAAAAAAATCCCAACCATAAACAACTTAAGAGAAAGACACCGACTGTGCATGTAGGAGGAAGGAGACAGAAAATCATTATTAGATGAAACAAAAGTTATCTAACTCCCTTACCCACAACATGAATCGTTTAAAGTAGTAGCTTTCATGGAAATATTAACAGTTTCAGTTTTCAGAGAGAACTTTTAAAAGAGAGAAAAGAAAGATAAGACAAGGCTGAGAGGGGAAGAGAGGAAAACAAGCAAAGATACAATCAAGAGAGGAAGAAAGAGAAATAAAATCCATCCAAATAGCGACAAAACAATAACATAAGGCTCTAGCGATTTTGCAGAAAGCAGCTTTTTATCATTTTTAAAAAGCCTATTCTGGCCCAAAAGCAGAAAACTTGCATCTATGGGAGGCTTTAACAGCTTAAGAGGAAATCTGCTTTTTCTGGATTTAAAAAAAAAAAAAAAGAAGTAGAATCCCGCAAAAAAAGCGGAGAACTCACACCTCTGCTAAATTTACTTCTGCCTTATATGGTACTTTATTTATGACGTAACATCAAACAGTGCAGCCTGATGTGCTGGTAAAATGCAGAATAGTTGTAAAAACTACTAACATACAGATGAATTGTTGACGTCACTTTAGAAAAACTTTGCATAATCACATTTACCCTTTAAACATTCGCAGCTTAAATTACTTCGCTGACCTTTAATGACCTTCGAAATGTTTAGCACCCCTCCCCCTCCCTTCGCATAAAAATCAATCAATCTTCATTTCTCTGCAAGAAGTTACTTTGCCCATACAAGGAAATCAGGAGAACCAATGGATCGCTTCTGTAGTGACCTTTTATTTCCAAACCCAACACAGACATAAATTATGTAAAATATAAATCTGACCTTTCATGTGGATGTCATCTTTTCACTTGAGAGGGTTTTTTGGGGTTTTTTTTTTAATATATTTTGGGTCCAGCCAACACAGGAAAGAATTGTATACTTACCTAAAAAAGAAAAAAAAACAAAAATGAATAATTTATTCAAAAGAAATAAACAGATTCAATATAAAACAAACAAACAAACAGAAAAAATAACCTAAAAAAAAAAAAAAAAAAAAAATCGGTATTTTTATAGAATCACTCCTGTCTCCAAACCAGGTCAGGGTTAATACAAAAATTGTTCTCAGGGCACTCAAAAAAACCCATGAAACAAAAAAAATCACCCAATTAGAGACGGGAGTAATTCTATAAAATTCCCAAATATTCACTGTAACACTTTATCTAAAAACATTATCAGTTTTGTAAGATATTTTCATTTTAAATTACCTTTTTTGGGTTACTGAGGTTTGATAATTTATAGGAACACCTGTGGCGCAACTGGTCGTTACGGACCGCAAGGACCCATGGCGCAACGGATAAAAGTGTTTAAGTAATAATCAGTTCTAAGTGACAGTCTTCTGAAGGTTTAAGGTTCAATCTTCAGTGCGGGCGATACTAAGAATACAATTACAAATTACTTCTACTCGGTTATGGCTGACAGAACAAGAGCAATGGATTGAATAAAAGGTTCCGTTTGAAACTCCGCACAGATTCCTGAGTTCAACGAGATGCATCTGAAGAAGGTAGGAGGTTACATCGGCTGAAACGTTGTGAGAATAACATCAAAGATAAGAATAATAGTCCGAATAATCCAAATAATATAACCCTCTTTCGTCTATCTTTTTATGGTAATGCATACTCTTCAGTTATTCAGTTTTTTCATCCCCCACCCCACCCCAGAGGTCATATGACGTGACAGCCAAACTACTTATTTGCGATCATTTATTTATCTTCCTCCCACAAGGTAAGATGTGACACAAGGTCGGGAAAGTGGGATTTGAAAAGCCAGCGCCCGAGAAGTTGAGCACTCTGGCCTACAAAAAATGCCTGGGCAGCCCCGTCGGCATTCCCCGGTAGGGGCGCCTCAGGCAGTAAGCAATAAACTTACTCCTCCCCAAAGAGGGGAGGCAAAGCCTGGGAGGGTGGACCTCCTAGAACTGCATAAGACAACCCCATAGACCGGTGTAAATCAAGCCCCGAAAGCCAAGACAATACCAGTCTATGGTGTGCAGTATCCATCAGAACAGATACTACACTTTGATCATGGCCAAAAGGCCAATTTATTTATCTACCTCCCACAAGGTAAGATGTGACACAAGGTCGGGAAAGTGGGATTAGATAAGCCAGCGCTCGAGAGGTGAGCACTCTGGCCATTTAAAAATTGCCTGGGCAGCCCCGTCGGCATTTCTCGGTAGGGGCGCCTCAGACAGTAAGCAATAAACTTACTCCTCCCCAAAGAGGGGAAGCAAAGCTTGGGAGGGTGCACCTCCTAGAACTGCACAGGACCGGCAACCCCCAATAGACTGACGTAAATCCAGACCCAAAGGCCCGGACAATACCGGTTTATTAGGCGGGGTAAAAACCCCTGGTGGTTGATTAAAAAACCCACTTGATTGGAGACGGGAGTGATTCTATAAGGTTACCAATAAATTCACATAGAATGAAAGGAAAAAAAAATACATTATTAAAATTCAACTAGTGACCTTTTTTGTTCTGTTTTACTAATGTCTCACCACTTATCAAGGGTAAACGCCACTCGAGGATAAGAGTTAATGAGATGGATGGACTATCAGTTGAATGATGAAAAATATTATGAGAAGATTGATAATTATCAATGGAATGAACAAAGTTTGATTATTTATGGGGACAGTATGTAATAAGTATCCCATCTTTTCAAAAAGGGTGGAGGGTGATAACGTACGTACAGACATGGCATTGCTTTAGCATATTATTATATAGATAATAATAATATAGAAGTAAAAAGAGTTATTTTTAGTTATGCAAGAAGAATGTCATGACACACATCACAGTTTATGATTTTCAAATTAAATAAACATAGAATAAATAATGTTAGTGACTGTGACCCAACGGGTCATGGGTAGTCTAATGTGCGTGTATATATATATATATATATATATATATATGGGTGTGTGTGTGTGCGTGTGTGTGTGTGTGTGTATATCAAGGGAGGCGCGAGAGCACTCTATCCCTTCATAGACTCCACGAATGGCCTATGCTGGAAATCTCATTTCTTTGATCAATCATAACTCAAAAACCAATAAACCAAATTAGTTAAATCTTTATTTGATAGGTTCTATAAGTGTGTAGAATTTCAGCATCATTAGTCAAGGCAACCCAGAGATCCAGAAAGTTCAATCATAAAATCATGTTATCTGTATGTACGTACGTGCCACCCTGTATCTCATCAACTATTTGATGGATTTAGCTGATTTTTGGCAGAGATAGAGGTTCTAGGGTCTAGTTGATGGCATTTTAATTTCAGTTTACCATATACCTTAGTTTTCCAGAAAATTAAAAAAAAACTAAAAATGCCCATTGTATTGAGACATAACCTTTACAAAAGTAGTGACATTCCATGATAAATGCCAGTATACTGAAATCATATGCCATTAATAGGGTTAAGATGAAAATTCATATACACTAAATGTACAAAAGCAAGGAAATTCCCAAATTTTTACACTTTTATTGTCATTAAGGAAATTCCCAAATTTTTACACTTTTATTGTCATTAAGGAAATTCCCAAATTTTTACACTTTTATTGTCATTAAGGGTATGCGAGCACAACAGGGCTATGTCTTTTACTGGTAGGAATTTTTCTTCAGCGCACCTCACACACTTCATCCACTCATGCATAGAGATTTATACTGTAGTGATGTGATAATGAAATGGTTTGGTTGATATGTAGTCATACCCTTAATTAATGACAATAAAAGTGTAAAAATTTGGGAATTTCCTTGCTTTTGTACATTTAGTGTATATAAATTTTCATCTTAACCCTATTAAGGGCATGTGATTTCAGTATACTGGCATTTATCATGGAATATATATATGGGGGCAAAGATGTCAGATAGAAGTTGAAAGGTGATTTCAGTCCAGTGCTTGAATTCTGTGACCAGTGGTACAGATATAACTAGCCACACTGATGATTCTTGGTTAAGATGAAACATATATGTATGTGGATATTGAAAAAAGAGAGCACCCTGTAAGAGAAATATAAAAAAAATTAAATCAAAGTTCCCTCCCTTTGGTTGAACACTATAGACTGACTCTGTTCATGTAATGAATATTGGTATATTTACCTTTCTCAGTTGTATAGCTGTCTCAGTAGAGACAAAGATGTCGGATAGAAGTGAAAAAGTGATTTCAGTCCAGGGTTAGAATCCTTCGCCTGGTAATACAGTTATAACTAGCCACACTGATGATTCTTGGTTACGATGAAACATATATGTATGTTGATATAAAAACATGTTTATTATAAATAATTTTATATGCATAAAAATAGTCTTATTAAAAGAAACATACATTAAAACCCTTATTTCATAAGATACGAACAAGAATTGACAATGTTTATCAGACAATTTTTTGAAAAGGAGGTCTGCACTGCTGTAACATCGTAAGTAGTACTGTAGATAAGACTTACAATTGAAGAATAATGCTTTAACATTTTCTATCTACATTAAATCTATAAGGTATATTTTTTGTCTTACTTATATTTTTTATAGTTTATACGCAGCGATATATTTTTATCAGCATTCTGTTTTATTTTTTTTTTGTTTTACTCATCTTTCAACATCTTCTCAAAGTCAATCGTTTTAGACTTCAGACAGATAAAAAAATAAATCAATAAATAACAAAACCAAACTAGCTTTTAAGCTAAGTATTATATTCAACTAAAAACACTTTTTTTATGTTATCTTTAGAAAAAATAAAAATTCTGTGACATATATTAAATTCTTTCGATTTAATTGCGACGAGATTTCCTGGAGAAGGATCGTCCCTCACCCCCGTCTGTTTCAGACATTTCTTCTTCTTCTTCTTTTTATATTAGGAGGATTGGGCGTTCGAGAATAGTAATTCTTGTTTCTGTCTTTAAAGAAATAAATTTTTAAAAAGCGTACATTTATAATGTACGCATTAAGACAATGATTGGCATTTAAACCCGTGTCATAGCTCTCGATACTTTTTCCGTCATACAAAATACATTCCACGAGTTATTGCAATCTGAATGATATTTGCTGCTGAAGTTGATCAAGCAAGCAGACATGGGTTTACAAAATCCTCCACTCCATAATAAAGAGCAATGTGTGTTTATCAATGTGTGTTTATCGAAGGGATATATATATATATATATATATATATATATATATATATATACTTGTAATCCGGGGTTTCGAATCACATGACCGGTAGTGAATAGTCATATCTCTATGCTAATGAGTCCCGATTATTAAAAAGGATGAAACGTATACGTACATAGATAATAAACAATAACAAATATTTATTATTATTTGTCGCTCCTCGAAAAAGTAGAGCACTGTAAGTGTAGTATTAACACAGCATGGCGTCACTAGCTTTAAATGCATCGTTCCTTTCATTAAGAAAGTAGAACGCTCTAGACGTTCAAGCCGCCGATAATGTGTTAAAATTATCAGTTTATCCGCTATTTAAAATTGGCCGTGTCGGATTTGAGTTGGAAAATACTTGTAATCCGGGGGTTCGAATCGCATGACCGGTAGTAAATAATCATATCTCTATGCTGATGAGTCCCGATTATTAAAAAGGACGAAACGTATACGTACATAGATGATAAACAATAACAAATATTATATATATATATATATATATATATATATATATATATATATATATCCGCCCCTTCACGCAAAAGTCTGCTCGTCGAAGGGAGAATGCAAATCTATTTACATAATCAGGCGTTTTCTTTCGTTCTTTTTTCTTTTCTATACAGATTTATACGTTTTTTCTTTCCTTTTTCTTCCTTTTTTTAAACTTTCCAGTTTGAGACGTTTTCTTTGTTTCTTATTTCTCCTTTAAATGATTGACGATTGTCCTCTTTCAATTTCATTTTTAACAGCTAACGTCGTTCATGTTTTTAACATCCGGTGTCATTTTTTAAATTTCTAGCCGCCCCCTTTGCCACAAAATAATAAAGTTCTATCCTATTGAATTAAAAAAATTGGAAAACAAATAGCAAGTCAGACAACCCACGCCGTCTGAAATGAATTCAGAAATAAATCCACCACTCTAAATAAAAAGTTAACGGTCGGTGTTCTTTTTCTTTTTTGGTCATAAGACATGATAATAATTTATATATGAAACATTAAATTACTGATGTAATTTTATAATTTTATATGAATATAAAATGCGAACACTGGCGAAGCATAATTATTTTTCCATCATTTTTGACAGAGTGTGTACACTTGTGTAAATATAATACAGTAACAATTACCAAGCACGAATTAGAAAAAAAGGCCAAAGCAAGACAACGTAATAAGAAGCCAAAACAAAATGTGGGGTTGCGTGACTGTTAAAATGGATACTGACATAGACTACGGAATTTCACTAAATCGAATTCAAGCCTTATCGGGTAGATAAGAAGTGCAGTGGACTTACAGGTAGATTGAGAGATATGATAACCAGTTTGTGTGCCAGAAGTGTAAGACAATGAAGACGGACGAGAACTCAGATGTGGAGAAAGTATATTTGGATGGTGAGGCTTGTGAGGTTGTCCAGAAGTTTTTTTTTTACCTTGGTGATATCATTGGAGCACAGGGAAGAAATTTTTCTTCAAAATCATTTTTTTTAGAGGGGGGGAGGGAGGGAGGGTATTATTATCATCAGTAGTAGTAGTAGTAGTAGTAGTAGTAGTTGTCGTAGAAGATATAGTAGTAGTATAAGGCTCTATCATTTTTATGCTGAGTACTAATCACAATCACTGCAAGCCTAATTTCATTTTATTCTCTTATGCAATAAAATTGACAGCGAATTTCAAACACAAAGTGATCATTAGATCGCATTGTCAAGTATTAGACGAAATGCTACGAGCGCATACCACATGTAGCCTGAAGTGGTAGTTATGTTGGCGGTCGGAAAAGAAAGAACTTTATGATAATTAATGGCATTGAAACCGCAAAAAGGTAATCGGATCCGTTATTTCGGATAAATGAAGTTCTATTTTCAGCTTTAAAAATGTTGAAGTCAAATCCAAGAAAAATTTTGGAGATAGCTTTTTTAACTTAACAGAATAGAGTGAAATTAGGAAAGCATTACAAGAATATTGTTGGCGCAATGATCTGCCAAATAGTCAGGTCTGACCTGATCTTCTATATAAACGAAAGCTGTGCATCTTTGTGTTCAGCTAAAAGTCAAAAACTACACAAGAACCACTCACAAGGCTGATATATTCTTTTTTACCTTTGCCTCGGATAAAATAGATACATTTTTTTTATATTCATTCAGTTGGGAGTCAACAAGAATAGAATTAGTCGGGGAGGGGGTCAACATTTAGAGCGATTTTTTAATGGTATTATTATAGAATATTAAGTTTAAGTTACATTATCTAAAATACTTTATCTAATAAATTGCAAGTGGATTGTTAATTCAAACTCTAAAGATGTAACTCTATAAAAACATACTGAAACATAAAACGTTAATGCTCATTATTATTCATATAAAACCTAAATGCCCATTATTGTTAATGTGTCAATATTATGTTTGTTATTTGTGTCTGTCTTTCTATTTATTTCAGAAATGATTCAATGTCAACATTCTTGCCAAACATGTTCGAATAAAGTTTTCCACAGATACAAAGAATAAGATTTTTCTTCAATCATGTAGTAATTCGCCAATGATTCTTGTCTACTTGGCAGATAAAGTGAAAGAGGGGGAGATAGAGAGAGGAAGTAGAGGGAGAAGAGATAGCGGAAGGAAGAAGGGACAGAGAAAGATAGATAGAAAGGAAGGATAAAAAGAGCTATAGAGAGAGAGAGGGGGGAGGGTTAAAAGAAAGATGTTACACACACTTTTTAACTCTTCTATTTTATTGGCAATGCCGGGTAACCATGCGAGTGTAATAATAAAAAAAAAGAGTTCCCCAATAGTATTCTCTCATCAAGATGTCAGACATAAGAATTGAAGTACTGAGAAGAGAATGGCTTAAATTCTGTGGCAATACAAACCAAAATATGGCCGCTAATAAAAATGTATATCATCTAAATTGAACCATTCAATTATGTAATGAATGCAAAAGACATTTTCTTTTGTGAAGAAAGGTATCTGATATTACAATACTAATGGTTGAATTATATTCTTTATGGCGAGCTCGCAACCGGCTACACACCAGCAGGAATACCTGTCCTACACTATAAGGATGTCTGCAAGCAACACATGAAGGCAGGTTGCATCGATCCAGCAGGCTGGGAGTCCATGGCTGAAGACCACAACCACTGGAGAAGAGCTGTAAAGGCATGCTCCAAGAGGAGTGAGGAGAGGAGAGACCAGAAGTGAAGGGGGGGGAGAGCACAGACGGCAGACGGCTGCAACAGAGCTCTCACAACCAGACACAACCTACATCTGTGGCAACTGCAATAGAGCCTGCTGATTCAGGATAGGCTTGCACTGTTGCAGATGTGGGCGTAGAAACAGACGTATGGCAACAACAAAATGGTCGAATATGGTTGCTTGATAATCACTTTCATAGGAAAGAAAGTATCAGAACTTACTGTGCTTAACTTAGTGACAAGTAAGACTAGCTCATAACCACACCATGATATTTAGTTTCGAATGTTTGACATAAGGATTGATAATTTGTATTATCCGGACTATTATTTTTGACAAGAATTTCTTAGCATGCAGTTTTGATGACAAGGAATTTATATTCGGTACTTGGTAGCACTTGGTATTCAGTAACCTACAGATCTGTAAATTCAGTCTGCTTCATGCAAATATGATTGGGTTGGCCGAAAAGTTCGTTCGTTTTTTTTATGTCATCTTTCCGGCCTACTAAAGATCGTTTTATATTCTTATTCTTCAAATCCTGCATTTGGTTTAGCGAGTATTTTGATGTCAGTGTGTAATAAGCCTCCGAGCAGAAGAGTTTTTAGATTTTTGCTTGTATTTCAGGCCTTGAAATGGAAGATCAAGCAGTGCACTACTGACATCTGATGCTTTTTTACTACAGAAAAGGAAAAAAAGCTACAGAAACCTGCATAAAGATATGCCATGTATATGGGGAGAATGCTATTACTGAACGGGTGTAGCAGAAATGGTTTGCTCGATTCCAAAAAGGAAATTTTTCAGTGAGAGATGCTCTCTGCTCTGGCTGGCCAAAGATCATTGACATTGACCAAGTGAAAACTGTAATTGAACAAGATTGCCGTTTGAAAACCAGACAAATCAGACATTCTCAAGATTTCCAAACTGAACGTGGAAAATAAATTGCATAAACTCGGTTTTAATATCCACTTTAAAAAAACGAACAAACTTTTTGGCCAATCGAATATAAGTCTGAAATCCATTCTGACTTAGAGAGGGATTCCTGTTTTCTGAAGTTTCCGAAATTCTATTTCAGTTACGCAGTGTTTCTGGGTTGATAGCTATCTCGATTTAGATAATGCAGAACAGTTGCTATCAATTTAAGAATTTAAATTGGTGAAACACTTTAGATTTCATTGCATTAGAGCTACGATGGGCAGAAATTAGGTTGGGATATTTTTCCATAATTCATTGTAACGTTGTTTGTGTATAGTGCGATGTTCATAATTGCATGTCCAAAATAAAACCATTTTATATTTATTATTTATTTACAAGTGGTAATTAGTTTTTTTTTATGTTATTCTCGACTAGAGTATATAAGGCATGTGAGAGTGTATGGCAAGAAATTATGTGAGAATGATACGATGGATGTGCAATGTGAGTGTTAAAAACAGGCTTACATCTGATGACCTTAAATTTGAACAGTATAGTGAGATGTGTGCAGAACAGGAGACTGTGATAATATGGCTACATTGAAAGAATAGATGAGAGTCCTTGGGTTAATAGATGTAGGTAAAACAGTTGAGGTAGCAGATTCAGTTAACAGAAGGCCAAAGAAAACATGAGAGGAAGTGATAAGGATGCACTTGAGAGAAAGAAGGATAAATAAAGACCTGGCCAGAGATAGATTAGTTTGGAAATTATTTTCTAAAAGTTCATACAACGCATGCCAACATGGATGTTAAACCGAATATGGTGATTATGATTCTTAGTTATTATGTAATAATATTTAATAATATGTAATAATATTTAATAATATAACTGACGAAACGAGAACAATCTATCCCCATGGATTAGATAATAAAGTGTTCAGTTCAAAATTCTGTATAGGTTCCCGAGTTAGACATAAAAATTTTCAAGTTCAAAAAGATGCGTTACATCAGCCGAAACTATGAGAATAGTATTTCAAATACAAATTATCAATCCTTATCTCAACAATTGTGAAAAATAAATGAAATCTTAATTCTCTTAAAATTTGCAAATTCAGTTTTGTTCAAGAAGTATTCAAACTGAGGCTGTATTTACCAAAGGAGTAAACTGAACACGGAATAAAACATTTTCTTTAAAATAGTCCCCTTGACATTAAGATTGGTGGTTTAAGCTCATTAAAGTACAACAGTAAAACATACAAAAATAAAGACAAAACATTGACGATTTCCTCATTCCAGGGTAAGTTATTTATAGTGATTGCCAACCTTTGTGAACTGGAAACAATAATCAGTAGGGACCACCACTTTAATAAAATTTATTTTCATTATATCTAAAAACTTTTAGTGTGGACATAGATTTAAAAAAACAAAACATAAACAATGATACCAAATTTATATTAGTAGCACAATCAACCACCAACTTATAACCGTTAAAGTTTGTTGGAAATGAGAAAATTACCATTGCCTGTGTTATTGGTCCAAAAGTCAAAATTATGTGTAAAAATTAAGCCTATGAGCTAGTGAAAAATACTTACGTATGTAATGTTATCTTGTGGCAAATGAAAATTAATCATAATGGAAGAAATGATTATGAAATCAAGCCAGCCTAAACATTGGTCAAAATCCCATTACCTCTCCGAAAACAAAACGTATAAAATGACACAGAAATGCAACTTCGACTGTTCATATAAGATTCATTGAATCTTCATATGGTTCATTTCAACAACTAACACATTGAATCCTTGTAATATGATTCATTGCACATAAGAGATCAAGCTAGATTCTTCTTTTAATAGTAAATGAATTTTTTTTTAAAACTCAGATTTGGGCCATGTAGAAACAGACGGAAATACGAGTTGATAGTAAGACAAAACTTTCATTCACTAAAGTTTTCAACTTAGATTTTCTTGTTAAATACGACTTAAAACCCCATATTACACCCACCCTATTGACAAGCGGCCCTTTTTCTTTAAGTTGGAACTGTTTTTATATGCATAGAGATCCACAATATCTCGCACATTAAGTTGAAAAAAACACTGACATTAAAAAATAAATCACCCGCCACTGAAAATAGTAACCTAACTTGAAGCAAGCTGGAACTATTAATAACTATTAATAACTATTAATAACTATTAATAACACAAAAGAAAGAATTGTACATTTATAAAGAGAAAAGATTACAATTTGTTTGCATCAAAATTTTATCAAAATAACCTTGAAAAATAAATAAGTTATCACAAGTTTAAATTAACAGAAATTTCACTATACATGTCAAATATCGGGCGAGTGAACCCGCCAGTATATAAGACGGTTAGTCATGACCAACAGGAAATAAAAGTTCAATTGGGGTCAATTTGTTGAACTCGAGGTTAGAATTACCGAGGCTTTGGGAATTGATAGAAACGGACGTGGCATCACATGGCTCAAAGAGAGAGAGAGTGAGCGAAAAAAGTCGTCAGTTCGTTGGAAGCACTACACGTGTGAAAATGTTATTTTAAAATGCCCTGATAAAATGTGATTAAACAGTGATTTGGAACGAAGATCAAGTCGAATAAATCTCCTCTGTCTTCCAAGAGTTTTGTCTTGACTTAGTCCTTTTTAGAAGAACTTATTTGCAGGCAGCGTTCCCTCGGTCTGGAAGGACCACAGAAAGGGCATATACAGGAGCAAGCAGCTAACAAATGTATGATTATGAACTTTCATTCATATATCCCATGAGAGTAAAACGCAACACATTTACCCATTTTTGCACACTGGTTGATTTTTGATATCTAATAACAGTGAGAAGCTGGTTCAAGCTTATCAAAGTACAACAGTAAAATATAAAAAAAAGACGAAACATTGAAGAGTTCCTCGTTTCAGGGGAGGTAATTTAGTGATTACCAATCATTGTGCACTGGAAACGATAATCAGTTAGGGACCACCACTTTTATACCACAACAGCGGAAATCTGTGTATGTAGTTTAGTGCCACTGCTAGACAGGGGTATCCACCTTCCAGAATTCTTGCTGTATCAAAAAGATTTATTGCTAAATCTTATCCTCTCATCTCTGCCAGCACCAACTCCCGCAACAAATCAACCTCTACTAAATGGGTCACGAGATTGTCAACCTACAAGTGATATGCTATTTCATTAATGTTTGGTGTGATAGCCAAACATGAAGTCTCCATGAGTCAGACTCATTCTTAGAGAAAAGAATGAGAAAACAGGGAAGAAAAGAGTGTGGGGGGGGGGGGGGAAGAGAAGAAAAAAAACAAACAAAAAAGGCCAACCCTACAAATCAAATATAAAAAAAATATTCTGCAGCAAAAAAAAAAAAAATATCAATAAATAAATACACCAATAAATTATATGATCTCAATATGATTGTCCGTTTCCAGCATTCTACTATTAGGGAAACCTCTTGTAGTCATAATTTTTTTTTCTTCTTCCTTCTTTCCACGTAGCAATATGGATTCTGCAAATCAAAATCAGGCAGTGCATTCTGCTACTGCCACGAAACGACCTTGTGCAGTGGAACGCACGGATGAATCAAACCAACCTTGCAATACTGGTGCAATCAGCATATGGAGATATGGTTTTGTTAGATGCAACGCAGATTCTGTCAACAATGCCCTCTCTAAACACAGTCCTCGCTCATTAATTCTCAAGCACACATACCTATGCCCAGGGCCGTAGTAATATCAACCCTTCTTCGCTATCCTTTATCAATATCTTCCTCATCTTAGCACCTCCCTCCCCCGCGTTCGTATTGAAATCATTCTGACACTATCACGCATCAACCAACAAATGCAATGCAGAGACTCCAGCCAACCAACCATAAAAGAGAAAAGAAAAAGAAAGGCCAACCAAGAATGGAGTTGTTAGGATTAAAGACCTTTACTGTATCCTGACCCGCACAACAAACAACCGAGTTCCCTCGCAATCTACTCGAAATGAATCAGCTTTTGCATCTGATAATCCAAACAGAATCTCGCAATCTGATTGTCGACTGCCCCAGTCATACTGGACTCATTTGCTGTATTGCACCCAAAATCCAATGGAGAAAAGGCAGAAAAACTGACCGGATAGGAGAGGGGAGAGACATAGGAATACAAAGGGGGCATGGAGACAGGAACAGATAGAAAGCAGCGACATCCGCCAGGCTTATTATATTTATAGAAAAGGTTTCTTGTATATATTATTTTTATTATTACTAGTAAAAATATGCGACCAGAGTTTGCTTATTTTTGTTAGTATGTCATTACGCCTTACAAAAAAAAGGGAGATGGTAATTCCTGGGATGATGACATCATGAACACAGAACAAATAGTATACTACCCTCTTCCCCCCCACACACACACACAAAAAAAAGGAGGACGTAATGGCTGAGAGGACGGTATCATGGCGAACGAACATATACCACACTACTCCCAAATGAGGTAATGCCTGGGAGGATGGTGTCATGACAATAGAACAGATATGACACTACCCCAAAGGAGGGATTAATACTTTGGAGCAGAAAAATGATTGCACCCAGATCAGCAGGAAAATGATTACACCCACTGTAAGGAAAACTAAATCCCTATCGGAGGTTTCAATTTCACTCCTATTCATTGATCTGATCTTCCAATACATTCACAAGACGAGAAAATTAACAACTCAATAAATTAATAGAAAACTAACGGTAATCATGGAAATTTCAATGCAGATAAATTACTTGTTTGTCTGTCCATATTTTATGGCACATCGACACAATTCAGGTTATTTAATGGCGGAAAACAATACCTATTTTAAACGATTCATTTAATGTAAGGTGGTATATTCCTCATAAGTGGAATTTCTTACGAACAAAAAGGAAAATATACACACCTACAAATTCGTTTTTATTTATATAGATAAATTGGAATACCTGTCCCAACAGAACAGTTTGGGACCACTTTTATGTCTCCTTATGTAGATTAAAATAAAGATATAATGATACTAAACCGTATATCTAAAATCCTTATTCCAATTTTGATCCAAATCTATAACATGATTTGAATTCTAGAAAATGTATAAAAGTTTAGGGATCTTAAGAAATTGAAATTCATGGAATCGTGCTTAATTGGTGTCTAGTGAATTTGCAAATGTGATATTTTGTTTATATTATACCCTCTAAAACCCTCTGAAATCCTAAAAAAAAAATTTTAATTTAGGAAATATTCATTAATTCATGTCTAATACCGTTTGTAAAAATGACACTAAAATCTGAGATATATCAGAATTTTCACGAAGGGCATCCACCCCTCTTTGTCCCCTTTGCATAAAACTAAATATAGCCCACATTACCCACCCTTACACCTAGCAGCTGTGTTCCAAAATAAATAATGCTCAGTTAATTAATTAAGGATATAAACATATACGCATACCTAACTGTATATAAAGATTTAACTATTATCCTACAGGTTTAACTTGAAGTGGTCTGCTTCGTTTTATCATTTTTTTGAATCGAGCTTCTTTGAAACTGTTTCTGTTGTTGCAAATACAGGGTGAATTCTTCATAGTTTATTTCTGTCATTTTACTTTCTTTTTTTTTTTTGTTGCTGCAGATGCAAGGCATGCCCTTCATCTTCATTTATAAAAACAAGAATGAAAGAGAAACCATCTCTTTGCGATAGTAAATAAGATGTGTGCTTATCATTCATTGTCCATATTTCCTCTTTGCTTTCAATGTTCTTCTACTCCCGCCCCCTTCACCCCTCCACCCGCTGTTCGACAAGGAAACCTTTTTACTGTCCCATCGATCTTCAAACCTCTTACCCATAAGATGGATTGCTACAGTTCAGGAAACAAGAAACAGACACATAAATCTTGGATGGTGAGGAGAGAAGGGGCTGAGTATAGGGGGTGTTGCATTTTTCTTTGCTTTTGCTCAGATAACATGTTCAAAAAGTAATAAGACTATTTTGTTTTCATTAAAATCAAAACATAATATCTAGAATCCTTATTCCAATTTTGATCAAAATAAGCTTTATGACAAGTAGTTATTGACATTGGATTTGAAGATGACCATGTTGTAGCCTACAGGGAAGCATTCTTGTGACAACGTGTTCCACAGATAAGAAAAAACTTGATGTGAGGCACACTTAGGTAGAAACGAAAGTTCTTTGTAGTTGTGTTAGAGAGACGAGTTTTTGTTGTGAATGTCTTACACGTAGGAATCAGAGACTGAGGCTCAGTCGAGCACCTTTCATGAAAATAATAATAGAGTAGAGGAAGACTAGCAACGTTCACTTCTGTGAGAAAATGGCTGCAGAGAACAGAAGAGATTCACGGGTTCTAATAAGAGCAATACCAATTTGTTTATTTATTTGTTCTTCTTTTTAATTTTATTTCCACTATCTGTAGAGTTATTTCCATTGGTGATTCACTAGTTAGGACAGAGTTGCATCCCCTGGTGATGACTCAGTAGAATGTATCATGGCTGCTAATAAAGTCTCTATTTCAATTTTATATGTCTCTTCGTCTTAAATCTAAAAAAAGCAGATAAAAAAAAATACATTCATGATTAGTTTTGATTACATCTAATTTTTGTTTATTGCAAATATCTGGTGATTCTACATTATATTAATTTAAAATCCATAAAATATGAATATTAATTTTTACTTAAGGACCTGTTTTGGGTAATTTTTATCAAGTTTTTGGTCTGCTTTTTTTCTAATAAAATTTCCAAGGCAGTGACTTCGGGCTAGGATCAGAATGTAATATCGTTTTTTTTTTATGGAAATCGCTCCAGACAAAGCATGTAGCCAATTGATATAAGGAACTAAAAAAAATACTACTTCAAGGTGAAAACTTGCCAACGATAAGTGTTAGATGGATAGATTCCCACCCAGAAAACAGCAATTCTTCTCCATTTGTCAGAAACATTGCTCATGGAATGTGAGGACTAAAGGACAAAATAAGGGAAGCGAGAGTTACGAGGCTGCCGAAAGTAAACACAAGGTCCACTTCCCTGCAGGCTACAACATGGTCATCTTCAAATCCAATATTAATAACTACTTGTCATAAACCTTTTGTTCCATCCAGAGTACTCCTTTTTGAGGTGTGGGATATCCCCCACATAAAAAAAAAACACCTTGTATCTAACATTGCCCTCGCGGGGAGGAAAATAAATACAGACACAATGGGTGTATCTCCATGGTTACGCCCATATGAAACATTGTTGTTAAAAACAAAATAACAAGAAACCTTTTTGAAGTACTTACTTGTGATGAAAAAAAATACCGTTCACCAAAATATACTGAAATTAATCCAGTGGTTTTGTATTTTTTATTTACGAAATTCTACTTTTATTCGTAGCCGGAATTTCGCCACCATTATCGTCGGCATGAATTTCGTCATGGCTTAGCTCCCCTTAATATACCTCTTCATGAGATTTAAACTGACGTCAAACCAGAAAAAAAAAATGCTAATATTAATAAGTAATTTTTTTATTATTATTAAACATCTACTGGATAATTTTCTGTAAATTTGGGTGTACGCTAATATTTTTTTCAATAGAAAGTGAGTATTTCATAAGATTATTGTACTAATGTATTTATAAGAACAATATTCAATATGGGTGTGAACATGGAGAAGCACCACACAACGTTTTTCCCGCTGTAAATTTACGTTTAGTGTTTAACGTTAATAAATCGCTATCATCTTCTCATAAAGATAGCGGTCTTGTCTTTAAAAAAAAATACAATTCATTTATTGTTTTATGTGTTGATGACACTAAAAAACAAACAAAATATGTCAAAAAAAGTTTCTTTTCTTAGAACGTCCCATCTATGCAATAACATACCACGAGTCTGCTTCTCAACTGACTACAGCATGGTCGTCTTCAAGTCTAATGTAAACAAATACTTGTCGAGCCATCCTCTTGGAAAAGCAAGTCCCCTTAAGTAATTTTCTGCCTATTCCACCCAATGTATCCCATCATATCACACATTTAGACTGGTTTAAGGGCAAAAAATATTCTCATTTTGTCATGTTAGTTTTTTTATACAAGTTATTTTTATTATGATTTTTGCGGTAACAAATAATAAAAATTGAATTGAAATTTTTTTTTTTTTATTGAAAAAATATTAAGAAATTGTTTGCTTCTTTTTTTCATTTTATTTTCAAATATTAATTAACAAATAATAAAATCAAACGAATTGAAATATATTACAATTTTGTTCATTTTTTTTCATTTTTATATAACAAATTAAACCAAATAATAACGTATAACAATAAAGAATATTGTCGAAGAAATTGTCTTTAATACGATGGCACCAGAGAAATTCCTGTCGGTGACTTAAAATTTTTGCTAACCCTAACCCAGATGTGAACCTTAAAAGAAAGATCCTAGCCATGTATTTTTTTCACGGCAATATTTTGTGCAATGTAATATTTAGAAAACAAAGTTCTACAACTGATACTGACGACGTCTTCAGAAATATAATGCCTGATTAATTGCCACGTGGGCATTAAGCAAATGTAGAACTAAAAGTTCCACTCAAATCGGATTGGGCGAAAAAAAAAGAGAGTATTAATTTTGCCCTTACACCAGTCAAAATGTGTGGCATAACATTTGGCAGCCATAACAGAGTTGAAATGTCGGAATTCACATTTAAATCTGTCTTTGACCAACTCAAACAAACCGATACGAAACAATTGTCAAAATTATTGTCCTCTAGAATTTGGAAATTTTTCTACCTTCTGTATTTGGCCGTATGCATGCACGACCACAAATGACCGAGTCCGAGAGAGCGGGAAGACGAAAGAAAATTCTGCCTGGTTTTGTCTTTCGGTGAATTTGGAAGCAAATCTAAGTTGGCAAATAGACCTCTTTTTCCAGGGTGCCATATTCCAACTAATTACAGCGGAGAAGGAAACCAAACAGGAAGTGCTGCAGGAAGTGATACATTTCTTGCCGATGAAGACGCAGCATGGCAATAGGTGCGCACTTACTTTGCTTAATGCTTGCTTTGTCACGATGCCATTTTCATAATTTCTCCGCTGCAGATGCCACGGTTAGAAAAGGAAAAAGATCTATGCAACAACGAAAAGAAAAAAAAAGGCTCGGCAGAAGAAGAAAAAGAATGCCATCACTTTTCTTTCTATAATCATATGTTTACAATAAAGGTTATTAATTGAGAAATAACCTTTAAGTGACACCATCTATATTTTAATTGAGCTGTCTCTGTCTGTTGGCCACTTATAGGCCCCAAAACTAGCTGAGGGAAATTGACCTAAAGTGGCCATGAAGGATCCTTAGGATGCAGAGTATGTCAGATAGCTGAAATTTTAATACTAATACTACATGGGAAGAAGTGATAAGGATAGATTTGAGAGAACGTGGGATGAATAAAGATGTGGACAAAATGTATATGTGATATCAGTTGCAAGGTTCACTAATTTGCAGATTGGTTTTGAAAATTACCGCTCTCGACCAAGGGAACAGTATCAAACATGTGAGCACAGTGAGAAACCTGGCCAGTGAGGGCTGAGGACATGTGTTGCATGGAGAGAAATGATATGAAAATAATACGATAGATGTATAATATGAGTCAGGCTTACATTTGATGACCTCAGAGGAAGATTAAATCTGGCCACCATAGGGAGATGTGTGCAGAACAGGAGACTATATTGATATAGTCACATTGAAAGAATGCATGAGAGTTCTTGGGTTAGTAGATGTATAACAGTTGAGGTAGCAGGGCAAGTGGAAAGGAGAAAAAAAAATAGAAGGAAGTGAAAAGGATGGATTTGAGAGAAAGACGGATAAATAAAGACCTGAGCAGAGATTGGTTAAATTGGACGTCCATTTCTAAAAGCCATCCAACACATGCCAGTATGTAAAACAGATGTTAAACTAAATAGGATGATGATGAAACTACTAATTACTACTGTTAATGTTAAAAAAAAAACACTTATTGGTTCCAAAACGACTGGCCAAAATTTCAAATTTGACATTAACCATACTAATAATACCTATGATATTATTAACTTGCTGTACCTACCTAGTGTAGGCCTGTAGTGTTTTTACTGGCAAATTATTTTTTTGTTTCAAACAGAGGAAAGTAATTCCATATTGACGAATAGAAAGTTCCTTCTCTCTTTTTAAGATGATGTCCATATGAAAATAATTCCGACCCGGTCAAAGTATTTTCTGGAAGGAAATAAATCGGATTACATTTTATTGTTCTTAACAACATGCATCAAC
The DNA here is from genome assembly GCA_963556195.1 of Sepiola atlantica. Lineage (NCBI taxonomy): Eukaryota > Metazoa > Mollusca > Cephalopoda > Sepiida > Sepiolidae > Sepiola > Sepiola atlantica. Next base: position 110,340,045 of record OY744518.1, read on the forward strand.
AATCCAAGAAAAGAACTGACAAACCAGAATAAAATAAAATAGATAGAGTATGCAGAGGATCTGAGTGAAGAGTCGCAGGAAGATAGGTGGGTGGTTGTGTAAGTTGTGTTCTTCGCCTCACAGCTTCTGGTTTCATTCATAATTTCTCCCTTTCACCGTTCCTCTGAACTCAATACTACACCCCGCCTTCCGGATCGTCTTCCACTGTTTGCTGTATAAAGGTATTCTTTTTTTTAATAAAATCCTACCACACCAAATGATTACGGTCATCTGACACGACCAACATATCCGTTGACTTTAGAGAATTGTTTGTGTTAATATTTCTACTAGTCTGTTATCCACTATTCCATAAATATATATATATATACATATTTTTGTCATGTTAAAACAAACTAAACTAATTAAATCTCTTTCAATATCATTGATAGAGATTGGTAATTAATTAGACTATGTTTATACACTTTACATATCTCTGGTACGCCCTATTCTTGAAAATGGCATCCAAGCTTCATCCCTCTATTTTGTTCGAGATATCCAGCACCTGGAGCGGTTCAGAGACTTGCGACACGGATGGTCTGTGGACTCCACATAAAGTCTTATAAACAACGATTGGAGGCCCTCAACCTGTATTCACTGGAGCATAGGCGGCTGTGTGAAGACCTCATCCTCACCTTTAAGATCATACGCGGCAACTACAATGTGCCTTGTGACCTGTTCTTCACACCAACTCCGGAGAGAGCTTTGTTGAAACTCAGATAAGCTGTACCTGAGACAGTTTCTGTTAAATTGTCGGAAGGCGTCTTTTTTGGTTTTGGGTCGCTGCACCGTGGAACAGGCTGCCAGAAGCCGTGGTCAGCCTACAGACGACCAATCAGTTCAAGGCAGCGCTGGATGCATCGTGGCTACTGATATTTGGAAAACTACCACTCACTTCTTGAGCAGTGAAGGATGTGTGGGGATGCGCTTTTGGCATAAACCATCAACCAGAATAAAATATACCTTTTGAGAAGGAACCCAGCAAAGGGTGTACCATAGTCGCTTTCGTCTTCTTAGAAGAAAGGCAGCATTCTCTGTCCGTGATTCTATTTCGTGGAACAGCCTACCAAGGTAGTGACAATATCTATCGTATCCAGGATTAAAGTCACCTTTGATAAAGTATTCAGACGGTATATAGATCTTCTAACTGTCCATTTACATGGCTTGTTGCACTTTGCTATTTTTTGCCACTAAATTTTATTTTATTTGATCATAACAACATGCGGTAACAATCCAAGAAAAGAACTGAAAAACCAGAATAAAATAAAATAAAATAGAGTATGCAGAGGATGTGAGCGAAGAAAGAGTGGCATAAAAAAAGAGAAAGAGAGAGAGGGAAGAAGCTACCTCTGAAAGAAAGAGAAGGAAGAAGCTACTTCTGATATAAAATGAAAGAGAAAAATAAATAAGAGAGGGTAAGCTCCCTCTGAAAGAGAAAGAAAGACAAAAGAGGGGCAGGATGAAATCTACTTCTTAGAGATAGAAAGAAAGAGAGAGAGAAGGAAGAAGCTATTTCTGATATAAATAAAAGATAGAAAAATAAAGAAAGAGAGAGTGAACTATCTCTGAAAGAGAAAGAAAGACAAAAGCTACTTCTGAGAGATAGAGGGAAAGAGAGAGAGAGAGGAGGAGATATATTAAAAAACAAAGATAGAGGAAAAACTACTAGATAAAGAGAGGGTGTTTGTGAAAGCCGTGTTATTCGCCTCACATTTTCTGGTTTCATTCATACTCTCTCCCTTCCTATTTCATACTTTTTTTTATACTAATGAGTCACCACTTATCAAGGCCCAAAGACCACTCAAGGATAAGGGTTAATGAGATGTCTAATTGGATGATGAACAATATTATGAGAGGATTTGGAACGATGGGTAGAAAACAGCAGGATTTGATTACTTACAAAGACGGCTTGACAAGTATTTGTTGACATTGGACTTGAAGACGACTATGTTGTAGTAAGCAGGGAAGCAGTCCCGTGTTAATGTATTCCACAGACTTACATTTCTTGAGTATATGTTTGTACATTTATACGAGTGTGATTTATCTCTGACAACAAACACGCCAAGCATTTCTGCGTCACTCCTCCTACAGCGGCTAGAGTGCATAAACAAACAACATTCGGTGGTTGTTAAGAATTGACAACAAAACAATCTACCTTTACGAATGAAAATAATTCTTGTGAAATCAATTTATCTGCTTGAAGCTTCTATCTTATTGTGGAAATATCGATTTTGTTGTGATATGCAAATGACACGTTGATCTTGGAGATATATGGAATGGATTTTCCATTGTTAATATTCTTAAATGGAATTGAGAGTATCACTCAATAGAAAGCGTGTAGCTTCATATGAAGGAGGGGGCAGAGAGAGAGAGAGAAGATACTTCTGAAAAAAGAGAAAGAGAGAGAGAAGGAAGAAGCTACCTCTGAAAGAAAGAGAAGGTAGAAGCTACTTCTGATATAAAATGAAAGAGAAAAATAAATAAGAGAGGGTAAGCTACCTCTGAAAGAGAAGAAAGACAAAAGAGGGGTAGGATGAAAGCTACTTCTTAGAGATAGAAAGAAAGAGGAGAGAGAGAGAGAGAGAAAGGAAGAAGCTACTTCTGATATAAAATGAAAAGAGAGAAAAATCAAGAAAGAGAGAGTGAACTACCTCTGAAAGAGAAAGAAAGACAAAAGAGGGTGAGAATGAATGAAAGCTACTTCTGAGAGAGTGAGAGACAAGGAAAAAGCTAATTCTGAAAGAGAGAATGAGGGAGAAAAGGAAGAAGTTACTTTTGATATAAATGAAAGATAGAGAGGGTAAGCTATCTCTGAAAGAGAAAGAAAGACAAAAGCTGCTTCTGAGAGAGAGAGAAAGAGAGGAGGAGATATATTGAAAGATAAAGATAAAGGAAAAACTACTAGAGAAAGAGAGGGGGTGAGAGAGATAAAATGAAGCTAAAAACAAAAAACAAAGGGTTGGAGAAGGCGTCATTTCTGATATAAAAATAAGAGAAAGACAAAGAAAGAGAGAGAAAGCTACATCTGAAAGAGAGAAACAAAGAGAGGGAAGATGAACGCTACTTTTTAGAAAGAGAGAGATTGAAAGACAGAGATAAAAATATCTCTGAAAGAGAGAGGGAGGGGGGAGAAGAGCCACTTCTGAGAAAGAGAGATTAAAAGACAAAGAGGAAAAACTACTTCAGAGAGAAAAAGAGAGAGAAGGAGAGAGAGAAGGAGAGAGAGAAAGAGAGAGAGAGAAGGAGAGAGAGAAGGAGAGGCAAACTACTTATTATATTAACTATTTTTAAAAAACAAAAAATGGATTCTATATTTCATGTTGGATTTACAAACGTATTTATCATGTAAAGCAGATGACTGATGGAGATTTCCGGATGGCAGAAATCTGAAGAAATATCAAGTGTCTATGCTTTTGAAGGCTAACAATTTTTTGTATTTGCATTTGTTAAATATTTATGTAACTTCAAAATGGGAACGTTTTATCTCAATATAAAATGTATCACTAATTAAATGCTTAGAAGCTAAAGGAAAGAAGCAATTATTTTTCGTACGATTTTAGATTTATCAAAATATATTTTCAGAGATACAATTTGAAAATACATTAAGTTGGGCTTTTGGCAGATTAAAATTCAGCTGTATTATGTTATATTATTTGGATCACTGTTCTCATCTTGGATGTTATTCTCACAGCGTTTCGGTCAATGTAACCTCCGACCTTCATCAGGTGCGTCTTGTTGAACTTGAGAATATGTACGAAATTTTTAACAAAACCCTTTATTAATCCACGAGGGTAGCTTGTTCTCGTTCCATCAGCCATGACCTGGTAGAAATCTTAATTAATTCTTTATTGTATTCTTAGTATCGCCCACACTGAAGATTGAACCTGCAAACTCGAGAAGACTGTCACTTAGAACTGATTTTACTTAGCACTTTTATCCGTTGCACCAGTACGTCAAGTTCATAAATACTGACCAGGCTCGATTATACTTAAATCTGGTAATCCGATGAGATTTTGTGTTTCAACATTAAGATAATTGCTATGTAACCTCTATTAAATAATAAACAGGGTGACCCTTCAAAATTGCCACCCACGGAATCGTTAATAAAATTCCCAATCATGTCTGAAATCTAACCATATTTGGTACAAATAAACTTCAGTCTATCCTTGACTTGTCCACCAAGTTTCAGTCATGCATATCCAACAATCTTTGTTTTATCGCCGTTTAATTACAAGCACACCTGGATACGACCTGCAAAATTGTCAATAACTTTGACATGGTCCTCTCTTGGCACTTCCCTGATTTGGTCTGTGATGACCCTCTTCAGTTCAGGAATAGTCTGGGGATGATTCTGATAGATATTATTTTTTAAAGTGGATCTTGGGTTTACTTTCGGCAGCTTCGTAACTCTCGCTTCCTTTATTTTGTCTTTTTGAACTCACATTCTCTAAGCGATGTTTCTGACAAAGGGGGAAAGAATTTCTGTTTTCTGGGTCGGAATTCATCTAACACTAATCTTTTGAAGTAGTATTTTCTTTTTAAGCTCCTTACATCAAGTGACTTCATGCATTGTCTAGAGCAATTTCCATAAAAAAATAAAAAATAAATTTTGGAGGTGGGGGTGGGGGGTAAAGTTTGGTGAGTGTGAAGCTTATTCAGTATCACACCTACTGATGAGACGATCACCAAAGTGTCCCCATATGTCATTGAAGAGCAATAAAACAAAGACTGTTGAACATTCATGACTGAAACGATGTGTATTCATACCAAATATGGATCGATTGCAGAAAGGAATGTGCATTTTATTAACGATTCTATGAGTGGCCGTGTAGTTGCAGATTGTAAGGTCACAAGGTCCGGGTTTTATGTACGTATCATTGAACGGCAATAAAATTAAAACTTGGTGGACAAGTCAAGCACAGAATAAAGTTTATTTGTACCAAATATGGTTGGATTTCAGAACTGATTGTGAAGTTTATTAACGATTCCATCAGTGACATTTTGGGGAGGTCACTATATTATTTTATTTATCTTCCTCCCACAAGGTAAGATGTGACACAAGGTCGGGAAAGTGGGATTTGAAAAGCCAGCGCGTGAGAAGGTGAGCACTCTGACCTACAAAAAATGCCTGGGCAGCCCCGTCGGCATTCCCCGGTAGGGGCGCCTCAGGCAGTAAGCAATAAACTTACTCCTCTCCAAAGAGAACTGCACAGGACAAACCCACAGACCGGCGTCATCAAGACCCGAAGGCCAAGACGGTACCAGTCTATGGGGTGCAGTATCCATCGGAACAGATACTACACTTTGATCTTGGCCAAAAGGGAGGTCACTATATTATAATTACTTTAATTAGTAATACTAAACGTTTTGAATTACTGTGACATTGTTTTACGATCATGTTTGCATATGGATGTTGAATACTCCTTTAAGTCCGTCTCAGTGATTTATTTGGATTCCCCATGTAAAGTTACTACTATTGAAGGTATTATTGTCATCTGAACATGCATTTGTGTGCGTCCACTGCACATGCTGTGACCACCTGCTTGTTATGCCGGTCTGAAGTCGGTGCTTGGTTTCTACACCGGTCGCAGTGTCCATTGTTTGGTCTCAATCAGTGCTGCAACAGAAGTATACTCCCTCCAAATAAATTTTCAACTCCAGTTTAAAACAAGTAACAAAGTTTTATTTTTTAGAGGATACAATAATGCTCGTTTTCTTCTACTGAACAACAGACTTGCAAATGAGAATTCTTAACCCGATCAAGTCAAAACACAAGTCCAACCGAACACGATCCATTATCTAAGAGCCCTAGGGACCATCTTTTTCTTAGCGGCACACAAACCTCAACTGACTTGAGATGTCCAGAAAACTAACTAACTGCCCCACCCTGCCCATATGCTGGAATATATATATATAGATATTCTGATCCTTTGTGGCAGACCATCCAGTTAGTCACTTGAAAAATAATCGGCAGTCTTATCTATGAACATAAAAAAAACTACTGCCTAGAGGTTCCATATCTGGACGGCTATTAAATTTTGAAGACTCTGAGTGGGTCATAAGTACAGCATAGAACCTTGTATCTGTAGAACCAACACTTTTTTTCAAGTGGAAAAATAAAATTCTGGGTGGTCAAAACTCCAGATCAGACATATTTCTAATTTCTTGTGTGGTTTCTTTCTCTTGGTCAAATATCTCTCATTCACAGCAAGTCTGTTATTTGCATGTATTGTAAACATACAACCCACTAAACATGCCACCTAATGCATATTTATAGTTAAACATTGTTTTCCCAGATGACAGGGTCGGCATTGAAAAGATATGAGATCTTGTCTATAGACATCCTTAATATACACAATGCCAATAACTATCTATTAAGTGAAATTGCAAAAAGGTAGAAAATCAATAACAAAGCCGAGGTTCCAACTTGAAGCATCAAGGTTACTGGGTGTTTCCATAACAAATACGTCATTAGTTTTGGCTCTTCTTCAGAATTGGTTTAGGAAATATAAACCCATTTATAAATCCAAGCCAAGTTATTGACTTGTTGGCACAAAAGGAGCTTGGTAATAGTTTCAGTCTGATGATTAGAGATCCACAACACAGGGAAAATATCTTTATTTCTCTTAGTTGGTTCACTATTAAAAGAAAAATCTAGCTTGATCTGTACTGTGTTATAAATCATATTATGAAGATTCAATGTGTTAGCTGTTGAAAGGAAACTTATATGAACTATGAAAGTTGCACTTTGGGAAAATATCTCTATTTAGAGAGAAAAACAAGTTAAGTACATCAGATAATATTTCTCAGATGAAGGGTTGTTATTAATTACACTTTGCAAGATTTAGGAGTGGATGGAGTAAGTTCAGGGAATTCTGCCATTACTAACTAGCAAAGCATTACCACTCTCGGCCAAGAGAAGAGCCTATCAAGCATGTGTATGCAGTGTCGTGATATATGGGAGTGAAACCTGGCCAATGAGGGTTGAGGGCATGTGTTGCATGGAGAAATGTTATGAGAATGATACGATGGATGTATAATGTGAGTCTTAAAAAGTGCTTAGATCTGATGACCTCAGAGGAAGATGGAATCTGAACACTAAAAGGATATGTGTGCAGAACAGGAGACTATGTTGGTATAGTCACATTGAAAGAATGTATGAGAGTGCTTGGGTTAGTAGATGTAGAACAATTGAGTTAGCAGGTTCAGTTCACAGGGGCCAAAGAAAACATGGAAAGATGTAATAAGGATGGGCTTCGGAGAAAAAGAAATAATTAAAGACCTGGACAGAGATAGATTAGTTAGAGAAGTCAATTTCTACAAACTGTCCAACACGTGCCAGAATGTAAAATCGACGTTAAACTGATGATGATGATGATGATGATGATGATGATGATGTGAACTCTCTAAAATAGCACGTAAAAAATTGATTATAATATAATAAAGTATGTCATTTCTGATGATCTAAAGAATAAAAAAACCACCGTTGACCTGTCTCTCTTAGTTTCTCCCTTTGATTATTGAGTGTTGGGGGGGGGGGGACTAAACATTAAAAAAAACACCGCCGGATTGTTTAACATCAAAGACGTTAGCAGAAGTGAAATGGTTAAAAATGAAATTGCAAGAGAACAATCATCGTTCATATCGACATCTTAAATGATTTCACCTTTAAGACAAGGCTTAATGAGATGAAATGATTGCTAGTTGAAAGATGAAGAATCTCATGAGAGGATTGAGGATAATTAACGGAATGAAGTAAGTTTGATTACTTATGGGGACGGTTTATGAGAAGAATCTGTTGTCATTTGATTTGTTGTAATCTGCAGGGAAGCAGTCTTGCAGCAATGTGTTCCACAGATGGGAAGCCTTTGCTTAGATGCTCTGTTTGTGAAAATCGTGCTTGACGCTAGGCATACTGAGGAAGATAGAAAAGTGTTTTTTGTTGTAGCAGCAAAGTGAGTTCTTGCTGTGAATGTTTTACAAAGGGAACCAGAGATTGGAGCTCAGTCGAGCGCCTTCCGTGGAAGTAATGTTGTATTTCTGCTGTGCTTAAAAGAATGACAAACACTGATGTATGAAAATATAATGATATATCTTTATTGTTCGGTAGCAGCAAATGAGTGAAGTGAGTGAGAGAGGTGGAGGAAGCACGGAAATTGATTGAGGTTGATCTCTCAAACTCGATAGCCAGTCGACTCTCTCGATCTCAATTTGGGCTAATGTATATAACGATTTACGATGCCCACGCATCCACCTGTAAACACCCATTCTGGGACTTTGCCTTCACTGTCAATGTAGCCATGCTCTAGGGTGTTTATTTACCGATGGGGTATTTCCATCTGCAGATAAACGTTGCAGGTGTTTTTGCATCAATAACCAGATATTTCCTTTTCTTAAGAGCTGTGTTTCCATGTCAATCAACTATGTTAATCGGTCATGTTTTGTTTCTTCCGGCCAGGTGCGTGTCTGTGTCAAATAGGTTTTGTTCCTGTCAGGTGCCATTTTCAGTACACCAGACCCGATATTCAACACTAGAAATAGAGTAGATAGAGACAGGCAACGTTTCTTCTATGAGAAAAGGGCTATAAGGAAGAGAAGAGTTACTGATGGCGGCAAAAGGCGTTTGGTGTGCAGTTTAACTAAAACGATGTGTACCTGATAGCCGCAACAAGGATAACAGTTGGTAATATGCAAATAATTTCAATAACAACCGACATCTGTGACAAATTCCAAGGGATTCAGGGTTTTAACTAGTGTTTGGACGATTAATCGGAATCCGGAATCGGAAACATTGCAACTTTTTGGGGCATCGGGATCTGTATAGGAATCAGAAAAATTTGAGCCTATTTTCCGATGCCAAAAACGATTCTTTTAATTGTTTTTTTTTTAATTTTTCTTTGGCTAAAACTTAATTTTCTATTGCTGTCACAAGTGAAAAATATAAATGAAAATCTCATGAGTTTATCAAAATCTTGGCTACGATACATAAAGGGAAAACATTAAGAAGTTTGTCAAATTAAAAAGAAAATTATATCTACATTTAAATGTGGATGAGGACTCTTCGCTAAATCCTCTCCTCAAATAAAATTCAACTTTTTTTAGAAAATTTTAGAATTGGAATCGATAATTGTATCGGAATCATGAATCTAGAACAAAATCGGTAATTGTATCGGAATCGGGGAAAATATTGGAATTGTCCCATCACTTAACCTCTTCCCTAATTATACTGAGTATTCATTCTAAACATTTAACAAACACGAGTATTTACATTCTATCATTAAAACTAAATTTACTACCCCGAGATGCTTCGTTCACCGATAATTTTTCATTTTCTATGAGTCTCGAGAACTTTTAGTTCTTTTTGGCAATGTGGTAAGTCTCGCTTTGTTTTTTTTCTCATGTTTATTTCTAAATACAAGTCACTAATTTTTTTAGCAATTATGATGTGTTTTAGATACTATTTTCGAAATATAAAAAGAATACTTTTTCACTAGTTTATTTCTGTATTGCTTTCAAAATTGAAACAGATACTGAGAAAAGGATAACTTTTTTTTTTCCTAATGAATGTAGATTATTTCATTTGAAAGTAAAATTACACTTGACAAAACTAATGTTGTGAGGAATGTAAATGAAACAGTTTTGGGCATAATTACAAATAAAACAAATAAACTATTTTTATTCTATTTTTCCTTCAATTCTGTATGTATGTATGTGTGTGTGATGCCTATACCAAGAAGACTCAGGATAATAATAACAGCAGACATTTAAAACCCATATAACTTCCAAAATATGATAGTGATTTTGTCCATCTGCTCTGCTGTGAATCACAATTTTTCCATCAATCACAATTTTATTAAACGTAATAAATACTTTGTAGAATTTATCTTATTTCGAAATATCAACTACTTTTAGAAATGGAAAATATTGTATTAATAGTAAATAATAAATTCCCAACAAATGAAGTGGATGCCATGACTGGAAATCGAAACTGAAACCTTGAGATCTTCAGTCAGACGTTCTACCAACTGAGCTATTTGGATTTAGAGATTAAAACATTACCTTAACAAAATAATTATAGCTTTGGTATGCCGTCATAAATTTATGATTTACGTCATGTTTCAAAAGATGAATTCAAACATAAGTGATAATAAAAGATAAATAAATGAACGGGTAAACATTATCAATAGCATTCGAAATTATTTCAATAGTCTAAAACAATTTATTTTGCTTTAATTACTTAATGGTGTTAAAAACAATTTATTATTTAATATATACTAGTTTAATAATAAATCTAGTTTAATAAAAAGAAATTCTCAAATTTACTTAATAAAATATAAAAGGGTTAATTAAGCAAATAAAAAATGCTGTTTGGGATGGGTAATTAAAATAAAAGTGAAAAGAAAGAAGTTAAACGAGTGCTTGAGAAGGCATGAACACCTCACCGCCATGTTTATTAATGAGAGTTAAGATAAATGTAAGACACACAACCACTTATATAAATTCTAAAGAAAAATGAATATTCAAAGTTTTTATCATTGTAAAACCTAATTTTTGGTCTGTCTTCGGTATTGCACTGGTTCCATTACTATGCTGATGATTTAGTACTTGCCTGTGAAACAATGGATGACCTACTTGTTAAGTTAAAGACTTTGGAAGGAATGCTATGGAAAGTAAAGGTTTGAGAGTGAATGTTACCAAGACCAAAGTGATGATCAGCGGTCGGAAAACTCTGAAAAAGAAGAAAATTCCATCGCTCAGTTTGTGGAAAGGGAGTCGGGTGCAAATCAATTTTTTTTTGTACATTGCGTACACAAGAAGTGCAGTGGAATTATTGGTGGATTAATAGAGGATAATCGATTTGTGTGCAAGAAGTGTAAGACAATGGAGATGGATGAGAACTCACACGTGAAGAAAGTATATTTGGATGGCAAAGCTATTGAGTTTGTCGAGAAGTTTTCTTACTTTGGTGATACCATTGGAGCACAGGTTGGAGCAGGTGCTAGTGTGATTGCAAGAGTTTGGAGTAGATGGAGTAAGTTCAGGGAACTGCTGCCATTACCAAGCAGCAGACGTTAAACCAAATATGATGATATATGATGATGATAATACTACTACAACGTGGTTGCTTACAGACATGCATACCCAGATGCAGGATTTTATTAACTTTTATTTGTAAATGGATAATTAAACAAATAAAAAAGTACCTTGTTTTGAGCAGGTAATTTTTCTTAAGTAAAAGGGAAGTGGTTAAAAATAAAAGATCCTGTGTTCTTGTAGTTATGCTGGGTAAATAAAAACTGATCCTAACAGCATATCATTTAGAAAAATATGCAGTTCTTCGTTCAAAATCAGCTGTAAACGTATCACAAAATTCAAGGTGTCATATTGTCTGAGTAAAATGGGACATGTTGGAAATTACAATTTCCTTGGTTGAACCCAAACACACACTGAACATCTGCCAAGTTATAAGTAAAATCATTAAAAACAGCTGATTGGCAGGAAGTGGAACGTGTGTCTTACTGGAAATCGAATTAAGTATGGTCAAAGCTCACCGGAACAATTTAAAAAGAGACCTGACGTTACATGCGTGTGTGTTTGTCAAAAACGGAAGGAATTTCTAGACAGAATGGTGCCGGAGAAGAAACCTTTCACATACAAATTATTTTTGGGTAGTTAGTTATATTTGTGTGTTTTCTCATCAGTGACAAGAAGGTGTGGTGTATGCTTTCAAATATATGTTTTCTGATGGTTAACTCATCCGGGCTTTTCTCATCAATAGCAGGAAACCTCTGCTTTTTTGAAAGACTCTTCACATATCGGCTCGTTGGAAAGTATGCTTCTTCTTGGTTCTTTCCAATCTCTTTGGTCTATAAAAGAGACAACGAAATCAGCAGTCAGTATGTCCACTTTGTTTTAGACCTCTTCCTATTCCAGTAGCTTCTTTCCAAGAACCGCAGGCTTGTGGAACTCCGTTCCTGCTGACTGTTTTCCACTTACCTATAGCCTTGATCTTTTCAAGACTAAAGCCAATAGGCATCTCCTGTCTTTGCAATAATCATATTTCGTTCTTGTTAGCCCCTTACATCAGGTGGCTTCATGCCTCGTCTAGAGCGATTTCCATAAAAAAAGACCTGTTTGAATTCGTTGATTTGAAGAATCAACATTCTTTATAGAGACTAGCAATAATATGCTCCCCCTCCATTCGCATATTTTTGTTAGTATATATAACGTAATTATTGAGTTTGCTAGTGAACAGCCAATTGTGGCAATTTCTTGTTGACATACGCTACCCGACCACCCCTTAAAAAATATGAGGAGATAATGACTGAAAGGACGATTTTATGACAACAGAACAGATACTGCACTACCCCTTCCCCAAAAAAGGAGGAGGTAATGCTAGGAAGGACAGTATCATGATAAAAGAACAGATAATACATTAGAGGAGGTAATACCTGAGAGTATGATATCATGATGAACAAACATATATTACACTACCGTCTCCCCCCCAAAAAAGGAGGTAATGTCTGGGATGATGGTCTCATGACAACATAACAGATACTACACTACCCCATCCCCGCTGAATTGAGCATTGAAAGATCGTACAACAGTGCATTAATAGAAATAATAGTTTCGTTTCGGCTTCAGACAGACAGATACCAAATTTCCATTTGTAATAGATTTGTTCTTCAGTTTAGAAATGACATACAATCTAATGCTGCCTGTCATGCAGTTTAATTTGAAACTGTTAACATTCAAGAACTTCTTGCATTAATCACAGTGATATACCAAGTTCTCATTAGATCACTGAAGTTAAGTGACGTTGAGCTTAGCCAATACCAGATGAGTGACCATTTGGGAATACCAGGTGCTGTATATGGGATGACGGCGACACTTCCCTGCAAAACCACCATCCCTGAAGATGTCTTTAGCAAGTACTTCAGTATAACCTGCTAAAATCTGCCACATGATGACACAAAGGAACTATCGATCGTTGGGCAGAGTTCTATTCTCAAGCATATGGCGAAGCTCTCCAAAGTATATATATGGATGGATATATACATATAACTAATAATATAGGAAACTTCTACTCACCTTAGATTGATCGAACACTTTTATATTACTACTACTTTAATTTGTATTTACTGACGGGGACTTTCCACACATCATCATCAGTGATCGCTCTCTGACAATGACCAGTGACGTTTCCTGGAGTCTGATTGACAAAAAGTCTCCACAGACTTTCAGTACTCTCCATCTCTTTCGATAACCATTACAAATCATTTTGCGTTATCGCAACAGCCGTTTACCATTGATTTCTCGTTGGCAACGACCGTTGGTCTTCTCTGGTATTTGTGTGGGAATATAAGCATCTCCAAAGTTCCAGTTCTCTCTGCACCTTTCCAGTGGCCGGTCGAGTTGGTGTTCTCTCTCTCCTCGGTCTTTCCATCCATCCTCCTTGACCCTTCATGGCCATTTTGTGTGGTAACAGCTGAGGCTGGTATCACCACATGCGTGTTATTATTACTAATTATTATTATTACTACTACTTTGATATTGAGAACTGTGATCACAAACACCACAAACCTCATTTTGTTTTAAAGAATTACATCCTTAATTAACTATAGTTATATGTTTGTTATATATTATGTCATATCAGGAAGAGTCTATTTGGCATGTGTATGCAGTGTGATGATGTATGGAAGTGAAACCTGATCAGTGAGAGTTGAGGGCATGCGTTGCATGGAGATAAATGATATGAGAATGATATAATGGATGTGTAATGTGAGTCTTAAAAACAGGTTTAAACCTGATGACCTCATAGGAAGATTAAATCTGGACAGTATAAGGAGATGTGTATAGAACAGGAAACTTCGATGGCATGACCATGTTGAAAGAATAGATGAGGGTTTAGGTAACATGTTCAGTTTACAGGGAAAGGCTAAGGAAAACATGGAAGAAAGTGATAACAATGGACTTGAGAGAAAGGGCGATAAATAAAGGCCTGGCCAGAGATAGGTTAGTTTATAAGTCAGCTTCTAAAAGCCATCCAACACATGCCAGCATGTAAAACAGGCGTCAAACTGAATATGATGATAATGTCATATATTATGTTTTATAGATTTTATTGTTTTATTGTTTTACCGTTTACACATTAAAATCTGTTGTTTTTTTTTTAATTATCCTAAACTTGAAGACCCAAGTCGCCTTTCTGCAACAAAAAATCTTTACAGGATGAAAAGCTTCAAAGATTGTACAGAGAAAAGCTTTTAAGCTAATTTCCTATAGAGGTTGATGGGTGATAGAAAAGGGGTACATGTGATGTAAAAATGATAGGAAACCTGTGGTCTAAGAGGGAACAAAGAAAAAAAATGGGTATTTCATCCTGGCAAACAAAAATACAAACAAAAAAAGAAAAACAGTATGTATTTCATGGCCAGTGCAATAAAGAAATTGGTAAAATTCCTGACAGTTTTTCTTCGATCTGTCACCAGACACCAAAAGCCTCAAAGTAACAAAAAAAATAAAAGAACGATTGAGGTCGATGACTTTGAAGCATTGATTGTTGGTTCTGTTACAATAATCAAAAGTGAAAAGAATGAGATCAATAGATCGATATTCTTTGATTCTTTCATACAAGTTCCCGATTTTTTAAAAACAAATATTTACTTTTTTTCTATATATTTTATTCTTCTTCTTCTTCTTAGATACTTGTTAACTTTGCAAGTTATTTCCAAAAATTGCAACGTCTTGATTATTCACTCAGTTAGCCCCTTCTGTCTCAAAAAACAATGGACACACCCTGGAAGGATGTCTGAGGAAGGGGCGACGACAAGTTGATAGTGAAGCAATGGTTACACAATTCTCAAATGTTTTTGTTCTGATCCGTCACTGCTTAAATTCAGCAACAAGAATACATCTGAGACAAAATATCTGGCATATCTAAATTAATAAACGCGTAAGTTTCTTCCATCTATCCGAACAATATTTATATCAAAACACAACAGGTATCAACCTCCCTTCCACTGCGGGAAGATGTGGCACAAATTCGGAAGGCAGGGGTGGTAGGTAAGCGCACAAGAGGTAGCACACTCTGGCCCCCACAAAAAATGCCTGAGCAACCTCGTCGGCATTCCCCAGTAGGGGTGCCTCAGACGATTGGTCATAAACCGACTCCTTCTCAATAAAGAATATTAATACCTACAAAACTATCGGGTATCAACCTCCCTTCCACTGCGGGAAGATGTGGCACAAATTCGGAAGGTGGGGACGGTAGGTAAGCGCACAAGAGGTAGCGCACTCTGGCCCCACAAAAAATGCCTGAGCAACCTCGTCGGCATTCCCCAGTAGGGGTGCCTCAGACGATTGGCCATAAACCGACTCCTTCTCAATAAAGAATATTAATATCTACGAAACTATTGGGTATATATAAGAGTACTTCTGTAGTTAACGGACAGTACTGAAATAATAAGATTATTATTTAGAAACCCATTCTTAACA
Source organism: Sepiola atlantica (assembly GCA_963556195.1). NCBI lineage: Eukaryota > Metazoa > Mollusca > Cephalopoda > Sepiida > Sepiolidae > Sepiola > Sepiola atlantica. The sequence continues at coordinate 110,355,579 of OY744518.1, forward strand.
TGGGGAGAAGGGCTTTGTTAACTACTTTCACCTAACAATTTAATAAACAAAAGATACCATAAAAATTGAATTGAACTTGAAAATCTTATCTAAAAAAATAGCACGGTCCGTATAAAATTAATATGCAAATGAGGTATAGGCATAACTGTGTTTGGGAGTTTGCCGATCACTATACATAGCATATTTCCAAATACAAAAGTGTTTTCTAGTTAATAATATAGTTAAAATGTAATATCAACAGGTAAAATATAACGCAGATACGTACATGCAGACATACACGCAGACAGAGAGAGTAGAAAGGTGAGACTAGCAAGGGACAAAACATGTGTCAAGAGGGAAGTAAGAGACAGTAATCCACAGATTTCTTTAAATTGGACTCAGATCTTTTAAAATTTCAGGATTCGTAACCAGAGTTGGAGATGAACGTTCGCGTTTAGGAGTCTATCGGAATAGACAAACAGTTCAACTTGATAAATAAAAAGAAACAAAAACTCTTCCACATCTAATGAACTTCATTCGATAGATCACAAAATTCCCTAGCGTCCGTCTGTGTGTTGTTTACAGCAGCTGAGCACATCAGAGAGGCCGCTACGCATTCAACGCCGCACAAGACGTAAGAAATGATTCCAACAAGAACCAAAACATATTAAAAATGTACCAAAAGCAGGTTCACAATCTCTTTCTATTTTACTTGATGACATTTCGTTGTAGTCGTAAAATCAGACAAATGTCCACGGATGTTAGCATTAGCATGAAGCACGGGCGTCATAGTACGTCAAATTAAAGCTAGGTTTTAAGATCAAATGCCACTTGGTGCATTGTTGATTGATCTGTTTACTTTACAGACTTATTAGAAAATGACGCCAAGATGTGAATGTCTGTGTGAGGAATTCTTTTAATACGCTGTTCGTTCATCTTTGATGTTTGTGACAAAATTTCTATCTATTAATATGATCACAAACCAGCTTAGTTAATATGATCACAAACCAGCTTAGTTAATATGATCACAAACCAGCTTAGTTAATATGATCACAAACCAGCTTAGTTAATATGATCACAAACCAGCTTAGTTAATATGATCACAAACCAGCTTAGTTAATATGATCACAAACCAGCTTAGTTAATATGATCACAAACCAGCTTAGTTAATATGATCACAAACCAGCTTAGTTAATATGATCACAAACCAGCTTAGTTAATATGATCACAAACCAGCTTAGTTAATATGATCACAAACCAGCTTAGTTAAGAAGGCGAAAATGGGTAAATATAGTGAAGTTTCCTCGTTTATTTTTTGGATTATTTTTTGGATTATTTTTACAGAATTTAGATGTAAATAAAATCTGATCTTGTTTCCTACAATAACGACCACATTTGGGATATTTAGGGAGTATGTGGTTACCCTCAGTCACCATTACTTCCATGTCTGCTCTGATCAAGAGTGGCAGTACCTGTCAGGATACCATCTATCGGTTAATAGAATCTGTCTAAGGTATAACAAAAAATGGGTGCTTCTCCAGATTAGGACCCGAGCTAAAATTGTCTTGGCATCGTTAGGGTTAGTTTGGGTCCTAATCTGGAGAAGTACCCAAAAATGCATCCGATAGTGAGGTCCCAATTTTTTTTTTTTTTTACTATTGGGGTCATCACTTATCAAGACAAAGAGCCACTTGTGAATAAGAGTTAATGAGACAAGAATGATTGCAAGCCAAAAGATGAAGAACACTATGCGAGTACTAACATTGATCAATGGTATGAAATGCATTTGATTAATTTGGGGCCGGTCCATGACAAGAATTTGTTAACATTGGATTTCAAGATGACTCAAGTTGTGATCACCAGGGAAGCAGTCCCAAGGCAATGTGTTCAACATGTGGGAAGTGCTTGCAAAAAGCTCTGCTCATTGAAATCTTGCCTGACACTAGGCACATGGAGATAGAAAGGAAAGTTTTTTGGGAGCTTTGGGGTGTATTGAGTTTCAACCTTAGTTGCAATGACTCAAGTTTACTGGCCCGGAGTAATAGTATCTGCACTGGATTAAATAGAATCTCTCATTGGTATGGCACAAAATTGCGTCTGGTTTTGAGGCCCCAGTCTGGGCGCTTTGGGAAGTGCAGTCACTCCTTTGTTACTCCTACTTCCAGTTCGACTCTAACCCAGAGTGACAGTATCTATCAGGGTACCATCTAGGGGTTAAATAAAATCTGTCTTAGGTATGACATGAAACTCTGTGCTCTTATATATTCATACATTTACACCCTGAATAAATAGTTAAAACAAACATACATCATGAATAATTACAAAAAAATCATTTTCCTCACTCACGAGGGCAGAATTAGACACAAAGTCGGGTTTTAATGTGGAAAAAATCCAGCTCCCCAAAAAGGAGCACTCTAAATTGAGACAAAAATTAAAATTGCCTCAATCCAGAAAGATTTTATCCTTTGATGAAGTGTAATATCTGAAGAGATACTACACTTTGAAATATCTATTTGCACAAAATATAAAATTTTACATTTGGAACAAATTAGGCACAAGGCCATCAAAAGTGTGGGGTTAATAAATGTTGTTGGTCATCCTTGGTCAAAAATGATTTTAAAAATGTCTATCTTACTCTTAACTAGAATCATCTCAGTCACCAGAAGACCAAGTACAAAAACAATGAATAAATATTTGAAAATATTAAGAATTTTAAGCATTTTTTTTTTTTTACCAAAATGACTGGATCTGGCATTAAACAACTTGTGTGAATACAATACCACAGGGCTGCTTCTCAGCTGACTATAACATGGTCGTTTTCAAGTCCAATGTTAACAAATTCTTGTTGAGCCGTCCTCTTAAATAATCAAATTTTGCCCAGTTTCAAAAATCGTTACCAATCCCCACAGTATTGTCTCACCGTCCACCTGACAAACTCATTAACACTTATCCTTAAGTGACTGTTGGACCTTGATAAGCGGTAACCTGTTAGTAAATAATAAATTTAAAAAAACAGGGAATGCTTGGTATGGGGTAAAAAAAAAAGCAAACAACATAATTGTCATTACCTAACTATGTCACCTTTTATGACCAACAGAATGTCACAGGGTACAGCTAATGATGATAGATCATTGTCGGTTTTGATACTAAATACTACACGTTAAGCTTTAATAACATCTATTATTAGACATAATCAACGTTTGTTTCCCTAAGGCTTTTTTTCCTACAGATTTTAATCACGCAAAATATATGCTAAAATATTCTATATTCTTTACAAAATAAAAACAAACTTCCATTTAAATTGTTCTCATTTGCTGTAATTTGCAATTAACTCACCAAGTACACATCTCTTACTTTCTATCTATCACTTTCACTCTCTCTCTCTCACTGTATGTTTTTACCCCCTCCCTTGCTCACTGTATGTTTTACCCCTTCCCTCGCTCTTATTCTATATGTCTCGATCACTCTCGCTTCCGTCATTTCTTCTTCTTCTTCTTCTCTCTCTCTCTCTCTCTCTTTCTATTTATTAACAGTCAAAGAAATAAATGAAGGAAAGAATTAAAATATTGGAACAATCCATTATAGATAAAAGGGGATACAACCACGGACAGTAAACACTATTAACCCATATTTTGAGAGGGAAAGAGAGAGGGGAGATATTTCGCCAGCAGAAAGAGGATAATTTCGGATTTTGTCTTTTTATTTTTTTATATTTAACTGGCTTGGCAAACTCACTTTTTCCTGAGCTAAACAATCTAACTGGAGCTCAATGTGTGACCAAACGGGTTACACTTTTCTAGTTACCAATAAACTTGTGTCTTAATGTGATGGCACTAAAATACTACATTACAACAGTGGTGACAAGGATATAAGATGTAACATGGGGTGTAACTGATAGAATATTTTTCACAAGCGATGTGATACGAATTTGTTCACAATACTCCATGACAACAGGAATATCAACTAATACCATGTTTCAATTGTCATGTATTTGTAAGGATTGCTGCTATTATTTAGTAAGGACACCAATGCAGGTTGAAATGACACCGGTAAACACTAACACTTTATAAGCAACGGCACTTTAAGAAAATTGAAGAAAGTTGCTGTTACAGATTACTTAGCAGCAATATGACTTTATAGTTAAGTGTAGAATTATTAGCTAAATGTATAAGATTACTAACGTAGGATTGATAACAAGGTTTGATGCTAGGTTATGATTAACCAGAAGGCAAGATTATGAATAACCGGAAGTAAAAAATCCACAGAATTCCACCCTGACACAGGAGATTAAACCGTCTGACAATCGCACGTGTGAAAACATGGTAACTAAAATGGCACCTTATCTTTGTTATGTATTATTAAGCTCTGTCTGAGAAGGCATCGAGCACTGCATACTACAAGTGCAAATCAAAACTCTGAACCGGTCAAAAAAGCCGATTCTCGTAACTACCAGTACACACACACACATATATATATATATATATATATATATATATATATGCATATATATAGCCTGATGAACTTTTCATGATGTGAAACATGCAAATTTCTGTGCAGCTTGCCATAAGTGTATTTTTATACAACTATGAAGCTCTACTCTTATATTGAGCACTGGATACTGGAATAAATATATATCTACAATATATATCATGATATAAGTATATAATATAACACAGCAATATATATATATATATATATATATTATTGAACACGGTTACACACACTAGATCACTGTGTAGTTGTGACTAAATCAATTAAAGATTTACTTATTTATGATTTAAAAAAGAACAACTAAAAAACATCGGCTTATTTCCACTTTCTGCATTGTGATAGCCTTCTACAACCCCTCTATATACATATTACATACAATGTTTCAAGCAATATACATAACCATATACATATATATACATACATACATACAAATATATGTATAGGCATACATATAAACAGCTTACGTGTTAGGTCATACCAATCCACTCAGCAGCCAAAAAATAGGGATGACGAGAATGAGGGAGTCTCACAAAATGGACAAACTTTAATAGATTTGTAAATCTCAAACTATATGCATGCCTATGCAATAATAAATAAATAAATATATATATATATATATATATATATATATATATATATATAAATATGTGCATATGTTTATATATTTATATCTACAGGAATAACTCTGAAACTAATTAACCAATGATTATGAATTTTCGAGCATAGCTGCAACGTATAAGGGTGGGTAATCTGGGCTATATTTAGTCTGTCTACTTTTATGTAAAGGAGGTAAAAAGATGGTAAATGATAAGGGTTAATGATATTCTAAGTGTGATTATGAACAATATTATGAAAGGATTGCAACAATGAATGACATGGACAAAATTTTATTACTTAAGAGGACGATTCAAGCAGTCCGGTGGTAATTTATTTTACAGATGGAAAGTTCGTGGAAAGAAACTGTGTTCATGGAAATTTCGTTTGGTTTTAGGTACACAAAGAAAGTAACATTCTTTGCAGTAGTGGTAAGATGAGTTTTTACTGTGAATGTTTAACAAGAAGGAACCATAGATTGGAGCTGAGTCGAGCAGCTTTTATGGCAATAAAGATAGAGTAGAGAAAGACTAGCAACGTCTCTTCTGTGAGAAAAGGACTGTAAGAAAGTATGTATAAAAGTAATTGATGCTTGATGGAAAAGCTTTTGTTTTGTTTGTTTTTGTGGAATTGATTGCAAATTTTCTGTCGAAAAGCGGCAAACTGCAATAAAGTGTCTCGGAACAGTAATTAAAATACATCAATATAGGTATATTGGGTGATGTAAGTACTTCTGCTTTGAAGAGACAAGATATTGCCCGAGTAAAGATTACACTGATATATATCAGAGAATTCCTTGGAGACAAAAGCAGAATTGGATAGAAAAACAGTTAATTGCTTACATTGAAAAGCAATGGCCAATGATTTTGGAAGTAAACAAGAAGAATAGGCTGATTATAAATGAGACACATATTGAAACAATTCGACCACATTGAATTAGTAAACCAGAAAATGTAGACTTTAGAAGTAGACTATTTTGTCAGCAAGCCTTGTAACCACCATTCGCCCATGCATGGAGTATTGCTGCCACATCTGGGCTGGTGTACCAACCACTAGTCTTTCCCTCTTAGACAGGGTACAAAAAAAGAACCTCTAATCTAATAGATCTCACACTGTCTACCAAGCTCCAGCCCCTGTCCCATCGCCACATCCCTGTGCTTGTTTTACAACTACTTCAATGGAATCTGCTCTGATGAATTTGCTGCACTTGTGGCCCCCAACATAAACATCCCTAACTAACCCGACAATCAGCAAAATTCCAACCCTTCACTGTAAAGGTCCCTAGTTGCTAAAAATATTTCTACTCTGATAGTTTCTTTCCTCGAACTGCTTGCCTTTGGAATTCCTTCCCTGTTCCCTGTTTCCCCAACTATACCAACAAGCAGAAATTTAAATGTAATGTGAATAAACATCTTGCTGCACAACTCCCCACTTAGCATGCCCCTATAAATCTTGCCCCTAATTCACAGTAGTCCCTTACATCTCAGTGGCAATGTGTCTTGTATTAGTAAAAAAAAACCTCTTCCTACTCTATTGGGCTCTTGAAGGGCTTACCTTTTGGCTAGCCTGTTTGGAGTTAACATTTTAGTACATAATATAACTCAAAATTTGATTTAAAGCAACTATTTTCTCTATAAATTTTTTTATATCTGGCTTTTTTTTTTAAATGGGGGGGGGGGCACCCTCTAAATGGTAAAGGTTACAAAAATAAAAATGTGACAACGTTACTCCTAGAATATATATACAATAATTCATATTAATCGGTTCATTAGTTTAGGAGTGAATCTATATGGATATATATATATATATATATATATATATATATATATATATATATATATATATATATGAGGATAAAATACATATATCATAGAATAAAATGCTTTGGAGACAAAATGTGTGAAAAAGACAAAAGGAAAAAAAAATTAAACACAAGATGATTTTGATGATTTCTTCCTGTGTTTATTTGTTTTCCTTTTTGTCTTTTACACACACACACATATATATATATATATATATATATATATATATATATGATCCTCATCCATGAAAGTTAGTAAATGTCTCACAATTAGAAGTGCTGGTAAGGTGGAACACGGGTGACCATGAGATTGGATAAAGATCGAAGAGTGGGGTGGACGGACGTGTAGGGAGCGGAGGCATTGCATAAGTAGAGGTTGTCAGATGTTGTGGGAAGACGTAAATGGCAAAGTGTGATGAGAGACAGTGAGTACAAAAAAAAAGACGAAGAAGTGTGAATGGGACAATGGCCGATCAATAGAAGCTTCGATCAATAAAGGATGACAGAATCTGACAAGGTTCCATCATTTGTTGGTGAAGAGGCCACGGCATTAATCGTTGTTCACGGTGCTTGGTGAACATTTGAAAATTCAGTGCGAACAGCTGTCAGAATTTACCAACAAGATGTAGAAACATCCCCACCACTATTACCACTACTACAAAAAAATAATTAAAATTGAAATTAACACAACAAAGTAACGAACATTTTATGAATGGTACAATCCAATAAGTGTAGATTACAAAACTGTCGTGTAGATTATATAACCGGTCTATTTGGCATAATGGTAACAGTGTTAGCTAATAAGCCGGAAGACCAGGGTTCAAATCTTGGTCAAGTAATATCAAAGACTTAAGACTTTAAAAAAAAAATGGAACTTGATGCCCTCTTGCTAAACACTCAGGTGAGGATCAAGGGTGAGTGGAGTAATTCTGGGAAAGGAGTGGCGCTCTCCCCTACATCTTGGTGTAGTAGCTAATGAATAGGGTTGCCCTCGACTATGGCTGACTACATTAATTTTACTTTTATAAAAATGTAGTAAACTTTTAAACAGTTTCATTGCTTTGTATTATTTGGATTATTCAGACTACTATTCTCATCTTGGTTGTTATTCTCACAACATTTCGGCCGATGTAATCTCCATCCTTTGTAAGTTGCATTTTTTTAAACTCAGAAATCTTTATGTCGAACTCGTGGTCGCAGCCATCTTGAACTCCTATTTTTATGAGCCTTGGAGGCAACAATACAAAATCTGAAAAAAAAAAAAACATTTAAAAAAAGTTCCAAAACTGAAAAGTAATGCAAGTCGATAAAAGATTAAATTTTCTTTCGTTTGGTAAAAGTTATTTGTTGTAAATTTGTTGGGTTTTTTTTCACCCCTATTTCTTTTGTTAACTATACTGCATACTCGCCACAGGTTTTACAGCATTTAGGAAACCGGAAGGACTGAACTCACCCACTAGTCTGTCATCAGTTATAATCCCAGTGTTTTTCTTACAGCACCAAGTACAGGGTGGGCCAAAATAAGGGTCCTATCTTTAAATTTGAATAACTTGAATTTGAATAACTTCCACAAAATAAAAGTTAAACTCACCAAACTTTATGTGTGTGTAGACTGACCCTTCCGAGATTTTTTTAAATAAACAAAACTAATTTTAGCCGAAAAACACTTCTTAAAACTTACAAAAACTAAAGTATTGTTTTTTACACTGTTTTGAGTTTTTTAAGCAAAAATAATGTTTTCTAAATGAGGGTACGTTCCTTAGGGCTAATACGGCTCATGCTTGCTTCGGAAGGGGTCCTTTACTTATTCTAAAAAAAAAAAAAAAAAAAAAAAAATCAATAAAAGAAAAAGTTATGAATTTTTAAAAATAGGACCCTTATTTTTGCCCACCCTGTATTATAAAAAGTCTCCAATCTCAATTACAGCCCAGGTTCAATGTCACTTAAATTAGGTGATCTGTTGAGAACCAGTGTTTATGTTGTTACAATGGTGTTCAACTTGGTCAGGTTGATCCAGCTTCTTCCCTAGCCTGCATCACATTCCAAACCATGGCGGCCCACGTACAACAGTCCTAAGCAAAGTTGCACAAGATTGTTAACCAATTGCGATGCCACCATCAAAGAAAGACCATTTGTGGACCTGAGAGCTCAGCCAAATCTTTCCGAATCGTTATCGCCCTATTTCCTTAGCTGCTCACTTGTACGCTTGCACCACCAAGGCAGAGAGGTAGGGACGATTATGCAATTTCCCTTCTACAACCAGTGTATCAACATGATTTATATAAAAACATAAATAATTAATTGCATGCAAAGAAAATGGTAAATCTAGGTCACAGAACTTGGAATTGCCCAAGGAACGCTAATGAACATAATTTATGTTTTCTGTATGATATAAAAAAAAATTGGCAAATAATTTTTTCCAATCTTTCCAGAAATATGTGAATCTATTTTTTTTATTTTTTCCTTTTTTTTCCCTAAATTTGACAGAACACTTTTATCACTGACATATTCTTAGGAGAGGTTATCTGCAATTTCTTTTCAGGTGGCCACACAGACCTCAACTTGCATGGCCATCTTAGTCCCACTCAATCTCTCACTAACTGTTTGATTATTTAAAATTTATTTTCCCTAAACCACCACATGGTTCTCATTAGCGAATCTTGGCTTAGTATCTCACAAACCTTTTACTCAGCAACAATATCATTAGTGATGTGTAGGTTAATGTTATGGTGCCGTACCTATGATGAACATTTAGACTCGTCCATTCTCAATAAATACTGGAAGCATTCGCTTCTCATTTATTGAGCCCAACCATAGCCCGATCAGTCTCTCATTAACTTTGGTTGATTGAGGACATCAGGATGTGGTAATACCAGTCGAGAATTCGTTCTCGACAATCAGTCCGGCCTTCTATCTGCCGGGCTGAGGTATACTGTCCTGCGTTGTTCTAAGAGGTGCAACCTACCAGGCCTTGCCTTTCCTCTTTGGGGAGGAGTAAGTTTATTGTTTGCTGCCTGAGGCGCCCTGACCGGAGAATGCCGACGGAGTTGCCCGGGCTATTTTTGATAGGCCAGAGTGCTCCTTCTTTAGGGGCGCTGGCTTGATCTCCCCACCTTCCCGACATTGTGTCACATATTCCTGTGGTGAGAAGGAATTACTATTTATCTACCTCCCACAAGGTAAAATGTGACACACGGTCGGGAAAGTGGGATTAGATAAGCCAGGGCTCGAGGTGAGCACTCTGACCATTCAAAAATTGCCTGGGCAGCCCCGTCGGCATTCCCGGTAGGGCGCCTTAGGCAGTAAGCAATAAACTTACTCCTCCCCAAAGAGGGGAGGCAAAGCCTGGGAGGGTGCACCTCCTAGAACTGCACAGGACCAGACAACCCCTAATAGACCGGCGTAAATCCAGACCCAAAGGCCAGGACAATACCAGTCCATTAGGTGGGTTAAAAATGAGAAGGAATTACATAGCTGCACAACCCCAGTTTACACTGGCAGTCAGGACAGACGATCCACTTCTCTTGTTTCTCTGTTGTATATACTATTCTCCAATAATTAATTGCATGCAAAGAAAATGATAAGTCTCCTCCATGAATCGCTAATAAACATAATTCATGTGTTTTCTGTATGATTAAAAAAAAAAAACCCTGAAAAATTCGGAAATATTTTTTTATAATCTTTGGAAGCGATTGTGGAAAAACTTACTTAAATTTTGTTTTATAAAATCTTTCCAGAAATATATGAATCCATTTCTGCTTTTTTCCGAAATTTGACAGATCACTTTTATCACTGACAGGAAAATTCAATTTACGAAAATCTCAACTGTGCTATCCCAGAATAACAAAACGAGAAGAAGAAGAAGAAAAAACAGAAATGAATCAATATTTGAGTTTTTATTTTTCATATATTGATAACCGGATTTTGATTGACAGAAACCGTCTTTCTCCATATCGCGTATTGTTGTTGTCTTAACCTCATTCTAATACTTTAACAACCGATTCAAATAATTGCTGGTACGATGTATTAGCAGGATTTTTTTTTAATAAAAACGTTATCTCAAATAATAAGGTTTGTTAGAAAGTCTACGATAAAGAAGGAATGTGTGAAAGAAATATAGGGCACCTGTGATAGATAGAGAGAGCGAGAGTTTCTGAGAGAGTGAAACAAAGCATGTGAATGTGTGTGTGTGAGAGAGAGAGAGTAAGAGAAAGAGTGTGAGAGAACGAGCGTGCATGTGGGAGTTGAACAAAGACATGTTGAGAGGGGAGGGTGAAATAAAAGATAGAAAGATAGGTGTGTGCGTGTGTGTGTGTGTGTGTGTGTATAAAAGTAGATAAGAGAAAGTGTACATGTGTGAGAAAAGAGAGTAGTGAGAGAGTGGTGAATGTTTGAGAGGGACAGAAAAAGAGAAAGAGGGTTGATGCGAAAGAGGGGGATGAGAGTGAATATGAGAAAGAGTGAATATGAGAAAGAGCGAACAGGGAGAGAATGAATGTTAGAGCGAGGGAGGAAGGCGAATATTTGAGAAATGGATGAGGGTGAATATGTGAGAGAGGGAGGAGGGCGAATGTGAGAGCGAGGGAGAGAGGGGAAGAGAGTGAATACGAGAAAGAGAGAATGGAAGGAGAACGAATCATAGAGAGAGGGGAAAAGAGCGAATGTGAGAAAGAGGGTGGGGGGAGCGAATGAGAGAGACGGGGAAAAAGAGCAAATGTTAGCGAGGGAAGAGAGCGAATGTAAGAGAGAGGGGGGGAGAAAGCGAATGTGAGAGAGGGGGGAAGAGAGTGAATGTGAGAGAGAGGGGGAGAGCGTAACAAAGCGAGAGAGAGAAGGGATTATAAAGAAGAGTGTGTGGGGGTGGGGGTAACTAAGACATGAGAGAAAGATCATGTGCATGTATGTTTCTGCAATTATGAAAGCGATAAAGATAGAGTTTGTGAATGCATGCCTGTGAATGCAGAAAGTGTTAACATGCACAAGAACACAAACACGTGCGCAATGCAGACATGTGCAACAAATTATTTTCCTTAAAATGACTCTTTCGCTTTCTGAAATGTTCAAAATCAACGATGTAAGAACCCAATTGAAAGCATAAAAAAATGAAATAAATCTTATAAAGAGCAAAAGAAAATCTAATTAAAAAAATTGAAAAATAAATAAATAAAAAAGTGTTTAAGTTAACACTTAATGCTAACCAGTTTTCTTGATGTTCATTACTTCTCACCTTAAGTAAAATCAGTTGTTGTTTGTTCCTATTAAATTGAAATGGCACTACTTTTTTTCTTTTATACCTTAGCTAGTATAAATATTAGCTTCACGTATAAACAGGATCTATTCTGGACACAAGGTCATAATAGGGTTACAGAGAGTTAAGTGTGAGAGACAGAGGTGGATGTGTGTTTTCAATAACGAATATTAAACAGTATTTGTTTCAATAACTAGGAAACCCTGTGTTTCCGGACTTTTTACACATAGAACATAATCCTGAAGTCATGCCATCGACTTTCCAAACACCCTGTATATAGACATGAAAGAAGTAAATGGATGCTCCACAAAAATAATCCATACATGTTTAGCGTTTCTGCTTCCTTTGCTGATGGCCAGCACTTGAAGCCATACAAAGAAGCAATAAAAAGTTTGAAACATGAATATTTTACATTAATTGACATTTTTTGTGTTTCAGATATCAATACATCTATTATATATCATCATTTAAGTATGCCATGGGTCAAAGGGGTATTAGAATTCTCAGTTTTAGAGCAGCCATATTATGGCTCAATCTGAAGGTGGACTCAAATCAATGCAAACCTCGGGATTCAACTTTCCACTGTTAACCGAGTGGTTATCCAATTCATCAGAGAGAAAATAATCAATATTATCTCGCCTAGGTCCATCAGGACCCTCTGACAACAGTCTTAATTATTAATGATAATGATTACTCTTTCATATCTTTGTATCTTTTCTATATATAAAACTTAATGTTTGTTTGTGTGTTATAGAAATCGATATCTAACATTTATAACATTCAAATAAGTTTCAATATGGGTTAAACTTCTCAAGGAATCTAAATACCATTGAAATCTTCTTTCGATTCCTTCTAGGGTCACTAGAGGCAATTATCAGTTAGGTCCATAAAATAATATATTAGAACGTAAAGAAACGAAATTTATCTTTTTTACAAATAGATTTTTTTTTGTTTCATAAAACAAAAATAAAATTAATAAAGAATATCTTAGTGAAGAATGTATTTACGAAAAGGTTTAAACATTTAAATAATTATTTTTATTGGTATTTTGAAGATTGAAAATAATTAAAGAAAAAAGTAATTTGTTTCGATTCTAAAAGCCCTTGGCCGTTTTACAGAAACACGTCAACAAGTAGGGATTTTTTTAAGGACACCACCGTGCTGACAGTTTTGTTTTTATTGCTTGACCTCATATGGGAAATGTTATTCTTAACTTTTCTTTCAAGGCAAAAATTGTAAACATGATATTTGAAATTATTTTACCTATGAAACCTTCTGACCAGCAATATATCACCACATGAACAATGCCAGGTGAATACTGCTTGTAATATATATATATATATATATATATATATATATATATAAATGGCTCTCTATCCATTTATGTTTTGGAAAATTAGAAAATGTGCACAGCACTCCCCACGTTGCTGACCCCTTCAGGTGTGAAGATGAAGATTCAAGAGGCGGTCAGAGATATGTCACATGTAAGCTATATTCTTTTTCCTTGATCGCACACACATTTCATTAGACTGCGGCCAAGAATTCTGATTTTTTTTCAAAAACATGTTTTTTAAAAGACATTTTGTATTCCTATTTATCAACAAATAATAAATACAAAGGAATATATAAACATTTATATATTTTTTACATTAATTTTTTATACATATATATATATATATTTTAGAGGTAAAAGACGAGAATAAAGAATTATAAAGATACAATATTTATTAAAAACATGAAAAGTTCAGAGCAAGGAGCCTCATATCCTTAATCCATGGATTTTCAAAGAAAAAATTTACATGTGACATATCTCTCACCGCCTCTTGAATCTTCATCTTCTGATGAGAAGAAATTTTTTCTTTGAAAATCCATGGATTAAGGATATGAGGCTCCTTGCTCTGAACTTTTGATGTTTTTAATAAATATTGTATCTTTACAATTCTTTATTCTCATCTTTTACCTCTAAAATAAATTGCTCTATTAAATATATTGAGCTTTACACTATCACGATAGATTATTATTATTAAACGATAATTCAATTATCGTTATAATTCAACACTTAAATATTATATATATATATATATATATATATATATATATATATATATATATATATATATAGAGAGAGAGAGAGAGAGAGAGAGAGAGACATACAGACATACAAAGAGTTGATTCTAGGGTATATGTGAAATTTGCAGATCACTGACTTTTGATTTTCAAGTTATTTGGTCAAAAAACGTAACACCAATTTAGCCTTTAGAAAAGACAAACTAAAGATGAGACATCCCAATTCTACATGAATTGTGAACAAAAAAAAAATGCTACGTCCAATCATGGTTGTTCAGAGTTGACATTAAATGAAAGTTTTCACAGCCACTAATTTTAAGTAAACAAATGAAACCGCCCTTAAATGGGACCCGTAAACTTTAGATGAAACATAACAACGCCAAATGTAGACATTTTAAAAGAAAATACTTTTTGTTTTCAGAATTTGTGAGATGCAGAATCGTAATGTACATTTTTTACAGTCGGATTTGTGCCCCTTTTTTTGGTTGTTATCGACGCGTTTCGAATTCTACATACTTGGGTTTTCTTCATGTACTAAAAACTGTACATTCCAACGAATGTCTTAAAGACAAATTTAGATCTGATGACCCCAAAGTAGATTTAATCTGGACAGTATAATTTTTGTGGTATGACAGCCTCTTTTCCTGATCTGAATAATGCTTACTGTTTGTTTTCAAAATATTCTTTTATAAGAGCTAAACGCTGAGCAATATTAGTTTTTACAAGAACTGCATAAAAGTATTTTTGATTAGAACTAAGCCGCACTATTTTTTAATAAAAGCTGAGTAACAGTATTGAGCAGTTGAACTTTTTTATATAACTAAACAGAAGTATTTTTAAGAACTATGCAGTCGTATTTAAAAAAGAACAGAGCAGAAGTATTTAAAAATTAACTGAGCAGGAGTATTTTAAACAGAACTGAGCAGTGGCATTTTCGAATATAACTGAGCAGTCGTATTTTCAAATAGAACTGAGCAGTAGTATTTTCGAATAGAACTGAGCAGTAGTATTTTCGAATAGAACTGAGCAGTAGTATTTTCGAATAGAACTGAGCAGTAGTATTTTCGAATAGAACTGAGCAGTAGTATTTTCGAATAGAACTGAGCAGTAGTATTTCCAAATAGAACTGAGCAGTAGTATTTCCAAATAGAACTGGGCAGTAGTATTTCCAAATAGAACTGGGCAGTAGTATTTCCAAATAGAACTGAGCAGTAGTATTTTCAAATAGAACTGAGCAGTAGTATTTTCAAATAGAACTGAGCAATAGTATTTCCAAATAGAACTGAGCAGTAGCATTTCCAAATAGAACTGAGCAGTAGCACTTTCGAATAGAACTGAGCAGTAGTATTTTCGAATAGAACCGAGCAGTAGTATTTTCGAATAGAACCGAGCAGTAGTATTTTCGAATAAAACTGAGTAGTAGTATTTCCAACTATAACTGAGCAGTAGTATTTCCAAAGATAACTGAGCAGTAGTATTTCCAAATATAACTGAGATTTAGTATTTCCAAACATAACGGAGCCGTAGTATTTCCAAATAGAAATGAGCAGGAGTATTTCTAAATAGAACTGAGCCGTAGTATTTCAAATAGAACTGAGTAGTAGTATTTCCAAATATAACTGAGCAGTAATATTTCCAAAGATAACTGAGCAGTAGTATTTCCAAATATAACGGAGCCGTAGTATTTTCAAATAGAAATGAGCAGGAGTATTTCTAAATAGAACTGAGCCGTAGTATTTCCAAATAGAACTGAGCCGTAGTATTTCCAAATAGAAATGAGCAGTAGTATTTTCAAATATAACGGAGCCGTAGTATTTCCAAATAGAAATGAGCAGTAGTATTTCCAAATAGAAATGAGCAGTAGTATTTCCAAATAGAAATGAGCAGTAGTGTACAAGCGCAATCAGCTCAAATTATCTTTTAGAAAGACAACACATTCTATTGAACGCAATCCTACCAAAACTTACGCTTCTGAGTAACTAAATTAATGCACGTTTCTCCCATTTTGAATCCCCGCATTTTCAAGAATAGTTGCATTAGTCTTATATGTCAAAAGATCAGATACCGACTTATCGATGAGAACGCTGCTGAGGACATCCAACTATGAAGAAGGCTAATTAATTGAATTTTTACGATAAACTCCATAACATTTGTCCTCCAATCCCAACACCCACGGACTGAGCGTATTACATGTCGAAGGATAAAAGAAATGCATTACTGCTTTCCCCAAGGACATTAGTGAATAAATGAAATTAAACACTGAAGCCAGGATTGAACCCCTGCTATGTCACTGACAGCAACTAATGACAGCTTCATTAATATTACAAGAAGTGCTCTGTCAATTGCACCATGGCAAGTTGCCTATGTAACCACTCGTCTATTTTCCTATAATGTGTATTTACACAGAAGTTGATTATTTAAACTGGTTGTATTTAAAAAAAAACAAGTTTTGTCATTTTCATGTTTTTATTTATTAATTCTTTTTAGAGAAATCATCTTCCTTGTTTGAAGATTAATAGTATAAATAAATCTAAAAAATCCATATTAACAGTGTCAAAGGACTATTTTCAAAATTTAGCTACACACCTTTTCTAAGGACAATATAAATTAATAAGAACATGTCACTATTGCCATACTTATTTTAGCTATCAGATAAATAATTATATTTGTTTACACTAAATAATAGTCAAATGATTTAAAGAAAGAAATAGGCTAATATTTACTGAAAACAAATACAATTGTTTATCTGATAGCTAAAATAGATGACGTTTTTTATTAAAGACATGAGCTGTTTTTAGCTTTTAGAGTCATTATTATAAAATCTGTTTTAAATTCATATTAATTGTAAAACGTTAAACCCAACAAAGACTATTTTTAAAATCTGGCTAAATACCGGACAGTGTCAGGTTATTAATATAAAAAATTAATAAATTTAATAATGTTTATAAATTAATAAATTTAGTTAATTATTCTAAGGACGACAATGAAAGTGAGAGAAATTTGTTTGTTTTTTTACAAAAAAATTAATACCCCAGATCTTAATAAAATATTCAGTATTTATGCATTAATAAATGAATGTTATTATGAAGTATTTTTCTCATGTTACTTGAATAACTTTACTGTCTACCGTTCATTTCAAGGACGAAATTGTCTAATTATACCCATAGTCGAAACTTAGTGACCATCTTTACACAGACATAACACCCTGACGGTGCAAAGGTATTATGGTGACTTACCTATGTACAACATGGACTCTTCCTCTTTGCTCAATAAATGCCAACGGCAATTAACTCTCGCCGGAATCCAGTAAGATAGTCGAACTCTACTTACCAGGCGCATATTTCTTCCCTCTGTACTCTATTTTCTTAATACACTTGTTTCTACTTTATACCGTGTTCGTGTTTTCCTTTCGGTCCCTTTAACAGGGCCACAACAAAAAGATAAATAAATATTTTTTAAGGCAGCTCTCTGTAAAAAAATACTAAAATATCAGAAATCTAAATGTAAAAAAAAAAAAAATATTTTTAGAGCTTTAAATATTAGCAGGTCAGGGTTGACAGAACAAGACTAATCTACTCCTGCAGATTAAATAAGTGATTCAGTAAAAAAATTTATATTGATTCCCGAGTTCAACAGAAAGATTCTCAAGTTCAAAATTGCACCAAATTCCACTTTAGTGAATGTGAAATGTGCGAACGCATGGTGTAAACCAAAAAAGTAACTTATTTGTTTTGTATTTACGTTCTGTAATAAAATTATGTTTATTATTCTTTCCTTAGCCAAGGACTTCTTCTCAGAACTGCCTCAATATTCCACTGCTAATGTCATTCGTTTACGATTCTAACTCGGCCCAGGAAGTATTGTTTAAAATGGCCCGATTTCTTCATTTTAATTCCGTTTAAGTGTGCTCCATCTACGATTTGAACTCAACATCTCACTATTGGATTTACTTCATTTTTTAGCACTTTCCTATGCTGCCTTCACGAAACTTTTTCTTCTCCATCTAAATCTCCTTCCATTGGACACCTTATCAACGGACAATTACCATCTGGACAAACCCCATATCTTTTTTACACAAACTGTTTTTCATCCTCCATTTTCTTAATATTTTTTCAAATGTTGAATTTTGGCTTTCATACTGCCACCTTATCTATCTGTATAATGCCTCTGATGATAAGATCTCGATCTTTGAAAAGCCTTGGCTTAAGGAAAGAATAATAAACATAATTTCATTACAGAATATACCTTACATTGAACAATCGAAGTTTGAAATAAATCTGAACATTCGTACATGTTTATCCCTCTTCGTTCATCTATCTTTATATATATATATATATATATATATATATAAACGATTAGTTTTTTATTTCAATAATTACGTCAATAAAATGTAGATTAAAAGTAAAATAATAAAAAATAAGCATGCGAGTTGTCACAGAATATTATTAATATAGAGTCGATACTTAGGGCTCAACTGTACGACCAGTTGAGCAGCAAGATAAGTCAAACTGTTGAACAGCAAGATAAGTGCCTGTTTATAACAAGGCTAGAATGTTCCATTATGCTCAGAAGGGAAAGTCCATTCTCTGTGTTCTGATTGGCTGAGATTCATATGTGGCCATTTTAGTCCATAAATGTTCATTCATTCGAACAAGCACTCCTCCATGAGATGGATACCAATTGAGGCGCTTATGCCGGTAAGTGTTAGTTTAATTCTATATCTCCCTCCCTCCCCTCAGTACGCGAACGCAATGGTCTTTGGGGAAGAATGAGTTCCTTCTGGCCTGGTTGATTGTGGGGGAGTAACCTGGACAATGCCCGGGCAGATTTCACTGGCATTGGTTTAGCAGTGCCGGGTGATGTTGGGTGCCTCGGCGATGTCATTACATCTCCTCTGTTATGCGGCAATAGTGTACCAGGTGTATGGGAATCACAAGGCGTTGGATTGGGAGATTCAGTCGAAGCACTGGGAATAGGGACTGGAATTACAGGTGTTGCAAGTTTTCTGAGGAATCTGCGGTTTCGCAAAGTGATTCTGCCTGACCCATCAATCCTGATCTGATACTGACGGTTAGGGAGAGTTTCGACAACACGACCTGTTGTGTCCCATCGACGATTGTTTGCACGTTGTATTGATACTCTTTCTCCTTCTTGGAGTGGGCATAAAGTATGCGCTGTGCGATTGTACCGCTCGGTGAGGTAAGCATTGCGCTGAGATAAGCTTATCTCACGGTTCCTAGCTGCAGCTATCCATTTTGCATGTGGTTTATATAGTGCGGGTTGGGATGGTATGAAGTCACGAAGTCGGCGGTGGAGCAAGAGTTGTGCTGGGGATAGACCAATGCCTTGGATAGGGGTGTTGCGATATTGTATGATGGCTCTGGCAACACTGTCATTATTCAATGAGCCCTGGGGACCTGTATTTCCATGAATTATCCTCTTCGCTATTTTTACGGCTAACTCTGCTCGGCCATTAGATTGAGGATATACCACTGAGGACTGTCTGTGCTTTACACACCATGTTTTGAGGAACTGCTGAAACATGTTGGAATTAAAAGGTGGGCCACCATCGCTACTAAGTTCTTCTGGGGTGCCATATGTGTGGAATAGTTTCCGACAAATAGATATTAGTTTTGAGGTGATTGCATGACCTGGTTTAAGATGATACAAAATAATCCAGCCAGTGAGTCTGTCTGCACAGACAAGGTATGCAATGTGTCCGACGTAAAAAAGGTCCATCACTATCTGCTGGAAGAGCCAATCTGGAGCTTGGGTTAATACAAGTGGTTCAGGTGGCTGACTTGGGGCAATGTTTGTGCAGATGAGGCAATTGGCTCGAAAGTTGCATATTGATGCATTCATACCGGGCCAATACACCGATTCATTGGCACGGGCTTTCATGCCAACCACACCCTGGTGGGATGAGTGTAGATAACGTAGTACTTTTCCTCTGAGAGATTTGGGTACCACGATTCTCGCATCCATCAGTGCTAAGCTCCTGTCAGTACTTAGTCGATGGCGTACATCCCAGAAGTTACGGATTTCCGGTTCAGTAAGTGAACGTTTGGATGGAAAACCTAGTTGTATTGTGTTGAGCAGAGTCGTGTAAGATGGATCATTTCGGCCTGATGCACGTATGTGATCAGCTGACAGGATTGTATCATTGTCTTTAAAATCGTTCATGGCCTGCTGGGTTGCTACCTCCACCATAGCATCTATTTTATCTGAGAGATGGATGTCTTCAGAGGAAGGGTGTGTGGAAGATAGGGATGTAAGGGCACTCATTGTAGGGACTGGGTTGCGAGAGACGGCATCGGAACCCTGATGCAACTTTCCTGGGCAGTGTTGGATGGTAAAAAAATACCTGAGTGATTTCTCTTTAAGCTTAAAGAGGTGCGGGTTATGTATCTTGCTCAGGTCCCTGTCGCCAAATACTCCTAGTAAGGGCTGGTGGTCTGTTACTACTATTACGTTAGGGCAGCCCATAATAAATATACGGCATTTGTCTAATGCCCAGGCGATTGCTGCTGCTTCGCCTTCAATGGGTGCATATCGGCGCTCCGCATCTGTGCAAAATCTGCTGCCTGCAAATATGATGTGCCAGCCCTCAGGACAACATACCGGTGCTTTCTCAGTGGAACATATACAGTGTTTTTGTAATAGCAGGAAACCCATACCTTCTTTACTCCAGTCTGGAGCAAGGCAGGTTGCTCTGTTAATATCAAAGGTCGTTACACCCTTTTTTACCAAATTCACAATGATTTGCCTGGATGTGAAAAATGCATTCTCGAGATCCTGATTCCAAATGAAGCATGAATTTTGTTTGACAAGGTCTCAAAAGGGAGACATTATGGTGCTTAGGGAATGTGCCCATGCTACTTGGTTAACTAATCCAAACCAAGACCTTGCATCAGTTATATTCTTTGGGATAGGAAAGTTGGCAATTGCATTAAGTAAATTCTCAGAAGGGGCTACTCCTGAGGCCTTTTGGCTAAGATCAAAGTGTAGTATCTGTTCCGATGGATACTGCACCCCATAGACTGGTATTGTCTTGGCCTTCGCGGCTTGATTTACACCGGTCTATGAGTCTGCCCTGTGCAGTTCTAGGAGGTCCACCCTCCCAGGCTTTGCCTTCCCTCTTTGGGGAGGAGTAAGTTTATTGCTTACTGCCTGAGGCGCCCCTACCGGGGAATGCCGACGGGGCTGTCCAGGCAATTTTTAATGGCCAGGGTGCTCACCTCTCGGGCGCTGGCTTTTCAAACCCCACTTTCCCGACCCGACCTTGGGTCACATCTTACTTGTGGGAGTAAGATAAAAACTGGCCTTGTGCCTAACTCCTGGAGAGGAGTAAATCAATACTCCTGATGATGTTATTTGAAGGCCTCCAAACTGAACCACATCTTTGCAAAATTGGAATTTATTTTTGTTAAGGACAATTCCGTTTTTTGCGCAAAGCGATAGGTAGTCAAATGTATGATAGTAGGCATCTTCTATACTGTTGTCAAAAAGTAGCGTATCATCAACGACCTTCACTTTGCGAGGAATGTTCTTAATGATCTCATCATATCTACACGTATAGGCATCACCGGAGGCTAAGTATCCCTGAGGCATGCGGAGATACATGAAACGACCCCACTCCGTGATGAAAGTTGTAAGTGGCTGAGATTCCTCATCTAGAGGGATTGCATCTAAGACGGTTTTTTTTTTGTTGGGCAGCACCTGTAATGCCAATTGGAATGACGAGCTAGTGTGATGTGTTTCTCGTTGGCACTGCGAGTTTAAATGCTGATAGTCCACTGTTCTTCTTGGTTTTCTATCTTTTTTTGCAGTGATTACCATAGTGCTGCACCAATCGGTAGGGGTACCAACGGGCACTGGAGTAAGAATGCCTCTTTTAACATCATCCCAAAGTGCGAGTCGTACTTGCTCCTTGAAATGATAAGGCACAGGAATTGGGTTGTGTCTGGCTTTTGGGACCACTCCCTCTTTAAGGTGAATATGGGCGGTGGGGGCGGACATAGATGGGACACCCCATTGTTTTTGAACGTTGTCTTGGCAAAATGCTCTAGGAGCCAATCCTTAAGTCTACTAATGTTTTCTTCCGTTGGGGTAAAGGGAAGTCTTTTGGGGCGACTTGGCAATTGATTCACATACTCAATGTGTTGTATTGCGATATTTGCCTGGGTTGAAAATGTTGCCGCAGGGTTTGGGAAATCTTCAGGCAGCATTCCCACATCAATGCATGCTGCCTTGCTGAAATAAAGTCGCTGGATCCCATCACATATGTAAAGGGCTTGCTTGATTGTTCTTCCACAAACTTCGAATTTCACAGGTAACCATCCCTGACACACAAGTGTGAAATCTCCCACAGTCCGAACGATTTTTCTTGATGGTACTAAGTTATTCATTGTGAGCCCCATGTTAAACAGATGCTTTGATCCCCCTAGACATATAGTGGCCCCACTATCAGGGAAAATCTTCAGCTTTGTTCGGTAGTCACCAGGGATGTTCTTCGCTTGTCTGGGATCTGGATTTGGTGAAAATGGGATAACATACGCATCTATTTCTGCTATTTGATTTTCACTTGCGGTCGTATATGTATCCCTTGTCTGGTTAAATGTGATGTGAGCGATAAGAGGATCCATGGGAGCCTCGTCAATTCCAATACAGGGTTTCTTTGCTCGGCACACTCTTGAAAGTGCTGCATGTTTGACCCCATGCTGGACATTTTAACTGGCGAGAGCTTGTTCCTGGGATACCATGATAATGACTACCACAACCCATGCAAGCTTGAAAGTTATCACGTTTGGCGGAGTTGCTGATACTAACATGACCTTTATTAGCTTGAGCACTGGTTTTCTGCTTGTGGTACGTAGATATCCGTGCAATAGCCATGTCAGAGGTGTCAGTCATTGAAGTTTGGTCTTTCAATGCCGATTCGAACGCCTCAGAATGGCAAACATTTTGTTCGAGAGTTGTAAGTGTTCCAGCTTTGGCCAGCAGGTCTGCTTGGAGGGTATTGTTTGCTATTCCCCTGATGAGCTGGTCCTTGATGTACATGTTAGACAGGTCATGCTCAAAAAGGGGACATAAAAAGTTGCAGTCCAGGGCTGTGGCCCGGAGGCGGACGAGATAGTTCTGTATTGTCTCAGTCTCACCCTGTGACATGGAGGCAAAAGTAAGGCGATGAACGATGGGATTCGACCTTTGAGTGACCAATGCCTCTATCATTCCTAGTAGCTTGTCTGGGTCAGTGGTGAAGAATTTAGGATGAGTGTTGACTATAGCATTCTGGACGAACTCATCAGCAGAACTGTATAGCTGTATATTGGCCTGAGATGTTGGCATACCCGTCATCTTGGTGAATACTTCCCAATCAATCCTGAATCTTCTGAATTGTTGGGGGGTCATTTCAAGATAGAGCTGGGGCAGTTTAGCGGCTGGTGCTTTAACGTATGTTACCTCAGCAGAGAGTTCCTTAGCTTCTTTAAGGATTGAGAGAGCTTCTCCCATTGTTGCGATCCCTTGCTCTTTCAACATGGCCCGATCCATCATTTACAGGTTCTTTTTTGTCAGCTTTTCATTTGCAAATGTTGCAGCATAAGTTCGAGCTGAGCTAGCAGAGATCCCTGCTTTGAGGAGGTACTGCTCCCAATCTTCAGGATCCATATATCCTGTTCGTAGCGCCATATAGAGTCGATGCTTAGGGCTCAACTGTACGACCAGTTGAGCAGCAAGATAAGTCAAACTATTGAGCAGCAAGATAAGTGCCTGTTTATAACAAGGCTAGAATGTTCCATTATGCTCAGAAGGGAAAGTCCATTCTCTGTGTTTTGATTGGCTGAGATTCATATGTGGCCATTTTAGTCCATAAATGTTCATTCATTCGAACAAGCACTCCTCCATGAGATGGATACCAATTGAGGCCCTTATGCCGGTAAGTGTTAGTTTAATTCTATAATTAACATAGAGAGTAAAGGAAGAGATGTAAAGAATGCTCAATAACAACAAAAATAATGTAAGGGATATCAGTCATATTTTAAGCTGCAAAGATTTATCTCCCTTACATTATTTGTGTCATTATTTAAGATTGTCACTATCGTAACCATCTTCTTCACTATAATAATTTTTATTTTCAAACAAACTGAACTGTAAAATTCTAAAGAACATGCCGGAAGAAAAAGACAAAGTGGCTAGGCAAAATCAAATATCAATGTGTCAGTGCGATGCTATTTAGGTCTATGTTCTAAAAATCCGACAAGATAACTTTATATATTAGATAAAAGAGGGAATATATAAAAAAATACAAATATCAGCTATTTCAATCAACTGGTTCGCAAGTGTTCTTGCAAGACAGTATCTAAAATTAGAAAAGTTCAAGGAACCAGATCTTGAATTACATTACCATAAATATTAATCAGACAAGTGCGTACACGTTGGTTACAAGTGTCGCAACATTTCAGCTGCTGCACCATAGTGCTGTCTTCAGGTGTCCATCACATTTGGTGACACTCCAGGAACCTTGAACTGGACCTCCAAGTCATTCAGACACTCGTCAATTTTGACAAGCGCTTCAAGTTGGTGCAAGAGAACAATGGTCAACACAGTGTGGTAATAACAACAAGTAAATCAGTCTGTTACAAATAATGGAACTAACAATTCCTTATCTAAAAAATTCTAACAGTTTTTGAATTACTTTATAATGAAAGTGTTTGTCATATAGCCATTTAACTATATAATCTTATATATGAAGTTAGGTATGTGTATACGTATTAGTGATGGGACGATCCCAATATTCTTCCCGATTCAATTACCTATTCCATTTTAAATTCCCGATTCCGATACAAGTACCTAAAATCAATAAATATTTATCATTAATACTAATGGAAAATTTTGTTTAGAACTAAAACAAAAGAAATAATTAAAAGAATCGTTTTTGGCATCAGAAAATAGGAACAATTTTTTCCGATTCCGATACCCCAAAAAGTTCTGATTTTTCCGATTCCAATTAATCGTCCCAACACTAATATATATATATATATATATATATATATATATATATGTGTGTGTGTGTGTGTGTGTGTGAAAAAAAGAGACAAACGGAAAACAGGTTAAAATGCAGGAGAAAAACAAAAACAAGAGATTTGACCGGTTTCGTTCGTGTTAACGAACGTCTTCAGAAACACGAACGAAACCGGTCAAATCTCTTGTTTTTGTTTTTCTCCTGCATTTTAACCTGTTTTCCGTTTGTCTCTTTTTTCAAACATTTTGTCTACCACGGCATTTCATTTTCATGACTTATCGTGTATTTTACCCCATATATATATATTCTATTATTGCATGTTTTTTTCGTACCTGTACTTTTGACATTCTTTTTCCCTTATTATGTCCCTTTATATGATCAGTTTCATTGCTTTCTGTGCTATTTGGAGTGGATTGTAATCATCTTATCCCAACCCTCCCTCATCTTCTCGAATCCTCTATAACTGAGAGGGAACTATACTCTAATCTTGATGCTATGTTTTAACTTCGAACTTGGTGTCTATAGCCCGTGATGATGAAGAGATTTGATATCGATAAAAAATCCATATCGTCTCAGAAACACGAAACTTGTTTATGTTGAATTCTTGGAACGTATGTAATGAGCTGGAGAGACTTTTAGTTGAATGATGATGAATATTATGAGAGGGTTGAAAATAATTAATAGACTCAATCAAATTGATAACTTATGAGGATAGTTCATTAAAAGTGTTTATTGACATTAGATTTGAAGATGATTATGTTGTAGCCTTCAAGTAAGCAATCCGGTGACAACGTGTTCCACAGATGAGAAATTCTTTGGAAAGAAATTTTGTTCATGGAACTTTCGTTTAATGATAGACACTCAGAGGAAGAAAAGATTCTTTGCAGTTATGGTGAGAAGACGAGCTTCAAAAATGTCACAAGGAGGAACCAGAGATTGGAGCTCAGTCGAGCACCTTCCATGGAAATAACGATAGAGTAGAGAGAGACTAGTAACGTTTCTTCTGTGAGAAAGGTGCTGTAGAGGGCAGAAGAGATCATCCACTACAGTCGATTTTGAACTCTGTCAAGGCAAGAAAGAGTGGCCAGAGCGGCATCTCCCCGGATGTCCCAGCAGTACTCCATCTTAGGATCTATGTGACTCTTATACAGGAAGACGATTGCACCCAGAGTCGGATACTTTCTGAAGTGGTTTAAATGCTGGATTCTTTTGATTCTTAATATCGATTTTATTAAATTGTCTCATCCCAACTTTTAAACGCCTGTAATTTGAATCTGTTTTGAATATCAATCTATTTTTCTCTTCACCAGTGAGAAATGATTTGAAAATGGATTATTATGCATTGACATCTATCAATTTTGATTGGATGAAAACCTACAGGTAAGTAATAATTATGGAAAAGAGAGAGAATAAACCTACTTACCTGATTCGCATTTAAATAAGTTAAAACGGGATTAGTTTGAATTTAAATTATCTTTAAAAGATCTTTAAGGTAGAAGGGGGGGGGCACTTATCAAGTCAGTATTTTGCAATCATCTTATTTCAGGCTTACATAAAAAATAAAGAGGTTTCATACAGAAATTCAAAAGCAATTTCAGAACATAGCTCTTCAACAAAATTATATATTTAAAAAAAATTGTTTTTTAAATCATGATAAAATAGAAAGCGAGATTGTTTTAATGGGGAAAATGAAATAAAATTTAAATTTGAAAACTATAACTTACTAGTAAAGATATCAACCACTACTCATGTGAAAGGCTTACAATTATAACAACATGTGTTGTGCCTCTACTATTATACTAAATGTGAGTCAATCAACGTTTATTTCCCTAAAGCTGTGTTTTCTATATACTTTAATAACAAAAAATACATGCTAAAATATACATTAGTTTTGAGATTGAGTTATGTTTGAAAGAAATTCTTTTTAGATTAGTCGTAATTTATAATTAACTGAACAAGTCATCCATTTCTCTCCAAGCTATCTATGTATCTTCATACCTCTCACTATGTTAATTCAACCACTCTCTAATATTTTTTATGTCTCTGTGAGCATTTAGAGAAGAATGACCCTCTCTTTTCTCAGTGTCACCATCTGGGTAGCTTAATTGCCATAAATATATTTTAATAACTTACTAATATATATATATATATATATATCAATTATTAATAGTCAGACTTTCAAGATTTAAGCTCAATGGATGTTAATTTTTTAACTCCAACCTTTTAACTTTAACCTTCTGAGGAGTCGCACTCCAAGATATATAACTCAGTATTTTGGTTTTCTAATGAGACGGAACGTTAAGATTTTGATCGTTTTAAAAATGAATAAAGGCATGGTTACTAGAAACTAACTTTCTATTGTTATATATATATATATATAGGGTAAGGTACACGATAAGTCATGAAAATGAAATGCTGTGGTAGACAAAATGTGTAAAAAATGACAAACGGAAAACAGGAGAAAAACAAAAACAAGAGATTTGACCGGTTTCGTTCGTGTTAGCGAATGTCTTCAGAAAAAGTAAAGATTTGGAAATAATTTTATTTTGAAGGCACACACATGGGAGATCATTTTTTCCTTCTCCCATGTGTGTGACTTCAAATTAAAATTATTTCCAAAACTTCACTTTTTCTGAAGACGTTTGCTAACACGAACGAAACCGGTTAAATCTCTTGTTTTTGTTTTTCTCCTGCACTTTAACCTGTTTTCCGTTTGTCATTTTTTACACACACATATATATATATATATATATATATATATATATATATATATATATATATGACTCATAGGTGTCACTATAACTTTTCCATTCAAACACGGCTCTCATTATGTAACAGTCGTATGAGCGCTAACCTTGATTGAAATTTGATTGCATAAGCAAGCAGTAATATATATATATATATATATATATATATATATATATATATATGTATATTTATTTATTAATTTATTAATTAATTTTAACGTACAGAAAAGGAATCTATGGATACATGGTTCCTGCTATCAGCCGTCATCAGCATAGCTAACATAGCTATGTGTATATATATATATAATACATAAACACTTCAACACACCCATACACACACAAAGTTTCAAGTATAATTAATCTTTATTTTCACTATTTAAATTTTTATGAAAATAAAAATCAGGGAATGTTTTTAGATAAGTGATTAAAGCTTTTAAGAAAAAGAAATTAAAAAAGATGGGGAAAATTATCCTCTTCAAATCACCTTCTAAAGTTAAAACAATAATGTCTTGAAAGCTAAAATAAAAAAAATTAAAGTGAAACAGAAAATAATTAAGAAAAGTTGATTTTCGATAAGCCATCATTTCATTCCATTGGTGATTTACCAATTTTTGTATTTATCATCACGTCTATAGATAACATCTTAATAAGTACCGTGTCAATATTTCAGGTCATTTCTCAAGAATTAATGCTCTGTCAATTTCATTCATTTGATTGATTTTTCTCCCCACCCCCCACCCAAATTCTCCTTTTTCACCCTTCAATCCTATGTCTCCAATTTGCGCACACGCACACACATGGGCCCTGTTTAGTTTCAAAATAATAAAAAAACAAAATGAAAGTTTCAACTTTAATCTATCGTCATGAGAAAGGACTTAATTATCTATTAGTTTTAAAAAATTCAATTACTTACCATTTTTAGATATCTCCAAGCATCGTTGGTCTGTCCGTTCAGTTTGAAATCGCAGTTTTATCACTAAATGCACAGATTGAGCTGTCGTTGTTTGTTTGTCTGTTTAGTGAATCAGACTTCTCCACAGAGCTCACGAACATTGTGCCTCAAGATTGTCTGGTCTGCATGAAGTCCTCATTGATCGCAGCTATTCGTTAGACCTGCTAGATTGCAGATTCAACCCTGACACCGGGAGAAACAAGGCTAAGTGGTTGCATATGAAGTTAGGGAAGGTTTGGTTCAGAACACACAAATACGTGGTGGTTGCTCATGTGCAGAAATAATGTTGTTATACTCATTTGATGGATTTATGGGTCCGCACCCGGCCCATCAGTGCTTACCACACACAAACGCAGATCCTAATGCTGACTCCTCCTGGAGTGTCACCAGAGCCCTGTTAGTCAAGTTGCAGCCCTAATACCGCTGGGTGTCAGACCTGTTCACCATGGGTGGGTCTGCAAGGAACTGGAGTTCCAGACAGCATAGCTCTGCTGTTGTTGCAATGATGTACAACCTGGTCAGCTTGAGCTGGCTTTTTCCATGACCTACACCATATATCAAACCATTGCAGCTGAAGAAAGTCATACGAGATGGGTAACAAATTGCGATTCCACTATCGAAGGCTGACCACAGTCAGGTCCTCCATGATGGTTGTCACCCACGTCTTCAGATGTCCACTGATACTCTTGCGATACCAAGGCAGAGATGTAGGGAAGATTACGTTGCAAATAAATTTTCCGCTCTAAGCGACGAGCTGCATTCACAAACCATCAAAGATGTTGCTGCAATAACATGAACGGCAGAGACGTTAGGTGTTGGAAGAGAACATCAGTTGGAACATAGTTGGCCTGCCGACAACACGATGGAGGCAGTCATTACCAAAGACTTCGACCACCCTCATTAGTCATGTATCCCAATTATAGAGGATGAACGACCGAACAATAGATTGATAGACACGTCTCTCTTGCTTGATATTGAAATCTCCCAATGCATTTACAAGGACCGTTGGAGACACACAAATGCGGATCTAGTGGCCTCAACTTGATGATCGACCGCCACCACACACTGCCAAGACGGAATAACGGTGGACTCGAGGTACACAAACGAATCCACGTCTTCATTGAATGGACACATTATATTTTATATGGACATATTATATTTTAGATCCGTTGATCAGTCAATCTTTCATGCTACAGTTAGAAATAGTATTTTCATCGTTAAAGGTGCAGAAAAAAAAGAGTATCAAGCTCCAGCCCCTGTTCCATCGCTGCAATGTTGCTGTGCTTTTTGTATAAGTACTTCAACAAAATGTTCTCCAACGAATTGGCTGCATTTGTGACCTCTCAACGGCAAATACCCCGACCAACTCGACCAGCAGCAAAACCCCACTATTTAATTGTAGCGATCCCCAGATGCCGGAAAACTTTCAACACTCATACGTTCATTCCTCGGACAGCTTGCTTTTGGAGTTCTCTCCCTGCTCACTGTTTCCCTGACTTTAACAACATTCAGAAATTTAAATGTACTGTGAACAAACATCTTGCTGCACAACTCTGGCCCCTAATCACAGTAGCTCTTTACGTCTCAGTGTCAATGTGCCCCCTTATTTTGGGGTGAATGAAAAAATAAAGAAAAATGATTGAATAGAGACACCTGAAGCATGTTGGTTCATTATTTTTTTCAAAGTTTAACCATAATTTTTATGGTAACCGTTGAGGATGGGATGACCAATATAACTGTAGCAAGATAAGAGGCAGGTGTGTAAAAAATAAGTTTACTATGGTAAATTTCCACCTAAGGTTTAAAATTAGGTAGTGTGGAATTTTCCAATTAGAATTCGAGTAAGACTACATGTCCCGACAGTAATGTCACAGAGACAGGAAGCCACCAGTCTTATGTGGCGAATGAGCAGGGGAGATTCCTCTAATTTGATGGAACCAGCAGATAGATAGATAGATAGAGAGAGAGAGAGAGAGAGAGAGAGCAGTGGGTTAGAATGGTCGTTGCCAGCGAGAAATCAATGGTAAGCGGCTGTTGCAATAACGCAAAGTCAATATGCTATTAAATCACTAGATATCTTGACAAAGAAATAAAAGTGGTTTTACTGGTATGTCATTAATAACCAGCGGAACGTTACTACTGCCGACCAAGGGAAGATTCTATCAGGCATGTGTATGTAGTGTGATGATGTATGAAAGAGAAACCTGGCCTGTAAGGGTTGAGGACATGTGTTGCATGGGAAATTACATGATATGATAGGTGTGTAATGCGAGTTTAAAGGTGGCAAAAGATTAAATCTAGACAGTATAGGGAGATGTGTGCAGAACAGGAGATTTTGATGGTATGGCCATGTTGAAAGAATGGATGAGAGTTCTTGAGTTAGTAGATGTAGAACAGTTGAGGTAGCAGGTTCAGTTCAAAAGGGAAGGCCAAGAAAAACGTGGGAGGAAGTGATAAGGATGGACTTTTAGTTTGTAAGTCAATTTCTCAAATCCGTCCAACGCATGCCAGCATATGAAACGAACGTTAAACCGAATATGATGATGAAAATGATGACTGGCCATTCAGAATGGAATAGACATTTTGTGGGAGAGAACGTATCGATGACAAACTTCAAGAATCTAACTGATTTCACTATTATAGACTGGCTGTACCTACTCGGCGTTGCCCAGGATGCAGTGAAGTCATTTTAGGTTTTTAACTTTTATTGGTTTTCACATCTTTTAAACTTATACAGAAAAAGAAATAAAATTTTATTTGTAGGGAAGACAACTCTTTATATTCTTCAATTAAAAATGTGAGTTATCTTTCCTTATTCTTCGGTCATTATTTAAAAAAATTTCGTATCAGTTTTCTGAGCGATACTATATGATGTTTTAAATAAACTGTAACAAAGTATGTTATGATATTGCCAATAACATGCTAAATGAATAACAACTGAAAGTTTTATATGTTAACTTAAATGCTATTTAAGTCCAACTTTTTTAAATGTGAAAAGATAACTTATATATATATATATATATATATATATATATATATATATATATATATATATAGAGAGAGAGAGAGAGAGAGAGAGAGAGAGAGAGAGAGAGAGAGAGAGGGGGGGGGGACAAAAAACAGAGTTGTAACGAAGAGTGTAAATCAGCGGTTCAAACCCAGACAACACCTTTAGTTTTGAAGAATTCCAGAATTTCCCTGGCCACAATTTCAATTATAGGTCAAAAATCACTCAAATCAAAGAGAGTAATTTCTTCATTTTATTTTTTTTTCTTCATTTTTTTTTTTGTCTTTCAATTATGGTTTCTGGCCGCAAATCAAGTTCACTTTATCCCCACTCATGTTTAATTAAAGATTTAAGATAGTTGCGCGAGGAAAGTGAAAGACAGAGAGAGAGTTTTAGCCAAAAATTTCTCTGAACCAATTGGGAAAACCGACTTGTAATTTAATTTTCTAAAACCAACCTCTTGATACCAAGATAATCAACTTGAAATATTAAGAAAGGTTTTTCCTTCTTAGTTACAAAAAAAAAAAAAAACTATTACAAAAATAATTGTCTTTTCTGTAGATACAAGTATAATGGACCAAAATTATAAAACACGTACACACATACATCCATACTGTATTAAGTTAGCTGCTGTCAAGGTTAACAAGGGACGTACTAGCTCTTCTTAGTTTATTACCTGAACTATACTCATAGGAGAGAGGTTTCATCAAGAGTGCATGCTGTGACTCTTTCCTCAATTATCATGACATACCAGTAACAAGAATTATTTTCGCCATAACATATGGTAATGGGATAGAGTATAGAGATGTGAATTAACTTGAACTTAACCCTTTCGGTCACTGCTTTAAATAGAATTATTTTCATTGTAAAACTTTATTCATCTCCCTCAATGTCATCTGCCGGTCAACCGGTGTCTCCCTGTTGTAATGCGTTTAAAACGTGTCCAATAAACAGGACAGTGTGATTCCCATACTTGTATTGTGTCAAATTTACTATTTACAAATAGGTGTCCAAAGGTTCCATCAAGACTACATGCTGTGGCTATTTTATCAATTATGACATACTAGTAACAAGACTTGATTTTTGCCACAATCTCTGGTAATAGTACAGAGATGTAAATTAACTTGAACTTAACCCATTCTTTCACGGCTTAAAAACACGATTATTTTAATTGAAAAACTTTATTCATCTTCCTCAATGTCATCTGCCAGTCAACCGGTGTCTCCCTGTTGTAATGCGTTTAAAACGTGTCAAATAAACAAGACAGTGTGACTCCATACTTTTATTGTGTCAAATTTACTATTTACAAGAATTTTAAAAGGATAAATTAGAGCAAGGGAATGAAGGGGTTAAAATACAATGAAAATAAGACAAGTTATTTATCTACCTCCCACAGCGGTAAGATGTGACACAAGGTCGGGAAAGTGGGATTTGAAAAGCCAGCGCCCGAAAAAGGTGAGCACTCTGGCCTACAAAAAACGCCTCAGGCGATTAGCAATAAACTAACTCCTTCTCAAAGAGTGAGAAGGCAAAGCTTGAGAGGGTGTACCTTCTAGAACTGCACAGGACAGACCCATAAACCGGCGTAAATCAAGCCCCGAAGGCCAAGACAATACCAGTCTATGGGTTGCAGTATCCATCGGAACAGATACTACACTTTGATCTTGGCCAATGAAAATAAGACAAATACAACATAGGTATTATTTGGATCATACGGACTACTGCTCTCATATTGGATGTTATTCTTAAAACATTTTTTGCCGATGTAACCTACAACCGTCTTCAGATGTGTCTTATCGAACTCGGGAATCTGTATGGAATTTCGAATTGAACTTTTTATTTAATCCACGGGGGTAGTTTGCTCTAGTTCCGTCAACCATGACTTAAGTAATTCATAATGGTATTCTTAGTATCACCCGTACTGTAGATTGAACCTTCAACCTCCAAAAGACTGTCATTTAGAACTGATTATTACTTAGCACTTTTATCCGTTGTGCCACAGGTCCTTACGGTCAATTCTAGTATGAATATTAATAGCCTTAAACCTATTCTTGTTTTAGATGTGTAGTCTTACTACTTATTCTTTCTATATATATAATTTTTTTTTCGAAGAAGAAAATGGTCAGGGCTTCATCAGCCGAAATGTTGTGAGAATAACATCCAAGGTGAGAACAGTAATCCGAATGATCCAAATAATACAAATTATCAATTCTCATCTAAAAAATTCTGATACAACATGGCTCTACAAATACAAGAGTAAATAATAAAATCTAAAAACAAACACTATGGCTTTTTTGAGTTATCCAATAATTCAACATGTTAGGTATCCCATAATGCAACACATTGATTACAGTGATTAAATTCATCCTAATTCATTCAAATAATCATTTTAAAAGGTGTATACTTAAGAAATTCTAACATATAAAGTTATCTTGTTGGATTTTCAAAGTCAGACCCGAATAGCAATCCGTCTAACACATCGATACTTGATTTGGACTAGCCTTTTTTTCTTCTTTTCCTTCAATTATGTTATTGGCACAATTTATTTTTACTTCAGTTTTTTTCGGAAAATATTATTCCCGCTAAGAAAACTGTTAGAGTAGACACATTTTCCTTTACTCACTAAAACAGATTTTAAAAAGTGCAATTATAATGAGTTCTCTCCCTTGAGTTCTTAAAAAAATAAATATATTAATTAAATGATGCGACTTAAAGCATGTCTGTGTGTGTGTGTTTCTCGCCTTCACATTATTATTTGTTCTTTACTATTAATCATCCAGTGTTGTTCCTCATCCGATTGACAATTTGTAACCTGGTAATGGAATTAAATCAACTTTCCTTCAGCGTCACTGCAACGAAAAATCTCAATCTCCACTGCTCACTCTCTGCTGACCAAAATTCAACAAAACTCTTCAATCCAAAAGTTAGTTTTCATCCTAACAAACCCACCACCTATGCAAATTACCCACTAACCAGAGCCATCTATGTTTAGAGTCGTCAAATCGCCAATCTGCAAAGGGAAGATAACTCAATTGACAACTTGGCTGCTAGTGGCATTTCAATTAACAGATATTGTCACCAAGGCATATTATCACAGAATCTTAAAGCACACCCTTATACTCGAGTTTCTTATAGCCTTGGTAAGGGTGACTCATTAGTATAAAAAAGAAATTACATGACTAGGATGGTTTAACACTATATTCTTCTTTCTTTGGCCTTTTGGCTAGGAACAAATTGTAGTATCTGTTCTGATGCTACACTTAGTCTATTCTGTCCTCGTTCAATGAAGGAGAAGTACTTCTAGACTGAGGCAATTTTTATTTTTGTTCCAATTCAGAGTGACACTTTTTGGGGAGCAGGATATTCCCCACATTAATAACTGACCTTGTGTTTACCTTTGCCATTAACACCATATTCTTTTTTTTAAAGTAATATTCGAAGTGCAAGTCATAACAGACACTGAACATGGACGGCAGCACCGGGGGGGGGCAGGGGGGGCTACAGCCCCCCCCCCACTTTTTGACTTGGGCCCCCCCCCCCACTTTACGGTCATCAATAATGAAGTTATATATGCATGTGTTTAACCGCCTCCCCACACTTTTTAGGAGAGCCCCCCCCCCCCACACTTTTATAACTGTGTCGCCGATCCTGCACTGAAGCTCTATTATTGTATGATTCATATTTATATTTCCTAATTATTTGTTTCTTAGCAATATTCTCCGTTACCTATTCTTTATTCATTTATTGTGTTAAAATCTGCAGCACAGTGGAACTCTTCTCAACTTTTCAACTAAAGTACAAAATATAAGCTTACTGAAATATCTTGTTTGTAATCTTAGTTTTCACTCCTTTTGATTGAGATTGCTCATCTTTTATTCAGGATTCTGCGAGAATCAAAAATGATGAAAATTCTTTCTTATTTATATTCATTGAATTTATTGCCCCTTCTATTTTTATTTATTTCTATTTTTTTTTTCAGAATATTTTATTACAATATTTTAGTTGATTCATTCATGAGGTTTTATCAGTGCGAAATTTTGTTCAATATTTATTCTTATTGACTTGTGAAGTGTGTTGCATTATGGGAATTTTTTAAAAGAAAAGACGCATTTTTATATTTCTGGACTATCTCCCCTTGCAATTTCATTTTTTTTTCTTACGTTCTATATGAGCCTTTTTATAGCGTTGTATTTTGAATGCGTTTCGGGTGATTAAATTTATTCAGAAATAAAATAAAAATAAAATGGAAGATCTTGTTCAACTCTGCACTAAAATTCCTATCACACATATTTTTTTAAGGATGTGATTCAAAAATTCATATCATTTTTAGACCAATCATAAGTTTCTTTGAACTAAAAGCTCCAAACAATAAAAAATCAAATTAGTCATAACTTTGGTCGGAAAACTGACTTAAATATGCACACTCACAAAAACATTACAATTTATGCAAGACTCCCTGTTACTATAAATGCAACCTTTCTCTAGCACAGCAAATTTCTATCAATAACTTTCATTTTATTTACTATAATATTCATTAAATATTTCTAATATTAAAAAACAAACATTTTTTGTTGTCTGTCTGCTTTGAGATTAATATATAAAAAAAGTCATTTTTCATTTTATTTTCTCCCTAAAAATAAAATACATTTTATTGGCTCCCTTTTAATTAAATTATTTAAAACAATATTTTTGTTATCTTTATATAACACTAGCAGGAAGACTCAGCGTTGCTCGGGATTGAATGAGGATCACTACGATGTACTTTTTCTCTATGCTCATAACACCATATTACTTTCTTTGTTTTTAGTGCTCCCCCCTTCCACCCGTTTTGCCCCTGAAATGTTGGAAAACTATCTGAATTAGTGTCTCATACATATGGTTTATATTTCATTAAAATCGGATAAACGTATTTGAAGTTTTAAGGGGGTTCTGTCCCTATGAATAACTTTAGAGGTGGGGCATGTAGATATTTGGCACACAGAGGGTAATGTAGAGATTTGGGAGTACTGCCATTATCTTCCACAGAATTTTATACATATGATATATACTTCATCAAAATAGGATATATTTAAAGATTTTCGACTCCCATAGATCCCTCAGGTGAGAAGGGCACTTAGAGATTCGGGACCACTTCCATTGTCTTGCCCAGAAAATTTTATACATAAGATTTAAAAATAGGATATATTTGAAGTTTTAAGAGGGTTATGCCTTCATAACCCCATAGGGTTTCACTTATAGATTCATGAACACTTTTATTGTCTTCCCTGAGAATTTTTACATAAGAATATACTTTTAGATTTCATGTACACTCTCTAACCTTTCTGTCTATAGGGAACACACAAACATACATTGAATTTTTTATAGAGATTATATATGTAAGAAATCATCATCTATTTTAAAATTTTCAAAACTGTATTTCTGATAATAACAACATTTATACACTAAAAAATAAATAAAAATAAAAATGCATTTTATTACGCCATCTTGTACTACACCATCTTGTTTTAGTTTTTCCTGTGATGGCGTCCTAAGGAGATTCTTTTCTCGTGTGAAGGATTTTTTTCCTTTGTTTTTGCCCTCAATGAACTACCGTATGGTGTAGGTTTTTTTCAAGACTTTTCAATTTGAGAACGTTTCTTTGTGGATTGTTTTAGGTGTAGCAGAGCCGATATTGATATAATAATGTTAGTTAGCTCACCTCCAGAGAAACGAGTCGTAAATATACATCTCACAGGAATGCTAAGTTTTTTGAAAATGTGAAAAAATAAAAATAGTGTAGGGATATCAATTGTCCCTTATATAAAAAACAAATAGATTTTTAACAGAACAAAATTTTCGGCCACGATCCTTCGCCCTTCGATTATATATATATATATATATATATATATATATATATATACAGGGCTTTACAAAAAAGGAGCATGCTCCTGGACCACACTCCTTTTTTCTGCAGCCAAGGGGCAGGAGGCTAATTTTTTATCCAGCAGTGGGGAGGCAAGTAAATAGGAACTTGTTGGAAAATAATGTTGGAAATGTGTTGAATTTTTAACAGGTTATTTTAAGTTGAGCGGGGAAAAGAACTGCCTCCTTTTTTGCGGGGTTAGTTCATATCAAACTCAGCCTGCTCGAGTCTAGGCCATTTTTGAGGATGGCATGTTCTCTGTCGGTCTTAGGTACAGTCCTGGTCAGTTTTAGGAGGTTCACCTTCCCAGGCTACTATCTCGACCCTAGAGAAGGGGGTTAGATTATTGCTAATCGCCTGACGTGCCCTTACCGGGACTGCACAGGAAATTTTTGTTCGGTCAGGGTGCTCTTCCTCAAGGGCGCTGGTTTCAAATCCCACTTTCCGACCTTGTATCACATCTACCCGCCGTGGGAGGGAGATAAACAAACTTTTTCTCTCATATTATATATATATATATATATATATATATTATAAAAAATGGAAATAATATTCCAACGTAATGTAAAATGAAAATATTATTTATGTATTCATCAACGTTTCGTCTTTATTTCAAGGCTTACTTTACGTCACAAATGGACCAAACTTTTCAAATATTTTGTACCTGTGTGTTATTTGTTCAAACCTATCATCCTGAGGGAGTTTTGAAATAAAGACGAAACGTTGATGAATACATAAATAATATTTTTGGTTTTCCTTTTTTCATTATATATATATATATATACATATATATATATATATATATATATATATATATATACTCACATTATATGCTTAACTTAGAAAAAGAAACTACAGCTATTAGTAACTGAAAGCCTCATGTATCAGAGCCAAGATTTTCAGACAGGCGAACGCCAAATGCAGGCAACAAATCCACAATCCACAATGTATAATACCTCCAACGTGAGTTGGGTAACGGGAGGGTGATGGTGGTGGTTAGAAGATGAGGGGGGAAAAACAACCCTGTGAAGTACGATCGTCAAGACGGCGTGGGGGAGGGGTAAATAAATAGGCTAATAAAACCTAGGGGAAGGAGGGATCATTTTAGTAAATTGTCCCCTAAGAAGATCTTTTTTCAACGAACATTCATCAGATCAGTAATGTAAGCATTTCGGATGACAGTAAAATTACACATTCGATGAAATCTTAGGAGACAACGTACTGAAATGAACCTGGCTTCTATTGGCTAGTTTAAAAGTGTGTACCTATTAACATTCATTTAAATAAAGAAAATAGCTCCTTATTTAGTGCAGGAGATTTGTTTGGGGCGATTGTGCAGTATAGTTAACAAGAAATAAGGGGTGAAAAAACAACAACAAAAAAACAAATATTCAACGAATAACTGTTACCAAAGGCAATAAAAGTTACTTTTTTTACCTACCCACATCATTTTTTTGTTTTAAAATGTTATAACCCGATTTTTTATTTCAATTTAATATTTTGTTCAAATCCGATATTATTCAAAATGGCCGACTCCAGTAACTATACTGCACAATCGCCTTGTTTGTTTCTTTTTGTTCTGTTTTTTTTTTGTGTGTAACAGGATTAGGGGTTTGTAGAGGGAAAGGCAATATCAAATGAAAGAATGGCAAAGTTGATCCATACAAATAATTAATTTTATTATTACTCCTTTTGACCCTTACCCAGTCCTATAACAGTCTGACCCTTACCCAGTCCTATAACAGTCTGACCCTTACCCAGTCCTATAACAGTCTGACCCTTACCCAGTCCTATAACAGTCTGACCCTTACTAAGTCCTATAACAGTCTGACCCTTACCCAGTCCTATAACAGTCTTATCCTTACTCAGTCCTATAACACTCTGACCCTTACTCAGTCCTATAACAGTCTGACCCTTACTAAGTCCTATAACAGTCTGACCCATACTCAGTCCTATAACAGTCTGACCCATACTCTGTCCTATAACAGTCTGATCCTTACTAAGTCCTATAACAGTCTGACCCATACTCAGTCCT
Source organism: Sepiola atlantica (assembly GCA_963556195.1). Classification (NCBI taxonomy): domain Eukaryota; kingdom Metazoa; phylum Mollusca; class Cephalopoda; order Sepiida; family Sepiolidae; genus Sepiola; species Sepiola atlantica. The sequence goes on from OY744518.1 coordinate 110,395,425, forward strand.
ATAACAGTCTGATCCTTACTCAGTCCTATAACAGTCTGACCCTTACTCAGTCCTATAACAGTCTGACCCTTACTCAGTTCTATAACAGTCTGACCCTTACCCAGTCCTATAACAGTCTGACTCTTACTCAGTCCTATAACAGTCTGACCCCTACTCAATCCTATAACAGTCTGACCCTTACCCAGTTCTATAACAGTCTGACTCTTACTCAGTCCTATAACAGTCTGACTCCTACTCAGTCCTGTAACAGTCTGACCCTTACTCAGTCCTATAACAGTCTGACCCTTACTCAGTCCTATAACAGTCTGACCCTTACTCAGTTCTATAACAGTCTGACCCTTACCCAGTTCTATAACAGTCTGACTCTTACTCAGTCCTATAACAGTCTGACCCCTACTCAATCCTATAACAGTCTGACCCTTACCCAGTTCTATAACAGTCTGACTCTTACTCAGTCCTATAACAGTCTGACTCCTACTCAGTCCTGTAACAGTCTGACCCTTACTCAGTCCTATAACAGTCTGACCCTTACTCAGTCCTATAACAGTCTGACCCTTACTCAGTCCTATAACAGTCTGACCCTTACTCAGTCCTATAACAGTCTGATCCTTACTCAGTCCTATAACAGTCTGACCCTTACCCAGTTCTATAACAATCTGACTCTTACTCAGTCCTATAACAGTCTGACCCCTACTCAGTCCTATAACAGTCTGACCCTTACTCAGTTCTATAACAGTCTGATCCTTACCCAGTTCTATAACAGTTTGATCCTTACTCGGTCCTATAATAGTGGACTTGTGACAGACGAAAGTCAAGTTTAGTAAAGAATAATACTTTCAAACCAATTGTTTACAAATTAGGCTCATAATTACTGTATAAATGGGATTCTTCCAATGACCAATGACCTTGTGCAATAGGGATCAGTTCATTAACAAGCTCGTACCTTACTAGATATCTTAAACTGATGATCTTGTGTCATACTGAGCCAGGTTGAATAGATAGTAATAAATAGATAGATAAATAAGTTCGTTGAACTAAAAGTAAAGATTTGTCTGCAAGGCTTGGCATTTCATCCTGAAAGTCACTGAGCAATTGAATGAGTCTAACCTTCCATTTTATATTATATACATATATATATATACACGAAATGAACGTAAGAGGTCAAGAAGAAGGAAACAAATATTAAAACTGACATCTTCCATAGTTCATAATATCCCAGAAGGCTTTTCTCAAACCAAACATTTTATCTCAGCTATCTTTAACGAAAATGCTGATTAGTTGGATGAGAAGAGAAGAGCCAGAATGATTTTCAACATTGCATCAAAGAATAAAATATCAAGGACAGTAAGATAGAAATATAGAACATATAAAATTTATACTATATATATATATATATATATATATATATATATTATTATATCATTTTATAATTTATACCCAAATCAAGTCATCCGGTTTACAATTGTTTAAAAAAATCTGCATTGTAAACTAAATGCTAAATATGTGGCTTGTTTTTTTAAATTCAAACTCGATCCTTTTGGGATTCATTTTTATCTATATAAAGTTAATTTATATTGATATATTATATATATATATATATATATATATATATATATGATTTAATATTATAAGAAGCTACTTTCAAATAAAATTGAAAGTAGAGCACTATCAGATAGATTAAAAATACACATTCACCTGAGGCCCCAGTGCAATACTCCGACTCTGTCGTTGAGTTCTATCGTATGTCTAAATATTTATACTCGCCGCTTTCGGTATAAATATCACTTAATTTCTCTGTAACCACATGACAATCTCTAGTGGCCCCAAGGACTAAGTGCACGCTTACAGATTCAAGATGTCTCTGTGAACCGGATTCGCGCCATATGATCGTCAGAGATTGTTATTTCCCTGCGCTGGTGAGAGCCATAAGCCCGAAACGATGTCGTACATAGGTAAAATATTAAAAAAAATATATAATTTCATATTATATATAATATAATTTAGTATAAATTCTATAATTTATACAGACATTTTGCTACACATTTGCAGACATGTTTCAGTTCTAGCTGGAAATCGGCTGAACTTCGTCTGCCTAGTTCTTAGTATGAAGGTGGAGATGAAAAGTGGTTTTCATCCCTTCATACAAAAATGTTTGTATAAATAAAAAAATATATATTATAACAAATAAATATACAGCTCTATTATTGAGCACAATATATAAAAAAAAAAACAGTAAGGATTCACTAGATTAATTCCGGTGGGCAGAACATCACCAGAATTATATATATATATATATATATATATATATATATATATATATATATATATATATATATATATATAATGAGAGAGAGAGAAAAGATTGATGAATGAAAGAGACAAACAATTTCATAATAAAAGCGAGTATTAAATAAATTAAAAAAACATGCTCTTCATGTCTTAATTACATCGAAAACAAATTCGGGTCTCCATGAGATGTCGATTAATACAATGATTAAGCAACGAAAGTTGAAAATGATGAAGAAGAGAAAGGGAAGATGCAGGTAAAGAAAAAGAAGAAAAAGAAGAAAAGGAAAGGGTGAACAATCTGAGCTGTCACAATCGATCAAAGTCCAACAAGACGCTCTATCCGTTATTATACTCCCCCCCCCCCCCCCAATATAGTGTTGTTTTTCTTCTTCTTTTAATTTACTGTATGAAGTCGCGTTTTTATCCGTTTGGTTTATAGATCAATTTCAAATATTTCTAAATTATTATTTTTTTTCACTGAAGGGTTATAAGCAAAACTAACAAAAAAAAATTTATGGTCAGAAAAAGAGCTAAATTTTAGATAGCAACAAATTTCTCCATAAAACAAGGAAACGAATTAAAAAACAAATTAATAATGTCATGGGATTTTAATGTCTCATAAATCATCACTGTCATTTTGAATAGAAAAAATGTTTATTAACTCTAAGCAATCATTAAACTTTTTTTTCAAAGAATAATATATATATATATTTTTTAATTTTGAAGACCAATAGTATTCTTATTAAGATGAATCATTCTTATCCTTCATTAGTGTCTCTATTATGTTTATAGCTCTTTTTTTAATGGAAATTTTCATATGAGCAATTACAACCCACTTATAATATATTGGGCACTTTCACTCTGGATGTGTTTGCCTGTCTGTCCGTCAGAATTTTGTAAACGGATATCTTAACTTCTTTTAGAAATGGAAAATATTGCATTAATACTAAATAATAAATTCCCAACAAATAAAGCGGACGCCATGACCGGAAATCGAAACTGAAACCTTGAGATCTTCAGTCTAATGTTCTACGAACTGAGCTATTTAGACTTTATAAATAGATCTTAAAACATTACCTTAATAAAATTATTATAGCTTTGATGGACGTTATAGACTTATGATTTACGTCATGTTTAAAAACATATCTATAAATATATATAGTGCATCAACGTATTGTTTTTAAATAATTAATTGTATAAATATTATATAATTCTAAAAACGCTCCTTATATTATGAGTGGATCTACCAGCCTAGCAAAAATATGCGACAGGGGGGAGGGCATATATTTGCTAGTCTATATAATAATACGCTAAGACATGAATTTTAAAATTAATTGTTTCAAAATCAAATTGTCGTCCCATCAACTAAAGAAGTCGCTAGATTCCAGAAGATTGCTTACTCTAATAGCTTCTTGATTCAGACTACTTACATTTGGAATTCCCTCCCTGCTCCGTTTCCCCGACTGTACCAACAAACAGAAATTTAAATGCAATGAGAATAAACATCTTGCTGCCCAACTCCCCCCTATGTTACCCCCCCCCCCCTTAAATCTGTCTATCACTGTAGCCCCTTACACTTAAGTGGCAATATGCCTTGTTTGGGTTAAACAAAATTATTTTAAAAAAGAAGACAAGTGAGAATGGTCCTCTTCTTCCTGTGTATGAAATATAGACTAAAGTTTGAAATTAAAATATATGTAATTCCTTTTAATTATGAGTAAAATAGCACCTTGTGTTCAGTTAATCGTATACAGTAGGTATTGTGTTTCAGCATTAAATAACTCAATATAATGGATACAGGTGGGTAAGTTAACTAGTTTTGATTATCAGGTGATGTTTGTAGTGCAGAAGAACTATTGTTAGCTCAAAGACAAAAAGTCGCTTAGTGAGTTTAAAGGTGAGATGACTAATGATTTATGAATCATGAGAACAGAAGTATAGGCATGCAGTTGGGAAGTGACGTCTATTGTAGTCATTTATGCACTCATACTATTGGGTAAGGTACCCCCCTCTGACTATGGCTAAAATAACAACTTCTATTGTATACTATGAATCGTTTACTATAAGTATTGTGTTTCAGCATTAAATAACCCAAAATATAAAATCAACAAGCTAATAAAATGGACCACATAAAACAGAAGAAACAAGATTTGAACAGTAAAATTTTAAAAACTGTCAGTCTTTCCTCCTTCAGCCTGTTTAATAACTAACCATTTTCAATCAAAAAGTACAGTTTTTTAAATTTATAAAACTACCACCTATGCAAATTGACTGCCAACCAGAGCCATCTAACTTTAGACACTCGAAACAGCCAATCTGCAAAGGGGAGATAACTCAATTGACAACTATTGACTATTAATACCATCTCAATTAAAAAAAAAACAATTACCATTCCTTTCGTTGAAATGTCTTATGAATCATAGCCATCAAAGAACGACCATATTCTTTACTGAATCCATTTTTGAATAAACTTTTAACATTTCATTATATGTCTTGCTCACTATTTCACATGTCAACCAGAGCTGCTGCTGCATACCACCGAACCATGCGATGGTTTTAGTAGTGCTCTGGAGTCCTTAGTTTTATATAGAGTCGCTTTTAACAGTAATAACATATTTATATAAAAAAAATATCTTTGAACATGTCTTAATATGAGACAAAATTAAATTCTGCGTGTTCACTCAATTGGATAGAAGTCTACATGTATGAACACGATGGCTAGGGCTTCACAGAAAGGAGTGCACTCCTGTTTGCTGCAGCCAAGGAGTGGAGGGCTCATTTTTTATCCAGCAGTGGGGTGGCAAGTAAATAGGGACTTATTTGAAAATAATGTTGGAAATGTGTTGAATTTTTCAACAGGTTATTTTAGGAGCAAGAACGGGAGCTGCTCCCAAACTATTGGAACGGGTATAGTCCTGACAATAGCGGAATAAAAATTAAATAACTTAAAAGGTTGATACTTTATAAAATAGACAAGCAAATAAAATAAACCAGATAAAACAGAAAACATACAGGATTTTAATGGGAAAAATTACAGAAAACTATTACCATTCCTTTCGCTGAAATTCCTCTCATGAATCATAGTCATCAAAAAGTGACCAAATTCTTTACTAAATAAACTTTTGAATAAACTCTAAACATTCTTTAAAGTTATTTCTTAAAAAAGATCATTTTATTTTGAAATTCTCAGATAAAGAAAGATTATGATTATTATTATTATTATTATTATTATTATTATTATTATTATTATTATTATTATTATATTACGAATGTTTCTTCTTGTTCAAGTTTTTTTTATAATCTAAATTATAGTTATTTCGTGTTTATCTTTCATCACAATTTATTGCTTTCACTGTAAACATCATAGAAAAATCAAGAGAAAATGCACATATACATTTATATAAAAAGATCAGAGGTAATAAACCGTGTTCAATCGGTTTTTGAAAAATTTACAGCAGCCCTAAGCTGAAATTTACAAATCAGAACACGGCTACAAATGTTTTTTCTTCTTAATATTTTATTAAGGTTTATATAGTGTATCCTTGGAGAAGGAGACGACAAAGTAGTTAACTTTGAATGAGATTTTATTTAGTTAACCAAACAGAACTCCAAATCCTTAACTAGGAGTTCCATCTTGACTATCTTCATAATAAGAACGTGAGGTCATATTTCTAAGGACTAGGATTTCACAGAAAAATATCACTTTACAGAAAAACACGCCTACAAAATATTTATTAACTAATTACACACACATGTGGCTTACACCTTAACAATAAACACACATCATCATCATCATCATCATCATTTTGATGTGTTTGATATGCTGGCATGTGTTGAACAGCTTTTAGAAATTAACTTCTGAACTAACTTATCTTTTGTCAGATCTTTATTTATCCCTCTTTCTATCTTTCCCTGTCAACGTACCCTGCTACCTCAACTGTTCTACATTTACTAACCCAAGAACTTTCATCAATCTTTCAATGTGACCAAACTAACAAAGTCTTCTGTTCTGCACACATCTCCCTATACTGTCCATATTTAATCTTCCTTTGAGGTCATCAGATCTAAGCCTGACTTTTAGACTCAAATTACACATCCATCATATAATTCTCATATCATTTATCTCCATGCAACGCATGTCCTCAAGCCGCACTGGCAAGGTTTCACTATGAAATGAAAAATCTGAAATGGCAATAATAGGTTTATTTTAAACTAGCTATTCCCAATTAAAAATAAAAATTAAAAGTAGCGATGTTACGCTTGAATGATGCCATTTCTTGTCTTATTTGACTTATCTTCCTTGAATCAGTAAAAATGGTGTCCTTTTAGGACGTCGAATAAAATTGGAATTGATTAAATAAAATACAGAATGCTGAATTTATTTCCATAAATGTTAGTGTACGTTAATATTATTTCATATTATTTAATCACACTCGTATCTGCTCAACTCTGTGCTTCAATGGTATCACCAAGGTAACAAAACTTGTCGACAACCTCATTAGCTTCACCATACATTATAGATATATTAGGATGTACTTACCAAAATCTGATGCGACCAAGAATTTCAGAAAGAAATCAAAATTTCTTTGGGGCAAGAAAAGAAAATGAACTTACCTGAAAAAAAAATAGAAAAAATATTAGATTAATAAATTTTATGAAGTAAAAAAATGTTTACGATTCTAAAATAATTAAAATAATAAGCAATTAAAAAATATAGTAAGAAAGTTCATATAATCAAACATTTCATCAATCAACTAAAAGGTATGGAAAATTATTTTTGTCATGTGTGTATATATATATATATATATATATATATATATATATATATATATATATATATATATTTAGCATGAATTAGGTATTTAAATATTTAATATTTATTTTTTAAAAAATATTATTGTTTATCAGCCCCCCTTCCCACAAGAGCTGGGCACTTTCGAGTAGCTTTAATAACAAGCAGTACTAATAGCTATATGCCAGATCCGAACACCGGTTCGTAAGATCACTCTGAGCTGCCTGGTAAATAACGGCCACGTGTCGCTATTTACTGTTAAAGTTATTCTATATTTACTAATTAATTGACGATGGCCCTTTGGTTAAGATCACCGACTACGAATCAGTGGCGATTTGTGTTCGGGGTTCGCGCCCACCGACCGTCGAAAATTAGTTCCTAGACTGAAGATTGCGTTAGCATGAAACATCGATGTCTCTAGGTATTTAAATATTTAATATTTATTAAAAAAAAAAATTATTGTATATATATATATATGTGTGTGTGTGCAGTATAGTGTAAGAATGCAGATTCGACAGAATGTATCAGAAAAATAGGTGCTTCTTGAAATAACACTCCCCAGTAAATACGCTAAATAAAATTCGATTTTTTTTTAATACTTACTTGTTATGGTGAAAAAAGAAAAAAACGGTAACCTAATTTTACAGAAAAACAATCTAGTGTCTTTTTTTATTTTTTAAGAAATTTAATTTTTTTCTTCGAATCAGTAAATGACTTCAGAGCCGTCATTTTTTTTAATATCAGAGGGAGCAATCGCTTTTGGTGCAAATGGTGAATTCCTATTTAGTGAAATGTATGTGGAGACAGAAATTTGATGAATTGAATATCTAAAATAATAATTAAAAAATACTGGATTGTTTTCTGTCAAATTTGGTTACTATTTTTTTCACCATAGCAAGTATGTTTTTCCAAAAGTTAGAATTTTATTTAATATATTTATCAGAGACTATTATGTTAAGAAGCACCAACAAATATAATGGAACAAGGAATAACTGAAGACTGAATAAAAGATAAAATATCACAACGAACAGGCCATGTAGGAGGAATCGCTATTTTGCTCATAGTTCCTTGGAAGTTAATTAATAATTGGAGATATTCCCCAGAAACGGAATGCATTTATACAGAAATACATATGGAGATAGAGTAGGAAAATAAGGGTGGTGAATTTCTTGGGAAATGCACACTAGCGCATATATATATATATGTATGTATATGTATGTGTGTGTGTGTGTGTGTGTGTGTGATTTTTTGAAGGCTTACCAAAGCATTCCGTTCAGGAGACCAATCATCACCACAACAGACTTTTTCTTTCAAAGATTATTTATTTATCATATATATTCAAATTAAAGAGTTTTTTCCTACACGTGTTTCACTACCTTGCTTGGCAGACCATCAGGGAAATTAAGTTCATGGCATAATAGTTTCAACAACTGAAAATACGCAATGTGGTGTTGCATTAATTGGGGTCACTTAAGAAGAGAAGAAAAAAATAAAAAGATAAATAAAACATTGTTCCTGTTTCTTTTGAATGCATTTGGTACTAATTCTTTGCTGTTTTGCTTAGTAGTAACAATACTGCGAAAATCTTACGAGCTACTTTCAAACGAAACATAGTTAAAATTCAAAACATGTGGTGCGATTATAACGTGAAAAGTATATTTTCAAATATTGTACTTGTGTGTTATTTCTTCAAATCAATCATCTTGAGAAAGTCTTGAAATAAAGACGAAACGTTGATGAATATATAAATAATTTTGATTTTTCCTTTTCCATCACGTTGGAATATTATTTCCATTATTTCCATAATTTTCATTATAATATATATATATATATATATATATATATATATATACACACACGTGTGTGTGTTGTGTGTAAGGGCGTGCGTATGCGTGTGTGTAATTTACCAATTATGAGCACAATTAACTTGAAAAAATGTCTATATATAGATTTCTTGCCAATAATCTTGAATAAGAAAAAGTCTATTATCCATTAGATTAACAAATAAAGAATAGGAAAGGCAAAATATTAATAGGAAAGAAAAGGAGAAGGAAATTAAAGGAAGTAAAGTAAGGGAGGGGGAGAACGTAGGGAAGGGAGAGAAAGTAAGGAAAGAGAGGGAGTAAAGAGAGAGGGAGTAAAGAGAGAGAGGGGAAGTAAAGAGAGAGAGGGGAAGTAAAGAGAGAGAGAGAAAAAATAAAGAGAGAGAGAGTAAGGAGAGAGAGAGAGAGGAGAGAGAGAGTAAGGAGAGAGAGAGTAAGGAGAGAGAGAGTGTAAGGAGAGAGAGAGTGTAAGGAGAGAGAGAGTAAGGAGAGAGAGAGATAGCGATAGAGAGAGAAAGTAAGGAGAGAGGGAAAGAAAGTAAGGAGAGAGGGAGAAAAAAAGTAAGGAGAGAGGGGGAAAGAAAGTAAGGAGAGAGGGGGGAAAGTAAGGATAGAGGGGGAAAGTAAGGATAGAGGGGGAAAGTAAGGAGAGAGGGGGAAAGTAAGGAGAGAGGGGGAAAGTAAGGAGAGAGGGGGAAAGTAAGGAGAGAGAAAAGGAAGAGGAGAGAGAGAGAGGAGAGGAGAGAGAAAGGAAAGGAGAGAGAGGGAGAAAGAAAGGAAAGGGTGAGACAGGAGAGAGAGAGAGTAAGGAAGTGAAGGAGGGAAAGTGGCGACAATAGAATAAAAAGACGAAAAAGAAAAGACGAGAGTAAACCAAAAGAATAGGAGAGAAGAGAGAGAGAGAGAGAGCGAGAGAGAAAGAGAGAGAGAGAGAGCGAGAGAAGATAGATAGAGAGCGAGGGGGGAGAGAGAGAGAGAGAAATAAAAGATGAAAAAATATATAAAGATTGTAGAGAGTGACAAACCAAAAGAAAGACAGAACGAAAGATCACGCACAAATGAGGTTAAAATTTTGTTACAAATATTACAAGAGAGAAAACACTTAATTGACCTTGACAGCAAGAAAACAGAAAAGAAAAAAACATCATTTTCTTAAATCTTTGAGTGGAAGACATCTTGTTTGTTTTTTGTGTTTTATTGGTTTTTTCTTCTTCTCCTTTTCATTGCTTAATATTTGTTCCAGTCAGATCGACATTCGTTTCTTTTTGTTGTATCTCCGATTTGCTTCCTGCAAAACTGCATACACATTATCAAACAAATATCAGGAACGCGCGCCATTTTTTCCTTCATTTATTTGTTCAATAAGGAACCAAGAAAATGAATCGAACATCGAATCAAAACGTTTAAGCAATTAAAATCAATTTATTTATTTTTTATCATTTTATTTCTTCTTTTTTTGTTGTTCATATTCAATAAGAGTTTTAGTCGCATTTAATTTCTGATCGTTTATTTTTCTTTTCTGTTTGAATCCATTTTTTTTTAAGTTCAAATGAAATAAACTAATTTATAATTCTCGTAAAACTGAAACAAGAAGTCTTTAAATGTTGCCGTCACAGTTTCATATTGCCTAAAACAGTGGTCGTCGGGCTACCGGTAGTCTACGGAGTACCGGTACTCCATGGAAAATTTTTGATAGTCCGCAGAAACATGTACAAATAGCGAGCTTTGTTACTGTCGGGATGGGGTATACTAGGAGGTCCACCCTTCCAGGTGTTACCTTATCTCTGAGAAGGGGTTAGTTTATTGATAATCGCCGGAGGCGCTCCATACCGAGGGATGGTGACGGGGCTGCTCAAGCATTCTTGCAAGCCAGAGTGCACTTATCCTAGTGCGCTGGCTTCTCATACCACACTTGACCTTGTGTCTGACCTCCTAGCAAGGAAGTAAATAATATGAACCAATAGCGAGGCCTCCGTTCAGTGTCGAGAAACAATGGATAACGCCTGTAAGGGTGCCTGCGTGTGTGGGGGTAGGAATCAATTATGAAGCAAGGGTTGCGCAATTACCAACCACACATCTCCTGAACCGGCATTGTTTGAATTCAGTGGCAATGAGAAGTCCAAGACGATTAAAAACAATACCGGGATAAGCAGAGAGAAGTCCGGCATACAGAACCTGGTAACCCATCTGGTATTGACCAGGCTCAACGTCGCTTAACTTTGGTGATCCAATGAGAACCAGTGTGGCAGCGTGCTTATGCCGTGTATATAAACTAAAAATGTGTAATACTTAAATAAACTTCAAACTATCAATTTGTTCCCACTATAATTTTGTGACCTTCAATCAGCGCAGTTTATATTAATAAAAATGTTTCCAGATTATCTATTATATAAAGGGAAGTGTATGTGTAGGTATGTGTGTGTGTATGTGTATGTGTATGTATGTGTGTCCAGCTAAAAGTTAAAAAAAAAAAAAAAAAACTACTAAAGAAACACCCACAAAGTTGGTATATCATTGATCAGCGTTGCCCGGAATAAATAATATCTCAAATTCAGAAAAAATATTTATTCTTTTAGGGTAAACTGGCCACGATTTTAAGGGATTAGGTTTTTCATCATTTTCTCAATAACTAAAGGGAAGTAACTCTTATTTTTTTCTAATCCGTTATTTCCCTTACACCGGTTCATCCCTCAAGTAATCTATAAAAGTGTGTATGTCCAGAGCAAAGAATGGATTGGGCGGAGAAGAAAGAGCGGGAAAGAGAGAAAGAGAGAGAGAGAGAGAGAGAGAGAGAAGTTTTAATAAAAAATATGTTACACTTTTGCTCCGGGCAACGCCGGGTAGCCTTGCTAGTTAATATAAAATGTATTTAGATTTTTTTGCCTAAATTCATATTAGTGTTGCACCAAATTTAAAATTATATATTTTGGTCTATGAAGTTCCAAATGTTGGCAACCGTTGGTCTAAAATGTGAACATACATTTAAGGACACAAGATTGCAAATTACTGACTGTTATTTATTTATTTATATTTTTTAAATTTTTTGCTAGAAACTGGAATAAAAGAATTAAGCAAATGGTGTTTCAAACATGAAGCCAATCAATGTTGGGTCAAAACAGATGAACATTTTGTATAGGATTTTCACTCGATCTTTTAGAGATTTTCTTTTATAGAACTCTCCCTTGGCACTGAAGTTTTTTTTCATAAGTCTCCTTCTCTCTATCTCTCCCCATCTCAGAAGTAGCTTTTCCTCCTCCCTCTCTTTCTATGTCTCTTTCTCCCCATCTCTTTCTTTCAGAAGTAGCTTTCCCTCTCTTTCTTTGTCGTTCTCTCTTTCTTTTTATATCAGAAGTAGTTTCTTCCATCTCTCTTTGTCTTTCTTTCTCTATCAGAAATAACTTCTCTCTTTCTCTCAGAAGTAGTTTTCCTCTTTCCGGAAAATTATGTTGTTGTAACCATTCTGGCTTATGAAAAGTGTTTTAATGATTTCAATCTTCATCATTATATATATATATATATATAGATATCATTAAAGTTGAACCACAATATTTCGGTCGATTCATTCGACCATATTCATTTGGTAAAATAAGCTTTATTAGCAGAACTACATTAAGCCGCCTATAAAGTGTTAAAATTATCACCGTTTATTCGCTATTTAAAATTGGCCGTGTGGTCAAGGCGTCGGATTTGAGTTGCAAAATACTTGTAGTCCGGGGTTTTGAATCGCATGACTAGTAGTGAATAGTCATATCTCTATGCTGATGAGTCCCGATTATTAAAAAAGGACGAAACGTATACGTACATAGATAATAAACAATAACAAATATATATATATATATATATATATATATATATATATATATATAGTTATGTATAAATGTTGAGTTCTGCTTAATAAAGCTTACCTTACTAAATGAATATAGTCGAACGAATCGACCGAAATATCTTGGTTCAGCTTTAATGATGTGTTTGTGTCCTTATTTCTACTAGCATGTTGTCTTGCTTATCTGCTGTTCCATAAATTAATTTCCATATCGTAGTATGGTATATTAAATATAATAGCACTTAAACTATTGATGGACATTTTTTATTCATATTGTTGCATATTCGATAGACTATCATTAGTATTTAGTTATATAGTAGCTGGCTATGTCGGCTCGCTATCGTTTCATAAAGTTTGCTACTTGAAATACTTGAAACATGAATTTAAAATAAGAACCATTTCATTCATACCTTTTTTGTTAAATCAAAGCAACATCTTTCTCATAGACAAAACTTAACATTTTAGTAATTTCAATACAAATCTCTTTATCTTTTAAATGTGACCAAAGAAAAGAAAAGAACGAAATAAATTTGCCTTTTCACTTGCAATGTAGAAATAGATCGCAACTTGTTAAAAATTAAGTCGGGGGTGGGGGGCCTCTAAAGAAATGAACATTTGAACACAAATGCTAAATATTTGTCCAGGAAATAAAACAATATTGCACAACAGAACTATTTTTTATATTAAAATCAAAACATTGAATTCAAAACAATAACAAATAATAGTTAATTAATAAAATGTCCCCTTTCAAAACAAATATGCAAATTAGTTAACCCTGCGACTGATACCGCATATACATGAGCAGTATATAAAAAAATATGGTGCGTCGATTGTGTAAAGTTGAATTAAGTCGTTTTGGCTTTACCGTTAGTCCGAGAAATGAACAAAACATTTGCATTTATTCGTTTAGATATAGTTTGAAAGTCAATTTTTAAAACACAGCATGTAAAACAGACGTTAAACCGAATATGGTGATGCAGTACTTGCAATGGATTACTTAAAATATTTCAAAAACTTACCAAATATAAGGACCTCAAAATAGCCATAAAAAAATATTGCATACGAAAACCACAGTCATCCCGGTGATAGCAGGTGCACTTGGTCTTATCAATAAGGAAACCGATAAATATACAGAAAAAGTATCAAGTGACACTAGCACTGCACACATTTTAAGGAAGGCATTGCCAATAAAATAAGTCGTAAATTACAATAACGAATCATCTTTGGCCTAAGGTTTAAGGTAGAGAGCCGGTTAGCATCATTTTTTAAATAATTTTTTAATAATTCAAAAATCAATTTTTATATATTAATAACTATTAACTAATAGTTATTAATATTATAATGTTATATTATTAATAACTACTAATATTTTTAATAATTCAAAATCAATTTTTAATATTAATAACTATTAACTAATAGTTATTAATATTATAATAATGTTATAATATTATTAATAACTAATATTTTTAATAATTCAAAATAAATTTTTAATATTAATAACTATTAACTAATAGTTATTAATATTATAATGTTATATTATTAATAACTAATAATATTTTTAATAATTCAAAATCAATTTTTAATATTAATAACTATTAACTAATAGTTATTAATATTATAATAATGTTATAATATTATTAATAACTAATATTTTTAATAATTCAAAAATCAATTTTTAATATTAATAACTATTAGCTAATAGTTATTAATATTATAATGTTATATTAGTAATAACTAATAATATTTTTAATAATTCAAAATCAATTTTTTAATATTAATTACTAGTTGTACTTCGTTGTAATCACAGCATTGATCAGGATGCAATTAAGTCAGTTTAACTTCTTTCATCTAAATTATGATTCATCCCTTTTTGCTGATTTATATTTTTAGGTGATTATTTAACAATGTTTCTCATTAGTAGTCGTCTGAGCCGGACTAAGTAATTTTTTTTTATAAATTATAGTTGTTATTATTAGAGTATAACAATGATAATGTCAGAAGCAAAGTTTGATTTGTCAGCTTAAATGCTATTCGAGTCTGACTTTGAAAATCCGACAAGATTTAGTTTATATGTTAGATACTGATCCCCCCACCAAAAAACACAGTAGCATCAACCTTGGTTGGTATAACAGAAAATAGCCATAGAGGGCCTAAGAGAAAATGGAAAGACCGACAATAAATAGCACCATCCAGACTAAAACTCGGATGGAATGAAGAGTATTAGGATTTTGCGAAGACTTACTTTTGCTCATATTTCAGAGAAAGCCACCAAGTAATCTCTATATATAAATGTCAATGTGTGTGTGTTTTCTCTAGAGAAAGAAAGGTTAAAGAATCTACATAAAAACTAAAAGTGTATTTATGTGTAAAATTTATCAAGGAAGATAATGGCAGTTGTTCAGAATCTCTAAGAGAGCTATGGGGACAGAACCTCTCTTAAAACTTCAAATATATCCTATTTTTATGAAATTTAAATCATATATATAAAATTTTACAGGATAGACAATCGAAGTGGTCCTGAATCTCTAAGTGCCCCTTAATATGTCAAATCTCTATGTGCCCCTCTAAAGGAACTATGGGGGGGGGGGGCACTTACAACTTCAAATACGTATATCCGATTTTAATAAAATTTAAACCATATATATAAGACACTAATTTAAGAGTTGTCAAAAAATTTCAGTTTCTTCCAACTATATCAGGAGGCGAAAGTGAAAAAAAAAAAGAAATAAAGTAATATGGTGTTGTGAGCATTGTGAAAAAGGGTCTAGTGTTCTTTATTCATTCCTGAGCAACGTCGGGTTTTCCTGCCAGTCATTTATAATGGCTGATGTGAGAACTCCAAGTTAGTCAATGATAGATTGTTTTAAAATTTGGGCCAAAACTTCAAAAGCAAAAATAAATTTTGATAGTTTAAAAAGAAAAGCTTAAACTGAAATTACATCATATAAAATGTACATCGGCTTAAGAAATTTATATGCCACATGAAAGAAGAAAAAAAAATAGTCAGTGTTAAATTCAATCACTGTGTGATTAAATTGATCAATCTAAAATAAAACTTAAAATAAAACTTAAAAAATAAACCAAATACAAAAGGAACAATTGAAATTAGATTTGACAAAAAAAAAATATCCTCAAAACCAGAAAGCAAAATATCCTCAAAACCAGAAACCAAAATGAAGAAACAAGATAAGACTTAATACTGGAAAATAGATTACATGAGAAACAGAGAATGGAACGACAACAACAACAACAAAAAGATGTCAAACCTGGAAACGATTTTTGTTAACTCAGAGAAAGTGTTGTTTGAAATAACTGGATTTTGACACACGACAAAATTCAAAATGCTATCCGAGATTAACACACACACAAAAAATGTCTCGAAATTTATGAGAGGCATCGAAAGTTGCATTCATCTTATTAACGTTCAAATTGAAGATACCACCACTGCTTTTTCTTTGGAAATGTCCAATATATATGAGGGAATTAAAAGCTATCTTAAATTTATTACCTCTACTTAAATATTCAAATACAGATACTACAATTGCTTTTATTTTTTTTTTTAATTTTCAACGTGTACAAAGGCCATTTTAAGACATGATATATGAGGACGTGTCACCATTTACAAGGTCATTTTAATAAATGCTTTAAATATTTTCATTTTATTACCACTTCTCAAACCTTAAACTACAATGGAGAGAAAGAAGTAGTTGGCCACTTTCAAATTACTCAATTAATATACGTCTGATGCTTACATTTATTTCAAATTCATGCAGATGATGGTTTCTTCTAACATATAAAGTTATATTGTCGGATTTTCAAAGTCAGACCAAAATTGTAATCCAGCTGACATATCGATACTTGATTCGGACTAGCCTATTTTTGTGGATTTAAATTCCTGTTGATGTTATACACCAGAATCGGATCCCCTCGCACTCTCCGCTGCTCAAGTAAGAATAGATTTAGTCTTTAAAGCTACTCTTTGTAAGGTAAGTCCTTGGCCTTTTGACTAAGATCAAAGTGTAGTATCTGTTCCGATGGATACTACACCCCATACACTGGTATTGTCTTGGCCTTCGGGGCTTGATTTACGCCGATCTATGGGTCGATCCTGTGCAGTTCTAGGAGGTTCACTCTCCCAGGCTTTGTCTCCCCTCTTTGGGGAGGAGTAAGTTTGTTGCTTAATGCCGACGGGGCTGCCCACTTTCCCGACCTGACCTTGGGTCACATCTTACTTGTGGGAGTAAGATAAAACTGGCCTTGTGCCTAACCTCCTGGAGAGGAGGTAAATAAATATTCTTTGGAAGTAAGCGTGGATTGTCTCGTCACCGTCCTGGTTGTCAATTGTTTAACACATTGCGTACAATATCTTGGATGGCCTACTTAAAAATCGGCTACAGCAGAGTTATGTACAGAGGACCTAAAGCGACTGTAGGTTGAGAATGGATCAGGTAGAGAACCCACCTGGCTTGGTTTGTCTATCTCGATACAATGCTGTGATAGTTTGAAGGAGTTGTCCACAACCGTACCAAGATCCTTCACATTAGCAACGATATTGAATGGTTGAGGTGGAAAACCGATCATAACAGGGGCAGTAGTAGGAGAGCCGATAGCAAGATGACTGCAGTTTAGAGAGTTTAGAAGCAAATCATCCCAGCTAAAAGACCACATACAAGATTATATACAAATAGTCGAACGTTATTTAACTAACATCGTCTTCACTAGCAAAAATATGCTCGCTCTGGTCACATATTTTTGCTAGTATATATGACAGAACAAACATATACACTGGCCCCTCATCCAAAAGGAGGAGACAATGTCTGGAGGAATGGTCTCATGACAAGAGAACAGATACTACACTATCTCCTCCCCATGAAAGGAGGAGGTAATATCTGCAAGAATGGGATGCTACACTACCCCTACCACACCTCACACCCCAAAAAAGAGATGGTAATCCTTGGTAAGATGGTCTCATGACAATAGAACAGATACTACACTACCCCCACACGAAAAAGGAAGAGGTAATGCCTAGATGGATGGTATCATACACTGCCTCCTAAAGAAGGGGGTAATGCTTGAGAGTATGGTCTCATGACAACAGAACAGATACTATATTACAACATCCCCCTAAAAAAAAATGGAGGAGGTAATGCTTGGGAGGATGGTATCATGACAACAGAGCAGATATTACACTAGACCCCTGAATTGAGCATTAAAAGATAGCCATAATATATCTTTAGGCTTCAGACAGATACAAAATCTCCATTCATAATGTTATTGCAATTATTATCCAGGCCTTCAACTACAAGCAAGCACTACCATTGCCCTTTTCGTGAATAAAATCTTCCATCATCTAATTATATTTTCACTCAAGAATCTTATTCAAGAACTCAGACCCAGGTTGTTGTTTTTTTTTTTTCACACATTAAAAGCCGAGTAGGAAAAAAAAACATACTGACCTAAGATATCAACAGTAGGTAATTAATTTCATTAATTAAAAGCTCTAATTAGCATTCAATGGCGGGACGGTTGTTTACAACAGTCTATAAATAACCAATTCATACCATGGCTGAGTGTTGAATGATCGAAGGGGGGGGGGGGAGAAATTGACTGATTTTGATTTAGAAAACAAAAAAACAACATAAGAAACAACAACTTATAGAAAAAGTGAAAGAACATAAAACAACAACAAAACTATAAAAAAATAATGAGAAGCATTCCAGGCACACACCCGGAAAAGAAAATCTAGTGTCGGCGGGGGGGGGGGGGGGGTCTTCTGGTCCCTACAGCCTGGGTCACACAAAAAAGGATGTTGTTAGCCTCTCTCTACTGTATCAGCATGTTCATGGTAGGTGCTTGACTCAGCTCCAATCCCTGGCACCACCCCCTGTAAAACATTCACAGCAAAAAAAATAGTCCAGCTACAACCACAACAAATAACTTTCCTTTCTCTCTCTCTTTACCAAAAACCAAACAAAACTTCCATGAACAAAGTTTCTTTCCTGGAACATCCCATCTGTGGAACAAGATACCACGAGTCTGCTTCCCAACCGGCTTCAGCATGGTCGTTTTCAAGTCTAATATAAACAAATACTTGTTGAGCCGTCCTCTTGGATAATCGATTTTTCTTATGTAATCTTCTGCGCATCTCACCCGTTGTTTTCGGTCCTCTCGTTGAGGCTATCATTGTAGAACTGAAATTGGTGATCCATTATTAAACAAAAAAAAAAAAAATTAAACACACAGCCGACTCGATTCTTCTCAAAGATCTGAACACATCGTATAAATTTGTATGTAAAATTAATTTAAAAAAATCACTTTATACAAGAATCTGTCAGTTATCATGGATATTCGATTCTGTTTACGCTCAAATGTTTTATGTTGATTTGTGTGAGCCATCTCCTAGATACTGAGTATTCACATTTCAGGAATTAGACACATTTTTAATTTCCTTTATCACTCATGTATATATCACTCTCCGTCTTGCTCGTTTGAAAAAACCCGAAAAACAGTAAGCAGCTCATACCTAGATAGATTTCGGAGGGTCCTACTAACCACCGCACTTAGCATTTTATTTTTCAGCAATCTGTGTTTTTTTGTTATTTTTAGCACCCCCCCCCCAGCCCCAACCGATGAATTTATACATATATATTTTTGTAAATCAAAAACGTCAAACCATTGGGGATAATGTTGAGTATTGATTTACTCCTCTCCAGGAGTTAGGCACAAGGCCAGTTTTTATCTTACTCCCACAAGTAAGATGTGACCCAAGGTAGGGTCGGGAAAGTGGGGTTTAAAAATTGCCTGGGCAGCCCCGTCGGCATTCCCCGGTAGGGGCGCCTCAGACAGTAAGCAATAAACTTACTCCTCCCCAAAGAGGGGAGGCGAAGCCTGGGAGGGTGGACCTCCTAGAACTGCACAGGACAGACCCATAGACCAGCGTAAATCAAGCCCCGAAGGCCAAGACAATACCAGTCCATGGGGTGCAGTATCCATCGGAACAGATACTACACTTTGATCTTAGCCAAAGGCCAAGTAGGTTTCACCCATAGAGTGAATGCAGCATTTTGTAATTGAAAGTAGTTTAAAGAATAGACCGAGAGGACGACAGCCGACCACCAACCCACTCACCCCATGTTGGCCTTGTGCCACATCTTATTTTATAAAGAAAATTTACAATACTGTGAACTTTTTGTAAAATTTTAAAGATAAATAAAATCATTTCCTGTAAAAGGTTTTTAAGCGATTATATAGTATAGTTAACAAGAAAAACAGAAATGACAAAAAAAAAGACAACTGTTACCAAATGCAAGAAAAATTACTTTTCTACTTACCGGTATAATTTTCACGCTTGTTTACTGAGTGTAAGATTTATTATCTATGCATTTGTTATTGTCATTTTTACGTGTGGTTTCCAACATGGCCGCCAATTTTTGAAGGACTTGGTTGCGAATTAAAGGCTGAAAAGATAATAATAAAGCTTACCCTAATCCAATTGGCAACCACACTCGGACTTAGGCTTACGGTTCCACTACCCACCCACCCGTTAAAATTTTTTTTACTATCTTTTAAGCCAAAAGTTTCCTTCAAAATTGGTTGCCATGTTAGAAACCACACGTGGTTGGCTAAGTAAAAAGTGACATCAGCAAATGCATAGATAATAAATCTTACAATCAGTAAACACACGGGAAAATCATATAGATAAGTGAGAAAAGTAAATTTTCTTGTGTTTGGTAACCGTTATGTGCTGTCTATTTTTTTTTCTACCTATTCTTTCTTGTTAACTATACTTCACAATTGCCAATTTTTAAATAACATCTTCAGTTATTTGTGAAGAGGTCTTATGATAATAAAGATGAAATATTAAAAATCTCACCATGATTTAATCTGATTGTATAGTTTTGGTCTATCCGAATTTTTTGCATTCATCTTTGCACAAACACACACACACATATAGTCTTGAAAGTTTTTCAACCATTAAACCGAAATGAAAAAAACAAAACAAATACACTTTTAGTCCAAAGTCCTTCGTAGGAAAACTACTTTGCTTGTAAGTCAATTAATATTTTGCAGTCACTAATATATATATATATATATACACAATATTTTTAAATATTTATTATTACCTTCAGACACCAGTGTTTCATACTTATGCAATCATCAGTGTAGAAGATGCTAATAACTGCCAGTTATAAAGTCACCTTTGACCCCGCAGTCTGATATTCAACCCCTAGGCCACCATTGATTAACACAGGAAAGAAGGGAATTCAAACAATATAATGTCAAATCAAGCGCACATATACAGCAAACTAAGTCAGATAGTGTTCAACTTATATATGTATATATATAAAGTTAGGTATGTGTGTGTATATATATATGTGTGTGTATGTGTATTTTTATGTACAGGGTAATCTAAACTAATGAACGGATCATTATGAACTTTTTAATATATATTCCAGGCAACACATCTTTTTTTGCACCTGTTAACATTTAGTGGGTGCATATAAAAATGTTTATTCTTAAATTATTTTTTTTTTAATCTTATAGACCGATCATTATGAATTTTGGAATATATATTCTCAGAAACCTGGTGAGTAACGTAGGGGCGTTATTTTTTTTTTCAAACTTTACCATCTAAACTCGCACCTGCCTCCAAATGTTTTTTTTTTTAATAAGTTAGATACAATCAATTTAATAGAGAAAAGAATTGCTCTACATCAAATTTTGAGTTATATTAAGTAATATATTTTTAAAATGATCGGTACGTGAATGTCAATAATATGCATTTGCTTGTTAAAATCCTAAACTATTGAACTTATCATTATGAATTATGGAATGGAATATGTATTCTAGGCATCAGAGTGAGTAACGTGGGCACATTATTTATTTTTTTGTAAACTTTACCATTTCGTGGAGTGCCACCGAAAACGCACCATCGCACCCAAAGAAAGAAAGAACATTAAAATTTGAAACTAATGCTATATTTTTTCTTATACCCGTCCTAGGAGAGGTATCCTACTTATTATATCTATCTATAGATATAGATTCTCGTTCTCTCTTATACTGTTCTGTTTGGGGAATTGATTCTACCCGTCCTGAAACAGGTATTTTTCTAGTATATATATGAGTAAGTTTGTCTTTCTCAACATTGTGATCCTTATTCTGCGCCTACTATCAGAGTATGCTAGTGACAAGGGAACAATTACGATGACCAGCACATGACCAGTTGGGTTGGATCAATACTTTCCCCTTTGGCCATTAGACCAAAAGTGACATCTGTGGCCTTGACCAGAATATGACCTCAGTTTATTAATTTCATTTTCAGCATTATTCTGACCACTCGACCCCCACAGCCCCCCCCCCCCTCACGCTGCCAATTTCCACCTGCTATATCAGTTATTAATCATTGCTGGACAATAGAATTCTAAGAAGTCCAACTTCAACTGACCACAACAAAAAGAAAGAGTTGAATACCACTTGATCTATTCTCATAGCGCCAATTCTTTTCTTCGAAAGGGCCAAGTCACAACAACGGAAGCGTCTTCAATTAAATATTGCTATATTAAGTTGATTGGCGTTTAACGTATGCGCTGTCTTTGAATCCATTGAATTAAAACGCAACTTATATAGAGAATATACAACAGTTAAGTAATTTCGATTGCTAAATTGGTTCTAATATCCCAAATTTGGGTCATTGTTACATCCTTCTCTCAACACGGAACTAACAAACCAAAAATCCTGCCAGGAACTATTTTACAATTTATGATGATTTAGACTTGCTCATGTAAAAGAACAAGGCTAAAACAAGGGAATATACAGAGAAAGAAACTGGATGACTTATACAGATAAACATATATTTATGTTTCCGATTTTTTTTTTTAGCTGAGGCTTGATTTGCATTATTTTAATTATTCGGACTACTGTTCTCATCATGAATATTATTATCACAACGTTTTGGACGATGTAACTTCTAACCTTCTTTAGGTGTGTCTTGTCGAATGGTTGAATCTGTGCGGAATTTCGAACAAAATCCTTTATTTAATGCACGGGGTAGCTTAAACCTGTGGCACACAAGATATAAGTGCTAAGTAATAACGAGTTCTAAGTGACAGTCTGATGGGGGTTTAAGGTTCAACCCTCAGTGCGGGAGATATTAAGAATACAATTACAAATTACTTTAGACTTCTACCTGGTCGTGGCTGATGGAACGAGAGCAAGCTACCTCCGTGGATTAAATAAAAGGTTCCGTTCGAAATTCAATACAGATTCCTGAGTTCGACAAAACACACCTGAAGAAGGTTGGAGGATACATCAGCCGAAACGTTGTGAGAATAACATCCAAGATTAGAGCCGTAACCCGAATAATCCAAATTATACAGTTTCAGACTTACTCATGTAAAAACAAGGAAATATATATGAAGAGAGAGACTGGATGACTTATATAGATACATATATATATATTTACATATATCACTAAGTTTCGAACAATACTTGTAAATGTAGTTGACTATACACGTAGGTTTAACTTGACTTCTAATGGAAAATTCTACTTTCCTATTTTGAAACACTTTTGTTCACCTGAAACAATGTTGTATTTTCACTTACCGATGGGTCTCGTTAAGAACCCAGGTTCTTGATCGTCTGTAGATAAAACACTCAGATGCTGGTGTTAGTTTATACGAAGAGTTTATTTAAAAAGAGATACGGTCACATAAAACATCAGAGTGACAGTCCACTTGTGTACGAGAGAGAGAGAGGGAGGGGGAGAGAGGGGGGGAGGGAGAGAGAGAGATAGAGAGATCGCTTGTCTCGTTACACCTAGCCACATTGTACACGTTCGCCCCCTACTGGGGCTCCTTGGGGAACGGCCACATTTAGCGTTGGCTGGTTTAAGTTGTCAGCCCAAAAGAGGCAGAAACCCCTCCGTCCGGAAGTCATTTGGTTTCATTGACTTCCGCTTGAGGTCACCTTTGACCTTTAGGGTGTCACTGAAACCCTTCCATCCAAACACGTAAAAACAAAGCATATTGTCACTGAAGCATAAGGGGAAACTTCAGTGGGGAGTTGGGCAGCAAGATGTTCTTTTACATTACATTTAAATTTCTGCATGTTGGTATGGGCGAAGCAACAGGGAGCAGGGAGGGAATTCCAAAAACCAGTTGTCTAAGAAAAGAAGCTATTAGAGTAGAAAATCTACCAACATATAGGGACCTCTACAGAGAAGAGGTGGGATTTCGCTGCTGGTTGGGCGTTTAATTTTTACACATCCACATTTAAATATTGCTACAATTTAAAATCTGGTTAATTACTATTTACAATTTTTCCAGACCAGTTTCCTAATCTTGTTTGTTGTCAAAATGTTTCAGAACTTGTTCAGGTGCTTTGTGTCGTTGTTGTTCGTCATATATACTCGCAAAAATATGTGACCGGAAGAAGAAGAATCTGACTCCGATTCCGACGTCTAGCATTCTTACAAATACGACTTAAACTCCTTTACAAAACCTTCGACTCCGATTCCGACTCTGCAACTCTTGTTATTGCAATGTTTCAATTTATTTTATCCCCCAGCTTTCTTCAGGTTCCTTGTGTTGAACTTAGGAACCATCATGGAATTTTTAGCCCAACACTTTATAAAAGCCCCGGGGCGATGCAATTCAAGTTCCATTTTTCAGACCTTGTGAGATTATTTCAGTTAATTTGTTAAATCGTTTTGCTGCCTTTGCTCAGGATTGAACTCAGAACATTAAGATAATCAAATTAACTGAAAGAATGTCAAAAAGTCTAGAGAATGGAATGCAAACACCATAACCCAGGGCTCCAATAAAGCGCAGAGTTTAAAAATTCTATGATGGTTCCCGAGTTTAACACAAAGCACCTGAAGAAGGCCTGAGGATAAAACAGCCGAAACGTTGTGATAACCAGAGTTTTGGAGTTTGAACGTAAGGTTCGACACCGGCTCCTATGATTAAAACAAATCCGACTCTGACTTCTAGAATTTCAAAATACCCAACTCCGACTTTTTATTTTAAAGTCTTCGAATATTCAGACTGTCTGTTAATTCTTTGGAGATTAACAAAAAAACGACTTTGATTTCTAGAATTCTTATGCGTCTGACTTTCCAAAACCTCCAATTTTGACTCCGCAACTCTCGTGATAACAACGATTGAGATGAGAAAACCAGTCCGAAAATTGAAAATTAGAATAAAAATTCCTCATCTAAAAAATACAGACTATTTAATTTAGCCACTTCGGCCCATTCGGAATAATGGTTAGGGTGTTCGCTAATGGGCTGACAGACTAAAAAAATGATACTTGATGATTCCTTGCTAAATACTGAGCACAATATGGTAAGGATAAAAGGTAAGCAGAGTAATCCGGTGAAAGGAGTGCCGCCCTCCCCTACATCAGTAGCCAATGAAAAGCAAGCCTTTGGACTATCCTCAGCTACGGTCGATCTATTTTATTATTCATGTATTAAGATTAAAACTTTTACCCTGGTTAAATAAAATACTCAGCTAATCTAACCGCAGTTTATAAATAACATTTTGATAGTCTTACATTCAGAGCGGCTTTATCTAAATGAATAAATGCGAAAATTGGACCCATTTCTCGCACTAGCATTGAAATCAAAACGTCCTATTTCAAGTTAATTCAACTTTACACAATCAACGCAATTTTTTTTTTATATACTGCTTATGTATATGCGGTATCAATCGCAAGGTTAACTCATTTGCATATTAGTTTTGAAAAAGGACATTATATTAATTATTATTTGTTATGTTTTTTTTTAATTCAATGATCGTTTTGATTTTAATATAACAAATAGTACTCTTTCGCAATACTGTTTTATTCCCTGTTCAAATATTTAGTATGTGTTCAAATGTTCCCTTCTTTAGAGGGCCCGACTAGTGCTAAATTGCAATTGATTTCTGCTTTCTTTTCTTTTCTTTACGGTCACATTTAAAAGATAAATAGATTTGTATCGAAATTACAAAAATGTTAATGTTTATCTATTGATATGAATAAATGAGAACGATTTCGTTTTGTGTTTACAACAAATTTATCAACGAAATGTTTATTATTTTTAATTAATGTTTCCAGTATTTCAAGCAGCAAATTTTGCCAAGCGATAGCGAATCGGCAAAACCAGAATCTCTAGAAAGTTTGTGCCGATTTTTAGTAGTTCATGTTTCGATACGTTAGAACATGTCAGATTATCGATGGATATAGTATACTTACATTTCCGGTTAAAGGGGACTTCAAGCTATCTTCTGAGAAAGACAGTTTTTTTAACATAGATCACCCCAAACAAGGCAGGCCGCCACTGTAGACGTAAGGGGCTACTGAGAAAAAAGGGAGAAGGGGTGTGTGTGTAGGGGGGGGGTAACCTAAATTGGGAGCTGCGCAGCGAGATGTCTGTTTACATTAGTTTTAAATTTCTGCATGTCAGTACCGTCGGGGAAACAGGGAGCGGGGGGGGAGTTCCAAAGACCAGCAGCACGAGGAAAGAAACTATTGGAGTAGAAGGCTCTCCGGCATCTGGGGACCTCTACAGTGAATGAATGGGATTTAGCTTTCGAGTTGGTCTAGTGAATTTACGTCAAGGGGGCATCAGAGTGGCCAGTTCACTGGAGCATAATCCATTGAAGTATTTGTAAAACAAGCACAAGAATGCTACGTTGCGGCGATGGGACAGGGACTGCAACTTGGTTGACAGTGAAGGACCTATTAAGTTGGCAACTCTTTTTTGGACCTTGTCTAGGAGGGAGAGACTAGTGGATGATGCACCAGCCCAGATGTGGCAACAATACTCCATGCATGGGCGGATGGTGGCTTTGTAGAGATACAGGATAATGTCAGGTGTGGGGAGTTTACTAGCACGGTAGATGGAGCCCACCTTCTTTGCTGCAGCCTTGGCAATGTCTTTAATGAAAATTATTTAACTTGTGTTTATCTTGAAGCCCTTTGAAAATGGAAGAGTATAAGATCCATTTTTGACACTTTATGCTTTTTCTATTTCCATAAAGGCAAAAGTGCCTCACAAACACCAAAAACTGTACGGAATTGGTTTAGAGATGGAGATTTTAGTCCTAATGATGACAAACACTCAAGCAGGCCACCCTCTACAGATGACGAACAAATGAAAATGCTTTTTCTACTTTAATATTAAGCTAAAATTGCTTCGCAAACAACAAAAATATATATGTACAGTGCTTTAGCTGACAGAACTGTACTGAAATGGAGATTTTAGCCCTCAGGCAAGATTCATTCTACATATGACGACCAAATATAGAAATTAATTGAGAATAACCCACATTACACAACAAGAGAACTAGCATAATAGTTTAACATATCAAAACTATTCATGAGCATTTAGTCAAATTTGAGTACACAAACTGGCACAAACTTTCTGAACAACCTGATATTATATTCCAATGCCGAGCCGAGGAGGGGCCTTGACAAAATTCTTAAGCTCGACTTAAACCAACAGAATATAGCTTAAATAATAAGATCTAATCATTTTTATCATTTTAATATTCAAAGCAAACTTGACACAAATTCTTATATTTTGTTTGCAATCGATAATTAAATTTCCTGATGCCTTCAAAATGTCTGATTTAATTAGGATCAAAGAAATTATCGTTGCTTTTATAAAATAAGGAGGAATCATGGCTGATAAAACATGATTACCTCAAAGACAAGTCCAAAGTAGGTGAAGAAATGTCTACACGATAAAAATTGTGACAGATGGTCAGTAATGGTATAACCAATAAGCAGAATTAATAGAGAGTGAGTGAAGTGACTGTATATTAAATTGCGGCCAACTTAATAAACTAGAAAATTAATGTTAAGCAATGAAAAAACTTTTTTTTTATGGTTGTCGGACGATTTTTATTTCCGATTTTTGTTTTTGTTTCGTAATTGTTGAGATGAGGATTGATTATTTAGATTATTCAGACTACTATTCTCATTTTAGTTGTTATTTTCACAACAGTCTGGTCGATGTACTCTACGAACTTCTTTAGGTGCATCTTTTTTTAACTCGAGAATCTTTATGTCAAACTCGGGAATCTAGACCCCTTTTATTTAATCCAAAGGATAGATTGTTCTCGTTCCATCAACCATGATTAAGTAAGTGTGTTAAGTAATTATTCCACTCTTCTACCCATATATATTTTTTTAATTACTAAAACTCTGTGGATCTTGTTTGGTTATTTGCCTGCTTGTCTCCGTGCACACTAGATGACATCGTTTTGTGACATCATTCATTGTGCACGGTTAGCTCCATCTCTCTTTTAGTAGATGAGTTATCTAAGTAAACCTCTGTGGGCCTTGTTTGCTTGTTTTCATAGTAGATTATGTCACTAAAGGATAATGTCATCCATTAAAATGGAGAGATGGGCGATAACCGTGCACAGTATAAGACGTCACAAGATTATGACATCATCTATCAAACCAGACAGGGAAAGAGGGGTGAAGAGATCATTTATGACGTTTTAGACGAGTTCAAAATGCAAAAGTTAAAAACATTTACACTCCATTTTTTTTTTTTAATGTAAGTCGCTCCAAATAAGGCATGTAGCTACTTGATGTAAGTAGCTAATCATAATAATAAAAAGGGGGAGGAAAGTAGATTCACTTCAAGACAAACAAAGCCTGAAAGAAACCCCACCACCAGCATTCAATCCCCTGGATTCCAAACAGACTAGCTAACAAGTAAGCCGTTTAAGAGCTCAATAGAGAAGGAAGGGGGTTACAAGGTTGGCTGACAAAAAAGTCTACCCCTAAACTGTTTTTTTATCATGACACCATCACCAGGATGTAA
Source organism: Sepiola atlantica (assembly GCA_963556195.1). Lineage (NCBI taxonomy): Eukaryota > Metazoa > Mollusca > Cephalopoda > Sepiida > Sepiolidae > Sepiola > Sepiola atlantica. Next base: position 110,423,975 of record OY744518.1, read on the forward strand.
GGTTAAAAAACAGTTGAAATCTTTGAAGCAGCAGCAGAAGCAGCATACCGTTTTCTTATGTTGATCAATAGGAGCAACATACCATTATGTTTAACACTCAAAAACAATAGCTTTATCACAAATTTTCAAAAATCAAACACTCGGATTGAACTGAATTTCTTTCTAAAATATTGCCTAGGTAAATTTATGTTTAATCTTGTTACAGGGCTTTATTATAAATAAAATAAAATATAACATCATCTTTGTTGTTTATGGATGTCCAACATGAAAGCAGGCCTGATTATTGTACTAGCTGGTTTTGCTATGGCTTCGTAAAGTTTGCTACTTGAAATACTTTAAACATAAATTTAAAATAATAAACACTTCATCCATAACTTTGTTGTAAACCCGAAACAAAACCTTTCATTTATTCATATAGATAGATAAGCATTAACATTTTGGTGATTTTAATATAAATGTCTGTGAAAAAAAAGAAAAAGAAAGCAATCAATTTGCTTTTTAACTTGCAACTTAGAAATAGATCACAACTTGTTGAAAACCAAATCAGTCACCATAAAGAAAGGAACACTTGAACACAAATGTAAAACATTTGAACAGGAAATAAAACAATATTCCGGAAAAAAAACAAAAAACTATTTGTTATATTAAAGTCAAAACAATCATTGAATTAAAAAACAATATCAAATAGTTAATTAATAAAATGTCACTTTGCAAGACGAATATGCAAATTAGTTCACTTTGCAACTAACAGCGCATATACATAAACAGTATATAAAAAAGATGATGTGTCCATTGTGTGAAGTTGAATTAACTTGAAGTAGGGTGTTTCGACTTTAGCTTTAGTGTGAGAAATGGGCCCAAGTTTTGCATTTATTAATTTAAAAGGCTTCTAATATGAAATAAATATAATCCTTGGATTCCTTGCTATAAGTTACTCAAGAAAAGCTGTCTTTGACCTTTGTATAGGGGTTTATTTTCAATTGTATCCCTGAACAGAGAAACAGACGGGCAACAAATATCGGACGGAATGTGTTTTACATTATTTTTAAGAACATCCGCGGTAATCTGCCGATTCCAAAACTGCTTTTAGTTTTACCCTGAGTTAAACCGACAAGATTGATGTCCTGATAGATGCGAACAGACAAAAAATTCTATCGGAGTCACATGTTTAGGAAATAGTTGGAGTCAAACTCATAAGAATACTAGGATTCGGAATCTGATTTTTTCATCTCCGAAGAATCAACAGACAGTCTGAATATTGGAAAACTTTAAAAAAGGAGTCAGAATCAGATATTTTGGAATTCCAGGAGTCGAAGTCGGCATTTTTGGAATCATAGCAGTTGGAAACTTATACCTTCTGAAACCGTACTTGATATATTTTTATAATAAATATTTTATTTATTTATCCATGTTTCGTCTTCATAAGACTCATCAGTGTGACTAGATAAGGATTTGCCATCAGTCGCCGAGTTCGAATGCCAGACTAAAGTCATCTTTGATTTCCATCCAACGTCTTTGTCCCCTCGGCCAGTGAGATAACCTTACGAAATGGAAAGAAAATATACCTATTTAAGATTCTATACAGTGTTCATACTTCCTGGTGAGAAGAGCGAACGACGCAATGTTGTTTGAATTCAGAACTTTTTCATATTTCGCTACAGAGTGCTTTACCTTTAAAGGAAGCAATTAAATATTTTTATAATAAGTATTTTATTCATCCACATACATATATGTTTCGTTTTAATAAGACTCATCAGTGTGGTTATATAAGATTATACGAGCGCCTGACTAAAGTCACCTTTGACTTCCATTGAACGTCTTTGCCCCCATTGTTAAATGTCCACTTATATGAACATTTTTCCGTCTTTCTTTCTCCTCTTCACCAAGTACTATTCAAGCTTAGCCATGATTGGTCAACATACCATTGCCACACTTGCTGCGCAGCACCATCTACCTTTCACCCACCACATTATTATTATTATTATTATTGTCTCCTTTTAAATTGACCATTTCTTTGATTACTTATTCTGCCGGTAGACTCAACAACACTTCTGCTAATACTTATTTTATTTGGCCTATTCTTGGCTTATTTTTGACTCGCCATTGCTAGGTGTTATTGACTTCTGAACATTTTGTAGTGAAGAAAATAACATCTTACTTCGGAAAAGACTTTCCATACCGTGCACTCTTTGCAGAAAAAGAAAAGTAATGTCGAGGACAGAGAAATTTTTATAGACGTTGAAATATGCTAATTCCTGCTTATCCCTGTCCATCACAACCAATTATTAACGGTCTTTAGTCATAAAAGACTGTTATCTTTTTACGAGGTTTTTCAGTCATAACTCGGTTCGTAGACGAGTGAGAGGTGGTTGCGTGTTGTGTTTATGTATTTGGTTGTTATATGCGACTAGTTCGTTCTTGCCGGCTTTTGACGCTTGGACTTGCGCCAAATGATATTTGACTCTGGATTTGCGACTGTTTGTCAGCTTACAATACCAGACTTTCGACTAAGAATCTGTGGTCACTTTATTATTATTTTCACTCATTTACTTTTCATTAACTGGCCGATTTGACATAATGGTAACAGTGTTCACTAATGGGCCAGGAGATCAGGGTTCAATCCTCGGTCGAGTCTTAAAAAAGTACTTGATACCTCTTGCTAAATACTCAGCATTATAAGGTGAGGATCAAGGGTAAGTGGAGTAATCCTGGGAAAGGAGTGGCGCCCTCCTCCCACACACCTCGGTGTAGTAGCTAATGAAAAAAAGGCTTCAGGTCGCCCTTGACTACGGTCGACCACTTTATTGTTACTTCATTTTTCATTTCATTTTTGAAAATGTCACTTATTTCAATTTGCCTATTTTGTCTTATGTATATCTTGTCTGCTTATATTGGGAATCACGTTGACACACCAGTTTCAGTTACATCACCAAAGTTAAGTGACGTTGAGCCTGGCCAGTACAAGATGGGTGACCATTTTGAAATACTAAGCGCTATATGTCATCTCTCCTAATTGGGATAGACATGCTGACTGGGGACCGCATGTGAATTTTTGGAAGGCAGAATGCCAGACGCTGAGCGAATGCCACAAAAAGTCGTATTACCGGTTATTCGAACATGGTGGTTCAGGACATCCATAACATTTAACGCTATAAGACTGGCATTAAGAACCAGTCTTCTGCTTTAGGCTTAGAAACGAGCTTTACTTAACACAGGTACACAAAGTGTCTCCAAGGAATGTAAAAGTGTGGTTGGGTAAAATCAGAATAAATAAATTTTAAATGAGAAGTAAAAAAAATGTCACCCATGGAATCTAAATAAATGCGAATGTTTTGTCCACCTATCCATCATCATCATCATCATCATCATCATCGGTTTAACTTCCATTTTACATGCTGGCATGTGTTGGATGGCTTTAAGAAATTGAGTTCCAAACTAACCTATCTCTGGCCAAGTCTTTATTTATCCCTCAAGTCCATTTTTATCACTTCCTCCCATGTTTTCCTTGGCCTTCCCTTGTAAACTGAACCTGCTACTTCAACTCTTCTACATCTACTAACCCAAGAATTCTCATCCATTTTCTCAACTTGGCCATATCAACGTCTCCTGCACACATATCCCTATACTCTCTATACTTAATCTTCCTCTAGAAATATTGTGGAAAAGAATGCAAGATATAAGCTGTATTTGGATTGGAAATGAAAATGGAACATCTCCAAAGTATATTAACTTCAAAACGGGTTAGGCTTATTTAATTCAATGATACATCATAATATTTTGAAATACTGTATATATAGTAATTCGCTAACACTGAAACAAAGATATGTGCATGCTTAATTTGCATACTTATTTCTAAAGCAGTTTCTAATAAATTATTTTTCTGTGTTATTCATTCATAATTTTTATTGTCTTATTTTATTGTATATACACAATAGTTATGTTGATATTATTATTAATTATTATTATTATTATTATTATTATTAATAATAATAATAATGATATTAATTAAAGCAATAAAATGAAAAAAGGATAACTTTTCAAAAAAGTTCCTTACATTTTATTCATTTTCAAGGAAGATAATTGTAATTTTTATTAACCTATTTTCTGATACATACACAGCTGTTTTGTCGATATCATCATTATTATTAATAATTATACGCTCCCAATGCCACTTAAAACTGCTTTTTTTTAATTTCAAGCATTTAAGTTGTTTAGTTATGTTTACGTTTGCCATGAAAATTAAATAAACAACTTAACAAATAGAAAAGTTGTCATAAATTATCATACATTCTGATTTGACCAATTATATTTGTTTTGAGTGAGTCAGGTTACATCAAGGGATACGTTTTGCCTCGATTATTAGTCGTAAGGGTCCTTTTTCGGAAGTCAGCTCAACTTGAAGGCACGTGGTTCAAGAACAAGTCAGCTCAACTTGAAGGCACGTGGTTCAAGAACAAGTCAGCTCAACTTGAAGGCACGTGGTTCAAGAACAAGTCAGCTCAACTTGAAGGCACGTGGTTCAAGAACAAGTCAGCTCAACTTGAAGGCACGTGGTTCAAGAACAAGTCAGCTCAACTTGAAGGCACGTGGTTCAAGAACAAGTCAGCTCAACTTGAAGGCACGTGGTTCAAGAACAAGTCAGCTCAACTTGAAGGCACGTGGTTCAAGAACAAGTCAGCTCAACTTGAAGGCACGTGGTTCAAGAACAAGTCAGCTCAACTTGAAGGCACGTGGTTCAAGAACAAGTCAGCTCAACTTGAAGGCACGTGGTTCAAGAACAAGTCAGCTCAACTTGAAGGCACGTGGTTCAAGAACAAGTCAGCTCAACTTGAAGGCACGTGGTTCAAGAACAAGTCAGCTCAACTTGAAGGCACGTGGTTCAAGAACAAGTCAGCTCAACTTGAAGGCACGTGGTTCAAGAACAAGTTAGACCAGATATGTAGAATTTCTGTAAAAAATCATGCATGAAAGGGTTAAATACCTTATTTTTAAAGTCTAAATAAAAATATTAAAAGTTTGTTATAAAACTTATTGTTTACAATATTAATAGCTAAATCACAATTCGCCATTATTTCCGACATGGAATTCTCTGAATAAAAACTTGTTTTTTTTTAACTATACTAAGATTAATTACTGCCCAGATGACGGGTAGTTTGTTTGCTAGTCTTTAATCAAATTCACAAAACTTTTTGCAATCCTACCATATTTGCTACAATTAAACTTCAATCTATGCCTAACTTGTCCACCAAGATTCAGTTATGAATGTCTAACAGTCTTTGTTGTTTTCTCTACTCAATGACTTTTTTCTTTTACTAAAGAGTCGCCACTTATGAAAGCCACTCAAGGATAAGGGTTAATGAGTTTGTCAGATGGGCGCTGAGATAACACCAATGATGATTGATAACGATTTTTGAAATTGTGCAAAATTTGATTATCTAAGAGGACGGTTCAACAAAAATTTGTTTATATTGAACTTGAAAACGACTATGTTGTAGCCAACTGGGAAGCAGCCCGGCGGTATTGTGTTCCACACATGGATAGTTCTAGGAAAGAAACTTCGCTCATGGAAGCTCCATTTAATTTTAGGTACACAGAAGGAGAAAGGGAAATTATTGACAATGGTTGTAGCTAGACGAGTTTTTATCGTGATTTTTTTTACAGGAGATGGGGATCATAGATGGAGCTCAGTCGAGCACCAACCATTAGTAAAACGTGAGAGCAGAGGCCTGCTCCAAATGTGCAGCTGTGTTGCAAACACCTCTTGATATGGCGTTCAAAATGGTGAATAACTGCAACACTTCTCTCTTTGTTGCCCTTAGAATTCAAGTTTAAGATTGACCCCACCTGTGCATGAGATGTTTGTCTTGTAATAGTTACATAATAAAGATCTATTTTATGTTATCACTCACAGAGTGATTAGTACGTCGTTCGGTAAGAACACACTGGCATATTCTCACTCACGTAGTGATAGGTTGGTCGATTAGAACACTCTGCGTATGCGTAGCTATTTCCATTTCAGCACATTGCCTTTTACAGAACAGTCAGACTTTGAGCGCCGTGTGACCAAGACGTCATATTCCTTGCTCACCTCTCGCGAGAACTTGGGATAAAGGTGGGGTAAAAAAAAAACTGAACGCAATCTTACTTTGATTATTTCGAAATTAAGTATGGCAGACAGACGAAAATGCTGTTTTAAAATGTATTACAGATTGACAAGAATTATATATCAAACTTAAGCCTAACAGGTCAAGTGTGACAGACCAACAAAAATGTTATTTCAAAATTAAGCATGGCAGATCAACAAAAATGCTATTTTGAACTGAAGTGTGACAGACCAACGAAAATGCCATTTCAAAATCAATCAGACAGAAAAAAAATGCTGTTTCAAAATATAACTATTACAGACCGATAACGATCACATATATCAAAAACTTAAGCCTAACATGTCAACCAACAGACAGAGCCTCTTATACAGATGCTTGGACGCACCTAAAATAAAATGCGTCCATTCAATGTACAGATTTAGCAATGAAAATGCTGTGACAAACTGTAGCGTGACAAACGGGTGGACGGAGCTTCATTTCGCAATGTGCGTACTTATCTGAAAAGGAAAATTCTTTGTTATTTGAAAGGTCGAGAGATTCCTTTCTTCCTCTGCGGCGATAGGTTTTGAGAATTACGTACATCCTTTGTCATGAAATTATCCGAATGGATGGGATTTTTATTGATAGTGTAATTGAAGAAAATAATGGCAAAGATCTCTTAGCAATGGAATCCTGGGGAAAGGAAGAAAAAGAAAATGAAGTCTGGAGGAAGGATGGAATGGGGAGGGGAACATACAGGACAGTTAACATGAATTCCCAGACTGACCTCGGTCAGGGAACCAGATTTTAAGGACAAATTCTATGTTATGGTCATTCATTGGGACGATGGGAAAGATGCGATGCTGCGTTGTTCCGAAGGAGGAGGGAGTGAGTAACTCTATTTGAAATACAAGAAGATAGCATAGAACGAATCAGAAGAAACAAAAACCAAGAACCAATCTTCATCATTGTTGTTGTTGTTGTAGTGGAAAGAAAAAAGAGAAACAACAAAACAAAAACAAAAAGAGAAAAATGTTCTTTTTGTTTTTTTAATTGATTTCTTGAATGGATCTCAATGTCTCTTGCTTTTTGACCTGGACAAAATTCTTGATGTCAAACTCTATCCTATTTAAATCAATCTGTTCAACACATACACACGCTATATATATATAGTAATAAGTTATGAAAATATATTCATTGCAATTAAGCTACACAGAGGCTTCCGGGTTTCATCCTCGTAGGGAATCGTTAGGCTAAAATGCATGCAATTTGGGTTGCCAGGTGTTTTTATATATACACGTGGTGTTTAGTCTAGCTAGTTAACCAATCAGATTCTTTGTTACCCCCCCCCCCACCCCACCGGTTAATGTTTCCATTAGTCAATCGCAAAGCTTTTCACAAACAAAGGTCCGGTTAATTTTACTTTCTGTTCTTTTGTTCTATTTTGTATAGGAGTGACTCATCTGTTTCTTTGTTGTGTCGAATTAATAGGTGACCTTATTTTAACATGTACATGCTTGTATTTCTATTTATAGGTGTTAGTTTAGTTTTTTATTTATTTATTTATTATGTATTGCTATCCTAAAGTAAATTTTATTCTGTGTAAGCAGTTATTTGCTATTTCACTTCTACAGTTTAATAGGTTTTGAGGATATTGAGCACCGTTGAATACTGAATATCGATACATAAAATAGTATATTCCCTTATAAAATTTTATGTGGATACATGAAATAATATATACATGACAAGCCACCGAAAATGTACCTGATGACTTCAGTTCCAGGACGAAACAAATTATAGTACAAATGGTTTAATATGTTGGTTTGAGTTTTTTCTTTTTAACTTTATTCTTGCTCTGCATTGTATTGAGCTCTCTCACTCAGGATCTCCTACCAAAAACACTTCATCCTTCACGGTACCAACATTATATATATATATATATATATATATATATATATATATTAGAGAGAGAGAAATCCAAAACTATTCTGAATTCATTAGTTCTATGAATATATGTGTATACATATATATATACATTTGATATTCCTTTGTTTTATTTATATATACACGATTTTAAATCCATTAGTTTATATATATATATTATATATATATAACAAGTAATTGTAACTTTTGTGTGATGTGATGGATGTACATATATTTATTTATATACAAATAAATACACATTTGTTTTTATTATAGAATAGAGGATGTACACAGCTGAACACACCAATTATATATATATATATATATATATATATATATATATATATATATATATATGAGATAGAGGGCTATTTATTCATATTATAAAAATATTAATATATATATAAGATTTAGCCTAAAGATTTTCTGCAGGAATGAAACATGAACGTTTTTGTATAGCTTACTTGCCATAGATACATGTTCATACTAATATATATATATATATATATATATATATATGAACACACTTCAAATGCAGTAGTTATCTCAACCGATTCATCTCTGTCTGTTACTCCCCCTCATTCAAGTCTCTCTGTTTTTAGAGTTTTAATTTAATTCTGTCATTGGAGAGATAAATTTGACCTTGAGACTTTCAGGGGAAGCAATGATGAAGATGAAGAAGAAATCTATAATTCAAAGTTAGAGATTTAGAATAAGCGAGTCTCATCTTAATTTGATATGCAATATGATATTCTGGCTTCAATTAATTCCGAAAAAAAAATAGTTCGACCATAACGGGCAGCAAATAACTCTTAATAAATATCAGTCAACACATTTATATCATCAACCAATGAAAATAGCCTTTCAATTTATTCGACAAAAATGTACAAAAATAAAGCAAAAAAAAAAAAAAATGAGTTATTGCTTGGATTTATTTAAAACATTTCTTTTACCATTTATTCTTAAAAATTTTTCAAATCTTATACAAGTGGTTTCCTACCTAATGCAGGATGTACAAACTATGACCAGTCAACCTAGCAAATAACGGTCCATGGTATACAACTATAGTTTGATGTCATGTAGATTATGCACTTGACCATCTGTAGAATTGGAAGGATATCTCTCTGTATATAAAATTAGGATAAAATGCACGATATATCATAAAATGAAATGCCGTGAAAACAGGATGTGTGAAAAAAAAATCATCAAAAAACAAGAGATTTTACCAGTACTGTTCAGATCAACGAACGTCTTCAGACAAAAAGTCTTTTTCTGAAGATGTTTGTTGATCCGAACGAAACCGGTAAAATCTTTCATTTTTGATGATTTTTTCATGTATTTGATTTGTTTTCCTTTTGTCTTTTTCACACACACACACACACACATATATATATATATATATATATATATATATATATATATATATTACTTGTATGGTTGTTGTTTCTTAGATGTTAATCTGATGAAACTCCAGTGTTTATAAGATAGTGGTCAATAACAGGTAGAGCTATATTATAGCATAACTTTTTTATTTATACAAACATTATTGGCTACATATGTGCATACATGTTTCAGCTTCAATTTTATTTCAAGTCTAACTTCCTTAGACCACAGTAAATAGTAAGATACTTACCGTGGCCTGAGGAAGTTGGACTTTAAATAAAGCTGCAGCTGAAACATGTATGCACATATGTAGCCAATATTTGTATAAATTAAAAGATTATACTATATATATATATATATATATATATATATAAAATATGAAACTAAAAGTATACTTTTAGTAGATAGAACCTATAGTCAAATGGTTTAAGCTCAATATACGAGATAGAGCAATTATAAAGATAGATGAAAGAAGAGGGATAAACATGTACGAATGACAGATTTATTTCAACTTTGATTGTTCAATGCAAGGTGCACTCGGTAAAAACTTGTTTATTATTCTTTCCTTAAGCCAAGGCTTTTCAAAGATTAAAATCTTATTATTAGAGGAATTATATAGATAGATAAGTTGGCAGTGGAAAAGCCAAAATTCAAAATTTGAAAAAATATTAAGTAATGGAGAGTGAGAGTGTGCGTGTAAAAAGATATGGGGTCTGTCCAGTTGGTAAATGTCCGTTGATAAGGTGTCCAGTAAGAGGAGATTTAAAGATGGAAAAGAAGGGTTTTCATGAAGGCAGCATTAAAAAAGTTTAAGAATTAAATAAATCTAATAGAAAGATGTTTAGTTCAATCGTAGGTGGAATGCACTTATTCGGAAGTAATTTTGAGAATTCGGGACATTTTAAAATACTTTCGTGGACCAAGAATGAGAGTAGCTTTTCAGAAGTTGAAGTTGAACTGTGTATATTAAACGCAGGCAGTCGGGAATTTAAGTAGTGACTTCGATCAAGTCTAAGAAGAGTGACAGCTTATTAGTTGAAAACGAGGCCAAATGAGGAAGTGGGAGAAGGGATAAAGGTAAAATATATAAAAAAAATTATCTATCTATGTAATTCCTCTGATGATAAGATTTTAATCTTTGAAAAGCCTTGGCTTAAGGAAAGAATAATAAACAAGTTTTTACCGAGTACACCTTGCAATCGAAGTTGAAATAAATTTGTCATTCGTACATGTTTATCCCTCTTCTTTCATTTATCTTATATATATATATATATATATATATATATATATATATATATTCGAAAACGAAGCCTGACTCTTCAAATCAATATGGTGAACTTGTAAACAAACGAGTTGCAGGCATGCTCACCAGTTATCGATTTGTGAGTTGCAAAATTTTGTATATGTAAAGCTATATTTTTTTAGCCCGCAGATCTTTTTTTTACTGTAATATTAAAGCCCTTTTAAATAAACGATTGAAGAAATTTTTTTATGCCTGACTTGCCCACAAAGTTTTAATCCTGAATGTCCAACAGTCTTGTTTTATAGCCATTCAATGATATGTTTCAAATGTGCACCTCTGCATTGCAAGCATACCTGGGTGGATGGGTAAAGGTATACAATGCATGAACTCCTTTCATCTTTTGTACTTTATAATTTACTCGCAGTCAACACAGTAAAAATCCCATTGTTTTCATTTGTAATAGGCAGCGTGTTTTTCTTCAGTTATATATAAAAAGAAATATTTTGTTGTGTTTTTGACGGTGTGGCTCACTTCTTATTTCGTAGCTATTATTGACTTTAGCAGGCGCCAATTATTCACGCGTTAAGACTTATCTCTCATGTCCACGTGCTGCCCTTTATAATGGAAACGATATTTCCAGTCATGTTTGACTATAAATAAGGCCATAACAGTTTTTCGGAAGGGGTTGGGGGGAATTATTTTAGGGGTATTCTTTAACCTTTTTTACAAAGAATTGTTAAGTCGATTACATCGACTTTTGTTTTTTTAAGTGAAAGCTATAAATATATCTTAATGGAGCCCCGGCATCACCAGGTAGACACAGCTAGTTTATATATATATATATATATATATATATATGTGTGTGTGTGTGTGTGTGTGTGTCTTAGCCATGCTGATGACGGCTGTGAGCCAGAAACACGTGTCCATAGATTAGTTTTATGTACGTATAAGATTAATAAACATATACATATTAACGAAAAATACGTCTTATAAAGTTAAGGGCGACTGATAATGCAATTTTCTGCATCTTAATCACTTAGGAAGTGAAAGAATCCAAAAATAGTAGTAAGCAAAAACAAACAAACAAAAAACACACACAAAAAAAAACGAACACTGCAATCACCAATAAAAACAATTGCATAAAAATACATTAAATATTTAGGCGATAAAAATCGTACATATTTCTAGGTAAGGCGTCGTGATCCAATATCGAACGTTCGATCCTTGTCTAAGTTAATCATGCTGATGACGGCTGTTAGCCAGAAACACGTGTCCATGGATTACTTTTATGTACATATAAAATTAATAGAATTAATATAATTAATATATATATATATATATTATCTATTTATATTATCTATTTATGAGTTGAGCACTCTGGTAAATAACAGTTTCCACTTAGCGTAAAACAATACTCTTCTATAAAGAATAAAGTTCTCTTAGGTTACCTGTAGCATGGAAAATATGTAAATAAAAAACAATTTCTTTTAGCGTCACTAGCGAGTTTGTTGGGAGGTGACCTGTAATTAAGGTTTCGAATCTCGGCATGGATATACTTGCTACATCTAGCTACACAAAATAGTCGTAATACAATGAAACTACTCTTTATGGATGACATCATAAGTATATATATATATATATATATATATATATATATATATATATATATATATATATATATACTGGCAGCCATTTTGTTTTGTAGGATTCTCTACACAACGGAGAAAAAATATTTTTTCTTCTGGTTTAATTATTTTTGACAAAGGGAAGTCTCTTTTCCCGAAATATTAAATAGTGATTTTGAATTACCCGGACATCACACGAACAGCTATAAACACTCTTGCTCTTATGTAAGATTTTAAGAAAAAAAATAGTAAGTCATATTTCGTATTCGATTTATTGTTATTGTTTTTGTTCCTTACAACTTACATCTTACCCGGAATTTGCATTGCCCACAGCCTTTTAAAAACTTACTAATATATATATATATATATATATATAAAGTAATGTATCGCCTATTTCCTTGACTGGAATAAATTAATAAACAGGAGCAGCATAAAAAAAAACTTTTACTTCATTTATTTTTGCCCTGAATTTATCCATGTCTTGATAAAAAAAATTATTTTTTGCTCACATTAATCGATTTAACTGTTTTGTCTGGATCAATATTTCAGGGTTGTCTTTGTCTTATTAATGAGAAAGATGGTGTAATTTTCACCCTCTTAATGACATGCATTATGACCGGCACTCATTACACTGGTCATTTATTTAGTAAGATACTTAAGTTTTGATTCACCGCTTGCTCAGGATACAGATGCACATTATAGTAATAATCTTTAACAGTTTCTTAGATTGACACTTATAACTTACGATTATTTTAAAAAGGTTCACGGATAATTTATTTAACTTTATTATTTAACGTAAAAAAAACAGTGAATATTTAGTAGTCGTATATTTAAATGTAATTTGAGATGCTGAAACGTACACAA